>CM069912.1:78814517-79414517 GCA_036172215.1 Camellia granthamiana | reverse complement strand
TGATACCAAGTAAAATCATTCCTCATCATTCATTAATTGTTCATTTCATACACAATCAATTTGATTGTCGCTCGTTTATGTTTTTTGAAATTTAGGGTTTCATAATTGCACTCGATTGAGAATCAACTTTGAGTTGATATTGCCCCCACCCACACCAAATGCAGAGGGGAAAAAAGGGGTCAGTTGAGGGCACTTCAGCTAAGGTTATTATGACTAAGTTGCAAAACTTTCAATTCCCACATCCATTCTCGCTTCTATTGATATGGGTGATACCATCACCCAAGTAACACATGCATTCCCTTATTATCATACATGAATTAGCAGTAATGTTGTGTAACTGTGCAAAGAAGAAGATTTCACCAAAAGATTACTAATCCACCTGACCCGGATGTCGTCTGCACTGATTCGGCGGCTGGGGATTGGGAGGTCACGGGGGATGTCAAGAACATGTCCATTTTCGCCACAATTGACAAGGTTAGTAATTTTACATACATAATATGTGCTATATATTTACATATACACATATTAATTGTGCCAAATTTAGTTGTTTGAATTCTCAACTTGTATCTGTAGAATTTGTGTGAAATTCTCGTAGAACATTATGGTAATCTCGTAAATTCCCAACTTTGAAATTGGGTTGAAATATAATCTAAATTTTCTTTTCATTTCCTTTTCCCTTTTAAAATTTTTAAGGTTTTGTTTGTATTTCGTTCACATTTTTCTTTTTACTTTTCAAATCTCTATTTAAATTCTTGATCCAAACACAATTTAAGAGTCCACAAGAGCAAAGCAAATGATTGTCATGAAAAGAATGAATTGGAAGAGGAATTTGATCATAGATTTGGATTATTTGGTGAGTGCCAGTTGGGAAGGTGGCTCTCAAACAGTTAAAGAGGGTCCTCATGTTGGGATCTTGAGAAAACTCATCTTCTACCATGGGTAGAAATAATAAAACAAAGCAATAGACTTGTATCTATAACTTTGACATAGTATTATATTTAGTTTGAACAGTGAACAATAATTAAAAAAATAAAAAGAGTGGGGGGCCCTTGTTCTGGGTAGTTATAGATATCTTTCTAGTCACATCTGAGATGTCTTCTGTGGAACCCCTCTGCTTTCTGGCTTATAGGAATATTACAAAGAAAGCAACATTTACTGATGCAAAATGCCTATGTACTATTTATTTATTTATTTTTGTTGTGTATTCATGACTATCACATCTATTAATATCGAAAAGTTCAAAAGATTAGTCATAAAATGAATCACATTTAAAATTGTTAATATGAAACCACACTTTAAATGAATTTAGAATATTGATGTTAAATCTGAGCAATTTTTTGGATTTCCTTTTCTAGGATTGTAATATCAGTGTATTAATATACTCCCATAATGGATTGTAAATAGTAGTACAAGCCTTGTAATTAGGGTTTAGGGCATAACACTAGTAATTTGGGTTTAGGGCATTGCGTTGTTTAGTTAGATAATGATAACTAAAAGCGTGTAGGGATCTTCTGTTCAAAAAAATTATTTTCTTATTCCATTTACTAACAGCCGTTGAATAACGGAGAATCTAAAAGTAAAAAAAATCTCAATGCATAATCAAATAATTATTACTAAATTTAAAGTTAAGGGACAAAAGATTTTTTTGGACAGAAATTACTCATCTCTCTCTATCTCCTTTCAAGGGCAAGGATATACAAACATCATCAGATTTGTTGTCTTAAAATTTCCTCAATCCTCTATCCATCATACTTTCAGCAACATAATATAATGAAAATTTTCAAATATAAGAATTTCAAGTCAAGATCAGAAAATTTTCAGAATAAAGGAAACCCAATTCACTCTCTAAATAAATATAATAATTTGTGCAAAAAAGTATTTTTAGGTGGCGATACAAGTTGAGAATTCAAACAACTAAATTTTTAGGTCTTGATATTTTGAAAATTTCCTGTGTCGGCATGTTCGTATCATGCATAGTTTATGGGCAATAACATGATCTTTACTGGTTTAGATAGTCTAGTTCCTTGAGTTGTTGGAGCTTCTGTATAATGGTGGCCCTAATTTTGTAGGTATCTCTTTTGAAAATGAGACTTTAAACAGTATGGTTTCAAAGCTTGGTGATATATGGCAATAGTGGACCAGAGTGATGGTCTCTATATTCATTTTAGCAGGGGAATTAGAAAACGCATTTGACATCAAAGTTTCTTTGAATCTATTTTATCTGCACAGAAATGAAAATTCTCTTTGCATGGAATTAGCTGAATGTCTTTGCTTTCTAGTACAATAAAGCTTGGTTGCAAAACCAAAATGCTGATATTCATAAAAATAAACTTTTCATAAAAAACTGAAAACTGCTCGTAAAATGTTTGGGATGGTTATTATTATTATTATTTTGAATTTATTGTTGACAGCAATATAGTCTAAAAAGAACAAAAGGTTATTATTCTTTTAGCCTTATTGTTGAGTTTTTAGAACCCAAAAGCACATGCATAAAAAATTCTCGAATTTCTTTAAGAATAAGTAGGTAAGGAGAGGAGGTGAACCAATATTAGAATAACTGGAAGATCTTTTGGAATATTAGTTTCTAATTGCTATGACCTTTATTTTGAATTGTTTTACTTGTGTTAAAATGTTGAGTTCATATGACAATGTTATATTTTGTCTATGATTATTTTATAGTACAAAAGAATATCAGCTTTGAAACTGTTCTAAGTGTGCTTTTGCTGTAATAGTGCTGTTGGAAATTATTTTAATATGCATTAATAAATCTTCTTCTATGCTTCAAGTGCTCACTTGTCTTTCAAAGTTTTTTTTGGTATTTCCATTGCATTTGTGGCATGTTTACTAGATATTGCTTTTTTGGAGTCTTTTTAAATGTTGTGCTGCAACAAAATTTTGATCCTTGTGCATGATATTGCATTAGAAAGCATTGCAATTTTAGGCTATTTACCTTTGTGGAGATGTTTTTCTTCTTATTTTTCTGTCGATTTTTAATTAGAATTTGAATTATCTTTTTTATTTTTATTTTGTATATTCTTTTCAATAATGACCAAAATTCTTTTAAACCTGATAGTCTCTTGTACAAACTTACCTTGGAACCTCCCGAGGTGTTTGGGGCATTTCCCGGTCCTTCTCGTGACGGTTACACGGTTTTGGCGCCCCCCTGCGGTGTCCTATTTCCAAACTTGAGTGTGGAAAGAGTGTCTCTTTCCAACGTAATTTTCAAACCGGCAGTCCCGTGCTGGTTCTGTAAGTTTTCACAACTCGCGTTGGTCACTCCCGAGGTGTTCCCGGGCCTTCTTGCGACTCTTACATGATTTTGGCCCCCCGATGGCCTACTTCCAAGCTTAAGTGTTAGAAAAGTGTATTTTCCAATCTAGGTTTCAACTCTTGAGTCCCGTGGCTGTTCGTTAAGTTTTCACAACTCAAATTGGTCCCTCCTGAGATGTTCGAGGCCTTCTCAGGGCCTTCTCGTGATTGTTACGCGATTTCGGCCAAAAAGTACCTTTTTCGGCCTTAGTTTTCAAACCGGAAGTCCCGCGCTAGTTCCGTAAGTCTCCACAACTTACATTGGTCTCTCCCGAGGTGTTGGAGGTGTTCCACGGGCCTTCTCGGGACTGTTACAGGATTTTAGGAGCCCCCAATTGCCTATTTTCAAACTTAAGTGTTTAAGAAGTGCAGTTTTTGACATCATTTTCAAACCGTGAGTCCCATGCGAGTTCCGTAGGCTTCCACAACTCACATTGGTCCCTCCCTAGGTGTTTGAGGTGTTCCCTCGACCTTCTCTTGACAGTCACACGATTTTGGCCCCCCGATGGACTATTTTCAAGCTTAGGTGCGAGAAAAGTGCCGTTTCGGACTTCGTTTTCAAACCGGGAGTCCCGTGCTAGTTCCGTAAGTTTTCACAACTTACATTGGTCCCTCCCGGGGTGTTTGACGTGTTCCCCGGGCCTTCTCGTGACTGTTACACGATTTTGGCCCACGACGGCTTATTTTCGAGCTTAAGCGTGAAAAAAGTACATTTTTTGATTTAGTTCTAAACCGAGAGTCCTGTGCTAGTTCCGTAAGTCTCCGCAACTTACCTTGGACCCTCCTGAGGTGTTTGGGGCATTTCTTGGTCCTTCTCGTGACTGTTACACGGTTTTGGCCCCCCCTTGGTATCCTATTTCCAAGCTTGAGTGTGGAAAGAGTGTCTCTTTCCAACGTAGTTTTCAAACCGGGAGTCCCGTGCTAGTTCCGTAAGTTTTCATAGCTCGCGTTGGTCACTCCCGAGGTGTTTGAGGTGTTCCCGGCCCTTCTTGCGACTGTTACATAATTTTGGCCCCCCGATGGCCTACTTCCAAGCTTAAGAGTTAGAAAAGAGTATTTTCCGACCTAGTTTTCCAATTGGGAGTCCCGTGCCTGTTCGTTAAGTTTTCAAAACTCAAATTGGTCCCTCGTGAGATGTTCGAGGTGTTCCCCGAGACTTCTCGTGATTGTTACACAATTTCGGCCCGCCGAGACCTATTTTCCAAGCTTAAGTGTGAAAAAGTACATTTTCCGGCCTAGTTTTCAAATTGGAAGTCCCGCGCTAGTTCCGTAAGTCTCCACAACTTACATTGGTCTCTCCCGAGGTGTTGGAGGTGTTCCACGGGCCTTCTCGGGACTGTTACAGGATTTTGGGGGGCCCCCGATGGCCTATTTTCAAACTTAAGTGCTTAAGAAGTGCATTTTTTGACATCATTTTCAAACTGCGAGTCCCATGCGAGTTCCGTAGGTTTCCACAACTCACGTTGGTCCCTCCCTAGGTGTTTGAGGTGTTCTCTCGACCTTCTCTTGACAGTCACACGATTTTGGCCCTCTGATGGACTATTTTCAAGCTTAGGTGCGAGAAAAGTGCCGTTTCGGACTTCGTTTTCAAACTGGGAGTCCCGTGCTAGTTCCGTAAGTTTTCACAACTTACATTGGTCCCTCCCGGGGTGTTTGACGTGTTCCCCGGGCCTTCTCGTGACTGTTACACGATTTTGGCCCCCGACGGCTTATTTTCGAGCTTAAGTGTGAAAAAAGTGCATTTTTTGATTTAGTTATCAAACCGAGAGTCCTGTGCTGGTTCCGTAAGTCTCCGCAACTTACCTTGGAACCTCCCGAGGTGTTTGGGGCATTTTCCGGTACTTCTCGTGACGGTTACACGGTTTTGGCGCCCCCCCGGTGTCCTATTTCCAAACTTGAGTGTGGAAAGAGTGTCTCATTCCAACGTAATTTCAAACCGGCAGTCCCGGTGCTGGTTCCGTAAGTTTTCACAACTCGCGTTGGTCACTCCCGAGGTGTTCCCGGGCCTTCTTGCGACTGTTACATGATTTTGGCCCCCCGATGGCCTACTTCCAAGCTTAAGTGTTAGAAAAGTGTATTTTCCGATCTAGGTTTTAAATCTTGAATCCCGTGCCTGTTCGTTAAGTTTTCACAACTCAAATTGGTCCCTCCTGAGATGTTCGAGGCCTTCCCAGGGCCTTCTCGTGATTGTTACACGATTTCGGCCAAAAAGTACCTTTTTCGGCCTTAGTTTTCAAACCGGAAGTCCCGCGCTAGTTCCGTAAGTCTCCACAACTTACATTGGTCTCTCCCGAGGTGTTGGAGGTGTTCCACGGGCCTTCTCGGGACTGTTACGGGATTTTGGCGGCCCCCGATGGCCTATTTTCAAACTTAAGTGTTTAAGAAGTGCATTTTTTGACATCGTTTTCAAACCGCGAGTCCCATGCGAGTTCCGTAGGTTTCCACAACTCACGTTGGTCCCTCCCTAGGTGTTTGAGGTGTTCCCTCGACCTTCTCTAGACAGTCACACGATTTTGGCCGATGGACTATTTTCAAGCTTAGGTGCGAGAAAAGTGCCGTTTCGGACTTCGTTTTGAAACCGGGAGTCCCGTGCTAGTTCCGTAAGTTTTCACAACTTACATTGGTCCCTCCCGAGGTGTTTGACGTGTTCCCCGGGCCTTCTCGTGACTATTACACGATTTTGGCCCACGACGGCTTATTTTTGAGCTTAAGCGTAAACAAGTGCATTTTTTGATTTAGTTTTCAAACCGAGAGTCCTGTGCTAGTTCCGTAAGTCTCCGCAACTTACCTTGGACCCTCCTGAGGTGTTTGGGGCATTTCCCGGTCCTTCTCGTGACTGTTACACGATTTTGGCCCCCCCCTTGGTGTCCTATTTCCAAGCTTGAGTGTGGAAAGAGTGTCTCTTTCCAACGTAGCTTTCAAACCGGGAGTCTCGTGCTAGTTCCGTAAGTTTTCACAACTCGCGTTGGTCACTCCTGAGGTGTTTGAGGTGTTCCCGGCCCTTCTCGGGACTGTTACTGGATTTTGGGGGGCCCCCCGATGGCCTATTTTCAAACTTAAGTGTTTAAGAAGTGCATTTTTTGACATCGTTTTCAAACCGCGAGTCCCATGCGAGTTCCGTAGGTTTCCACAACTCACGTTGGTCCCTCCCTAGGTGTTTGAGGTGTTCCCTCAACCTTCTCTTGACAGTCACACGATTTTGGCCCCCCGATGGATTATTTTCAAGCTTAGGTGTGAGAAAAGTGCCGTTTCGGACTTCGTTTTCAAACCGGGCGTCCCGTGCTAGTTCCGTAAGTTTTCACAACTTACATTGTTCCCTCCCGGGGTGTTTGACGTGTTCCCCGGGCCTTCTCGTGACTGTTACACGATTTTGGCCCTCGACGGCTTATTTTCGAGCTTAAGTGTGAAGAAAGTGCATTTTTTTATTTAGTTTTCAAACCGAGAGTCCCGTGCTAGTTCTGTAAGTCTCCGCAACTTACCTTGGAACCTCCTGAGGTGTTTGGGGCATTTCCCGGTCCTTCTCGTGATGGTTACACGGTTTTGGCGCCCCCCCGTTGTCCTATTTCCAAACTTAAGTGTGGAAAGAGTGTCTCTTTCCAACGTAATTTTCAAACCGGCAGTCCCGTGCTGGTTCAGTAAGTTTTCACAACTCGCGTTGGTCACTCCCGAGGTGTTCCCGGGCCTTCTTGCGACTCTTATATGATTTTGGCCCCCGATGGCCTACTTCCAAGTTTAAGTGTTAGAAAAGTGTATTTTCCGATCTAGGTTTCAACTCTTGAGTCCCGTGCCTGTTCGTTAAGTTTTCACAACTCAAATTGGTCCCTCCTGAGATGTTCGAGGCCTTCCCAGGATTGTTACACGATTTCGGCCAAAAAGTACCTTTTTCGGCCTTAGTTTTCAAACCGGAAGTCCCGCGCTAGTTCCGTAAGTCTCCACAACTTACTTTGGTCTCTCCCGAGGTGATGGAGGTGTTCCACGGGCCTTCTCGGGACTGTTACAGGATTTTGGGGGGCCCCCGATGGCCTATTTTCAAACTTAAATGTTTAAGAAGTGCATTTTTTGACATCGTTTTCAAACCGCGAGTCCCATGCGAGTTCCGTAGGCTTCCACAACTCACATTGGTCCCTCCCTAGGTTTTTGAGGTGTTCCCTCGACATTCTCTTGACAGTCACACGATTTTGGCCCCCTGATAGACTATTTTCAAGCTTAGGTGCGAGAAAAGTGCCGTTTCGGACTTCGTTTTCAAACCGGGAGTCCCGTGCTAGTTCCGTAAGTTTTCACAACTTACATTGGTCCCTCCTGGGGTGTTTGACGTGTTCCCCGAGCCTTCTCGTGACTGTTACACGATTTTGGCCCACGACGGCTTATTTTCGAGCTTAAGCGTGAAAAAAGTGCATTTTTTGATTTAGTTCTCAAACTGAGAGTCCTGTGCTAGTTCCTTAAGTCTCCGCAACTTACCTTGGACCCTCCTGAGGTGTTTGGGGCATTTCCCGGTCCTTCTCGTGACTGTTACACGGTTTTGGCCCCCCCTTGGTGTCCTATTTCCAAGCTTGAGTGTGGAAAGAGTATCTCTTTCCAACGTAGTTTTCAAACCCGGAGTCCTGTGCTAGTTCCGTAAGTTTTCACAACTCGCGTCGGTCACTCCCGAGGTGTTTGAGGTGTTCCCGGCCCTTCTTGCGACTGTTACATAATTTTGGCCCCCCGATGGCCTACTTCCAAGCTTAAGAGTTAGAAAAGAGTATTTTCCGACCTAGTTTTCCAATCGGGAGTCCCGTGCCTGTTCGTTAAGTTTTCAGAACTCACATTGGTCCCTCGTGAGATGTTCGAGGTGTTCCTCGTGACTTCTCGTGATTGTTACACGATTTCGGCCCGCCGAGACCTATTTTCCAAGTTGAAGTGTGAAAAAGTACATTTTCCGGCCTAGTTTTCAAACCGGAAGTCCCGCGCTAGTTCCGTAAGTCTCCACAACTTACATTGGTCTCTCCCGAGGTGTTGGAGGTGTTCCACGGGTCTTCTCGGGACTTTTACAGGATTTTGGGGGGCCTCCGATGGCTTATTTTCAAACTTAAGTGTTTAAGAAGTGCATTTTTTGACATCGTTTCAAACCGCGAGTCCCATGCGAGTTCCATAGGTTTCCGCAACTCACGTTGGTCCCTCCCTAGGTGTTTGAGGTGTTCCCTCGACCTTCTCTTGACAGTCACACGACTTTGGCCCTCTGATGCACTATTTTCAAACTTAGGTGCGAGAAAAGTGCCGTTTCGGACTTCGTTTTCAAACCGGGAGTCCCGTGCTAGTTCCGTAAATTTTCACAACTTACATTGGTCCCTCCTGGGGTGTTTGACGTGTTCCCCGGGCCTTTTCGTGACTGTTACACGATTTTGGCCCACGACGGCTTATTTTCGAGCTTAAACGTGAAAAAAATGCATTTTTTGATTTAGTTCTCAAACCGAGAGTTCTGTGCTAGTTCCGTAAGTCTCCGCAACTTATCTTGGAACCTCCCGAGGTGTTTGGGGCATTTCCCGGTCCTTCTCGTGACGGTTACACAGTTTTGGCGCCCCCCGGTGTCCTATTTCCAAACTTGAGTGTGGAAAGAGTGTCTCTTTCCAACGTAATTTTCAAACCGGCAGTCCCGGTGCTGGTTCCGTAAGTTTTCACAACTCGCGTTGGTCACTCCCGAGGTGTTCCCGGGCCTTCTTGCGACTGTTACATGATTTTGGCCCCCCGATGGCCTACTTCCAAGCTTAAGTGTTAGAAAAGTGTATTTTCCGATCTAGGTTTCAAATCTTGAGTCCCGTGCCTGTTCGTTAAGTTTTCACAACTCAAATTGGTCCCTCCTGAGATGTTCGAGGCCTTCCCAGGGCCTTCTCGTGATTGTTACACGATTTCGGCCAAAAAGTACCTTTTTCGGCCTTAGTTTTCAAACCGGAAGTCCCGCTCTAGTTCCGTAAGTCTCCACAACTTACTTTGGTCTCTCCCAAGGTGTTGGAGGTGTTCCACAGGCCTTCTCGGGACTGTTACAGGATTTTGGGGGGCGATGGCCTATTTTCAAACTCAAGTGTTTAAGAAGTGCATTTTTTGACATCGTTTTCAAACCGCGAGTCCCATGCGAGTTTCGTAGGTTTCCACAACTCACGTTGGTCCCTCCCTAGGTGTTTGAGGTGTTCCCTCAACCTTCTCTTGACAGTCACACGATTTTGGCCCCCCGATGGACTATTTTCAAGCTTAGGTGTGAGAAAGGTGCCGTTTCGGACTTCGTTTTGAAACCGGGAGTCCCGTGCTAGTTCCGTAAGTTTTCACAACTTACATTGGTCCCTCCCGAGGTGTTTGACGTGTTCCCCGGGCCTTCTCGTGACTGTTACACGATTTTGGCCTTCGACGGCTTATTTTCGAGCTTAAGTGTGAAAAAGTGCATTTTTTTATTTAGTTTTCAAACCGAGAGTCCCGTGCTAGTTCTGTAAGTCTCCGCAACTTACCTTGGAACCTCCCGAGGTGTTTGGGGCATTTCCCGATCCTTCTCGTGATGGTTACACGGTTTTGGCGCCCCCCCGGTGTCCTATTTCCAAACTCAAGTGTGGAAAGAATGTCTCTTTCCAACGTAATTTTCAAACCGGCGGTCCCGTGCTGGTTCCGTAAGTTTTCACAACTCGCGTTGGTCACTCCCGAGGTGTTCCCGGGCCTTCTTGCGACTCTTACATGATTTTGGCCCCTCGATGGCCTACTTCCAAGCTTAAGTGTTAGAAAAGTGTATTTTCCGATCTAGGTTTCAACTCTTGAGTCCCGTGCCTGTTCGTTAAGTTTTCACAACTCAAATTGTTCCCTCCTGAGATGTTCGAGGCCTTCCCAGGGCCTTCTCGTGATTGTTACACGATCTCGGCCAAAAAGTACCTTTTTCGGCCTTAGTTTTCAAACCGGAAGTCCCGCGCTAGTTCCGTAAGTCTCCACAACTTACTTTGGTCTCTCCCGAGGTGATGGAGGTGTTCTACAGGCCTTCTCGGGACTGTTACAGGATTTTGGGGGGCCCCCGATGGCCTATTTTCAAACTTAAATGTTTAAGAAGTGCATTTTTTGACATCGTTTTCAAACAGCGAGTCCCATGCGAGTTTCGTAGGCTTCCACAACTCACATTGGTCCCTCCCTAGGTGTTTGAGGTGTTCCCTCGACATTCTCTTGACAGTCACACGATTTTGGCCCCCTGATAGACTATTTTCAAGCTTAGGTGCAAGAAAAGTGCCGTTTCAGACTTCGTTTTCAAACCGGGAGTCCCGTGCTAGTTCCGTAAGTTTTCACAACTTACATTGGTCCCTCCCGGGGTGTTTGACGTGTTCCCCGAGCCTTCTCGTGACTGTTACACGATTTTGGCCCACGACGGCTTATTTTTGAGCTTAAGCGTGAAAAAAGTGCATTTTTTGATTTAGTTCTCAAATCGAGAGTCCTGTGCTAGTTCCTTAAGTCTCCGCAACTTACCTTGGACCCTCCTGAGGTGTTTGGGGCATTTCCCGGTCCTTCTCGTGACCGTTACACGGTTTTGGCCCCCCCTTGGTGTCCTATTTCCAAGCTTGAGTGTGGAAAGAGTATCTCTTTCCAACGTAGTTTTCAAACCCGGAGTCCTGTGCTAGTTCCGTAAGTTTTCACAACTCGCGTCGGTCACTCCCGAGGTGTTTGAGGTGTTCCCGGCCCTTCTTGCGACTGTTACATAATTTTGGCCCTCCGATGGCCTACTTCCAAGCTTAAGAGTTAGAAAAGAGTATTTTCCGACCTAGTTTTCCAATCGGGAGTCCCGTGCATGTTCGTTAAGTTTTCAGAACTCACATTGGTCCCTTGTGAGATGTTCGAGGTGTTCCTCGTGACTTCTTGTGATTGTTACACGATTTCGGCCCGCCGAGACCTATTTTCCAAGCTGAAGTGTGAAAAAGTACATTTTCCGGCCTAGTTTTCAAACCGGAAGTCCCGCGCTAGTTCCGTAAGTCTCCACAACTTACATTGGTTTCTCCCGAGGTTTTGGAGGTGTTCCGCGGGCCTTCTCGGGATTGTTACAGGATTTTGGGGGGGCCCCGATGGCCTATTTTCAAACTTAAGTGTTTAGGAAGTGCATTTTTTTACTTAGTTTTCAAACCGCGAGTCTCATGCGAGTTCCGTAGGTTTCCACAACTCACGTTGGTCCCTCCCTAGGTGTGTGAGGTGTTTCCCGGACCTTCTCTTGACTGTTACACGATTTTGGCCCCCCGGTGGACTATTTTCAAGCTTAGGTGCGAGAAAAGTGCCGTTTCAGACTTCGTTTTCAAACTGGCAGTCCTGTGCTAGTTCCGTAAGTTTTCATAACTTACATTGGTGTCTCCCGGGGTGTTTGACGTGTTCCCCGGGCCTTCTCGTGACTGTTACACGATTATCGCCCCCGACGGCTTATTTTCGAGCTTAAGTGTGAAAAAAGTGCATTTTTTGATTTAGTTCTCAAACCGAGAGTCCCGTGCTAGTTCCGTAAGTCTCCGCAACTTACCTTGGACCCTCCTGAGGTGTTTGGGGCATTTCTCGGTCCTTCTCGTGACTGTTACACGGTTTTGGCCCCCACAAGCGTCCTATTTCCAAGCTTAAGTTTGGAAACAGTGTCTCTTTCCCACTTAGTTTTCAAACCGAGAGTCCCGTGCTAGTTCCGTAAGCTTTCACAACTCGCGTTGGTCCCTCCCTAGGTGTTTGAGGTGTTTCCGGCCCTTCTCTTCATTGTCACACGATTTTGGCCCCCCAATAGACTATTTTCAAGCTTAGGTGCGAGAAAAGTGCCGTTTCGGACTTAGTTTTCAAACCAGGAGTCTCGTGTTAGTTCCGTAAGTTTTCACAACTTACATTGGTCCCTCCCGGGGTGTTTGACATGTTCATCGGGCCATTTCGCGACTGTTACACGATTTTGGCCCCCAACGGCTTATTTTCGAACTTAAGTGTGAAAAAAGTGCATTTTTTGATTTAGTTCTCAAATCGAGAGTCCCGTGATAGTTCCATAAGTCTCCGCAACTTACCTTGGACCCTCCTGAAGTGTTTAGGGCATTTCCCGGTCCTTCTCGTGACTGTTACACGGTTTTGGCCCCCCCCGGTGTCCTATTTCCAAGCTTATGTTTGGAAAAAGTGTCTCTTTCCAACTTAGCTTTCAAACCGGGAGTCCCGTGCTAGTTCCATAAGTTTTTCAAAACTTACATTGATCCTTCCCGGGGTGTTTGACGTGTTCCTCGGGCCTTCTCATGACTGTTACACGATTTTGGCCCCCCGACGGCTTATTTTCGAGCTTAAGCGTGAAAAAAGTGCTTTTTTTGATTTAGTTCTCAAATCGAGAGTCTCGTGCTAGTTCCGTAAGTCTCCGCAACTTACCTTGAACCCTCCTGAGGTGTTTGGGACATTTCCCGGTCCTTCTCATGACTGTTACACGGTTTTGGGCACCCCCGGTGTCTTATTTCCAAGCTTAAGTGTGGAAAAAATGTCTCTTTCCAACTTAGCTTTCAAACCGGGAGTCCCGTGCTAGTTCCGTAAGTCTTCACAACTCTCGTTGGTCACTCCCGAGGTGTTTGAGGTGTTCCCGGCCCTTCTTGCAACTGTTACATGATTTTGGCCACCCGATGGCCTACTTCGAAGCTTAAGTGTTAGAAAAGTTTATTTTCCGGCCTAGTTTTCAAATCGGGAGTCCCCGTGCCTGTTCGTTAAGTTTTCACAACTCAAATTGGTCCCTCCTGAGATGTTCGAGGTGTTCACTGGGCCTTTTCGTGATTGTTACATGATTTTGGCCCGCCGAGGCCTATTCTCAAGCTTGAGTGTGAAAAAAATACATTTTTGGACCTAGGTTTCAAACCGGAAGTCCCACGCTAGTTCCGTAAGTTTTCACAAATTACATTGGTTTCTCCCGAGGTGTTGGAGGTGTTCTACGGGCTTTCTCGGGACTATTACAGGATTTTGGGGGGCCCCGATGGCCTATTTTGAAACTTAAGTGTTTAGAAAGTGCATTTTTTGACTTAGTTTTCAAACCAGGAGTCCCATGCAAGTTCTGTAAGTTTTCACCGCTCAAGTTGGTCCCTCCCTAGGTGTTTGAGGTGTCTCTCGGACCTTCTCT
Source organism: Camellia granthamiana (assembly GCA_036172215.1). Taxonomy (NCBI): domain Eukaryota; kingdom Viridiplantae; phylum Streptophyta; class Magnoliopsida; order Ericales; family Theaceae; genus Camellia; species Camellia granthamiana. The sequence continues at coordinate 79,401,121 of CM069912.1, read as the reverse complement.
TCATTGTAACACAATTTTGGCCCCCCGATGGACTATTTTCAAGCTTAGGTGCGAGAAAAGTGCTGTTTCGGACTTAGTTTTCAAACCGGGAGTCCTGTGCTAGTTCCGTAAGTTTTCACAACTTACATTGGTCCCTCCTGGGGTGTTTGACGTGTTCCTCGGGCCTTCTCGTGACTGTTACACGATTTTGGCCCCCGACGGCTTATTTTCGAGCTTAAGTGTGAAAAAAGTGCATTTTTTGATTTAGTTCTCAAATCGAGAGTCCCGTGCTAGTTCCGTAAGTCTCCACAACTTACCTTGGACCCTCCCGAGGTGTTTGGGGCATTTCCCGGTCCTTCTCGTGACTGTTACACGGTTTTGGGCCCCCCGGTGTCCTATTTTCAAGCTTAAGTGTGGAAAAAGTGTCTCTTTCCAACTTAGCTTTCAAACCAGGAGTCCCGTGCTAGTTCCGTAAGTCTTCACAACTCTCGTTGGTCACTTCCGATGTGTTTGAGGTGTTCCCGGCCCTTCTTGCGACTGTTACCTGATTTTGGCCCCCCGATGGCCAACTTCCAAGCTTAAGTGTTAGAAAAGTGTAGTTTCCGACCTGGTTTTCAAATCGGGAGTCCCGTGCCTGTTCGTTAAGTTTTCATAACTCAAATTGGTCCCTTCTGAGATGTTCGAGGTGTTCCCTGGGACTTCTTGTGATTGTTACATGATTTCGGCCCGCCGAGGCCTATTCTCATGGTTAAGTGTGAAAAAAGTACATTTTCCGACCTAGTTTTCAAACCGGAAGGCTCGCGCTAGTTCCGTAAGTTTCCACAACTTACATTGGTTTCTCCCGAGGTTTTGGAGTTGTTCCACGGGCTTTCTCGGGACTGTTACAGGATTTTGGGAGGCCCACGATGGCCTATTTTCAAACTTAAGTGTTTAGGAAGTGCATTTTTTGACTTTGTTTTCAAACCGGGAGTCCCATACGAGTTCCGTAAGTTTCCACAACTCACGTTGGTCCCTCCCTAGGTGTTTGAGGTGTCCCCTAGACCTTCTCTTAACTATAATACGATTTTAGCCCCCCGATGGACTATTTTCAAGCTTAAGTGCGAGAAAAGTGTCGTTGCGGACTTAGTTTTCAAACCGGGAGTCCTGTGCTAGTTCCGTAAGTTTTCTCAACTTACATTGGTCCCTTCGGGGTGTTTGACGTGTTCCCCAGGCCTTCTCGTGACTGTTACACGATTTTAGCCCCCAACGGCTTATTTTCAAGCTTAAGTGTGAAAAAAGTACATTTTTTGATTTAGTTCTCAAACAGAGAGTCCTGTGCTAGTTCCGTCAGTCTCCGCAACTTACCTTGGACCCTCCCGAGGTGTTTGGAGCATTTTCCGGTCCTTCTCGTGCCTGTTACACGGTTTTGGCCCCCCCGGTGTCCTATTTCCAAGCTTAAGTGTGGAAAAAGTGTCTCTTTCCAACTTAGTTTTCAAATCGGGAGTCTCTTGCTAATCTGCTTTAAGTGTGAATGGTTGTTGGAGCTATTGGAAGTTGTCTCAAACCCACAAACACATCCTCTAATGCATTACTTTTGTTCATAAAGTTATTTCAGTAACTTCTTCTCTTTTTTATTTATTTTTATTTATTTTTAGGGAGGGTACAGGGTTAGTTCTGGTGGAAATAAATGTCCTATTCCATGTTTGAGTGAGATTTTTCTAGGCTATCCACAAAATGCAGTCAGTGTGGACTTTTTGATGTACACTAGTATTGAGACTGTGATCTTGCCAAATTGGTATTATATAGCTAGTAATTTAAAAAATTATTCGTTGTGATGGTTTCAATTTGGATTATCATGTGGAATAGGAAAATTCATGTCATTATTGTTTCCAATAGGAGGTTTTTTTTTTGGGTGTAGAGTTTGGATGATGCTCTTCAACCATAGTCCTGTTCTGTACGACACTTTTTGTCTAGTAGACAATGCAGAGATTCTATATTTTTATTTTATTTTTTTCACTTGAATTTGATTAATGTTGACCTTTCTTACCCAATGTGTTCCCAAATCATCTGCCAACTATTGGTATCAAAGTTGATGATATCCATATGGTGAAAGACTGTAAAACTTTTGCATAGTAGGAGCTATCGAGTTATGTAAAGAGGACATCTTTACCGCATCATATTTTTTAATAAAAAATGCTTGGTAGCTCGAATTTGTGTGGCCTGATTGACTCGAATGTATCAAAACGACGTCGTTTCGAGACATTTGAGCCATGAAAATTTGAGCTACCAAGCATTGTTGTTTTTTAATCTGTCAAACAGTTTGGCACATGTTATCAATGTTTTAAGTATCAGTGGCATTGACATGCTTGCGGACCATAGCCTAAAGGTGGCAGCAACCGGAGTTGTGAATGTTTTACTTAAAGAAATTTGGAAAAACTTATTGATACACATGTTTTTATTTCATAATCACATTTAGTAGGGTTTGAAATGGTTTTGGTGGGTTTTATTTAGTTTCTAAACACGATTCAATACATGTACTAATTTTTACTCTAGTTTTAAGTTGCTATGGATATTTTTCTATATTTTTTATGTGTATTTAGTTCTCCTTACTTTATTGATCATACTTGTGGATCACTTCCCCTTGTTATTAAAAAAAAAAATTATGAACATATTTGATAATGCTAATATACTAAATGTAAAAGTACATAACATGATATCCAACAAATTTAACCTAAGACCAAATAGATATATTTTAATAATCAAGGAATCAAGTGAAAAAGTAATGAAAGTTTATCTATCCAAAAAAAAAAGAAGGAAAAGTAATGAATGTTTGAAAAAAGATGAGGTTCATTTTTCCGTGATAGCAACTCAGATCTTGTAGAGTTTGAAGATTGGACACTCAAAACATGTATATCTAAGATTTTTGCATGAATTCTGTGTGCTTTTTTATTTTTTTTTGGTTGTAATTTTAGTAGTTGGAAAAAATGAAAATGGGAAAAAAGTGGCCTCATATACAATGTCTACTGAAAATAGAACTGTTATGGTTGTAACAATAATGTCGCGGCCGTCATTTCTATTACACAACCTCCACAATGGTTGTAACAGATGGCAGCAACCAAAACCGTTAACTCAATGTTTGTTATGCAACAGTTGTGGTCGATTTTTAAAACTTTGCATTTTATGCGTACACTATCTTATAATCCTACACATCTGTCATAATACTTTTTTCCCTTCTCTAATGGGGACCTTGCATATTACTTAGTTGTCGGACAGCAGTCCATATTAGTCCTTGTAAAAAAAAAATGATATCCATGCAACGTGAAAGATTTCTCAGGACACATCCCTTGCATATGTTTATATCCATTTAGGGATTAGCTTAAGTGACACCTAAAGTGAAGAAAAAATTATTTTATTCAAGATTAATTACATGTTGATAAGTTCTAGAAATCATTTCTAAAATAAATTTAGAAATGCCTACAAAAAATTTCATTTATTACACAAATAAAACTAGTAACGAAATATTGACTTGATTAACAGTTCTTACCTCATTGGAAAAAAAGAAAAAAGAAAAAAAGAAAGTTAGAAAGAAATGAAGAAAACAAAACTGCAAGATTTTATCAACTTAAATCATTTATTCTGTCTATAAAATATCCATTACTTCACAAAATCTGAGGTACCTCCATTTTTCTTTTGTAGTAGTTTATGGCCACTGTGGAATCGACTAGTTTGAACTTGAAATCTTTTTTAAAATTTGAGAATCATTTTTATTCAGTTTTAGGTTTACTTCTGAACTTTCTCCTTTTTCCTCTTTCACCCGGCAGTAAGATACGGTGGAGACTAGGGAATAAAGAACTATCTCAGTTGTGGAAATGGGCAGATCAGAATCCGGTATGTTTTCTATGGCAAGTAATTATGACAGTTCTTGATAGACAATATCTTAAAGTTGCTATTTAAACTACCAAAATTTGCTAGCAGAACATTATTTTGCCATGAAATTTCACACTTCATCATTCTTTTGTTTAGTCAACATGCAATGTTTTGGACCATTTTACCAGTTGGCTGACCTTGACATCATAACAAGCAACCCTTTAATTGTGCTAATATTTTAAATCTTAATCATCCACCATAAGAAAGTAGAGAGTGAAATAAGAATTATGCAATTCAATGTGCATGAACTGCGTTGTGTCCATTCTATAACTTACATTTGTATTACTCGTTTAATCAGTAGCTGTTCAAATGACAAGCTCCTATTTCGCCGAATGGTGAGTTTGATATACAATGCTCAATACATTATGTGATAGTGACTTTCTCCTTCTTGTTCCCTTTTTTTTTTTACATTTTTTTTTTTATGGACAAAATATATGAAAATCTGGATACATCTCAAACAATTTCAGATGGTCTGTCTTTAAGAAATGGCTTCACAGCAAGTTGGCGTCTGAAAATTCTACACTAACTGTAGAAAATTAATGTATTGATAATATTGATTGATATTCAATATCTTGTATTGTGAAGAGAAAACTACACTCCTTATATAGGAGAGAACAAGAGCTACTATTTGAGCCACTAAGATCCACTATTACCACTAAGAGATCCACTATCACCACTAAGAGCTCCACTATCACCACTAAGAGCCACTACCTATCTCCTTACATAATATATACATCCATTATAGCCACTATCTAGATCACTAACATAGTGTATATATTTAAAATTAACACTAACTAATAACGTACACAATGTGGGTGAACTTAATGAAACAAGCAATAATGAGAATGACTAGCATGTCCAAGCTTATTCTCATTGTTGCTCCCTTGTTTGGGAAGGAAGAGAATGGAGGAATTTTGAAGGGGCTCTCATTTTTTTATGGTACATTGGAGGGGAATGAGGGAGTTGAAGTCGTGACCTCCTAGTGAGGAACACAAGTGCTAGCCACTGGGCTTACAACAGTGGTTGAAGGGGCTATTATGCGGTATGAAAAAATAATAAAACGATGAGACATGAAAATAATTGACATAATTGTGCAAATGAAAGGAAACTACCAAATCAGATCACCCAAAATTTGTATTTTCCTAGACATCTAAGGGCTAAATTGGGCTTCTTGAGATCTTGAAGCTTGAGGGAGGTATCAGTCACAAGGGTGCTTGAGCCATTCAAATGAGTTACTCTCGAGTCTTGAATTGTTGTGTATGTATTCTTTTGCTATGCAATTCTCTACTTAGTCCTTAAAATGTAGTTTTTTCTTTTGATGCCTTTTGGATGAGAATTGAAACATTATGTATGGGAAATGAGAGGTGTGTGCTAAATTGTGAAACAAAGTGGCAGGCTTAATGTGTGGACATTGTGACGTCTTAGGGGAACAATCTATTGGCAGGGTGCTTTGGTTAAACTGAAGGGGGGTGGGACCATAGAGAAAAGGTCACCGGCCCGCAAGGCATGAACTTCAGGACATTCAAGTTTATGGCTTGATATTAGTTACAAACTAAGAAACATAGGTGGATTAACAAAATGAGTAGCTAGGGTTAGGTTGCTGGTAAGATAATTGAGGGAAATTATGGCATGACTATGATGCTAAAAGAGCTGTAAAATGCCATGTCTCAAGTGAGTTTTTGTGTGCTAGATGATTGGCTGAAAGATTGGTGGCGAAGGGTTAAGGTGTAGTGAGACTAGAATTAAGGAATTGGGGTAGTTATGTGTAATTACATCACGTGGTTTGAACTCCGTTTTGTGGAGTAAGCAACTTACAGTCAAAAGTTTGCTCAAAATACCTTTGCTTTGGTTCATCAAAACATGACAGTTGTGAAAGGTAAAGATGTAATGAGAGTAGAATTAATGAAATGGTGCAGTTATGGGTAGTTATGCTGTAAGACTACAATTAGGGACGCAAATATTTGTGAACCAGGGAGCCTTAGCCCACGGGCACGAAAGCCTATCAACCAAACCAAATAATCTAACACCAAAAAGAAATACAATTCTAATAAATCTGAAACCATACTCCAAAAGGTAACAAAGTCATAATAGATGGCACAAACAACACATACAACCAGGAATAATAAAATGTGTGAAATGGACAACTATTCAATGTCAAATAAGAAGGACCCAAATGCAAACAGAATGGACAAAGTCTCAGAATCAATAATGACGATAAACATGCCACGGGGGTCATGAAACAGACAATCCCCAATGTACCAGATTCCTCTTCTAGCATCCCAACAACTAGGGGTGTTCATCAATCCAATTCACCCGAAAACCCGAGTCAACCCGCCCGACCTGACTATAGTGCGGGCAGTTTCAACCATTTATTTGGTCGGCTGCGGTTCACTTTCTAAAATTTCCTCGGTATTTCGGTCGGACATCGGTTTAAATAAAAATGAATTCGTATAACCTAAACCTACTGACTTAGTTATGTATATATAGTCTGTTAGTTCTGTACATGCATCTTTAATTGTAGTTGCATCAATTGACTCATCACTTCTCAAGACATATCTTCCCAAGCAAAGATTCCCTTCCCAATAAATCTGATCCTACCTTTTGTCTCTCTCTCTCTCTCTCTCTCTCTCTCTTTAATTTTTTTCTTCCCAAGACAAACAGATATGTAATAGTGTAACCTTTCCATCTTCTATCTTCTCTTTCATCCCACTTTCTCATCTCTCTTTCTCTCTCTCAAATCCCTCTTAACCTTCCCTAATAAAAAACCCTTTGGTCTCTCTCTCTAAATTTTCCCTTCCCAAGACAATCAAATATCTAATAATCTAACCCTACCCTTTGACCTTCTATCTTTTTCTCTTTCTTCCACACTCTCATCTCATCTCTCTCTCTCAAACCTCTTGCCTCTCTCTAACCCACACTCTCATCTCCATCTTCCTTTTCTCTCAACTGTGTCATCTCCCTCTCTCACCCAACCCCCTTCTCTCTCTCTCTCTCTAACCAGGTCTCTTGCCTTCCTCTCTCCTTCACTATTTGTACCTCTCCTCTCTCTGCAACAATGGCGACAGCGTGGGATCATGGAAAAGGTGATGGCTTGAGATCGACTACGCTGGGATTGCAGTGCTGATGATGGTGATAGTGTTGTGTTGAGATCTATTTTGCTTCTTCCTTGTGTCTTGAAACCCTCATCCTTCTTCCTTCCTTGCCTAGAAACCTAAGAAGCATGGACACGGACACGGACACATGACATGACACGAGTACGACACGGACACGCCGATACGTTAATTTTCAAAAAATGCAGGACACGACACGTGGAGGACACGTATGAAATATATAATTTTATATATTTATTATATGTTATATATATGAATATATCATTTAAAGATAATAAAAAATGCAATATGACACTAATTCTTATAAATTTATATGGTTTTTATTTTATTATTGTATCTTAAATTATTTTGTTCAAACTTATAATTAGTTATACATATGTCTAATCGTTAGACAGGTGTGTTTAAACGATTGACAAGTGTGTCCTCCAAGTGTCCAAAGAGTGTCCAAGTCTTTAAAAAATAGGACACGTTTTGAAGAGTGTCGGACATGTGTCCTAAGAGTGTCGGTGTTCGACACGTACCCGACACGGATATGTCACTTTCCTAGAAGTGTCCGTGCTTCTTAGCTAGAAACCCTTTTTTCTCCCTCACACCCTTTACTTTGAGATAATAAAACTTAATAACAGAGCACCGACCGAAGTCCGACTGAAGTTTATACCACTCGAAACGAACGGTTTTGAAGCAGTTTTCAGTTGGTAGCGGATGGAAAGTTTGCCAAACCGAAGGTGTCACTTTGGATGTTGGTGACTGTCAGAACCGATCCGACCCGACCCGTGTACAGCCCTACCAACAATGAATCTGAAATGGTAAATATGAGTGGTGTGCTTGCAACTCAGTGAATGGTAAGGCATGCATAGTAATATAGTATCTGGGAATCTAAAATAGCTGATTTAAAAGGATAACCATTGCATAAGATTAACAATACTAAAAGTCTAAAACCAGTGGTATCACATGAAATGAATTTGACAAGGTAGTGTTTCTTATCTTAAAACAATGTATATACATTTGTCTCGTATCATCACTTTGAATGGTGAGTAAATAGTATCACAATTCCTAACATAACAGTAATTGATATCATAACGGTTTTAACATGATCAACACAATCTTTGGAACCATAATCCAGAGCCAAATCATCTCTTGCGGCATCCTTGGCTGGTAAGATCCTACAGCGCACTTGGAGTTAATGTGGGGTGACACCCTGGTCTTTTCTCTTCTAAGCCAATCCAGTTAAGGTCACCTAGACACACCATGACTTCCCCTTGAGCTCATGAGCACTACAATCACCACAACCTCACCTAGGTCTTTCCATTAGTGGCTAGAGTCACTTCACGGAAAAGAATATTCGATGAACTTTGCACACAGATGATTTCATAGACAGTCATCACATGAAGTCTCATCATATAGATATGTAAAACAGTTGTCAATGATGTAAATAAAAGAGTACATCAAAACAGTTATAATCGTATGCCAAACGAGATTTCAAATCATGAATAATTATGTTTTAAACCAGCAGTCAAATGATATATATATATGTATATATTCCAAAATAGTTCAGAGACGGGGTAATTTCACAAAAATATGTAGAATGCAAATTCATTCACTTGAGGTCCAAAAGAATATAATCTCAATTTGCAAGAGTCCAAGTATGCAATTTACCTGAACCACGTTTAATAGTATAACATATTAATAACCAATCTTTAGAGTGTCCTTAAATAACTTTAAATACTTGGTGTAAGCTGTCGTACCCAATCCAATGCTAACACTACAAGAACCACTAACCGACACGCCCAAACCAAAGCATGCAAAACACATCCAAAACCAAGTACCCGAACACCAACCCATACTCCTTTCACCATCGCTGAACACCCAAGACCTATAGTCCATCATTGCCAGAACATAGCCCCTTATTTTCTTACTTTCTTATTCTTTATCTGAATATTTTGCTTTATTCTCTTTATCTACCTCTTTTTATTTATTTTTTATTTTTTATTATTTTTTTTAAAATTATTTATTTATTTATTATTATTATTATTTTTTTCCTTCCTTTTTTGCTTCCTTCCTTTTTGGTTGACCCCCACAGCTGGCTGCCTAGCAACCATCACCAGTACGTACGAACTGAACACGCCTCTCACCTCACTTGAGCACCCCAACTCCACACCATCTACTTCTCTCAACCCTCTTCTTAAAACTCACTGTTTATGTATATACAAAATCATAACTTCACATCTAGGAGACCCACTGACCTCCTCCCTTTCCTGCATTCTTTTATTTTCTCACATAGTGGCAAGAACCACCCCCATCTTTTTGTCATGACAAGCCCACCACACCTGCAATATGCCCTTCACATTTGCACCTTAATCCATGCACAACCTACATCAGAAACAGAAAACACCACTGGTCACACCAACACTGACCACCAACACAGCCATGGCTACCTGTTAGTACCTTGACATTTGGGAGCTAGAGGCTTGACATTTGGTGGCACCTTGCACCTATGTCAAACCTAGACCAATGTTGACAAGTTGGGCAAAGAGTTGTGTCGTTCGGCAGTGGCACTCAACTCTTGGCAAAGTGTGGGCAGCATGGTACATACAAGGTATTAATATGACTTGAATGCTGGCTGCAACACATTTGGGGGTTGGTCACAATCAGATGGGTTGGACCAAGGCCAACACATGGGCAATTCGAATTTGTTTAATACAAGGCAACATAATTATTGTGGCAGTAATGAGCAGTTATGCAAGGCCAAGGAATTCTGACAGCAGCAGTTATGCATGACTAAGGCATGCTGGCAAGGGACAAGAAAAGGAGAATTACAGGGGCAGTTGGTGATAGTTAGAACTGCTAGTTTGCTCCAGATTTATCTTAACCCTTTGGCAGTTGGGGGTGTCAATTTCCATGCCATGTGGCATGTTCCCCTTGTATCTTGTTGCTTGGTTGAATTTGGAATTCTGATTGTAGCCTATTTATGGGCATGCCACGGTTACTTGAAGATGGTCAAGTAGTAGAGTGCCATTGGCTATCCTTTGTATTATTGTTGGTGTAATAAAAATGTTGGGTTTACCTGTAATTTCTACTGTGTTGTGCATTCTATATTACTTGTCTTAAATCTCAGTGTGCGTGAGTGTTGGTTTAATTGGCTGACTAAGCGTGCTGAAACTTAGTGTCATCATAGGCAAAATTTGAGTTGAAAAATTGACCCTGTGACACTACCCATGGCAGCCCTCACTTATGGCACATGAAACCTAGCCACACGACAACCCCAATGTAATACTCCTTAACCACCCACACTAGTCACCTACACTCCCTTAGCCTATCTCCCACTCATGGATGCACATAGCCCACAAGAGACACCCATACTTCCCACTCACGGATGCACACAGCCCATTGTAGACACCCATAGCACATCAACAACACAACCCCACAATCTATTCCCACCACTTTCTTTCCTAATGCACCAACATGCATGACACTCACGGGTCTCCATCTTTTCATCTCTCTTCTTCCAAAGCCAATAGCCCCAGTCACCATAGCACCCTTACAAGCATACCTACTCACACGCACATTATGCACTCAAGCATATACATCCCATGCACGAACATCGTCTTCTCTCTGCACAACCTCCACTGACAAGGCCTACCCTCCCACCATTCCCACAACTCAACATCTAATACAAAACCCACACCCATACAACCAGCCCCCAATCACCAGGAAAATTGCAGTAGATAAGAACAATAAAGAGAAACGATTTTGAAGGAAGAAAGGAAACAAACACTTACCTCAATGGAAAAGGTGATGGATGAGAGGCTAACAAAAATAGTTAAGAGGCCACCACTGAACCACCTCAAAAAACTAGCTGCTCCCTCTCTCTAGTGTGAATCATGATAAAAACTAAAACTATAGTTTAACAATTGGGTAATACCTACATATGGTGGGTCTTGGGGTTAAAATTACTGAAATGCCCCAAATTTTCCTGCTGTACACATTATGTTTACTTAATGTGCCAATAAACCTAACAATTTGCTAGAATTACCATTATGATGCAGATTAATTTATTATGCAAAATTATATTAAATCTCACTTAACATACCCCATTTGTGCAATCAATTATATTTATTTCTTTTTCTTTTTTGAAATTTTATGTCAAGAAAAGATTCAATATTGATGGTGAAAAATATTGAAATTTGGAGAAAGCCGATAGGTTCTCAAAAAATATGAAGTAGGACTCATTTAATATTTTGAAAAAAATTTAGGGTAATTTTGTAAAATCAGGGGTATTAGTGTATTACATACGCCACACGGTCTTAAATTCTCTTGGTGGAGTAGGCAACCTATAGTTGAAAGTTAGCTTGAAATACTTTGGTTTGGGTTCAACAAAATAATAAAGTGCTTTAGGTACAAATCCCAAGGGCTGGCCTGGTGGCATGGCCTTGGGTCTTGGGCGTGTTGTCACGCCCCGAGAATTCTGTGACACAAGGAGCAGCATTTGAAGGATGCTGGAAGGTTTCGGAAGGCTTGAGAACGGGCTAGAGTATGCTGGAAGACTCTAGAACGTGGTGGAAGGGTCCCGAGTGGCCTAGGAGATTCCGGAATGTGGAAGAGCCTTGGAGTGTCCAGAGGAGTCTGGATGGGTCTGGAACGTCCTAGATTATGCTAGGAGAAGCCTACCATGTACTACACTAGTGTGGAGAGTTCTAGAATGTAGTAGATAGGGTAGTTGTCCTAGATAGTTCTATGGAGTGTTCTAGATGAGTGTTTGTAGGCCTTGGATCAAAATGATCCTAGCCGTCCATTGTGGAGGAGGATGGCTATATAAGGGTGAGGGGTCTCATTTGTTAGGCATCGAATGCTAGAGATCCAAGAGAGCTCTAAGAGTGAAGCACTTGTGAGTGTGAGTGTGAGAGCCTTGTAAAGCTTTGTACACGACTATACTTGTAAAGTTAACTTGTATAGTGAAGGCATTCTTCCACCTAAACCTTGTGTGTGTTAGTGTGGTTGAGTGGGTAAGGCTGACTTAGGTGCAACCAAGAGGGTTGAAGGCATCTAAGACCGCACGGTAGGCTTGCGAAGTCTAAGGCCGTGACAGTGTGCTGCCTCCAAGGTTTAGGAATCGTGGTGCACTTGCGGGAAACTTTTTGCTGAGGGCTTGTGCACCCCTAGGGATTAGTTGAGCTTTGATTCAGACACCCCAGTGCCAAGGGGAAAAAAAAAAAAGGTGCTTTAGGTGCAAGATGGCCAACCATAGCAATAGAAGATATGGGTCCCCAATAGTTGTTTTTTGAGTAATGGCTATGAAATTCCAATTAATGGATATTTACTGTTTATTTAACAGAAGACAAAACAAAAAACAAATAATAGAGACAAAAAACCAATTTCACCAGTCCTAATCTTTGGTGACTTATTGTCTCACATGCATCACTAGTTATATGATCATGGACTTATTGGGAATTGATGGGTTTCACCTATGTGGATTTTGATGAAAATACAAGTGCATTGGTCCATGTTTATCCTACGAAAGAAGGTGCTTACAAGTATTGAGAAGCTTCTGAAGGCCTTTCTATGGAAACAAGCAGACCTAGGGATCTAAACTAGCTTGGGCTGCTATGAGCTGCCCACATAAGTAAGGGGGGCCTTAGGTTGAAAGACCTGGGCATTTGGAACAAGACTGCTGTTAAACATTTATGGTTATTTCTTTGTGATGAGGGACACTCTATTTGGGTTAAGTGGTTGTGCTCTAATTTGCTGAAGGACTGTTCTGTTTAGGAATCACAAATTCTTGGGAATTACACATGGGCATGGAGAAACTAATGAAGCTGCAAGACATTGTGAGATCCTATATCAAGCATTGTGTTGGGAATTGGGACAACACTTGATTACTGGCTACCGACTGGTCCCATCGTGGAGAGCAAAGGGGAGAGGCTCATTAAGGATATAGGGCTTGGAAGGGATGAAAGTGTCCTCCGAGGGTTGCTGGCATGGGCCATGTATAAACTCTATTGAGTTGATTGAGCTAAAACCCAAGATGAACACTGTTATGTCCCCCAAGCTTATAGAGGTGGTGTTTTATTGTGGAGACAGCTCATGGCATCTCCTTTTCCGTGACGACCAGGTTGTTCCTTGGCACAAGCTGGTGTGGCATCCTCAACATGTCCCACGTGATGCTTTTATTCTTTGACCTACAATTAAGAAAAGGCTTCATACACATGATGATTAGCTTGCTAATGGGAAGATATCCTCCATAAGCTATTGGTGGCATTTGGAACTAGCTGTGTGACAAGTGCAATGTTTGTTGGGAATAAACCCACCCAAGCAATGGAAGCAAAAATAAAACTAAAATAGTCACAGAAAAGGAAGAACATAAAAGTTTACATGGTTCATAAAAAATGTCTATATCTACTGGTGAGCTCTGTTATTAGAATCATACGATTTGCGATTCGAATCGTATGAGTCGATTTGATTCGATTCAATTTAGGGGGCAATCGATCCGAACATGGTGTGTGTGAATTGCAAATAGCTATGAATCGTAGGTGAATTAGTCAATCAGTGAATCAGTGAACCGAATTCGTTGAATCGTAAATCAATTCAATTCGCTAAAATCAATGTTTGCCTTTGTTTTTTGTTCACACAATCTTTTTAAGGTCTTGAGGATTACTATATGCGATCTTTTAACTTTCTCCCTCCCTATTTACTCTCAAATACGCAAACCTTAGTGGTAAAAAATTAACTCTCTCTCTACAATATCCTAAGCTTACATATTCAATTTTATCTAAGTATTTGCATTTACAAAATGAATTTTTAAAGGCATCAAGTGAGATTTTTGAAAAAGTTTGAAGATTTTGGTTTTTAACCTTGTAAAAAGTTAGAAAACATTGTTGTTGAGTTATTATTACTTAAAAATTGAAATTTCGTCTTTGTTTGCTTTCTTTGTTAAGAATGGTTGATAAGAAATAGTATCCAAAAGGGAAAGTTGAAGTGGTAAACATGGGAACCCGTGTCAACTTCTTACCCAAACCACATGATCATCATTTAAAACAATATTTTCATCGATTTAAGTCTAAATATTTCATATTTATTAGATATAGTTAATATCTTAGTGTGTAAATATATTTTTCTATGCAATTTAAAAAGGGTGACCAAATCTTTATGATTCGCGATTCAGTACAATACCATTTCGATTCATGATTCGAATCCTGATTAAATCAACTATGCTGGTGAGTGAAAACAATTCAGCAACTGTAGAAAAATTCTAATGGTGAGACAAAGACACTCCCTGTATTTTTCCCACAGCCCCCTCACTTTTATTGCTCTCTAGCTCACACCCAACAACAATACACATTGTTATACACAATGTTTTGTCCCTTGCTCATTACTCACTGTGTGTCACATACCCATCACATCACACAATATATATAAATATATATTAAGGTAGTATATGTGATGCTAAAAGCCTTTAAGTACGCTTCCCAGAACTTCGTCTCTTATCCCAAAGCCAAAGCCAAAGCCAACAACAACTCATGTACTTCAATATTTTCTCAAGCCAACCCTGTCCTTTCCCAACCAATCTGCCACAATACCATTTCATCTCCCCTTGCCGACTGAACATAAATCATGAGAAATAAGTAAACTGTATGATATACACAACACCACTGCCAACCATGCACAACTCCATACAAAGCCTTCTAAATTCTTTCCATCAATTGTAAGGCTTCCAAGACCAAAATAAATCATTTTCATTAATTAATAATTTAACATGGACAGAAAAACCTAACAATATTCAGTGGCCTAACAGGCATTGGGATGACCTAATTGAATGGACAACAGCGTATTGTTGTGTTGGTGCCTATTTGTAGCCTCAGTGTGTTATTTGGAAGGAAAGGAACACCAGACTTTATTAGAATAACTTTGGAGATGCCACATCGGTTATGGAGATAATGATGAATGTTCGGTTCCTAGCCAGATATGTGGATTTAACATGAGTGGAGGCTGCCAATTTCTATTTTTGTCAATGATCAACAATAGTAGATCATCTTTTGTTTTTACACTTTAGTGAGATTGTGATATCATGGGCCTAGGATCATTGTTTGCTTGCCCTTGGATGGGCCCTGTCTCTCTGTCCCCGATGGCCTCTATCTTTAGTGTTTAGCCAAGGGTATGCCCCTTGTATCTTGTACATTTTCCTTTTTTATTTATAAAATGGTATAGAAACCTCTTTTTAGTTGGTTTTTTTTTTGTCTCTAAGTAACAAAGTGTGGTTGATATCTAATTATTTATGATACTTTTCTTTTTATTGTTTGAGTGATATCATGTCGTGTCATTACTTTGTTGTCCTATATTATCATTCTACCATCCTCATGTGTTATTTGTTACTTCTCCAGAATGCTCTAACTGATCTTCAACGTGTGCGCACTCCTGCTGTCACGGAATACTGGAAGCCATTGGTTGAAGATGTTAGCACCTACAAACACCCAATAGAGTCAAACTAACACATTGTTTCTTATAAGTTTTCCTTTTGTTTTCCTTTTCCTTTTGTTTTGTTTTCTTTCCTTTTTCTTTCTACACATGCTATGGAAATTTAGTTATCTTATTGGAGTTATTCTTACAGATGGACTTAACTGCTGGAATAGAAGCAGAATATCATCACAAAAATAATCGGGTTAGTTTTTCATTTATCTTCTTTTAGTTTCATGTTGAATTTTCTCTAAATATAAATGATAAGCCTGTTGTGCTTGTTCTACAAATAATATTGCATTTCATAGGAGATGCCTCAGCAATGTAAATTGGCTTTATTTTAATACTGTGATCTGCTTTGGTAACCTAATTTCTTGGGAATTCAATTGAAATGTTGTATATGTTTTTTGAGAAATGCAAATGCTAGGAAACGTGTAGTAAAGCATATGTGGATGCAAATGCTAGGAAACGTGTTGTATATGTTGTGTAAGCCTGGGTGAATTTTTTTTTGGGGAAATTACAAAAAAAAAAAAAGTTTGAGCCTTGTAACCAAATAAACCATGAGTTTTTAATTTTATCAATATAAACCCTAAATTTTTTTATTTATTTTCTATCTAAACTATTTGCCTATTTCTCTTAAGTAAAATCGATGAAAAATGGGTATTTTAGCCATTAAACTCAATGAAAAGGGTATTTTAGATATTTTATGTATATTTACATTGAGTTTAATGACTAAAATACTCTTTTTCCATCGGTTTTATTTAACGAAAATAGGCAAATGGTTTAAATAGGGTTTAAATTGACAAAATTGAACTCCTGGTTTATTTTGTTATGAGACTAAAACCTTTTTTTTTTTTTTTTTTTGTACTTTCCGATATTTTTATTTTTTTTAATTTTATTTTTTAAGCATGGCAAAGGCTTGTCATACCTCTCTCTCTCTCTGAGGCTGGTGAATCTACCTTATATGTTGGACGGATGTACTGGGTTACAAGAGCATCTCCTATTCACAGATAAGAGCACAACAATAACCTATTCACAGAAACAGTAATGTTGATAGCTTCTCAAGAGCATCTACTAATTTATATTATATGTTGAATTCTTTAGTATAAACAATGGCTGAAACATCTGTTTACATTTGAGTTGTGGTTTGGAAGGTCAAATGAGTGATTAGACTTGACAGTGGGCTGGGTTTTAAGGGAGAATAGGTCCTTTGACACAAAACTGAGAGAAACTACCAACATTTCTTAACATCTAAGTCCGAAAGAAATGTGTGAGATGATAAATTGAGAAATAAAGATAGTTTCTTTACAATCCATAACTATAACATGTTGATAGTGCAACCCTTGTTGGTTGGAGGCCAATTATAGGATTTGGAAGCCTAGGGTGAAGCCCTTGGGCCCAAAGACTTTTTGGTCCCATAAATCTAATTAGTAGGTTATTATCAGTATTTAGGCCTCGTTTGGGAACAGGCTAATTTAGTAACTTTTTGGCTATTTGGCTAAAAAAGTAGGTAAAAAAAACTTATATGTTTGGGATGACTTTTTGGCTAATTACGAAAAGATGTGCAAAAAGTAGAGAGAAAAGAGAATCTTTGACTTTTTGGTATGAGTTGTTGGCTTTTTGGCTAAAAAAGTAACTTTTTGGCTTTTTGGCTAAAAATGTAAGTCCCCAAACATTTAATTAACAAATTTGTAACAAATTAGTAAGAGATATTAGTTGATTAGGTTTTGAATTGTGTTAGGGATCCCAAATAATCTACCAAATTTTTTACCGAACCTCTCACATGGGTGTGGGACCCACACACGTGGGTTTTGTGTGGGCTCCACACCTATGTGAGAGGTTTGGTAGATTTTTTGGGGTCTATAGCATTTTCCTTGGGTTTTTTTTTTTTTTTTGGTTAGGTTTCTTTTTGCTTACAAATACTATGATTTGCATTGTAAAATTAACTTCTGGAATAATATTATTGAGAGTTTTAGGCTGTGACCGTTTGTGTGTTTCTCCGCCTCTCTTCCTCTATCTCGCTCTACATCACCTGTGTTATCATTCATGCATCTCTCATCATGTGAGGAAGGTCAAAACTTTAGATAAACTTGCATTTGACCATGTGTGCGCTGCAATTCCACTCACAGTATCATTGTTCTTGGTACACCTCTACAGATTTGCATCAATGTCAATTACATTGACTATTATGATCTTGCTTTTCTAGCACGTGATTTGAGAAATCCTTGTTTAAAACATGGTACAACATAAGAATGTGTGGCATTTTAAAGATAAATTATAACTTCTAACAATTAATCCGTCTTTCTTCAGTCAAGCTGGTTAATTATAAACATAATTCTCGATCCGTATATGTCACTGTATGCAGGTTTATTGCTGGAAAGGACTCTGATTTTCGTGCAGGTTTATTGCTGGAAAGGACTCCGATTTTCTGCTCGACAGGACTTGGACGGGTTTTCTAGGGTATGATTTGTTTTACCACAATCGATATTCAATATCTTGTGCAGCAGGTTAACCATTCTTCAAATAGAAACTGATCCAATATTATTTATTTATTTATTATTATTATTGTTTTTTGCAGTTTACTGAATATGGTATTGAAAGGGTTGTGCCTCTTGAACTTTTGCCACCGGATTTGCGGTCCAAATATCAAGCTAAACCAAGTGAGACGTCTAAACGTGCTAAAAAGGAAGAAACAAAAGGTGCTGCACATCAAGGAGAATAAATTCAGGTACTTAAGAATTGAAATTTTGACTTTCCATTTTTGTTGGTAAACTTTTGACTTTTGTTTTAGTTGGGGAAAGTTATATGTGAAACTGATGTCTGAGATATGCTCTCAACAATTGATTGAAAACCAATCAGTGTTTCCTGTCTTTTGTTTTCCAATGGTTTACTATGTTACACACTAGGATATGTGTCTGAAATGTTTGGATTGGGCATACACCCCAAGCCAACAAGCAATCATGTCTGCTAATTCAAATTCAGTTATTTTTATTGTTTATTCAACTCACATTTTGTTACTTTTATAGCATGGTTGTGTTATAATAAGTGAAACTGCATTTCCTTAATGCTTTATGTTACATACAAAACACTGTTGTGTCATGGCGCTGTTGGATTTCTAGAATTAAGTAAATCTAACTTTTAGATGCACTATTACACCCAATATACTTACTCAAATCCTTGTAAACTTGGTTCAAGGATATTTAGTCTAAATTGTTCTTTCACATTTCAGCTGTTAACAGTAAACACTTGGAAATTAATAGTGTTGACTTATCTTACATGTTCTAATGTCCTAGTAGGCCAACCGATCCCATTGGAGAAAGTTCAGACCGTGCTAGGCAAAATGAGAAACTTATCCATATTATTGCCTTTTTTGACATTGGGCCAGCCAATGATGAAACTCTACATTTTACCTCGATCTCATTGGGAATCCTGCTATTGTCAGTGTCTATTCACAAATGGAGAAGCTTTGTCAGTGTATATTGATCCAACTACTCCCAGGATTCATTAGGGATCAAACCTGCTTGGGAAAGGTCTTCACCTTGAGTTTTGATATTCTCACTTCTCTCAAAAAAGTTTCTTGGAATTGTGAGAATATTACGTTTTATGTATATATGGTAGTATATATATTCTGTATATATTAGGGATTGAACATATATTTTTGTTTCCTTTTTCAGTTCTGAGGTTAGATTGTTATATTAATATAAACCGCTGTATTCAACAGGATTGTGTTTTTCCTTTGTGCGATACTATTTTTGTTCTTTTCTTAATGTAATTATATGATTGGTTATTTGAGAATTGTTGTTTTATAGGAAACCTATGACACCTTGAACATTGCTAACTTCAAATTTCCTTTTATATATATATATATTTTTAAAAATGTTTTTGGTTTATTTTAAGATTGCGACACCTGCAAGTGAGATTGATGGTGAAGGAAGCAGAGTTGATCTTAAAGCATCAGCAGCACCAATGGATACTGATGCAGTAATGACAAGTGGCAATATGTCACAGGGTGGAACTCCAACTCAAGATGAACAACACAAGCAAAGCTCTGATACAACGACAGATGGTGGTCAGGAGGAGCTTGGCCAGATAGAAGCAGATGCCGAACAAGCAGAGGCAGAGGCAGAGGCAGAGGCAGATAGATGGAGAGATTGAGGCAGAGGTTGATTTAGATGTAGTAGGCTAAGACTCCGCGGAAAAAGTGGCTGTTGATACTAATTGCGAATTTTTCCTTGATTATGAAGGTTAAACCTTACTGTAATTGCCTTGTACAAAGAACATCCTGCAGAGTTTTGGGTCATATTCTCTTTTTCCTTATTATACATAAGCAATCGATCTTCTTGTACTGTGTTTAACACAAGGTGGTGGTTGAATGTGTATTGAGGACCAACTACTAATAGAGGATGCAATTTTAATAGTAAAAAAGTTGTTTGTTGTTTTGAGATATTAAGATTTAGAAAGATTGGATAGAAGGTTGAAAAAATTCGCAGATTGGGATTGTATGTGTTCGGTTTCAATTTTTTATATTCAAGTGTTCGGTTTTAATTTTTTATATTCAATTTTTTTTTTTGAACAGATATATTCAATTATTTGAAATTTAATTTTTTGGTTTTTTTAATTTTTTATTATTATTAGTGAATATTTTTAAAACTTCAAGAATTTTTAATTTTTTTTTTAAATGCATCTTATTTAGATGTATCTAAAAAAATAAAATATTTGTAAAAAATTATTTTAAAAAATCAATAAATACACAAGAATATGAAAGATGTATTTAATTTTTGTATTTTTGCATTTAGTGAATTTTTTTAAAATTTTCTTTACAAATATTATATTTTTAAACTGTATTTATGTTATGTGTATTTAAAAATTTTAAAAAATATATTTAAAATATTAAAAAAAAATCAGTAAAAAAAATGAAAGATAGAAAATTTTAATTTTTTAGAAAGTGAATTTAAAAAATTCAAACCAAACAAGTTAGTATTTCTGGATGCAGAAGGTAGATATTTCCTCAGTCAAGTCTCTGAAGGCCAAAGGAACATCTGCCTTCGCCCCATTATCAACCACGAAACCAAACTTAATCTTTTCCGCTGTGCGGAAGGGCATTGTGTAATCATTTTTTGGTTTACTATTTTTAAATTAGGAAAGGTTTCTCTCTAGTTCAAATTAGATTGGAGGGTGCTGATAAACCTTTGTGGGTCTACTATAAAGC
The DNA here is from genome assembly GCA_036172215.1 of Camellia granthamiana. Classification (NCBI taxonomy): domain Eukaryota; kingdom Viridiplantae; phylum Streptophyta; class Magnoliopsida; order Ericales; family Theaceae; genus Camellia; species Camellia granthamiana. Next base: position 79,380,469 of record CM069912.1, on the reverse strand, counting down.
TCACATCGATAATCTGAATAGTTCAATGCATAAGCTAGCCAAATACTTAATTTTGTAAAAAAAATCACATTTATAGATCACATTTATGTCAACGGTAAGTATAATTTTTAAAATAAAAAATATGATCTGATCAAGTAATTGTCGATAGTTGAACAATCCCAAGAGAATTCTCTCCCTTTAAAAGCACTTAATACATACACTACAGGTTTTTTTTTTGATTGTGCTAAAAAAAACAGAAAAAAAAATTTGAATTTAAGAATAAATAAAACCCAAAAGGTTAAATAACCCTGTCCCCCTCCCAAAAGTCAAAACGTATTTACAAAATCTATTTTCATGAAGATGTATTTTGTAAATATGCTTTTTGTTGGAGTTAAAAAAAAAAATTAAGAAAACATATTTTGTAATTACGCTTTCTTAATAGAAAATGTAAATACGAAATAAGCTTTCAATAGAAGTTTTTTTTTTTTTTTTTTTTTTTTTTTTTTTGCAAACAGGTTGTGTTGGAATTCAAAAAAATAAAATAAAATAAATTAAGAAAGCGTATTTTGTAATTACACTTTCTTAATAAGAAAGCGTAATTACGAAACACACTTTCAATACAAGTTTTTTATTTTTATTTTTTAATAGAAAGTATGTTTAAAAAAAGGCGTGTTTTGTAAACACAATTTCAGCTTAAATTTTGTTTTGTTTTTTTTAACACTTCCATTATTTATTTTATTATCGTTGCTGACAATTAAATATATATATATACAGAAAGTGTGTTTACCGAATATGCTTTCAAACGTAAGGTTTTTTTTTTTTTTTTTTTAAATTGTCACGCCAATCTGAGGCATGATCGGTCGTGACTCACAGGGATTTAGCCCAAGGTACACGGAAGGTTAAATAAGAATTCATAGTCATACAAAATGAATGTAACAATAGTCCAATCATAAATGAATCAAAATTCAATCCAGTGACATGTTAAGTATAAATAGCAAAACCAACCATAACCAACTTTCGAAAATATACTAAGGCCTCGTTTGGGAACAAGCTTTTTTAGTAACTTTTTTATTTTTTGGCTAAAATGTGATGTAAAAAAAACTAGTATATTTGGGATGACTTTTTAACTTTTTACGAAAAGATGTGCAAAAGTAGAGAGAAAAGGGAATCTTTGACTTTTTGGTATGAGTTGTTGGCTTTTTGATTTTTTTAGTAACTTTTTGACATTTTGGCTAAAAATGACACTTGCCAAACGAATGAGACACAAATAGTCCACACAATAAAATAATTCTAAATAAAACCCAACCAAAATGTATATGTAAAGAAATTAATGAATCTAACTAAAATGAGTCCTAAAAGGTCTATGCAACAGACCCCCTGCCTAGGTATGAGTTTAACTCTAAGTTCTGCTCTTACCTAAAAATGTTAAACAATTAAGTCAGTTAATAACTCAGTGAGTGGAACTATGAATAGTAAATATAGTTTCAAAAATAGGGTTCACTTTCAAAATAAGATGTATACAACATGGATTATATTGGCATACGATTTTGATAAAGATGATCTGATTGAAAAACGAGGTTCCACAATTTAATAGTCAAAAATATTTATGTCTCGTAAGAACATAACAAACTTCATTTAAAATAGACAACATAATCGTCATTATAAACTGGGTACAAAGAGTAATGACTAACATGCCGCAAAATTCTCAAGGCAACAAGCCTGTTATATCCAACATCGAACCAAGAGCCATCCCCAGGATGGCAACTTGAGCCTTTTCTTTAAGATAATCCGATTGAAGGTCTCCTAACTTAACACAGGTCTATTCCTAACAATTATTGAGCACTAGAGTCATCGCAATCTAACCCGGATCTGTTCCTTAGTAGCTGAGTCACCACACACAGTGGAATAAATTCTTTGGACTTTTATATATGATCCCAATAATCAATATAATTTAATTTCGTAAAATATGCTAATTTACTATTACAAACATGAGACCATATCAAATAGTTTACTTTATGCCAAGTTTACACATGTTTCAAAAATAGTATAGTTCCAAAAATATAATAATAATTTAACTAAAATAGTTTGGTAACAAACTAGCAGTTCACTTTTCAAATAGCTTTAGGAAAATGGAGTATTTATAAAAACACGTAGCATTCAATTACTCACCTAATAAAGGAACAATATAATCCTCAATAGAATACTAAAGTCTAACTAGTGTCCTGAACCAATTTTGAATAACTACATGTCAATACTAACTCAAGAGTTATTAAAAAGAATAGTAAACAAAATAACTTCCAGCTAAAGCACACTCACACGATCCAAACCAACCCAACTGGCCATTACTCTTAAATAGTACTAAAGTTCATCTTATTCAATGTTCCAAAACTCTCTGGATATTAACTACTATGTCTAAAGTTTGAAACCCAATTGATTTTATTTGATTTGGTTATCATAAGAATTATTTATAATTAATTATATCTACGTAAGTCGTTTTCTGCAACACTTCAAACAATAGACATAGTAGTTTTCTGGTTATCTTACTATAGACAAACAATCGATGTAAGGCAAAAATGTAAGAAACTAGACTCGTAAACGATTCTAATGACTAGATTTTATAGTTTTTAGATTTATTTCCAAAGAGAATGAGACCTCAAAAGTTACTGTTTTGTACTAGTTTTTTGGACAAATTTTAAACGCATCAATTTATATAGATTTTGACTCTAAAAAATTATGAGAAAATTCTAGTATGAAATTCAACATCTAGGTAAGCTACTGTAAATCTTTTAGTTCAAAATTCATCCATTTGATATAATTTTTTAATTTTTATTTAGTTTATAACAATGTGCTGAATTTTAAGACCAACGAATTTAGTTCCTTAATTTGCTTTAAAATTTTGTACAATAACCAAAACACTACCCCAATCAGCCAACTTGTTTCCTTTTTCTTCCCAACAACTCACAAACACTCACATGCACCATAACTATGTATATAACATATTATAGTAGAACAAGAAAAGGTGGACTCTTGATTGGCGATTTGAGAATGAATTTGAAAAGAAAAAAATGAAAAATTAGATAAAATATATTTATATTTTACTTATTTTTTTAATATTTTTTTTTAGTGTCCAAATCCCTTCCTAAATTCCTAACCAAACATAGCCTTAGAGCTGTTGAACCACAAAGCTACTGGAAATTGCTCTCTCTCTCTCTCCCCCCTCTAGCACTATACTGCTACTCTCTTCACAAAGCTGCTACTCTCACAACCTTAGAGCATCCACAATGGAAGTATTAAAATTGTGTGTTAAACTATGTTATATGACAAAAAGTATTAAAAGCGAGACCTAAAAATGTGGGTTAAAAGTTTGTTAATTTAGTGAGTGAATGGTGATACAATAGATGTGTAAAGGGGTGTGTGTTAAAAATAAAAAATCCCAACAAGTAAAAAAAATAAATTTAGTTGACCCCTGGTTGACCGGCCAGACGTCCGGCCGGTCTACCGGTCATACCCAATTTTTTTTTTTTCCTTTTCTTGAAGGGTCGGACTTCCAGCGTGGACTTCTAGCGGGATGTCCGGGGAGACTTCCGGCCGGATGTCCGGAGGGCTTCCCCACAGCACTTTCCTCTCTCTTATTCGCTAGCTAAAACGCTGGCTGTAGTTAACACACAATTTAACATCTGACACTAACTTTGATCACTAACGCTGACCTTAGCAGCTCTACTGTAGCACCCAACAACAAACTTTGCTGGTCAAAACTTAACAACTAACACTAACACATCCATTGTGGATGCTGTTAGAGACCAATTTCGTTTGCGATAGTATAATATAAAACTCTAAATAATACACCCTTCTAATCAAATCTATATTTCACGTTTATCTTATTATTATTATTATTATTAATCTTCAAAATTAGGGACTTTCATAATAAATTTATTTATAGTTTAGAATTAATTTAAATATATTTATTTTGCACCATAAGATTTACCAGCAAAATATTTAAGATTTGTAAAATTATTATTACTCGTTTATTTTTAATAATAATAATAAAAGCAAAAGCAAAAGAAAAATTAAAACTGAGGAAACAATTTAACGAGAAAACAAGATGTGTCCTTGATACAAGTATTGAAAAGAAAGAAACTGAGTACCAAGAACCAATAGTTGATCAAACTCATATCCTGGCTTCAAGACAGATTTCATCAAACCCACAAGCCCTGTGCAGCAGTGCCTTGAAAGTCAGTAAACAATGAAAGAACGCAGCCTTGAACAACCCTTTCTTCTTGAAGACAGCAAATATACCTTGGTGATCTGATAAATGTTCCGCAGAAATTGTACCCTTGGTGTAACCTTTTGCATTGACACGTACTATTGCTGCATGAGGGGTTACTCGCTCAACCACTCCAGAAACAATAGTGCCCAACTTGGCCACATGATGATCAGTAACCCTGCCAGTAGAAAATCTCAGTTGAGATTAGTACACTGTTCAATGTGAAAAATGCAATTCAGGAATTGACATATATTTCCATTACCATACATGACTGTAGATTATGAGTATCAACATTTTATGTAACAGACAAGGAACAAGATTTCATTTTGTTTCAATGAAAATGACCGAAACATTTCAGTTTTCCAAGAAACCAACACAACACTGGTTGAAAACCAAAATTCTAGTGTTTCCACCAAAACACATTGAAACTCACCAAAACACTATGAAATACACAGGAACAATTTGTTAGAGACCCATTAGGAGTCCCTAGCCAAAATTGTTTGTGTTTTTCCATTTTGCAAAGAAAAAGAAACAAGAAGTTTGGAAGCAAACAAAACATGTCAAATGTGATAAAAGAAATATGAGAAAGTAGAATAGAGAAATAGAGAGATAAAGAGAATAGAAACAGGACATGATTGAGCTATTTATTCTCTTCTACTGTATTCACATATATCTTCTTCTCCCCCTCTTCCCTAGTACTTTTAGTTTTTCTCTTAACAAAGACAATCCCCACTCCCCAACCCAACCATTTCATTTATCATTTGCATAAGGATGCGGACACAAGACATGCTCATTTTAAAAAAAATGGGGACACGGATACTGCGGGGAAAAAGCAATAAAATATTTTTCATATATTTTAATTTTCTATGTAGATTAATATTACATCCGGAAACAATCAAAATTAACAAAAACTAATACTAATTCAATATTAAAATAAATAAATAAATAAATCACCTTTAAATTAACACTTGTTTGTATCTTTTTTATGGATGGTATATGAAGTATTTAAATCTAAGCAAAAAGAAATAAACATTCAACATCCAACATACATCAAAAGCACTAAAGCAAGGGAGAAAAAAAACTACTTTGCATGTCCCCAGAGCAGTGTTTTAAAAAGCTCTAGGCGTGAGGTGCAAGGCGAGGCGCATGCCTCATCAAAGTGAGGCACAAGTCGTAGACTATAAGTAAAATTATAATATAGGCAAGGTTTTCAACATAAGCAACTATTTCTAAAATTTCAAAAAACATAGAACTTTCAATATTCTAAAAATCATAAAAATAACATTCAACGTTCGAAAATTTCTCAAAAATAACATTCAACCTTACTTTATCCAATACTACCTATCTTCCTTCATTAATTTATTGACGTGATTCACTTCTTTTTTAGATAAGAAACTCGCAACATATAGTACCTTAGTGGTTTTGATTTTAAACCGGGACCAAATTGCCTTGATAGCTTCAATCATTGGCCCAAAGTTGTCCTAATTCACTACATTGAAACGAATGCAAAAGTCATATATCCATATTGCAATCCAAGAGCTTTTTCTCAATCCCTAAGGGTTTTTTAATATAAAAATTGAGGCTCAAAGAACGTGTGTTTATGTTTGTCGGCGGTGGCGGCGGGGGGTTTGGTTGTTGGTGCCGCTATGTTTGATGTGGTTGGTTTGGTTGGAACGGAATCGACGAACGTTTCAAGAGGTTCATCATTGTGTGTCCTGGCTAGAGTCGTTTATTATTTGTTGGTTGGAAAGGAGGACAGGTTCGGATTTGTTTGTTCTTTTTTGATTTTTTGGATGATGTTATTGCTTAGGTGTTTCTAGTTTTTCACCCCATGCCAAGGCTCTTTTTGTATTCTTTTGCATCATCTTGATGCTCGCTCGATAAATTTAGTTTTTTTTTTTTGATAAATAAACCAACTTTATTAAAAGGCATCAAGGCGATGCAAAGAATACAAAAGCTAAACGAACTATGCACCACGAGGAACTACACAAAACATGAATAAAGCAAGCAAAAGAACTATGAAGACAAATCCTCTACAAATTCAACAAAAGACAAAACCGCTGGGTCCACAGTCAACGTTAACCAGCTATGCACCACAAGGAGCAAACACGCCTCTCCAACCAAACCACCGAACGCATCTCACCCCAAAATACCCGCCAATTACATTCCAACCATAGGAGCCACAGAAGGCAATGGCCAGCCAAGTTCCAAGCTCTCTGCCTTCTCTTCCCAACCCTCCCCCCAACCCAGCTTTGTAACACAGCCCTTACAGTCCCTGGCTGAACCCAATCCAAACCGAAGAGAGCTACTATAGACATCCAAAGACGTGAAGCAACCGGACAACAAATAAGCAGATGATCCACTGACTCCGCAACTCCACAACACATGCAACACCAATTAACCAAAATATGACCACGCCGACTCAAATTATCAATCGTCAGAATACGGCCTAATGCAGCTGTCCACACAAAGAAAGCAACTTTAGACGGACAACCCACCACCCAAACACTCTTCCAAGGGAAAGGCACCCCAACCCTCCCTGTAAGCCTATGGTAATAAGAGGATACAGAAAAGACCCCTTTAGACTTCGGACAATCCCACCTCATAAAATCCTTTCCAACCCCCACTGTCACCTCCCGGTCAGTGGCAATCCGAAAAAGCAACGGAAACATCACCGCCAATGGCAGCTCCGCACACCACCTATCCCTCCAAAACCGAACCCGGGTCCCCACCCCAACCAAAAAACTCACATTGTTCCATAACTCCTTCCGTCCCAACCAAATTCCTTTCCATAAATTGCGACCAAGTGAATGGGTAACCTCCTCCGTACTCCAATCCCCCCATCCCAAACCATATTTAGCCCCAACCACCTTCCTCCACAACTCCCTCTCTACCCCAAACCGCCATAACCACTTCCCTAAAAGAACCAAATTAAATGAAATTAAACTCCGGATCCCCAAACCCCCCATCGCCTTAGGAGAACAAATCTGCTCCCAGGCTACAAGATGATAATGGAAGGATTCTGACCCTCCTCCCCATAAGAAATCTCTTTGTAACTTTTCTAACCTCCGAGCAACAGACACATGAATAACATGTACTGACATGAAATAAGTCGGGATACTAGAGAGGACACTCTTGATCAGTGTAACGTGGCCCCCTTTCGAAAGATATTGCCGCTTTCACCCTGCCAAACGACGCTGCACCCTATCCACCACCCCATCCCACACCCTTGGAGCCTTAAAAGATGCTCCCAAAGGTAACCCCAAATAAGTTATGGGGTAAGGCCACTATCTTACAACCCAAAATTGCAGCCAATATAGACATACGTGGCACGGATCCAACCAGAATCAACTCTGACTTCCCCAAATTCACCCGAAGTCCCGAGACCGCCTCAAAACAGAGAAGAACACACCTTAAATAACCAACCTGACTCTCCTCCGCGCCACAAAAAATAAGAGCATCATCCGCATAAAACAAGCGAGACACCACTAAAGGAGTAGTCCGCTCCATACCCACCTCAAAACCCGTCAAAAGACCCCTCTGAACTGCAGTAGATAACAAGCGCTCCAAAGCCTCCATAATTAAAATAAACAATAAAAGAGACAAAGGGTCACCCTGCCGTAAACCCCTATGAGTCAGGGGAAAAATCCTGCTAGCGTCCCATTCACTAGAACAGACATCCTAACCGTCGATATACAAAACTGAATCCACTGCCTCCACCGTTTCCCAAACCCCATACGCTCCAACATATACATCAAAAACCGCCAATTCACATTATCATATGCCTTCTCAATATCTAACTTACAAATAAGACCAGCACCCCCCTCCCGAATTTGCGAGTCAACACACTCATTTGCTACCAACACAGCATCCAAAATCTGACGCCCTCCCACAAAGGCATTCTAGGACTTAGACACCAGCCCCCCCAAGACACCGCGTAACCTGTTAGCGAAAACTTTTCGCCAGATGCTTGTACACACTCCCCAACAGGCTAATGGGTCGGCATTCTGGGACTCCGTCGATAAATTTAGTTTATTTATTATAAATAAAATAAAATAAATTAAAGGGGTTATGATTCCCTATAGCACACACACAAAGAATAAGGATGAAGCAAAAAAACGAATGAGGCAAGCGCCTCACGCCAAATCCTAAGTCACAGACCTCAAATCCGCCATTCCTATAGCACCTCGCCTCAAGTTGTCTAAGGCACCTCAAGTGCACCTCAATGCACTTTGCGCCTAAGTGCGTGCTTAGGCATGTATTTTAAAACACTGCCCCAGAATGTCCTTATTGTGTCCCCAGTGTGTCCCCTAAAAAGAAATCAATTAAATAAAAGGACACACCACGTAACGTGTCCAATGCGTGTCCCCGCCATGTCCCCGTGTCTAACACAGCTACAACACTTATTTTCAATTGTCGATGCTTCATAGATCATCTATCAATATTTATTGATCGTTGTTGAAATGTTGTTTTTTAACTTGTTAGAAAGAAACTTCTAATCTTATCGCTAAAGGCCTCCTTACACCTTAGAACCCCTTTGACATTCATTTATTGCTCCCTCCATCCCACATTGTTCATCCTCATTTCCAATTTGCAATGTCCCGCAATGTCTCCTCTTTGAAAACTCAAAGCATAAGATTTTACAATTTTCCAAAATTATCTCTTATAAGTGACTAGGAATAGATTTAAGAGTGGGAATATAATGGCTATTTGGGAAACCATGTTGTTTGATTTTAAATTGAATGCATTAATGACATGCCTCCTTAAAATGCTGGAACTCCCAAATCAGACTAACATGTAAACCTTGTTTGGAAGGGATTTAATGTACATTTAGAATTATAAATGCTAACGTTAAAGACTTGTGGATTTATTTGACTTTAATTGAATTTTTTTTGTTTATATTAACATTTACTACCAAGTTTAATAAGAATGGATGAGTAGACCTCAACTACTTTTTAATCATTAGGCTACATATGCATTTGGATAGCTTTTAGTTTTTCCATCAAACATTATTGTGCTTTTCCAAAAATGTTTATGATTTCCCTCAAATTTCCCAAACATTTCCATTTCCAAACTGACAAGTTGAAACAAATTTGACCCCTAGTTACAAAGTAACCATATTTAACAAGTCGCATGCTTTTTGGCCACTTATCATGTTAGAAAGTAAACACACGATTTTAACAAATCTTGTATATCCATTTTAAATATACAACCAATATTATTACAGTTACATGCTATTACGCTCCGTTTGGATGGAGGGATTTGGTGAGAAAAGAAAAGAAATGGTGAGAATAGGAAACCCCTTCACTTGTTTGGATGGTTAAGTAGGTGAGAAATGATGAGAGATGGTGAGAAAAGGATTCTCACCAAACCTATGTTTTGTTTCTCACCAAAAGCGGTGAGATTTGGTGAGAAAGGAATTGGTTTAATGAAACTTTTCTAAAATACCAAAATTACCCTTATGAAAAAACATAGCTTATTAATAATATGGAAGGTTATTTTAGTAAAATGAAACACAACACTTTCCTTTCTTTTTTCTTATTTACTCTATCCAAACAAGAGAGGTGAGAAACCACATTATCTTCTCTTTTATTCATCCAAATATAATGGTGAGCTACGTTACACGAACTCTCTATTTTTTGAGAGGTACCCGTGTTGACATGACACAACACGGGTACGGCTGCTGAATATGACCGGGACACAGCTGTTTACAAACAGATATGACAGAGCCCTAATTGCAAAAGAGAAAGAAGAGAGAGCAAGGAGACAACCTGGTCGCCAACTTCAAAAGGGTGAAGACATTGATCTCTTCTTCTCTCTGTCGATCTCCTCTTCAACTTCCCCTTCGTCTTCAACGAGTCTCGTCTCCTTTTCTTCTCTCTCTCTCTGTCGATCTCCTCTTCTCTCTCAATCGATTTATCTCCTCTTCTTCTCTCTCTTTGTCGATCTCTCTCTCTCTCTCTCTCTCTCAGATAATAAATAAAATAAATAAATAAATAAAATCATCTATTTAATAGATAATAATGAATAAAATAGATCATTTATTTTTTTTTTAAAAAAACTAATAAAATTATATATATATATATGTAATAATTAAAAATCTATAAAATAAATCATAACCAAACCAAACCTTAAGTCCCATCAAATGGGGTCGGCTACATGAATCCTTCTTCTCCACTCAACTCTATCCAAGGCCATTTCGTGAGTCAAACAAATCATCTATTTTTTATTTTTTATTTCTTTCAACATAATTTGTTATTTCTTATTTTGTTATAATGTTTTATTTATAATATATATAGATGTCAATTAAAGATAACATATATATAGATAAATTAAAAATATTATTAAGAGAAATTATTAGGTGTGGTACTTTTGGTTTGGGAAGAAATTATAATAGAACCGCCATGTTATCAAAAAAATACATAAAATTTTATCAGAAAAATACAAAATATTTTTTTGCAAATCCATGTTTAACCGTATCCACATACCCGTGTCTAATTTTTGGGTACTTTTTAGCCGGACCCGCGTATCCCTCATTTAGAGGTTTGTTGAGTTCGACCTCTAAATATATACCCGCACCCGACACTCGTACCCGAGTCCATGAAATGTAGATGGTGAGAAACCATAATCATTTCTTTTCTCACCTCACCTCACCTCACCTCACAATCCAAAGGGAGTGTTACTGTTCAAAGCATAAAAGAGCATTCTAAGGAAGGCGGCTCACTAAACAATGTTTGAGAAGATAACTGTCCACGTATGAAGCAATGTTATTTTCAGTCCATAATTCTTTTACAATGTACAGGTTCCTATAAAATTGGATGCATATTACATGTATAGTAGGAACATTTCCTATTCTAACAAGTTTTCCATGAGGAAAAAAAAAGGGGGTAATTGGTAAGTAATATAAATATTAGTTCACACTCATGCAACCAAGTTACCTTACCAAAAGATAGTAGCCATTGAATTATTGACCAAGTAAATACAGTTTCTGCTGCCAACTAACTACACACGTAGGTATCCAGTTACAAAAATGCAAATCATGTCCTTCCATTCTAGGGTAGGACTGAAAAATATGAATGAGTTGTGCAGAAGCCATGGCGTTGGTCTCCCATACCCTTCTTGTTCACTCTCCACCCTCTTTATCTCTTTCTTTTTTTTCTTATTTAAACAACCTTCACACAAGTTACAACACCTAGGCACTGTTTCTGACATAAATTTTCAACCACTTTTCCTATGAAAAATATGTTTCATCATTCTAAACAAATCATATCTTCTTTCTTTTTCCTTTATTTTTTTCAGTTACTTTTCAAGGTTTCACAGATTATGTTAAAAGATCCTGATCCTTTGTGAGTTGTGTGTCATTATATGTCAAACATGCATAATCAAATTATGAAAAAATATTCTGACTGCTCAATTATGTTATGGTTTTATTATAAAGCTAGGTATTTTGCGAAAAATTTGCACCCAATTATAATAATAAACACTTCATCTAATGATGTCAAAGATTACCTTGCAGGTGTTATAACAAAACTAAGGTTGATGCGCCGTGAAGCAGGAACAGAACTTGTAACTCTGCATTTGACAACTTGTTCAACATGATACAGCGAAGTTGGGTCATCACCAGGTTCTAAACCAAGCTCAGATCTGGGTCAGATACAATCAGTTAGTTTCTTTCAATAATCAGATAAGGACACACAACATCAAATAAGATGATAGTCAATCAGAAATTTGCTACAAATAATAATTTTTTTTTTTTTTTTTTTTTTTTTGTTTCAGGTACAATTCTTTCTTCTTCCTCTCTCTTTTTTATTTTTTTCCCATTGCATGGGGGGCAAAGGAATAAGGAGAAAGAAACAGTAACACTTATAGAAGAAACTCCAATCAATTAAACAAACTGCACAAAATATGATTAAAACATGCACAAGCTAACACACCTACCCATAAACACAAAGAGGCCAATGCACACCTTCCCCCAATATTTTTCCCATGACTAGAACCCGAGGCACAAGGATGAAGGTGGATATCACTTGCATCACACCAGGACACAACCTCTTATATACAGACTTAAAAGAACTCCCAATTCAAACAAAAGATTAAGATTCCAAAATTTAAAGCTTGAGGCATCGAGTTCTAAAAAACCTATCGAACCCAATTCAAACAAATTCAGAGACTCAAAACCATCAAATGACCGATATACTGACCCATGGGTGACTTCTATAGCCATGTCCATAAAATTTAAGAAAAAAAGTTCTATTGCCTCTTTATTGTCCAACTCATGTGATGGAGAATGCATGGGATAAGGATAAGAATAAAAGTTCTATTTATCTATGAATTTTATTTATCTACAAGCTATTTATCTAAGAATTTTATCTATTTAGGAAGTCAAGTTTGTTTAGGATTAGTTAGGCATGCTTATAAATAAATCTTTTATGTAATGGTTTAGCTGACTTGGAAAACAATTAATAATTATCGTTTTGACTTATGATTGATGTGAAAGCCTAGGGTGATTGCTGCTATGTCTGAAACTAAACTCCTTCAATGTTCAATCCTAATGTTTCTCGTCTTTTCTTTTCGTTCTTTCTTATTGATCCTGCATCAATTTAGGTGTCAGATCCTGGCATTGACCACCCTCATTCATTCAAGAAGTTCATCGAACAGTTGGAAACCACCAATGTTTCAAGTCTTGATGAACCGTCAGCAGCATCAACATCATCACTCTGCCATTACCCATCGCATATATTGAAGTTTGGGGACCAATTACTATTTTGTATTGCATCGACACTACTTTTCGTCATTGTCCTTGTCACTTCACTGCCTCAAATCACCGGATCATCCATTGTCAATCACAACCAACACCTTCGTGCCTCACTGCCACTGTCTTTCAATTTAGAATTGCGGGGTAGCCTGAACTGATGCAATCCACAGCATTAACTTTGATTTATTTTGCTGTCTCTCAGTTCAGAATTGTTGGGTTGTCTGAACTGCTGCAATCCACAACATTAACTTCGATCTGTTTGCGACAGATAACTCCATGACTCATTGCTGGAAATAGCAATGATCGTCAACATCCCTTGTTGAGTCATTACTTCTTCCACCAAAGCCACATCATCTATTACATCACTGTAGGCGATGCTTCCCTCATGCCGATGCCACCATCAAAAGCCAGATCCCTTGTCAGTGGCCGTGTTACTGCTCAACATTGTCAGCGTTGTGTTCTGTATTCACTCGAGGTTTCATCATAGCTATATAGTGCCTTTATGTGTTGCTATTTACTACATGAGGAAAACATTGTGCAAAGAAAAGAGTATAAAAACCCTTGATTAGACACAAGTCTAACCCAGAGCCAAGAATATTTAACGCAAAACAAGCCTAGCCCAACCAAACAGTCCAGACGACAATAAATACCCACACTGACCCAAGTCCTACCTTTATTATATTGATCCAGCCATTTTGTCTTACAAATAAAGATTTCCAATCCAAGAATATAATGAAGCAATAACCCATCTCAATCCAACTGCCCCTGCCAAAGCCCAAACATAACAAGGATCAAAAATTTCATTTCAGTATGTTGTTTCGGGTAGCTTGGAAATGAAAATGTTTTAGAAACATTTCAGAAATATTATGGAAACGTTTCAAAAATCTCTCAAAATATTTCGAAACCATAAGGGAAACGATAAAAGAAATTGAAAATGTTTAATATCAAAAACTAAAACCTATATAAATGTTAATACATTATCAATAATTAAATAATTACACTTTTTTTTATCAGCTACAAAAAATAAATAAATAATAATAAATAAAATACAAAATTCATTAATAATGAAAAAAGGGGTACAAGGAGAGGACAAGATGGTGTTCAAAAAAAAAAAAAAAGAGAGGACAAGATGTCCTTAAACACAACATGAAAAACCACACTGAAACACCACAAAGAAAAGAAATCAAGATTCACAAACAGCTTTCCAATCTTTGGAAATCGAAAAAAAAAATGCAGAACCCGTTTAAACGGAGGAGAGGCGTATCCCAAATTGAATCCAAATATTCAATCCTATCCTCAAAGATCTTTGCATTCCTTTTCAACCAAACTACCCAAAAGATTACAAAGACAACACAGTGCCACTATATTTTTGATTTCTAATTGCCACCAAAACCTTATAAATCAATTAAGAGCAAATTTGCACAAGTACCAACAGCCACCCAATGTGTTTTTAATCAAACAAAATAGTTCACGCCATAAATTCAAAGCCAGGAGGCAATGCAAGAATAGATAATCCACCAAATCCCCTACACATGATGTACCATTGAGGATAAAGGAAATGATTCCGTCTCCTCCTTTGAAACATATCGTTGGTCATAATGCTTCCATGAGCCAATGACCACATAAAAATCTTCACTTCAGGAGACAGAACCGCTTTCCAAATCTTCTTGTGCAACAAAAAAGTAGAAACATTGGGGTTGCGTTTGGTAGAGTTTTAAATTATGATTTGAGAATAAAGTTGTATTTTGAGTTTGTGAGTTTTGGAATTATGATTTGAGTGTAGAAATTTTGTTTGGTTATGAGTTTTGAAAAGAGTTTGAATTGAGTGACGTGACATATGATATTGAAAAGTGTTTTGAGAAGTGGGTGTGAAATTAATTTTCTAAAGCTGTAACCAAACAATACACACAAACTAAGGGGTAGAATTAAACTTCAAAAGCTCTACCAAACAGAGCCTGGGTTTCTCAATGATTGAATAAAAAAAAAGACTTGCATGAAAAGATATCGAAAGCGTATTTAAGCCAAACCTACCTATCACAAACATTTGGAGACAACGAAAAATTATCAAGCAAAGACAACAAAGATGCCAACTCAAGAGCCTCTTGATCATTAAGATTCCTGATGAAATTGAAATTCCAAATAATTGGAGCTAAATTGGAGCACGACAAAGATGCAATGGAAAATTTATTGAGAACGAACCACAATATACAAGTGTAAGACAACCTTGTTAAAGGAAGATTCACCTAACCAAACATCCTCCCACAACCTCTGCATTTTGTCCTGCTGCAAATTAATACCAACCACACTGCTCTTGCCACACTCAAGCTTGGAAATAGGACACCCGAGGGGGGGGGGGGGGAGGAACCATATAACAGTCACGAGAAGGACTGAGAAAAGCTGCAAACACCTCGGGAGGGTCCAAGGTAAGTTGCGGAAACTTACGGAATGAGCATGGGACTCTCGGTTTTAGAACTAAATCAAAAAATGCATTTTTTTCACGCTTAAGCTCGAAAATAAGCCGTCGGGGGCCAAAATCGCGTAACAGTCACGAGAAGGCCCGGGGAAAACGTCAACCACCTCGGCAGGGACCAATGTAAGTTGTGAAAATTTACGGAACTAGCACGGGACTCCCGATTTGAAAACGAAGTCCGAAACGACACTTTTCTCGCACCTAAGCTTGAAAATAGTCCATCGGGGGGCCAAAATTGTGTGACAGTCAAGAGAAGGTCCGGGGAACACCTCAAACACCTAGGGAGGGACCAATGTGAGTTGTGGAAACCTACGGAACTCGCATGGGACTCCCGATTTGAAAACTAAGTCAAAAAATGCACTTCCTAAACACTTAAGTTTGAAAATAGACCATCGGGGGCCCCCCAAAATCCTGTAATAGTCCCGAGAAGGCCCGTGGAACACCTCTAACACCTCGGGAGAAACCAATGTAAGTTAGGGAGACTTATGGAAGTAGCGCGGGATTTCCGGTTTGAAAACTAGGCCGGAAAATGTACTTTTTTTCACACTTAAGCTTGAAAATAGGCCTCGGCGGGCCGAAATCGCGCAACAATCACGAGAAGGCTTGGGAAACACCACGAACATCTCAAGAGAGACCAATTTGAGTTGTGAAAACTTAAGGAATAGGCACCGGATTCCCGATTTGAAAACTAGGTCGGAAAATATACTTTTCTAACATTTAAGCTTGGAAGTAGGCCATCGGGGAGCCAAAATCATGTAACAGTCACAAAAAGGGCCGAGAACACCTCAAACACCTCGGGAGTGACCAACGCGAGTTGTGAAAACTTACGGAACTATCACGGGACTCTCAGTTTGAAAACTACGTTGGAAAGAGACACTCTTTCCACACTCAAGCTTCGAAATAGGACACTGGGGGGGAGCCAAAACTGTGTAACAGTCATGAGAAGGATCGGGAAATGCCCCATACACCTCGGGAGGGTCCAACGTAAGTTGCGGAGACTTACGGAACTAGCACGGGACTCTCGGCTTGAGCACTAAATCAAAAAATGCACTTTTTTCACGCTTAAGCTCAAAAATAAGCCGTTGGCGGCCAAAATCGTGTAATAGTCAAGAGAAGGCCCGGGGAACACGTCAAACACCCCGGGAGAGACCAATGTAAGTTGTGAACACTTACAGAATAAGCACAGGACTCCTGGTTTGAAAATGAAGTCCGAAACGGCACTTTTCTCGCACCTAAGCTTGAAAATAGTCCATCGGGGGGCCAAAATCGTGTGACATTGAAGAGAAGTTCCGGGGAACACCTCAAACATCTAGGGAGGGACCAACATGAGTTGTGGAAACCTACGAAACTCGCATGGGACTCTCGATTTGAAAACTAAGTCAAAAAATGCACTTCCTAAACACTTAAGTTTGAAAATAGGCCATCGGGGAGCCCCCAAAATCCTGTAACAGTCCCGAGAAGGCCCGTGGAACACCTCCAACACCTCGGGAGAGAACAATGTTAGTTGTGGAGACTTACGGAAGTAACACGGGACTTCCGGTTTGAAAACTAGGCCGGAAAAGGTACTTTTTTCACACTTAAGCTTGGAAAATAGGCCTCGGCGGGCCGAAATCGTGTAACAATCACGAGAAGGCCCGGGGAACATCTCGAACATCTCAGGAGGGACCAATTTGAGTTGTGAAAACTTAACGAACAGGCACGGGACTCCCGATTTGAAAACTAGGTCGGAAAATAAACTTTTCTAACACTTAAGCTTGGAAGTAGGCCATTGGGGGGCCAAAATCATGTAACAGTCGCAAGAAGGGCCGAGAACACCTAAACACATCGGGAGTGGCCAATGCGAGTTGTAAAAACTTACAGAACTAGCACGGGACTCCCGTTTTGAAAACTACGTTGGAAAGAGACACTCTTTCAACATTCAAGCTTGGAAATAGGACACCGGGGGGGCCAAAACCGTATAACAGTTACGAGAAGGATCGGGAAATGCCCCAAACACCTCGAGAGGGTCCAAGGTAAGTTGCGGACACTTACGGAACTAGCACGGGACTCTCGGTTTGAGAACTAAATCAAAAAATGCACTTTTTCACGCTTAAGCTCGAAAATAAGTCGTCGGGGGCTAAAATCGTGTAACAGTCACGATAAGGCCCGGGGAACACGTCAAACTCCCCGGGAGGGACCAATGTAAGTTGTGAAAACTTACGGAACTAGCACGGGACTCCCGGTTTGAAAACGAAGTCCGAAACGGCACTTTTCTCGCACCTAAGCTTGAAAATAGTCCATCGGGGGGCCAAAATCGTGTGACAGTCAAGAGAAGATCCGGGCAACACCTCAAACACCTAGGGAGGGACCAACGTGAGTTGTGGAAACCTACGAAGCTCGCATGGGACTTCCGGTTTGAAAACTAAGTCAAAAAATGCACTTCCTAAACACTTAAGTTTGAAAATAGGCTACCGGGGGCCCCTAAAATCCTGTAACAATCCCGAAAAGGCTCGTGGAACACCTCCAACACCTCGGGAGAAACGAATGTAAGTTAGGGAGACGTACGAAAGTAGCGTGGGACTTTCGGTTTGAAAACTAAGCCGCAAAAGGTACTTTTTTCACACTTAAGCTTGAAAATAGGCCTTGGCGGGCTGAAATCGTGTAACAATCACGAGAAGGCCCTGGGAAAACCTCGAACATCTCTGGAGGGACCAATTTGAGTTGTGAAAACTTAATGAACAGGCACGGGACTCCCGATTTGAAAACTAGGTCGGAAAATACACTTTTCTAACACTTAAACTTGGAAGTAGGCCATCGGGGGGCCAAAATCATATAACAGTCGCAAGAAAGGCCGGAAACACCTCAAACACCTTGGGAGTGACCAACGCGAGTTGTGAAAACTTACGGAACTAGCATGGGACTCACGGTTTGAAAACTACGCTGGAAAGAGACACTCTTTCTGCACTCAAGTTTAGAAATAGGACACCGGGGAGGGGCCAAAACCGTGTAACAGTCACGAGAAGGATCGAGAAATGCCCCATACACCTCGGGAGGGTCCAAGGTAAGTTGCGGAGACTTACGGAACTAGCACGGGACTCTCGGTTTGAGAACTAAATAAAAAAATGCAATTTTTTCAAACTTAAGCTCGAAAATAAGCCGTCGGTGGCCAAAATCGTGTAACAGTCACGAGAAGGCCCGGGGAACACGTCAAACTCCCCGGGAGGGACCAATGTAAGTTGTGAAAACTTACGAAACTAACACGGGACTCCCGGTTTGAAAACGAAGTCCGAAACGGCACTTTTCTCGCACCTAAGTTTGAAAATAGTCCATCGGGGGCCAAAATCGTGTGACAGTCAAGAGAAGGTCCGGGGAACACCTCAAACACCTAGGGAGGGACCAATGTGAGTTGTGGAAACCTACTGAACTCGCATGGGACTCCTGGTTTCAAAACTAAGTCAAAAAATGCACTTCCTAAACACTTAAGTTTGAAAATAGGCCATCAGGGCCCCCCCCAAAATCCTGTAACAGTCACGAGAAGGCCCAGGGAACACGTCAAACACCCCGGGAGGGACCAATGTAAGTTTTGAAAACTTACGGAACTAGTACGGGACTCACGGTTTGAAAACGAAGTCCGAAACGATACTTTTGTCGCACCTAAGCTTGAAAATAGTCCATCGGGGGGCCAAAATCGTGTAACAGTCAAGAGAAGGTCTGGTATTCACCTGAAACATCTAGGGAGGGACCAACGTGAGTTGTGGAAACCTACGGAACTCACATGGGACTCCTGGTTTGAAAACTAAGTCAAAAAATGCACTTCATAAACACTTAAGTTTGCAAATAGGCCATCGGGGGCCCCCCAAAATCCTATAACAGCCCCGAGAAGGCCCGTGGGACACCTCCAACACCTCGGGAGAGACCAATGTAAGTTGTGGAGACTTATGGAACTAGCGTGAGACTTCCGGTTTGAAAACTAGGTCGAAAAAGGTAATTTTTTCACACTTAAGCTTGGAAAATAGGCCTCGGCGTGCTGAAATCGAGTAATAATCACGAGAAGGCCCGGGGAACACCTCAAACATCTCAGGCGGGACCAATTTGAGTTGTGAAAACTTAACGAATAGGCACGGGACTCCCGATTTGAAAACCAGGTTAGAAAATACACTTTTCTAACACTTAAGCTTGGAAGTAAGTCATCGGGGGGCCAAAATTATGTAACAGTCGCAAGAAGGGCCGGGAACACCTCAAACACCTCGGGAGTGACCAACGCAAGTTGTGAAAACTAACGGAACTAGCACGGGACTCCCGGTTTGAAAACTACGTTGGAAAGAGACACTCTTTCCACACTCAAGCTTGGAAATAGGATACCGGGGTGGCCAAAATTGTGTAACAGTCACGAGAAGGATCGGGAAATGCCCCAAACACCTCGGGATGGTCCAAGGTAAGTTGTGGAGACTTACGGAAATAGCACGGAACTCTCGGGTTGAGAACTAAATCAAAATTGCACTTTTTTCACGCTTAAGCTCGAAAATAGGCCGTCGATGGCGAAAATTGTGTAACAGTCACGAGAAGGCCCGGGAACACGTCAAACACCCCGGGAGGGACCAATGTAAGTTATGAAAACTTACGGAACTAGCACGGGACTCCCGGTTTGAAAACGAAGTCCGAAACGGCACTTTTCTCACACCTAAGCTTGAAAACAGTCCATTGGGGGGCCAAAATCGTGTGACAGTCAAGAGAAGATCTGGGGAACACCTCAAACACCTAGGGAGGAACCAACGTGAGTTGTGGAAACCTACGGAACTCACATGGGACTCCCGGTTTGAAAACTAAGTCAAAAAATGCGCTTCCTAAACACTTAAGTTTGAAAATAGGCCATCGGGGGCCCTCCAAAATCCTGTAACAGTTCCGAGAAGGCCCGTGGAACACCTCCAACACCTCGAAGAGACCAATGTAAGTTGTAGAGACTTACGGAACTAGCGCGGGACTTCCGGTTTGAAAACTAGGCCGGAAAAGGTACTTTTTTCACACTTAAGCTTGAAAATAGGCATCGGCGGGCCGAAATCGTGTAAGAATCACGAGAAGGCCCGGGGAACACCTCGAACATCTCAGGAGGCACCAATTTGAGTTGTGAAAACTTAACGAACAGGCACGGGACTCCCGAGTGGTGAAAACTTAACAATCACGATTTTGGCTCCTGATGTCCAATGTTAAAGCTTAACTATTAGAAACATGCATGTTTTGACTTAGTTTTGAAATTGGGAGTCCCGTAGGTGTTTGAGGTGTTCCCCGGGCCTTCTCGTGACTGTTACACAATTTTGGCCCTCGATGGCCTATTTTCAGGATTAAGTGTGAAAAAAGTGTATTTTTTGGCTTCGTTTTCAAACCGAGAGTCCCGTTGAAGTTCCGTAAGTTTCCACAACTTACAATGGTCTCTCCTGAGGTATTTGAGGTGTTTCTCGAACATTCTCGTGATTGCTACATTGTTTTCAAACCGGGAGTCCCGTGCTAGTTCTATAAGTTTTCACAACTTACATTGGGCCCAAGGTGTTCAAGGTGTTCCTGGGGCCTTCTCGTGACTGTTACACGATTTTGGCACCTGATAGCCTATTTTCAAGCTTAAGTATGAATGCCTTTCTCGACTTAGTTTTCAAACCGAAAGTCTCGTGCTAGTTCCATAAGTTTCCACAACTTACATTGGTGCCTCCCGAGTTGTGGAAACTTAGTTTTGACTTAGTTTTGAAGCGAGGAGTCCCGTGCAAGTTCCGTAAATTTTCACAACTTGCATTGGTCCCCCTCCCCAAGGTGTTTGAGGTGTTGCTCGGGCCTTCTCGTGACTGTTACACGAATTTGGCCACTGATGGTCTATTTCCAAGCTTAAGTGTGAAAAAAGTGCATTTTTTGACTTAGATTTCAAACCGGAAGTCCCGTGCTAGTTCCATAAGTTTCCACAACTTCTATTGGTCCTTCCCGAGATGTTTGATGCGTTTCTTGGGCCTTCTCGTGACTGTTACATGATTTTGGCTCCCGATGTCCTATTTTTAAGCTTAAGTGTGAGAAAAGTGACTTTTCCGACATAGTTTTCAAACCGGGAGTCCCATGCTAGTTCGATAAGTTCCCACAACTTACATTGGTCGCTCTCGAGGTCTTTGAGGTATTCCCCGGGCCTTCTCGTGACTGTTACACAATTTTGGCCCTCGATAGCCTATTTTCAGGATTAAGTGTGAAAAAAGTGCATTTTTTGGCTTCGTTTTCAAACCAAGAGTCCCATTGAAGTTCCGTAAGTTTCCACAACTTACAATGGTCTCTCCTGAGGTGTTTGAGGTGTTCCTCGGACATTCTCGTGATTGCTACATTGTTTTCAAACTGGGAGTCCCGTGCTAGTTCTGTAAGTTTTCACAACTTACATTGGGCCCAAGGTGTTCAAGGTGTTCCTCGGGCCTTCTCGTGACTGTTACACGA
The DNA here is from genome assembly GCA_036172215.1 of Camellia granthamiana. NCBI lineage: Eukaryota > Viridiplantae > Streptophyta > Magnoliopsida > Ericales > Theaceae > Camellia > Camellia granthamiana. The sequence continues at coordinate 79,358,566 of CM069912.1, read as the reverse complement.
TTTTGGCACCCGATCCCCTATTTTCAAGCTTAAGTATGAATGCCTTTCTGGACTTAGTTTTCAAATCGGAAGTCTCGTGCTAGTTCCATAAGTTTCCACAACTTACATTGGTGCCTCCCGAGTTGTTTGATGTGTTCCTTGGGCCTTGTCGTGACTGTAACACGATTTTGGCCCACGATGGCCTATTTTCACAATTAAGTTTGAGAAAATTGCCTTTTTGGACTTATTTTTCAAACCGGGAGTCCTGTGCTAGTTCCTTTGAGGCGTTCCCCGGGCCATCTCATGACTGTTACACGATTTTGGCCTCCGATGGCCTATTTTCAACCTTAAGTGTGAAAAAAATGCATTTTTTTACTTAGTTTTCAAACCGGAATCTCGTGCCAGTTCCATAAGTTTCCACAACTTACATTGGTCCTTCCCAAGGTGTTTGAGGTGTTCCCTGGGCCTTCTCGTGACTGTTACACGATTTTGGCCCCTGATGGACTATTTTCAAACTTAAGTGTGAAAAATGTGCCTTTTTTTTATTTAGCTTTCAAACCGGGAGTCCCCTGCTAGTTCCGTGAGTTTTCACAACTTACATTGGTTCCTCTTGAGGTGTTTGAGGTGTTCCCCACACCTACTCGAGACTGTTACACAATTTTGGCCCCCGATGGCCTGTTTTCAAGCTTAAGTGTGAAAAAAATACATCTTTTGACTTAGTTTTAAAACCGGTAGTCCCGTGCTAGTTTCTTAAGTTTCCACAACTTACATTGGTCCCTTCTGAGGTGTTTCATGTGTTCCCTGTGCCTTCTCATGACTGTTACATGATTTTGGCCCCCGATGCCCAATTTTCAAGCTTAAATGTGAGAAAAGTGGCTTTTTGGACTTAGTTTTCAAACCGGAAGTTCCGAGGTAATTCTGTAAGTTTCCAAAACTTACATTGGTCCCTCCCGAGGTGTTTGAGGTGTTCCCCGAGCCTTCTCATGACTGTTAATCGATTTTGGCCATCGATAGCCTATTTTCAATCTTAGGTGTGAAAAAAGTGCGTGTTTTGGTTTAGTTTTCAAATCGGGAGTCCTGTGACAGTTTCATAAGTTTCCACAACTTACATTGGTCCCTCCCGAAGTGTTTGAGGTGTTCTCCGGGACTTCTCCTGACTGTTAATCGATTTCGTTCCCCGATGGCCTATTTTCAAGGTTAAGTGTGAAAAAAAGTGTCTTTTTTTACTCAGTTTTCAAATCGGGAGTCCTACGCCTGTTCTGTAAATTTTCAAAACTTACATTGGTCCCTCTCGAGGCGTCTGAGGTGATCCTCGGGCCGTCTCGTGACTGTTACAAAAATTTGGCCCCCAATGGCCTATTTTCAAGCTTAAGTGAAAAACGTGCATTTTTTGACTTAGTTTTCAAACTAGGAGTCTCATGCTTGTTCTGTAACTTTCCACAACTTACATTGGTCCCTCCAGAGGTGTTTGAGGTGTTTCTCGGAAAGTCTCATGCCTGTTATACGATTTGGCCCCCGGTAGCCTATTTTCAAGCTTAAGTGTGAAAAAAGTGGCCTTTTCGACTTAGTTTTCAAACCGGAAGTCTCGTGCTAGTTCCGTAAGTTTCCACAACTTACATTGATCCGTCCTAGGGTGTTTGATGTGTTCCTTGGGCCATCTCGTGACTGTTACGCGATTTTGGCCCCCGATGCCTATTTTCAAGCTTAAGTGTGAAAAAAGTATCTTTTTCCACTTAGTTTTCAAACCGGCAGTCCTGTGCTAGTTCTGTAAGTTTCCACAACTTACATTGGTCCCCCTGGAGGTGTTCGAGGTATTCTCTGGGCTTTCTCGTGACTGCTACACAATTTTCGCGCCTAATGGCCTATTTTCATGATTAAGTGGGAAAAAGTTCATTTTTTGACTTAATTTTCAAACCAGGAGTCCCGTGCAAGTTCCGTAAATTTCCACAACTTGCATTGGTCCCTCCCGAGGTGTTTGCGGTGTTCCCCGGGCCTTCTCGTGATAGTTACACGATTTTGGCCCCTGATGGCCTATTTACAAGCTTAAATGTGAAAAAAGTGTATCTTTTGATATACTTTTCAAACCAGGAGTCTCGTACTAGTTCCATAAGTTTTCTCAACTTACATTGGTCCCTCCCGAGGTGTTTGAGGTGTTCCATGGGCCTACTCGTGACTGTTACACGATTTTGGTCCCCGATGGCCTATTTTGTAGCTTAAGTGTGAGAAAAGTGCCTTTTTCGAATTAGTTTTCAAACCGGAAGTCCCGTGCTAGTTCCGTAAGTTTCCACAACTTACATTGGTCCCTCCCAAGTTGTTTGATGTGTTCCGTGGGCCTTCTCGTGACTGTTACACGATTTTGGCCCCCGGGTGGCCAATTTTCAAGCTTAAGTGTGAGAAATGTGCCTTTTTCGACTTAGTTTTCAAACCAGCAGTCCCGTGCTAGTTCTGTAAGTTTCAATAACATACATTGATCCCTCCCAAGGTGTTCCCCGGGTGTTCTCCTGAATGCTACACGATTTTGGCCCCCGGTGGCCTATTTTTAGCCTTAAGTGTGAAAAAAGTGCATTTTTTTGACTTAGTTCTCAAACCGGGAGTCCCGTGCCAGTTCCGTAAGTTTGCACAACTTACATTGGTCCCCTACCGAGGTGTTTGATGTGTTCCCTAGGCCTTCGCGTGACCGTTACGCGATTTTGGCCCCTGATGGCCTATTTTCGAATTTAAGTTTGAAAAAAGTGCCCTTTTCCACTTAGTTTTCAAACCGGGACTCACGTGCTAGTTCTGTAAATTTTCACCACTTACATTGGTCCCTTTTGAGGTGTTTTAGGTGTTCCCCGTGCCTTCTCGTGACTATTACACAATTTTGGCCCCCGACGGCCTATTTTCAAGCTTAAGTGTGAAAAAAATGTATTTTTTAACTTAGTTTTCCAACCGGGAGTCCCGTGCTAGTTTCGTAAGTTTCTAAAACTTACATTGGTACGTCCCGAGGCAAGTGAGTTGTTCCTTGGGCCTTCTCGTGACTGTTACACGATTTTGGCCGCCGATGGCCTATTTTCAACCTCAAGTGTGAAAAAAGTGCGTGTTTAGACTTAGTTTTCAAACCGGGAGTCCCGTGGCAGTTCCGTAAGTTTCCACAACTTACATTGTTCCCTCCCAAGGTGTTTGAGGTTTTTCCCGGGCTTTCTTGTGACTGTTTGTAGGAAATTAATGTATTGATATTATTTATCGATATTCAATATCTTGTCTTATGAAGAGAAAACTACACTCCTTATATAGGAGAGAACAAGAGCTACTATTTGAGCCACTAAGATCCACTATCACCACTAAGAGATCCACTATCACCACTAAGAGATCCACTACCTATCTCCTTACATAATATATACATCCATTATAGCCACTATCTAGATCACTAACATAGTGTATATATTTAATAGCCCCCCGCAAACTCAAGGAGGGTAGGTACTAACCAACTTGAGTTTGGAGAGAGTAACAAAACAGGAAAAATAATCTGACAAATAAAATAAAAGTGGATATGAGACACTGTATGGTCGTGTCAGACCGTTGTAGAAGACAGTTTATGGGGTCATGTCGGACCGTTGTAGAAGATAGTTTATGGGGTCATATCGGACCGATGTAGAAAACAGTTTACGGGGTCATGTCGGACCGTGGTAGAAAACAGTTTACGGGGTCATGTCGGACCGTTGTAGAAGACACTATATGGCTGTGTCGAACCGTTGTAGCAGATAACCGAAATCAATGTCGGGACAGTTTATCGAGTCTTGTCGGACCCATATAGGAGCTAACTGGAATCAAAGTCGGGACAGTTTACAGAGTCTTGTCGGACCCATATAGGAGCTAACCGGAATCAATGTCGGGACAGTTTACAGAGTCTTGTCGGACCCATATAGGAGCTAACTGGAATCAATGTCGGGACAGTTTACAGAGTCTTGTCGGACCCTCAAAAGGCGTGCCCAATCTTATCAAAAGGCGTGCCATCAAAAGAAACGTGCCCGACAGAAATCGTCGAGCGGCGAGCCATCAAAAGGCGTGCCGGACACGCGGCGATGCACAAGCTGAACTATGAGGTGAGCTGCCTTTGAATGGATTTGAATTTGGAGGTACCATTGGACATAGAGTTCATAATGACCCTAGGAACAATGCCTCTATCTCTGGATGCCTTGTAGATGAACAAAGTCCTAACGGAATGAAAGGTAGTGAGGTGACACCATCTGATATCCCTACTACTGCTGCCAGTGAAACAGTAGGATGTGGTGTCACCATTGAAACTCCAACCCTTCCACTGCATCCCTTAGAGAACTTTCTAGAATCCAGTTTTCGGCCTCCACCTGTACATCTTCCCACAAACTTGAGAACCTTATCAATTAAAATCACCGGAAATGCAACGGTCAACACGACGAGCCATTCGTTCAGGCTTAGAGGGAACGATGCTGAAAACTTGAGCAAGGAAAGGCACATAAAGGATCAAAAAGTGAAGGCCGCATGAAATTGACATTGTTAAGAGGCTACCGTCTTCAGACAGGGCATTAAGGGAATTGAACATCTCGATGGCGACCAAGACGGAGAGGGAAAGAGTCATTGCTTTTGTTTTGCCTGTTTGGAAGTAGTCACACGGATCTTTAAACTCAATCAATTGAGACCCCGCCTTGAAAGGTGTTACTGCGAAACCCTCCCAGGAATGGCAATGACCCCAGTTGGTAAGTTGGGAATAGGTGACAAAGCTGTGGCCGTCTGTGCTTAGATCAATGCCAAAGAAAGATTCGTGAGTGTACCATATGATGAATATTCCCACAGTTGCGATCCTGACAAAGAGTCCAATCACCAGATAGTGGAATAAAATCCAAGCACTGATCAATGAGTCGTCACTTCTTCAAGGGGGTTTCTTCATAACATCCTTTTCTGGTGGATTAAATCCCAAAGCTGTTGCTGGGGGTGCATCAGTAACAAGATTGACCCACAGAAGTTGAACTGGAATCAGACACTTTGGAATACCTAGAGCAGCTGTCAAAAATATAGAGGCAACCTCACCAATACTTGATGAGATCATGTACCTGATAAAGGCCTCCATATTATTGTAAATAGATCTGCCTTCACCTACAGCAGCAACAATTGTATTGAAATTGTCATCTGCTAAAACCATGTCAGAAGCTTCCTTTGCAACCTCAGTTCCAGCAATGCCCATTGCAATTCCAACATCGGCTAATTTCAAGGCAGGTGCATCATTCACCCCATCTCCAGTCATTGCAACTACTTCACCATCTTCTTTCAGTAGTCTGACTATTTCTTGTTTATGCCTTGGTTCTGCCCTAGAGAAGAGCAGCCCTCCACTTTGCCTTAGATGACTTTTGGGGTTGCAATTTTGAGGGATCTGAGCCTCTCTAGGATGGGATCTGCGCCTCGGAATCGCTCAGAGACAGTGGCGATCTCATCAACCGCCCCCTTTGAGCTTAAAAAGGGATTGAAGAGCTAGATATGAATAAAAGCATACTGTCCTTGCTGGAAGACCGGTAAGGACTACCACTTTGTTGGATATCATCTCCAGCATATTTTGGCAAACCATTTTGACCATCATGCACAGAAAGTGCAGGAAAATCCAGTGCACTGAGATTTGGTGCTGACAAGGCCTTTGAGTTGAGATTCTGATTCAAACCACCAGCAACTTGCAGCTCAAGCTGAGTAAGCATTTCAATTGTCAGGTTCAAGTCACCTCCATTTGCAAAGTACACCTCTGCAAGGCTCTCAGCAGCAAAACCAGGAAATTGTGAAGCCAAAAACTCAAGAGGATTGATCTCCATATTCTCTGCCATCTCTTGCTCATTTAGCATACTGTGTCTAGAATTATCATTATAAAGAGGCCCCTCTCCAACATTGGAAATAAGTTGATCATTGCTCACAATTGGCTTGTCCCAGGGTTTATTTGGGAAATGAAGGAAGTTTGCTGATGATGCATCTTCGCTGTAGGATGGAACAGAATATCTCATATTCTCAAAGCTGTTCCCATTGATTCCATGAGAAGACAATTCATGCTGCTCTTTCAACATAAAACCACTACCATGTAGTAGAGAACCTCAAGGTTTCATTGCCATCTTGTAAGGATAAGGTCGAAAAAGGAATGTTGTTGATTCCCTGAGACTCATATTCCCCCATAACCTTAAAATCAGGAGTGATATCATCAGGGAGCTGGTGGCGCCAGTACTGGTGAGCCTCTTCATCAGAATTATTTGAAATTGATGACTCTGATCGATCTAGTACTGCAGATGTGTCTACAGGCTTAGGTCTCTCTGTCTGGGACATGAGGAAAAAGCAGTACTAGTGCTTCCAGAGGATGATCTGAGAGCAAAGGGAACGAACTCTGCAGCAGAGAGATGAGAAATCTTGAGGATGACATATTATCTCGAAGCTATATGTGTATTGATAGAGATTACAGCGGAATAGGTTGAGGTCCGGCGGGCGGCCAAGGAAAGGTTGCCGCCCGCCAGAAGGCGAAGAACACTAGGAGCTTAACCTATAGCTCTGATACCATGTAGGAAATTAATGTATTGATATTATTTATCGATATTCAATATCTTGTCTTGTGAAGAGAAAACTACACTCCTTATATAGGAGAGAACAAGAGCTACTATTTGAGCCACTAAGATCCACTATCACCACTAAGAGATTCACTATCACCACTAAGAGATCCACTACCTATCTCCTTACATAATATATACATCCATTATAGCAACTATCTAGATCACTAACATAGTGTATATATTTAATACTGTTAATCGATTTTGGCCCCAGATGGCCTATTTTCAAGCTTAAATGTGAAAAAAGTGCCTTTTTCGACTTAGTTTTAAGACCGGCAGTCCCGGTGCTTGTTATTTAAGTTTCCATAACTTACATTGGTCCCTCACGAGGTGTCTGAGGTATTGCCCGATCCTTCTCGTGATTGTTAGATGATTTTGGGTTCCGATGGCCCGTTTTCAAGCTTAATGGTCAAATAAGTTTATTTTTTGACATAGTTTTCAAACCGGGAGTCTAGTGCTAGTTCCGTAAGTTTCCACAACTTACATTGGTCCATCCCGAGGCCTTTGAGGTGTTCCCTTGGCCTTCTCGTGACTGTTACACGGTTTTGGCTCCTGATAGCCTATTTTCAAGCTTAAGTGTTTGAAAAGTGCATTTTTTGACTTAGTTTCCAAGCCGGGAGTCCCGTGCTAGTTCCGTAAGTTTTCACAACTTACATTAGTCCCTCTTGAGGTGTTTGAGGGGTTTTGCTGGGGTTCTCGTGACTGTTACACAATTTTGGCCCCCGATGCCCTATTTTCAAGATTAAGTGTGAAAAAAGTGCAATTTTTGACTTAGTTTTGAAGCGAGGAGTCCCGTGCAAGTTCCGTAAATTTTCACAACTTGCATTGGTCCCCCCCAGGTGTTTGAGGTGTTGCTCGGGCCTTCTCGTGACTGTTACACGAATTTGGCCACTGATGGTCTATTTCCAAGCTTAAGTGTGAAAAAAGTGCATTTTTTGACTTAGATTTCAAACCGGAAGTCCCGTGCTAGTTCCATAAGTTTCCACAACTTCTATTGGTCCTTCCTGAGGTGTTTGATGCGTTTCCTGGGCCTTCTCGTGACTGTTACATGATTTTGGCTCCCGATGTCCTATTTTTAAGCTTAAGTGTGAGAAAAGTGACTTTTCTGACATAGTTTTCAAACCGGGAGTCCCATGCTAGTTCGATAAGTTCCCACAACTTACATTGGTCGCTCTCGAGGTCTTTGAGGTGTTCCCCGGGCCTTCTCGTGACTGTTACACAATTTTGGCCCTCGATAGCCTATTTTCAGGATTAAGTGTGAAAAAAGAGCATTTTTTGGCTTCGTTTTCAAACCGAGAGTCCCGTTGAAGTTCCGTAAGTTTCCACAACTTACAATGGTCTCTCCTGAGGTGTTTGAGGCGTTCCTCGAACATTCTCGTGATTGCTACATTGTTTTCAAACTGGGAGTCCCGTGCTAGTTCTGTAAGTTTTCACAACTTACATTGGGCCCAAGGTGTTCAAGGTGTTCCTCGGGCCTTCTCGTGACTGTTACACGATTTTGGCACCCGATCGCCTATTTTCAAGCAAAAGTATGAATGCCTTTCTGGACTTAGTTTTCAAACCGGAAGTCTCGTGGTAGTTCCATAACTTTCCACAACTTACATTGATGCCTTCCGAGTTGTTTGATGTGTTCCTTGGGCCTTGTCGTGATTGTAACACGATTTTGGCCCACGATGGCCTATTTTCACAATTAAGTTTGAGAAAATTGCCTTTTTGGACTTATTTTTCAAACCGGGAGTCCCGTGCTAGTTCCTTTGAGGCGTTCCCCGGGCCTTCTCATGACTGTTACATGATTTTGGCCTCCGATGGCCTATTTTCAAGTGTGAAAAAAATGCATTTTTTGACTTAGTTTTCAAACCAGAATCTCGTGCCAGTTCCATAAGTTTCCACAACTTACATTGGTCCTTCCCAAGGTGTTTGAGGTGTTCCCTGGGCCTTCTCGTGACTGTTACACGATTTTGGCCCCTGATGGACTATTTTCAAACTTAAGTGTGAAAAATGTGCCTTTTTTTTGACTTAGCTTTCAAACCGGGAGTCCCGTGCTAGTTCTGTGAGTTTTCACAACTTACATTGGTCCCTCTTGAGGCGTTTGAGGTGTTCCCCACACCTACTCGAGACTGTTACACAATTTTGGCCCCCGATGGCTTGTTTTCAAGCTTAAGTGTGAAAAATACATCTTTTGACTTAGTTTTAAAACCGGGAGTCCCGTGCTAGTTTCGTAAGTTTCCACAACTTACATTGGTCCCTTCCGAGGTGTTTCATGTGTTCCCTGTGCCTTCTCATGACTGTTACATGATTTTGGCTCCCGATGCCCAATTTTCAAGCGTAAATGTGAGAAAAGTGGCTTTTTGGACTTAGTTTTCAAACCGGAAGTTCCGGGGTAATTCCGTAAGTTTCCAAAACTTACATTGGTCCCTCCCGAGGTGTTTGAGGTGTTCCCCGAGCCTTCTCATGACTGTTAATCGATTTTGGCCATCGATGGCCTATTTTCAACCTTAGGTGTGAAAAAAGTGCGTGTTTTGGTTTAGTTTTCAAATCGGGAGTCCTGTGACAGTTTCATAAGTTTCCACAACTTACATTGGTCCCTCCCGAGGTGTTTGAGGTGTTCTCCGGGACTTCTCCTGACTGTTAATCGATTTCGTTCCCCGATGGCCTATTTTCAAGGTTAAGTGTGAAAAAAAGTGTCTTTTTTGACTCAGTTTTCAAACCGGGAGTCCTACGCCTGTTCTGTAAGTTTTCAAAACTTACATTGGTCCCTCTCGAGGCGTCTGAGGTGCTCCCCGGGCCTTCTCGTGACTGTTACAAAAATTTGGCCCCCGATGGCCTATTTTCAAGCTTAAGGGAAAAACGTGCATTTTTTGACTTAGTTTTCAAACTGCGAGTCCCATGCTTGTTCTGTAACTTTCCACAACTTACATTGGTCCCTCCAGAGTTGTTTGAGGTGTTTCCCAGAAAGTCTCGTGCCTGTTATACGATTTGGCCCTCGGTAGCCTATTTTCAAGCTTAAGTGTGAAAAAAGAGGCCTTTTCGACTTAGTTTTCAAACCGGAAGTCTCGTGCTAGTTCCGTAAGTTTCCACAACTTACATTGGTCCGCCCTCGGGTGTTTGATGTGTTCCCTGGGCCATCTCCTGTCTGTTACACGATCTGGGCCCTCGATGCCTATTTTCCAGCTTAAGTGTGAAAAAAGTGTATTTTTCCACTTAGTTTTCAAACCGGCAGTCCTGTGCTAGTTCTGTAAGTTTCCACAACTTACATTGGTCCCCCTGGAGGTGTTCGAGGTATTCTCTGGGCTTTCTCGTGACTGTTACACAATTTTGGCGCCCAATGGCCTATTTTCATGATTAAGTGGGAAAAAGTTCATTTTTTGACTTAATTTTCAAACCAGGAGTCCCTCGCAAGTTTCGTAAGTTTCCACAACTTGCATTGGTCCCTCCCGAGGTGTTTGCGGTGTTCCCCGGGCCTTCTCGTGATAGTTACACGATTTTGGCCCCTGATAGCCTATTTACAAGCTTAAATGTGAAAAAAGTGTATTTCTTGATATACTTTTCAAACCAGGAGTCCCGTACTAGTTCCGTAAGTTTTCTCAACTTACATTGGTCCCTCCTGAGGTGTTTGAGGTGTTCCATGGGCCTACTCGTTACTGTTACACGATTTTGGTCCCCGATGGCCTATTTTGTAGCTTAAGTGTGAGAAAAGTGCCTTTTTCGAATTAGTTTTCAAACCGGAAGTCCCGTGCTAGTTCCGTAAGTTTCCACAACTTACATTGGTCCCTCCCAAGTTGTTTGATGTGTTCCGTGGGCCTTCTCGTGACTGTTACACGATTTTGGCCCCCGGTGGCCAATTTTCAAGCTTAAGTGTGAGAAATGTGCCTTTTTCGACTTAGTTTTCAAACCAGCAGTCCCGTGCTAGTTCTGTAAGTTTCAATAACATACATTGATCCCTCCCAAGGTGTTCCCCGGGTGTTCTCCTGAATGCTACACGATTTTGGCCCCCGGTGGCCTATTTTTAGCCTTAAGTGTGAAAAAAGTGCATTTTTTTGACTTAGTTCTCAAACCGGGAGTCCCGTGCCAGTTCCGTAAGTTTGCACAACTTACATTGGTCCCTACCGAGGTGTTTGATGTGTTCCCCAGGCCTTCGCGTGACCGTTACGCGATTTTGGCCCCTGATGGCCTATTTTCGAACTTAAGTTTGAAAAAAGTGCCCTTTTCCACTTAGTTTTCAAACCGGGACTCACGTGCTAGTTCTGTAAATTTTCACCACTTACATTGGTCCCTTTTGAGGTGTTTTAGGTGTTCCCCATGCCTTCTCGTGACTGTTACACAATTTTGGCCCCCGACGGCCTATTTTCAAGCTTAAGTGTGAAAAAAATGTATTTTTTAACTTATTTTTCCAACCGGGAGTCCCGTGCTAGTTCCGTAAGTTTCTAAAACTTACATTGGTACGTCCCGAGGCAAGTGAGATGTTCCTTGGCCCTTCTCGTGACTGTTACACGATTTTGGCCGCCGATGGCCTATTTTCAACCTCAAGTGTGAAAAAAGTGCATGTTTAGACTTAGTTTTCAAACCGGGAGTCCCGTAGCAGTTCCGTAAGTTTCCACAACTTACATTGTTCCCTCCCAAGGTGTTTGAGGTTTTCCCCGGGCTTTCTTGTGACTGTTAATCGATTTTGGCCCCCGATGGCCTATTTTCAAGCTTAAATGTGAAAAAAGTGCATTTTTCGACTTAGTTTTAAGACCGGGAGTCCGGTGCTTGTTCTTTAAGTTTCCATAACTTACATATTGGTCCCTCACGAGGTGTCTGAGGTATTGCCCGATCCTTCTCGTGACTGTTACATGATTTTGGGCTCCGATGGCCCGTTTTCAAGCTTAATTGTCAAATAAGTTTATTTTTTGACATAGTTTTCAAAAAAGTGGATTTTTTGACTTAGATTTCAAACCGGAAGTCCCGTGCTAGTTCCATAAGTTTCCAAAACTTCTATTGGTCCTTCCCGAGGTGTTTGATGCGTTTCCTGGGCCTTCTCGTGACTGTTACACGATTTTGGCTCCCGATGTCCTATTTTTAAGCTTAAGCTTGAGAAAAGTGACTTTTCCGACATAGTTTTCAAACCGGGAGTCCCATGCTAGTTCGGTAAGTTCCCACAACTTACATTGGTCGCTCTCGAGGTGTTTGAGGTGTTCGTCTTCTCATGACTGTTACACAATTTTGGCCCTCGATGGCCTATTTTCAAGATTAAGTGTGAAAAAAGTGCATTTTTTTGCTTCGTTTTCAAACCGAGAGTCCCGTTGAAGTTCCGTAAGTTTCCACAACTTACAATGGTCTCTCCTGAGGTGTTTGAGGTGTTCCTCGAACATTCTCGTGATTGCTACATTGTTTTCAAACTGGGAGTCCCGTGCTAGTTCTGTAAGTTTTCACAACTTATATTGGGCCCAAGGTATTCAAGGTGTTCCTTGGGCCTTCTCATGACTGTTACACGATTTTGGCACCCGATGGCCTATTTTCAAGCTTAAGTATGAATGTCTTTCTCGACTTAGTTTTCTAACCGGAAGTCTCGTGCTAGTTCCATAAGTTTCCACAACTTACATTGGTGCCTCCCGAGTTGTTTGATGTGTTCCTTGGGCCTTGTCGTGATTGTTACACGATTTTGGCCCACGATGGCCTATTTTCACAATTAAGTTTGAGAAAATTGCCTTTTTGGACTTATTTTTCAAACCCGGAGTCCCGTGCTAGTTCCTTTGAGGCGTTCCCCGGGCCTTCTCATGACTGTTACACGATTTTGGCCTCCGATGGCCTATTTTCAACCTTAAGTGTGAAAAAAATGCATTTTTTGACTTAGTTTTCAAACCGGAATCTCGTGCCAGTTCCATAAGTTTCCACAACTTACATTGGTCCTTCCCAAGGTGTTTGAGGTGTTCCCTGGGCCTTCTCGTGACTGTTACACGATTTTGGCCCCTGTTGGACTATTTTTCAAACTTTGTGAAAAATGTGCATTTTTTTGACTTAGTTTTCAAACGGGAGTCCCGTGCTAGTTTTGTGAGTTTTCATAACTTACATTGTTCCCTCTTGAGGTGTTTGAGGTGTTCCCCACACCTACTCGAGACTGTTACACAATTTTGGCCCCCGATGGCCTGTTTTCAGCTTAAGTGTGAAAAAAATGCATCTTTTGACTTAGTTTTAAAACCGGGAGTCCCGTGCTAGTTTCATAAGTTTTCACAACTTACATTGGTCCCTTCCGAGGTGTTTCATGTGTTCCCTGTGCCTTCTCATGACTGTTACATGATTTTGGCCCCGATAGCCAATTTTCAAGCTTAAATGTGAGAAAAGTGGCTTTTTGGACTTAGTTTTCAAACCGGAAGTTCCAGGGTAATTCCGTAAGTTTCCAAAACTTACATTGGTCCCTCCCGAGATGTTTGAGGTGTTCCCCGAGCCTTCTCATGACTGTTAATCGATTTTGGCCATCGATGGCCTATTTTCAACCTTAGGTGTGAAAAAAGTGCGTGTTTTGGTTTAGTTTTCAAATCGGGAGTCCTGTGACAGTTTCATAAGTTTCCACAACTTACATTGGTCCCTCCCGAGGTGTTTGAGGTGTTCCCCAGGACTTCTCCTGACTGTTAATCGATTTCGTTCCTGATGGCCTATTTTCAAGGTTAAGTGTGAAAAAAAGTGTCTTTTTTTACTCAGTTTTCAAATCGGGAGTCCTACGCCTGTTCTGTAAATTTTCAAAACTTACATTGGTCCCTCTCGAGGCGTCTGAGGTGATCCTCGGGCCGTCTCGTGACTGTTACAAAAATTTGGCCCCCCAATGGCCTATTTTCAAGCTTAAGTGAAAAACGTGCATTTTTTGACTTAGTTTTCAAACTGGGAGTCTCATGCTTGTTCTGTAACTTTCCACAACTTACATTGGTCCCTCCAGAGGTGTTTGAGGTGTTTCTCGGAAAGTCTCATGCCTGTTATACGATTTGGCCCCCGGTAGCCTATTTTCAAGCTTAAGTGTGAAAAAGTGGCCTTTTCGACTTAGTTTTCAAACCGGAAGTCTCGTGCTAGTTCCGTAAGTTTCCACAACTTACATTGATCCGTCCTAGGGTGTTTGATGTGTTCCTTGGGCCATCTCGTGACTGTTACGCGATTTTGGCCCCCGATGCCTATTTTCAAGCTTAAGTGTGAAAAAAGTATCTTTTTCCACTTAGTTTTCAAACCGGCAGTCCTGTGCTAGTTCTGTAAGTTTCCACAACTTACATTGGTCCCCCTGGAGGTGTTCGAGGTATTCTCTGGGCTTTCTCGTGACTGCTACACAATTTTCGCGCCTAATGGCCTATTTTCATGATTAAGTGGGAAAAAGTTCATTTTTTGACTTAATTTTCAAACCAGGAGTCCCGTGCAAGTTCCGTAAATTTCCACAACTTGCATTGGTCCCTCCCGAGGTGCTTGCAGTGTTCCCCGGGCCTTCTCGTGATAATTTCACGATTTTGGCCCCTGATGGCCTATTTACAAGCTTAAATGTGAAAAAAGTGTATTTTTTGATATACTTTTCAAACCAGGAGTCCCGTACTAGTTCCGTAAGTTTTTCTCAACTTACATTGGGTCCCTCCCGAGGTGTTTGAGGTGTTCCATGGGCCTACTCGTGACTGTTACACGATTTTGGTCCCCGATGGCCTATTTTGTAGCTTAAGTGTGAGAAAAGTGCCTTTTTCGAATTAGTTTTCAAACCGGAAGTCTCGTGCTAGTTCCGTAAGTTTCCACAACTTACATTGGTCCCTCCCAAGTTGTTTGATGTGTTCCGTGGGCCTTCTCGTGACTGTTACACGATTTTGGCCCTCGGTGGCCAATTTTCAAGCTTAAGTGTGGGCAATGTGCCTTTTTCGACTTAGTTTTCAAACCAGCAGTCCCGTGCTAGTTCTGTAAGTTTCAATAACATACATTGATCCCTCCCAAGGTGTTCCCCGGGTGTTCTACTTATTCTACTTATCTACCTATTCAATAACATACATTGATCCCTCTTCTCCTTATCTACTTATTCTCAAAGAAATTCGAGAATTTTTTATACATGTGCTTTTGGGTTCTAGAAACTCAACAATAAGGCTAAAAGAATAATAACCTTTTGTTCTTTTTAGACTATATTGTTGTCGACAATAAATTCAAAATAATAATAATAATAATAACCATCCCAAACATTTTACGAGCAGTTTTCAGTTTTTTATGAAAAGTTTATTTTTATGAATATCAGCATTTTGGTTTTGCAACCAAGCTTTATTGTACTAGAAAGCAAAGACATTCAGCTAATTCCATGCAAAGTGAATTTTCATTTCTGTGCAGATAAAATAGATTCAAAGAAACTTTGATGTCAAATGTGTTGTCTAATTCCCCTGCTAAAATGAATATAGAGACCATCACTCTAGTCCACTATTGCCATATATGACCAAGCTTGAAACCATACTGTTTAAAGTCTCATTTTCAAAAGAGATACCTACAAAAATTAGGGCCACCATTATACAGAAGCTCCAACAACTCAAGGAACTAGGCTATCTAAACCAGTAAAGATCATGTTATTGCCCATAAACTACGCATGATACGAACATGCCGACACAGGAAATTTTCAAAATATCAAGACATAACACATTAGTAATCCAAAAAAGGGCTCAATATCAAATGTTTCGACTCCAAAATAAAAACTACACCTCCATTAAAGATTCTCCTGTTGTGCTCCTAGATGCATCACCAAAAACAAATCACTGAAGACTCCGGCCCATTCCTTTCTTCTTCCCTTTTTTTGACAAGTAAATATATTAGAAAGGTGCCAAAAAAAGGAGCACAGTCACCACTTTACACCGGCTATGTTTGATTTCGGTTTGGATTAGGCAGATAAGATACCCCCGAATGTGTAAGCCAGGCAAAGGCATTTTAGTCATTCACATGCAAAAGAGTTATCCCCGGTTTAACTGTCCCACCCCCCTAGGACCTATGAAGCACGGATACTTCAAAAAGGGTGACGTATCCGTATCGGATATGTATCGGATACCGATACTCCTCGGATACTCGCGGATACGTATCAGATACTTCTTAAAAGTATCGGATACTTCTTAATTAATTTTATATTAATTTTGAAGTATCGGATACTTAGTTTTGAAGTATCGGATACTCGAAGTTACATATTACTTATAATATTTTGTTTTAGTTCTTTGATAAGAGGAATATAGTGAGAGTTAAAGTAATAGAATTTGTCAAATTGATGTATCCTTGTTGTCTCTCTCACTTCTCTCTCGCTTTCTCACTCTCTCATGTTTCTTCTCTCTGCTCTCTGCTCTCATTCTTTTTTGGTGTTGGCATATAAGGATGATGTTTAATTTGCATTTTTTTTTTGCTTTTAGTTTTGGATGTTTCATGAATGTTTGAGCACTTTTAGGTTAATAGGAATCCCTCTCTTTATTTATTAATTTACTTTAAGTTTTATTTTCATGCATATTACATTATTAAAATTATAAAAAAAAAAAAAAATTATGAATGTATCCCCACTGTACCCGTATCATACTTTTTCAAATTTTGATATATCGCCATATCCACATCCCCATATCACCGTATCCGTATCCGTGCTTCCTAGGCTATCATTGATGACTTAAAAAAGTATATTTACTAAAATTTTTATTTAAGAATGGTTTTTTGGCTTTGGCTTTTGTGATATTCACTGATGAAGGGGAACAAGTTGAAGCTATTGATCTTGAAGACTCTTAGTTTTATAGGAATCTTTCTTCTTTATCAAGTTGTCTTTTGCTTTAGGTTTTATTTTTATGCATACTGCATCACTAAAAATTGTTAAAATAATATTTTTTACGAACGTATCCCCGCCGTACCCGTATCCTAGTTTTTCAAATTTTGTCGTATCGCCGTATCCGTATCGTATCGTATCCGTATCCCGTATCCGTATCCGTGCTTCCTAGCCTAGGACAAAATAATCCCTCATATGTAGGTAAAGGGGTCACGTGGGATTAGCTATTCTGAGCAACTTTTGCAGTACCAAATGTGGGATTATTTACAAAACAACACAAGGATGAGGGAGGAGTCACAAGTCACTACATCTTAGTTGCCAACTTCATATGCAAATGGAAATACAGCATGAGTTACATCAGACAGATCAGTAACAAAGGCACATATGCTTCCACAGTCCACCATTAACAGTTGGCCTCTGAAAACTCCCACTAATAAAAGCCAACATAACTTGATCATTCATTTAAGAATGGAAGTCAATGGCTTTCATGGATGAAATAAATAGACTTGGTTATCAAAAAGAGGACAAAGCATGTTGTTCTTCTCATGCAATATAATCTACTATCAATCAGAAGCAAGAAAAAAAAAAATTCCATTATAGAATTCCAAGAATCCAATTACACAGTGGACCAAAGCATCCAAAATATGCAAGCAAAGGAAAACCATTGTCAGAGGAAATCTCAATTTTAGGTACTATACTTTGATAAATAACAAATTTTAACCACAAACATCAAGCAACTGGAAGTGGATTTTGATTTGTTCTTCTTCTTCTCTTTTTGGTTCTTTAGTACTTTGCCTTCCATGTTTCAGGCTTTTAATCAATTACTTCTGGAATTATTACAAGGGGTTGTTATAGCAATATCTTCACTTCTCAAGGCACAAAATAAACTTTTGAGTGGGTGTAGCAGCAGACAGAGAGTGACACCATAGAACAATGAGATTTCTACAAATATGTGACTATTGACGGGGAATACTGAGACTTTTCAACACTTAATTGTTTCAATTAAACAGGAAATGATGCTAAACTTACAGACACAAGCTGCAAAGGAAAACTTGGGCAGGCAAAAAAAGGTCATACTACTTCCACATACCATAAAGAATGATAAAAGGAATTTTGGAGTCCCTTCTAGTCCTCCAAAATCTGCTGCCGCTTAAGATCAATAACACTTTCAGTCAACGAACTTACAGTGCCATTCAATTTATCGTCATTGCTCCGGCATTGTAGCAATTGTTCCCGAAGACTCCGTACAAGCTCATTAAGTCTCTGAATGTTCTTTTCTTGTGATAAGATGATCTGCAACAAGTAATGAGCAATTAAAAAGCAAAATAATTCAAATAAAACACAAGACTAAAAGGCCACATAACACTCCATCCCAAATTGTTGGTCAATTTTTGGCATTCGTGCCCCTTAATCAAGTCAATAAATTATTTATTTTCTTTTTAAAAATTTTTAAAAAAAAAAAAATCCCCACAAATTAAAAGATGTCAATTAGTTCTTGTAGATAAAGTCTTCAAAAATCATTGCAAAAGAATAAATTTAGAAATATAAATGATTTTTTGGGGTGTCTGAAATAGTAAAAATGGACCAACAATTTGGGACAGAATATATCACCAGAAGAACTATCAACTTCCATGAGTATTTATTTTATAAATGATTATTAGTATGAAAAGGAAACGCTCAATGGTTAAGAAACATTAGACTACAGTGTACTCGCATTCTCTTCAACTAGGGTAGCCTGCAGTTGTTGTATCCATCAAATACGGCATCACATCTTTAACTGTCTAACACATCCCTTATCTTGGTCCTTCTAACATGCATTTTGGTGATTTTCAATGCACTAGTATGCACCCGGCATAGTAACACAAACATGAGGTTTCTCAATGTAATATTTGTGTCCGTCTAGATGCTCTTTGATAATGCTAAATGCAGTTGTATGGAGTATTCCATATACTGTACGGCGGCGATACATGTATTCTTTACAAGCTAAAGTCCTGGATACTAGAGGAGAAAGATTCATTCGTTTGGGAGAGAGACTAATGCAGTGTTGCCTACATTGTCATATGGTCACCAGCCAAAACATGGGCACTGTATTAAGAAAATCTAAAATGGGACCATTAACTAAATGCAAGGTTTCACTCCCCTAACACTGACCTGAGAATCAAAAACAACTTGATAAATCCAGGGCAGTCATGTAGTAGCCATGAGCATGATTGATGAAAAGGCCAAGTTTCACTCTCTGGAAACCACAAGGGCCCCAATCATTACTCAACAGGAACAATCAAAACTTCCTTTAAAAAGGTGCTGCAGCTAAACTATATGCTTACAACTATGAGCCCCTTTATTGTCGAACTGAAACTCTGAAGCTGAAGCTGCAGCTTTAATAAATGAGTTGTAAATTTTCTGTTTCTTACTAAAGAGATAAATTCAGAACAACCCTCAAAAGGGAAGCATGATAATAAAAGCAAAAAATATTTATTTGCATCTATCAAATGAATCTTTAGAAAACCTCTCAAAATTACTCGAATAGAAAAAAGGCTCACAAAGGGATTAAGATTATCCAACTACGTCACAAAATATATATTCTACAGAATCCGCATTAAGCTTTATTTTTGTGGGGATGATTTGCTGTTTGCATCCCACATGCAAGATCACTCCAAAAAAACTATCAAAATGACTTAAAGAGAGAATATTCGAGAAAGATTATCCAACTGCATCATGAAACTATCTTTCTTAGAATCCACGTTAAGCTTCACTCTGCAATATTAGACGTGTCTACATAGATGCTTTCCTGTGAAGAAATTATGATCTGACTCAATTCCAATGAAGACAAAAGTCTTATACAGTTACCAGAAAATGTTAACACCCTAGCGATTTATGTTTTGAAACGCATATTCCAAAACATGGTACATTTTTATTTTACGTTAAAAGTTCTCCTTAATAGGGAATGTAGCGATCCAAAGCAATCCCATAAATTTTTCTACGTTTTTCATTAAAGTTCTCTTTAATAGGGGAAAAGTCAAATATAATGAACTAAAATCTAGGTAGAGTGGAGTTTTGGGTTGACAAAATGTAAAACAATGCATCATAATGTGATGTACTATATTTTAGAGTATGTGATGTACCACATTCCTATTTGTGTTCCTTGTACAAGAATGATCTCCATTCTAGGGTAACATAGGATAGGTCTTATATCAAGATGATGGAAGATCCCGGCCTCGTTTGGCAAGTGACTTTTTTAGTCAAAAAGTCAAAAAGTTACTAAAAAAGTCAAAAAGCTAACAACCTATTTCAAAAAGTCAAAGATTCCCTTTTCTCTCTACTTTTTGCACACCTTTTCGTAAAAAATCAAAAAGTAATCCTAAACATACTAGTTTTTTTTATATCATATTTTAGCCAAAAAGCAAAAAAGTTACTAAAAAAGCCTGTTAAACGAGGCCTTCGAACAAGAGATCAAACTAAAATTACCATAACTTAAATCTGCATCAATTCCAAGATCTTTCCTTTCAGGAATCTAATACTTAGCATGAATACTCTCAAATTAGAAATCCCTTACCTAAAATTAACGACATATAAAATATCCTCTTTTTTTTTTTTTTTTACCAAACCCACTCAATTGAAAACCAAAATCCGTATATTCAAGATTGTCACAATCAAAATAGATTTTAGCCATAACAATAGGTAGCCTTTACAGTAAAACTTTGGATTATCTAATACAGAATTTAAGCTTCTACAAGTCAGGAAACACAAATAAAGAAATATTAATGTTGTGTTTAGTTCATGAATTTGGGTAGAGATTTAGAAAGGGAAAGTGAAAAGGTGGATGAAATATGAATGGAATATAACTATATTTCACACATTTTTTCCTTTCCTTTTTCAAATCCCTATCCAAATCTATGAACCAAACACAGCCTAATATGCTTTAAGGTTGGATTTAATTGGGCTTTGTACTGAAAGAGTAATATGAATATAGGATTTTTGTGGGATTGTATTGGGATGCTTAGGCTTTTTAAAAAAAAGAAATAACGAGGTTTTACAAGGTATTTGGGGGCTGTTTTGGGCGATGTGAACAGTAACTTCGCTGATGTAGTAATCTTTTGCAAGCTAGGGTGCTAGGGTTAAGGAACTATGATGCATGAGGGTTGGATAGGACTAATACAAATCTGATTTAGTACAGAAATTTTATTTGAAGAAGAAGAAGAAGAAGACAAAAAAGTCTAGACATCACACCTAAATTTCATATGCATCACATCTGATAAGAAGTAAGCTATTGAGGCCTCTTTCTCTTCCTCCTAATGCAAGACATAAGATCTAGAGTTGAATTGCATCATAAAATTCCGAATTAACTTCAAATGATCTGAAAATTCTCCAAGACATTCTCCATTGAATTAAAGGTTTATACAGATTTTGGAAACTTATCACACACTAGATTAGGATTTTTAAATAAGAAGCTACACTTTTTGACTTCTAAAATCTATCTAAAACCAAATAAATAAAAATTCAATTACATATCAGGATCCATGACTACTCATTGATGAACTCTACAACCTATGTCCAAAAATTCTGCAAATTACCAAAATAACCATTAGTTATAGAACTTAATAAATCATATAGAAAACTAACCAAAACAATACCTAGCCTACATAATCATAATATAAAGACCCTACTAAGCCTACAAACTTAATTATATATATGCTTCCAATTGATCCCCAATTGAGTTCACCTTGAAAGCAATTAATTTTGAAATTTAGTTGCTTCTTCAATTTTGAAACTAAACATAGAGTATGTTTTCATCATTCAAGGCTAAAAGTTTTAATTTCAGAATTTTCTTCAAAAGGAATTGCCAGGCCCAATCATCAAACTAATTTTCTATCCAACAAACAAAATATTTCTTTGAACTTCATGATGAAACTTATATTAGCATCAATTGCCTCAAGGTTAGTAGGCCAAGTTTTATCACATAACAAAAACACACCTTAAATTTTTCAACACTAAAAAACACCTAATGTGTTGCTGCAATATGAAATGAGCAGTTACTCAGTGAAACAATGCTGCTGACCAAGTGACAAAACTCAATTTAATTTTAACATGCATATAGATACTGTAGAAATGCCAAAATTGGGTGAACACTGTAGTTTTAAAACTATTTATAAAAATGATACCATTTTAAACCTGTTTGGAAAAATACAATAATTTTTTAAATCACAACTTGAAGATGCAATGTTGTGCTGAGTTGGCGAGATACCATCTTGACAACTTTGCCAACATGGTGAGGTTGAAATTGCTTGTTGATTTCCGATTTCATTATATGGTGAAATCACAGGTTCAACTTTGTAATTTCACCCTAAAATGAAATTACTAGTTTAACCTATATCTCGAGCTTTTTTTCTCTTGCTAAAAAAATAAAAGAACAAAATTCGATGTACATCATGTACTAAACAAGCTCTTAAATACTTAACACTGATAATTAAACAGCCAAAAGATACTTGCAAACTGCCTTCAGACACAAAGAAAGAAAAAAAAAAATCAATAAAAAGGAAACCACAGTGCAATCAATTTCAGAGTTGGGAATTTACGAGATTACCAGAATGTTCTACGAGAATTTCACACAAATTCTACAGATACAAGTTGAGAATTCAAACAACTAAATTTGGCACAATTAATATGTATATATGTAAATATATAGCACATATTATGTATGTAAAATTACTAACCTTGTCAATTGTGGCGAAAATGGAAATGTTCTTGACATCCCCCGTGACCTCCCAATCCCCAGCTGCCGAATCAGTGCAGACGACATCCGAGTCGGGTGGATTAGTAATCTTTTGGTGAAATCTTCTTCTTTGCACAGTTACACAACATTACTGCTAATTCATGTATGATAATAAGGGAATGCATGTGTTACTTGGGTGATGGTATCACCCATATCAATAGAAGCGAGAATGGATGTGGGAATTGAAAGTTTTGCAACTTAGTCATAATAACCTTAGCTGAAGTGCCCTCAATTGACCCTTTTTTTCCCTCTGTATTTGGTGTGGGTGGGGGCAATATCAACTCAAAGTTGATTCTCAATCGAGTGCAATTATGAAACCCTAAATTTCAAAAAACATAAACGAGCGACAATCAAATTGATTGTGTATGAAATGAACAACTAATGAATGATGAGGAATGATTTTACTTGGTATCATCGGCATCCGATGAGTCGGCAAGGCCATCGACTTCTTCAATCTGCAATTCCTCGGAATCGAGCTCTCGAATTTGCTCCATTATAGAGAGAGAGAAATCCTAGCCAAAACATTTCAGAGAGCGATAGTGGGTTCGGGATGTGGGCTTAATCGCAATGAGGAGAGAGGAGGACAAAAAGATGTAAGAGTAACATTTGTCTCCGTTGCAATTTTGTGAGAGAAATGTACCGTTGGGTGGGGGCGGTGGTGAATATAGCCGTCGTTGGGTAATAACCAAACACACCCCTCAAAATTAGACTTGTACATATTAGACTTGCACCCCACACATTACATAGATTAAACTCGTGTCTTATATAAATTAGACTTGCATCCCTACACAGATTCAACTTGCACCCCTCACAAATTAAACTTGTACTTTACACTAACTAAACTTTCACCTCTACACATATTCAACATATATGCCAACACAGACTAGACTTGCACTGCTACACAGATTTGACTTACACACTCTACGCATACTGAATATGCATCCCTACATAGACTAAGGTCTCGTTTGGCAAGTTGTGATTTTAGTTAAAAAGTCAAAAAGTCACTAAAAAATAAAAAAATCAACAACTTATACCAAAAGTCAAAGATTCCCTTTTTTTCTTTACTTATTGCACATATTTTCGTAAAAAAATCAAAAACTCATCCCAAACATACTAGTTTTTTTTTATATCATATTTTAGTCAAAAAGTCAAAAAATTACTAAAAAAGCATGTTCCCAAACGAGGCTTAAACATGCGCCCTACACAGATTAGATTTGCACCCTTACACAAATTCAACTTACACCCTTCATAGATTTAATTGCACCTTACACAGACTAAGCTTGCACTCTCATATAGATTTGACTTCCACGCCAACACAGACTAGACTTGCACAACTACAAAGATTTGACTTGCACACCACATAGACTAAACTTACACCTTCACATAGATTCGACTTGCATGCTAACACAGACTAGACTTGCACCACTATATAGGTTTAACTTGGACACCACACATACTAAACTTGCACATAAAAATGTACCCCCACACATAATGGACTTGCACCATACAAAGTACTTTAAAATATATATATACATCTGAGTTATTTATAAATGAAAAAGATATTACAAAAATATTTCTAATATTTTATATTATTTTTTTAAAATTAAATTTTAAATAAAAAATATTATTTTATCTACGAAGAAAAAACGTAAGAGATTAATAAAAATATTAACTCAAATTATACAATTAATATAAAAATATTATTCAAACATACAAATATTATTTTCGTTAAAAAAAAATAGAATCATATGAAAATGAAAACGATATCTTTTATCAAGCTACTTTTAATTTTTAAAAAAAAAAAATAAAAGACAAAATTTAAAAGTTCAACCAAACAGTTTACGTTTCAAACTTAAAACTAGTTTAAAAAAATTAATCGCACATAATATTTCAATTTTATAAATACTTATAAAAATAGTAAAAATTAGTCACAGGAAAAAAAATTCACATAATATTGTAGACACTCCATGTTAACCAGCCCTAAGACTTAGGCGCTTTCTTTTGATTACCCGATGATGACAATCAGAATGTGTTTCTCACAAAATTATTAGTAAGAGAGCCTGGAATTTGAGCTTTATTCCTAACCCTAAGCCTATATCGGCCAAGTGTTTAAGCCCTGTGGGACACCCGGAGTGAAATAGGATCAAACCGGAGCAAAAAAGGACAAAATCCACCCTAGCCGGTCAACCAGTAGCACCATCGCGGGTACGACCAATGTGATCGCGGGTGCAACTTGCCTTACTACAGTCGCGACCTATTCACATTGGGCGAGTTTTTTTTACTGTGTGGGGCACTTTGTGATGTTATTTCTTACCTAGTTTTGCACCAAATGCATGCTCACTCATCCTCCATTGACTAATGCTTGAGCCAACGAGGATAATGCCTCATTAGCTCCATTATTTTCTCTAAATGATCCACTTTGTCTTCCACCATTGCTCCACTGGCATTGCCTATATAATGAGAGCTATAGTCTTGAGTTTGAGGAGATGAATTAGAAGAGAAGTGTAGAGAGAATACTAAATTTGAGTTAGAATTTGAGAGAAAAAAAAATCCTTGAAAGCAAGAGAGTTGCCTTTCAAAATTAGTGAAGTTATAAAGCCTCTATACATCTCATATTTCCTTGCAAACACCACTCAAGAACCAAGTCCTAAAGATTTGACCAAAGTGAGAGTAGTCTTGCTAAGTTGAAGAAGATTAAACAGTGATCATACACTTGTCCAAAACATTATTCTAAGCTCAAATTCCAAGCTCTTAAATTGAGGATTGAGATCAAAATTTACAACATTGAGGGTGATCAAGATGAAGTTTGGAAATCGAGAAGTTCAATCTTTCTCTCGAAGGTAAATTTCAAGTCTTTCATTTTCTTTATATTTTCTATTTCATAATTATTTTCTTACTTTCAATTTCATAGTATTTTGTTATAATCTAATTGGAAGTGGTTAGTTTAGTTCATATTTATTTTCTTACTTCATATTTTAAAGCGTTTTGTTGTGTAATCCAAGTGGTTAGTTTAGCTCATATTTATTTTCTTGCTCTTGTTTCATATTGTTTTGTTGTAATCTAACTGGAAGCGGTTAGTTTTCAATTCTTTCATTTTCTTGCACTTTCAATCTTATAGTCATTTTCTTGTTTTAAGTTATATATTGGTTTTGTTGTAAGCTAACCGGAAGTGGTTAGTTGAGTTGCCTACATATTTCTTGTTTGTTCTTTTCTCGGTATTGCAACAAGACAGGTTTTGCTAAGCCTAGGCCAGACGGTTAACTTCTTTTTGATAAAACGGCGTCTGTTTGGAAGTTAGTGCCGGATTTCAGTCTAAGCAAAGTAGTTCCTTAAGAAATTTAAATTCAAGGTGATGACGCCCGAAAATCACCAAATGGTGTCTGTTTGGAACGAAACTTGGCACACACGACCGCCTAGGCACGAGAAACTTGTGGGAGAAGACGGGACTCCAATCGGGTTCCCGGTTTGGGAGTCAGAGCCAGATTTCACTATAGGCAAACTAATTCCTTAAAAAACTTGAATTCGAGGTGTTGACGCCCCAAAATCACCAAACGAGGTCGGATTAGCACGAAACATGGCACACACAACCGCCTAGGCACGAGAGACTTGTGGGAGAAGACGGGGCTCGAATCAGGTTCCCGATTTGGGAGTTAGAGCCGGATTTCGATCTAGTAAAACTAGTTTCTTATGAAATTTGAATTCGAGGTGTTGATGCCCCAAAATCACCAAACGATGTCGGTGTGGATCGAAACTTGGCACACATGACCGCCTAGGCACGAGAGACTTGTGGGAGAAGATGGGGCTCAAATCGTGTTCCCAATTTGGGAGTTGGAGCCCGATTTCAGTCTAGGCAAACTAGTTCATTCAGAAATTTGAATTCGAGATATTGACGCCTCAAAATTGCGAAACAGTGTCAGTTTGGCACGAAACTTGGCACACACGACCGCCTAGGCATGAGAGACTTGTGGAAGATGACGGGGCTTAAATCGAGTTCCTGGTTTGGGAGTTAGAGCCGGATTTCGGTCTAGGCAAACTAGTTCTATAAGAAATTTGAATTCGAGGTGTTGACGCCCTAAAATCGCCAAACGGTGTCGGTTTTGCACGAAACTTGGCACACACAACCGCCTAGGCATGAGAGACTTGTGGGAGCAGACGGGGCTCGAACCGGGTTCCCGATTTGGGAGTTAGTGCTGGATTTTGATCTAGGCAAAGTAGTTCCTTAAGAAATTTGAATTCGAGGTGTTGGCGTCCCAAAATCACCAAACGGCGTCGGTTTGACACGAAACTTGGCACACACGACCATCTAGGCACGAGAGATTTGTGGGAGAAGACGGGACTCCAATCGGGTTCTTGGTTTGGGAGTTAGAGCCGGATTTTGCTCTAGGCAAACTAGTTCCTTAAGAAACATGAATTCGAGGTGTTGACGCCCCAAAATCACCAAACGGGGTTGGATTAGCATGAAACTTGGCACACACGACCGCCTAGGCACGAGAGACTTGTGGGAGAAGACGGGACTCCAATCGGGTTCCTGGTTTGGGAGTTAGAGCCAGATTTCAATCTAAACAAACTAGTTCCTTAAGAAATTTGAATTCGAGGTGTTGACGCCCCAAAATCACCAAATGGCATCGGTTTTGCATGAAACTTGGCACACACAACTGACTAGGCATGAGAAACTTGAGGGAGTTGACGGGACCAATCGGGTTCCCGATTTGGGAGTTAGATCTGGAGTAGCATAAGCAAGAGTCTATGTAGTGGGTGTGTTAAGGGTTGGCTTCACAAGTATCGATATTGTGATTCAAGCGTGGAGTTGTTATGAGTAAACAAAGACTTATGATTTGCATTTTGAAATAACTGATATGGTTAAGCCAACAAAATTTCATAAGAGGTTGTATTTGACTTGCTGAGACAAATATGCATGCCCTTTCTGTTCCATCATTGTTATGAGGTAAGAGTTATGGATACAGGAAATGTAAACAATTGTCTGGGGCTGGTTTTGATGCATGCCATAACGGAGCAAGTATAATTAATTATTGATATACTGGATTAGTAGTACCATTGAGTTTAGTCAAGACCTTCAATTTAGAATGATTGATAATTGTTAATTATGACTATTTCGGATTATGAGTTCAAGTTTTATAAGATATACATACATGTATATATATATAAGAGTTACGAAGGGAAATTGTGTAAATTGTGGCGATACAGGTTCTATGGTTAAAGCTGAGATTGACTTTTTCACCATGTTTGATAGGCTACGATATTATTTAAATTACATTGAGCTATTGTCAATGGTAATGTCAATTATCTAGTGGTCTCACCCCAAATTTGTCTTACCGTTAAAGGTAAAGAAATTTTGTGTAGTAAGGATCTTGAACCACAGACATTGTTGAGTGAGAGGACGATCATGTAAGCTGATGAGTGACTAATGTTAATCCTGATAAGAAGATGCTTAGAAAAATAAATCCAAAACCTTTCACTCTATAATTGTACTATAGTGTTATTATTAGTGTTGTTTTAGATGTCACCTTGATAAGTTTTCTTTTTTTGAAAGAATGGACTTACATAGTAGGTGTTTGCTATTGGCTTGATGGAAGTTTGTTTCAAAACATGTGAGCTCTTTGGCAAACGAAAGTTTGGGTTGAATTCATTAGTTATCCAATGAGAAGGTAAAGCTAATCTACGATTATCCTTTTCAAGGTTGATGTGGTGCTAGACGGAGTTGTACAATGGTCAAACAATACGAAAATTAGATAAGTAAACTTTTCTATACATCAATGGTTAATCATGTTTAATCAAATTAGCAGTTAGAGCCACGATAGATTAACCTTCCTAGTTGTGAGAGTCTCACCCAGAGTTGATTATGAGTTTGAGTCGATTATGAGTTTAATGTACTACAATGGTAAGATGATATGAATAGTCAACTAGTCCTTTTGTTTTGAGGACAACGTGATCCGATTTGTGTGTACTTTGGATTGTCATCGTTTTATGGTTGGGAGTAGACGTTGACTTGGTTCTTGATTGACATTTGCCATTTTATGTTACGATAGTCACCAGTGATTGCGAATAATCATAATTTTCAAAAGAGAAATTATTTCTTAGTGATTGATTGTGAATCCTAGTTTGAATTTTTGTTTCACCGTGAGTGTGAAAAGATTTTGGGTTACTACGTGTTAATATGGTTATTGAGGTCACCCTTGTGCATTTGACTTTTGATGAATGATAACCGTGTAGATTTTGAAGTATTTATCTTCTGTGGTAAAAGGAAATATTTTGTGCTTTTATTTTTATTTTGTAAAGCCTTTAGCTGTAAGAAATACTTGAGGGTAAGTACTTAGTGCGTGATCCTTAGTTGTAATTTTTGAAATTTTGTGGCTGGTGGTTTCCAATGGAAGTTTGAGATGACATTAAGATTGTGATTGTTCTTTGATGCAACCCTAAGTAAAATCGTGCTATTATTTCATGTTCTAGTTAAGCTAGTAGTTGATGTTGTTAATGTATGATTAAGATATTTTATATGATTAAATTTGACGGGTTGAGGTAATTAATAGTATCCCTATGTCCAGTTTAGTAGAATTTAAATTCCAGATTTAGCTGTTAGCTTGGAGATTGTTTTCTTATAGTTAGTTGAGAGTTTTTGCCAAGATAATAAGTATAATCATTAATTGAATTAAGAGGTTGGGTTGTGATTTAAGGATTTGGGGCATAGTGTTGGTTTCAAGGAGTGTATCGTGTTGTGTAAGTATAGGTAAGCGATGTAGGTGTAGGTGATTTTCATTTTACGTGTTTTGTCTATTGTAGTTGTGGAATGGGAGAGGTTGACAATGAGTCACCTCAAAACTCATCTTAGACTGCAGATGGGTGGCGTCAAGATGATGATTACTTGTTCGTGTGTATATCACTTATGAGAGTGACAAGTCGTACTAAATATTTTATACTTGTTTTCGTTGTTTCTGTTTGATCCCCAAAATGGGGTTAATTGTGAAAATTAGTGATGCAAACATAAAATAAATAATGAGCAATTGGTGGATTGTAGTGGTGGTCGTGAATGGGATGCAACTTCCCAAGCTTGTGATATTTAGCCCATTCGTTTGTTTTAATTAACCTTATAGTGGTCATTATGTGTAGTTGTTGCTTGAATAATTGTAAATGGATTGTGGCATCACCATGGTGATTGGATCATTGGTTAGTTGATGTTTGGGAGTCACCGATTGAAATATGTTTGAGAAAATAGTTGAGAACAAAGTTTTCCTATTAAGTATGACCTTATTTTTGCTGAAATTGAGAATTTATCAATATGGATAAACTAGTGAGTAAAGGAGAAATAGTCATGAAAAGGGCGCATGGAGTTTTGTGATGTGTAAACACTTAACTATTTCATAAAATAAATAAATAAATTTCTTTTTTCAAACTCTGCACTTTTACAAATCACTTGTACGTGTACGAAACAGTTTTTTTTTTTTTATATACATATAAAGTTTTCTACCAAGAGTAATCTCTTTTAATTTCAAATGTTAGGAAATGTTATTTTGGGTGTTTTTGGTTCTCAAGTATTTCAAAAACGAAATTGAGTAAATGTGTGGGCATGAAATACTAGCTAGGTTGTAAGAATGTAGTTCGTGGTACCTTAGTTTTGTTGGGTAGTGTTTTGACGAAGGCCATGATTGGTGGATGAAGCTCTTATTAGAATATTTTCTTTTCATGAAAGGGATTGAGGACTTATGTAGTAGTGTGAGGTAATCGTTAAAAAATTTGGTTGCGGAGTGACTGGTAGTTGTTTCTTAGGGTGTGAATATGATGTGAGAACTTATCTTTTTAAGATTTTAGGTCGTTAGATAACCAAGAGTTATTCCCTGGAGGTTGAGTATGTTTGAGACGCGACTGTAGGGTATGCTATTGACACATTTTGCTTGACTTTTTGTTTTGTAGGATCAATGGGCTCTTGTGGCATATAGAGATAATTCTTTTAAATGAGTTGAAAGAGAGACACCCCACTTCTAAGTTGTTGTTCACATCATTTGGGGTTTTGTCAGAATACCAGTGTGAGACTGAAATATGAAAGTTTTTTTTAGATTTCGAACTAGATTTTGGAGTGGCAATTGTAACTCTATTGGGAGTTATTCTACCCCATATATCATGGGGTTGCTTTATCTTCTTTTATGGGAGTTGTTTCTTTTTTATCTTGTGAAATCTTTTGTGTTGAGAGAATCTTCTAGAAACTCGTTGCTGAGTAGAGGTCGTTGTGATTAGTTAGTGGGAGTGCTAATTCCAATATATGTTTTATTTAGGTTTGTCTAAACTTTAATTCTTGAAATGTCTAATTTCGGGAACAAAATTTCCTACGGTGGGGAGTGTGTGTAACACTTCGTACTTCTTGGACAAGTAGGATTTCTCTTGACACTCTTATTATTGTACTTGAAGCCTCTTTGATTCATTTTAGAATATTGATTGAGCTGGTATCATAATGGTAAAGTAGGATTGAACCAAAAACATTGATTCAGATAAATGTCCTATGAGCAGCCTTCACTCTTTTACCTTTTTCTCTTTCCACACTTTGAATATGGATGTGAGGCTAGAACCATTTGAAAGATTGTTTTCAAGCCTTCAATTTAGACACAAGAACGACCCAAAATGGAGTCTGGACAAGAGTTATGCCCCTTTGAAACTAGAGTACCTATGGTAGAAGCAAGTTTCTCGAGCAAACTTTTGACTGCTTGAGCGTTTTGCATGAATTTCAGAGATTCTGGGAGTTTTCTTTGACCGCCTGAGCCAAGTTTTGACCGTTCGAGTAGTCTGTTCGAAATCAAGCCCTTTAAAGTGATGTTTTGGCCCAAACTTTTCATTCTTTCTTCCTCTCTTCTCTCCCTCTCCTCCATACCCGAAACCCTAGACCCCCAAACCATGATTTCTTCTACTTTTATCAAAGATTCATCCTAGATTTTGCAAGATAATCAAAGAGTGAAGACTAACATATCTACCGATTAAATCGCTTTACCTTCGAAGTTCTCTTTGGATATTCATCTTCTTGTCTCCATTTTTGAGGCAGGGGTACTTTTAACTTGATATATTTCTGATTTGAGATAAATATGTGGTATTTCTTAGTTACAGTAACGTGTGAGACAATTTTGTGATATAAAGTGGGTTTGATGAATAAAAAGGGGTTTTACTCTATGTTTTGGAAAAGTTTATGCATATCCTTCTTGATTATGGTTAGAAATGATGAATATTGACTCTTTAGATTGTGGTTAGAAATGATGAATATTGACTCTTTATGTGTAAAGGAGAGGAAAGCCCCAATTTTTCCAAAAACCTTATTTTTCAAATTTGATTTAATAATGGGTTTGGCCAAATTGACTCTTAAATCTTGAAATTAGGTGAATGATTATGGAAATGGTGCTGAGACACGAGATTATTGAATTTTTTTGGATATATGTACTAAAATAGAGCAATATTGAGATTTGTGAAAAATGATGGGATTGGAGAAACCATTTTATTGCTGATACTATTAAATGTTGTTGTGAATTGAACAAACCTTAGAGAAATTACCCACCCAAAAAAACCTTAGGGAAATTGAATTTGAAAACTTATGCACCATGTGCATTATAATTTTCTCATGTGATTTTACAATCTTGTGGATGTTTGGAAAATGTCAAATGGGGTAAATAGCATATTAGTCCGGGTAGTTGAGTCAGGTTTTGGTAATGGGTTGTGGTTGTATTTGGTACTTGCGCGGGGAGTCAAGGTACCCAATTATCCTGCCTTGTGCATATTGCCTGGCGAATGTGGGAAAGGTTTTTGGGTGTCCACAAGCCTACCATTTATAGAAACGACGCATGTGGAAAACTTGATTTTGGATGTCCACAAGCCCACCGTTTTAGTAGTCAGCGAAAGTGGAGAGAGAAAGGTTTTGGGTGCCCATCGCCCAGCTGTTTTTAGTGTCGACAAATGTGGGAATATTTTCTATATATAAATCTATATATGTTTGTATGGTTTGGCGGCTCTTGCTTAGGACGCCATAGCATATTTACCACCCCATGGTTATAAATGAGACTTGGAATGGAAATCATACATTGAACATTTTGGTTTTAAAAGAGAAAATTTTGATTTTATGCTAATAAGTGCATTTCATGATCATATGCATTTTGATTATTTATGTCTTGTGAATAGTATTTCCTACTAGCATTAGCTCACCCCAATTAACAACATTTCAGGAATTGATGGTGTGATTCTGCCTAAGTGACTGTAGACACCCCATTTTGATCGGCCCTAAGACTTGGACGCTTTCTTTTGATACCCGATGATGAAAATAAGAATGTGTTTCTTACATGATTCTCCACAAAAAATATGAAATTTTAATTCATTTCCAAACCTAAGCCTGTTTTGGCCAGGTGTTAAAATCCCGCTCAAAACTCTCTTTCGAAACTTTCTTTCCGCGCTTTGTTTCGTATATTTTCGTAGTGTTCTGAGGCTTACTTTTAAACTTCAAAATGAAATATTTTCTCAGGATATTGAGCAAAGAACAGTGTGGAAATAGGAGGAAAGGACGAGAATTCTGTCGAAAAATCATGTGTCGAGAAAAATAGTCAGCCACGGTCAACTTAAGTGTCTGGCCGGTCATCGTTTTGGCTAACCAGCCAAGTTTTTGGTCGGCTATGCTAAGGTTTTTGGCCGGCCAACCAATAAATTGGCTGGTCAGCTAATTTGCCTAGGAGTAGGGCAATTTCGGCAGAATTCTTGTTGAATGGGTGTGTGTCATACCCATTCCAGCTATTTCCTGGTAGATTCACACACGAGATACACACCCACTCCCTCCATTATCCTCTATTAGCCTCCATTGTCAAAAGGGAGATTGTCATCTTCCCAAAAGATGGTATCCATTTTCAACCACCCTTGTCATCCATCAACCTTGTCTCCCACTTTCTTGATTGAGCCTAATATCATTATCTATACGGAGAGATAGTGAGGATCAAGAGAGGATGAAATTGAATTGAGAGAGTGAAAGTTAGAAAGGAAAAGGGAGAAAGCTTAAGTTTTGAGCAAAACTTCAAACACACACTGATATTCCATCTTTCAATATATCAAACCAAGCCTAGAAATTCTGTTATAGCCATATTCTTGAGCCTTGATCAAAATAGAGTGAGTGTTATTGAAATTGAGAGAAAAACAAAGAGTTGGAATAACTCCCCCCACAAACACTATTAACAGTCCAAAAACACCATTCCAATACGAATTTCAAAAATTCAACCTGAGAATTGAGAACACGCTTCCTAAACTTGAGAGTGATCAAAATGAAGTTTAGAAATCAAATCCTTCCTTGGAAGGTAAATTTTGCACACATTCTATTTTCTTTTATATTTTTGCTTTTTCTTTCTTGTATTGTTTTTCTTGCTTCAATTTCATGTTATAAACCTGTTGTAAGCTAACTGGAAGTGGTTAGTTAAGCCACTTGCATATTTTCTGTTTGTTTTTCTGGTGTTTGAGAAAAATTGAGTTTTTGGCCTTGCCTGTTTGGCCGGCCAGCTAGCTAGCTCATCTTTTGGCAGGCCAGCCACTTTTCTACTGGACAGAACCCAGAGTCTCCAACAGTCTCCAAGACCCCCTGCAGCTTCTATTTATTTGTTTTTCTTTTAATTAGAGAGTGTTTGTGAGAATTTAATTTTGTCGTAATATTTTATTCCTCTCCTCCCTTATTCAGATATGTAATATTCAAAGTTGTAATAATTCTCCACCCCGCTTCTTTCTATCTGGTTTTTTCAATTGCTTTCCCTATTTGTAAATATGTAGTATCTTATGCTTGTCATCATATCCATGCCTTACATCCATGGTTTATGCCTTAAGATTCGGCTAAATTTGCATTTATGGGTTTAATTGATTATTATGTGATTTTGTCTGCTACCTCATGTTTTGAGATGATTCACATGTCATATATTAGAATTCGGATCTGTAGTTGCATTTCATGAGTGAATTGCATTAGGATCTTGTATATAGGATCATACATGTTTATTAATTTTGTTTTTGTGCCTATTTGCAGGATGCCAGTAAATATGTAAGTTTTTGTTCTTTAGCATCCTGTTTATGCTTGTTTTTCTACTATGTTTAGCATCCTACCATGTGGCTATGTGCTTATTTGATATAACTTGATGCATGCTAGTGGGTAAAGATTGTGTAATTTAATTTGGAATAAAATTGATTTTTATGATTGCACTATTCAAAACATTTTCAAAATAATGAAATCAAATTGTTCCAAAATGGACAACACAATTTATATTTATTTGCTTCACATAGTAAATTTTAGGATTTAATAAATAATTGGAATATGAAGATATAAAGCTAATAAAATTCATATTATGGTTTAGTAAAAGACGATATTTTGATCAAGTGAGCAAGGGTGCTTAATTAATGACCTTTCCCCTTCATACCTAAGGTTCTGAGCCAAGCATCCTTGGTTACTACGAACAGTGGCCTTGGCATGACTCACGGGTTTCCTAATTCTCCCAAAATATTAGGTGGCGACTCTGAGCTCTGATGACATAGTCCATTTTTGGCAAATTTTTTTGCAATAAAGTGGATTTTCTAAAAGTTGCCAAATCTGGACTCTCATCTACGTTTCGCATTGCACTCATGAGACTAGATCGAAGAAAATCGAGGGTCTGAGTAGTTAATGTGTGCGAGTACTGTCACACCCCAAACCCGCACCTAAAAGTTTGGGCATGACTACTTCAGAAACGGACACTTAACTCGATGTACAAAGGATATGGGGCCTGAACGAAAGCATTAATATATAAAATAACAGAAAATATCATCCATTGAGCTACCATTACCATGCCAGGATCGCAAACATCGTATAAGGTAGATGAACATACAGTGCCAGCTATACATATACATATATACATACAAAATTCAGCCCCATAATTAGTCGTATAACAAAAACATTGGAAGGTAGAGGAGTTGCAAACATTCCCGCCTTAAGCAGACAATTAGACTACAAGCCAAAAGCTTAGCAAAACTCCACAAAAATGAGCAGGCTTCATCTAAGTTCTTGGACACACTGAGGTTGCCAAAAGAGAGATGAATGCCATGGGTTAAGACTGACCTCCAGGTCGAGTGCCTACAGAAACAGACATAACGTAAAGTGAGTCAAACTCAGTGAATAATAGCACTTAAGTAATCATCAATTAAATGGAATTATAACATTTATTGATGCAGAGGATATATGATTAATCTTGTTCAGTAAATGTTTTCAGAATGGTTTCAGGCTAAGACCTTATTCAGAACGGTTGTAAGCCCACAGATTTCACAGATTGGCCATAAGCCTAGTAGATTATACAGAACGGCTATAGGCCTAACGGATATAGAACGGCCATCAGCCTAGAAATAACAGAACGGCCATCGACCTAGGAAATATATGTATGGATTCAAGAGGTGTCTCGTATAGATTCTAGAGGTGGCTCACACTGTAGCACTTAGTTCCGTACAACACTTTGTTCCATACCAGAAAGTAATAGGTCTTAAAGATCGAACAATTCATATCATGTCATAACATAAATGAAACAGATAAACAGAACAGAATAATCCTAGATTCATAATAATACTGTTCACAATAGTGCACATAAATTTCCCTCCATGCTTTATTACAAGTTGACATGGCCGTCTTGCGTATAACAGAGCATTAATAATAATTATTTACAGAAAGCACATGTGTCATTATAGTACTAGTCGTGGAGACATAACAATTCATATTCTATCGTGAATCACATAATGATGTTAGACTGTAGTATTCATATCATAGGTTCTGAACGACCTTGGGTCCATGTATAACACAACAGAATAATCTCAGATTCATTAGTGGCAAACCAGAATGATCTTAAATTCACACAGATTTCATCGTTCAAGGATGAACATAAGTTCCATTTATTCATTAAGAAACAACATAGTTTGCTTATAGATAACAGAGGGTTAATATTCGTTATAGACAGAACATAATGATTCCAAAGCCATACCGATGTATGCAATTCTTTCAACGTTCACACTGATTTCCAACCGACATAAGGTTAGTGTAATCACTTACGAGGAACATAATGTTAGTAACAATAGTCATTAACAGTAAGTAAAATGTACATAAGGCGTACTATTACTCACAGTGCTGCAATGGAGCGCTTGTCCCTCTCGGGTTATGACCTACACACATGCACAACTTATACATTAGTTCTTTTTCTTTCTTAATTCATTTCCTGCTTCATTTTACTTCGAACGAATTTACAGGCATCTTAGGGACATCAAACACAGATTTCAAAAAAACTAGAGGGTTAAGCATGCAAAACGGAGCGAACAAAATTTTGTAGCTTAGGCCGCACGTGCGGTTGTGAGCCCCGCACGTGCGGCGATTCTGTCCAGTACAGTCCGAATTTTCCAACAAAACCCAATTTTTGAAGAGTACTTGCAAGGCTCAAATGGATCCATTAATTGCTAGATTATAATCCAAAAATCATGTTAATAACCACATATCAATCTAACTAAGAATGAGATCTTTAACCTTAAAACTCACAAACACAACTTAATTCCATAATATTCCATTTTTACACTCACACACACACACACACTCACACATACATACACATAGCCATTGATCATAAGGATGAATTCAAGCTTGGTAATCAAGGGATATGATGTATCTTCTCACTAGATAACTTAAGTTGAATCAAAATAAATAAATGGTAAATTATCATGCTAATTCTTCAACACACACACACACAACTTCCATTACAACTCTAAGTCACACAACACCAAGGAATTCCTACTCTAAAGCAAGAAAAAAGGATAGAACTAGGTGGGTTAAACTCACCTTAAACCTCAATCTCTAGATAACTTCCCAATTTTCCAAATTCCCTTCCTTGTTGAACTTCTTTTTCTTCATTTCAAACCCTTCTCTCCTCTAATTTTCCTCCCAGGAGATATTTTTGGGAAGGTTCTCTAATGAAAGGTGAATATAAAAGGTGAATAAGATTGATAAAACGGAATGACATGGACATATATATATAAAAGGTGAATAAGGACGAAAATTAATCAGTTTAATCATTCCAAATTGAAATTTCACAGAAAATCATATTATGACTTAAAAATTATGCTGATCTCAAATGTAAAATCAATTTCGGATTATCAAGCCTCTAAGGCTCTTAATTTCTGATCCAAACACCGTACTTGTGGCAGATATTTTTCTTATTAAACAGATATGCATCCATAATCATAGGATTCACTTAACTAAACCTTAATTTCACATAAAATTTCATAGTAAGCATTTAAATGCTCAGAATAAGGGACTGACAATATACCAGAAACAGATACGAGGGTCGGGTTATTACAAGTACTCCCTGGGCAGTGTTACAATTTTAGGCGACTCTACTGTAGATATTAAGAAACTTTGACTCGAACTCCATGATATAACTTTTATTTTCAATTATATATTCATTGCATTTCATGCATTGGTGCGCCTAAGTTCTGTGCTCGTCATCTTTTATCCTAGATAACTATTTGGCTTTGGGTAGGCAGACAGATATGGGCTGTAATATGGTGGAAGCACAAGCCTTGGAATCGGGATCACCACATACTGCTTGATCCGCCGGATTGGGCAGGTATATCGATATCCTGTTGAGGTACCCTTTTGACCAAAGACTAAGCTAGTGCATATATTAAACTCTAGCAAATTCGAAAATTAAGGCCGGATGCTACCCCATGCTAGGATGTATGATACCACTTGCATGAATAGTGAAACCTTAGATCATTTCAAAGCTAGGATAGGATAACCCTACCCTCTATTGGTGTTTGTTCTCTTTCTTACTATGTGCAATGTATGGGATCTGGGGTTCTCAAATCTGATCAGTGGGTCAGGTATATCATTTAAGGGGTTGAGTTCAATGTGCATAATGATCAGTTGAGCCGAAATGCTACCGAATTTCTGATTGGGAGTTTCATTTTGTTTTTGCTAGGTAGTTGTAGCACCATAGCTTCAAAACGGTCTGATATCCCCAAAGTTTTGTGGACTCGCACTGGTAGACCTAGTAGAACTGCAGATTTGGTTCAGAGATAGCTAGTGTTAGTTTCTTTGCCCCTTGTCACAAGAAGGAAGGTTAAAACCTTATTGTCAAAACCTTGCTAGCCAGAATCTCTAGAATCTGTGCTGCCAACAAGGAAGCTCTCACTGAATTGCAGCGCCCATCTAGGGGCATCCACATATCATCCACCCTCTAGCAGATCATCCAATTTTGGACCCACTTCTGCTAATTGAAGAATTATGTGAACCTAATCTATAAGAAGATCTTAGGGTTCCTACACAACCAATGAGAGGGTTTTTCCCCACGGATATTGGTGAAATTGACACAAGTATGCTAAAATTTACCAAGTTGGAGAAAATGTTTGAAAAATCATGAAGGATCAATTCCCATTCTAGACATCAAGGATGGGCTTATAGAAACAATTATGAGGTTGCCTAAGTGGTTCAAAATGTCGCACATTGACAAGTTTAATGGGGTTAGTGACCCTATGGTCCATATTCGCCTTTTCTCGAATGTTTTAAAACCTATGGACTTGACTTGGCCTAAAAAAACTTTCCTTGTTTGGTAGAACTTTATCTGGTGTAGCTACCATCTGGTATGCTAAATTAAAAGACATCGGTAAAACAGAGTTGGGAAGAGTTAGCCGAGGTTTTCATCACCTAATATTCTTACAACACCCAAATTGAGGTAACTACCTGGGACTTGGAGGTGACCCGACAAGAGCCCAGTGAGAGTTTTGTGGCCTTCATCACCAGATGTAGGGCAAAGGCAACCATGATGACAATCCGACCCTTGCAAAAAGATCAAGTCCATATGGTTGTCAAAAATCTGCATAGAGGATTACTACAGAAAATAATATTTCTCCCATTCTTTGACTTCAAGGACCTCCATGAGATTGGAGTTCAAATTGAGGATGCTATCAATCAGGGAATTATTACAGAAGGAAATAAGCCCATCGTGAGAAAGATGTTCAATTATAGTTCTAAGGCTACTCTCAATAGTAACACAGCTGCCAATGCCAAACCCTCAGAGATTAACACTGTCACCACTACCAAAACAACCAATCCCTTCACCAACTCTAGCCCACAAACAACTACTTCAACCCGACCTCGAACCTGAAGGTTTCACCCTCTCTACATGTCCCCAACTCGAGCCATGGAAATTCTGGTGAAAAGGGGGCACCTTAAGCTCCTTGATCCTCAACCCCTTCCAAATTCACTTCCACGTAGCCATGACCCTAACAAGTACTATGTCTTTCACCAACAACATGGCCATGAGACTAATTGTTGTTTTCGCTTACGCCATGCAATTCAAGATCTCAGCGACAACAAAACCATAGCTTCACTTTAACCCCAAAGAGCCAAGGCCACCACCAACCCATTGCCACCCTATGACCAAGTCCCACCGCCTTCCCATCTCAACCTTATCCATACACTACCACCCACCTTCAACCCCAACATATACATCACACTTTCCCATCTACCTAAGCCCGAGGCATTTATTTTAGAAGGCACTGATTTATTCATGATATATGTATCTCGATTCCAACCAAAATCTCAAAACTCTATGCTGGTAAATGATTTGGAGCCAAAGCGGGATATTGGCAGATATTCTTATGGGTATGCACTTCCTTCCTTATGATTTTCTTGAGCCATAGATTGATCATGCAATGAAGTTCTAGGTCTGATACTGGCTAAATCTGTGATAGATTTTGAAACTAGTGCGTGACCAGTAAACTTGGGGGGATATTATAATTATTTTTATGCTTGGGAGATAGACCATCTGCTGATTGCACATATTTCATTCCAGACGTGGTGGATGGCACACACTGATATTAGCAATTTGGGAATGCTTTCATTTACTTTTTGAATTGAGTGCTGAGTCTAAACCTGATTCCTTCAAGTCTGTGGAGCTGGAATTAGGATCTTGTTAGTCTTGTGAGTCTAAGTCTAGTGATTTTAGGGGTGATAACCCTGTGCCTGCAATTTCCTTTTCCTCTTGAGTCTGTTTCGATCATTGAGCCAAAAGTTCTAAATAAATATGCAGTGATTTTCGCCTACTTCTCTATGCCTGTAAATTATTGCATTGACCGAAATTTTCAAAAAATTTTCCAAAACTTTAATAAAAACGAAGAGGAAGGAATTTCTCAGGATTTGAAAAAATTGATTGAATATGAGAAAGAGAGGTATGTTCGGCCCTTAATGGATGATATCATTTATGTTAATGTGAGTACTGAGAATGATCTTGGCTCGGCCCAGATTGGTTCTACATTGTCTTCAGAGGAACATGAGTGACTAGTCGCTTTATTAAAAGATTTCAAAAAATCTACTTGGGACTACTAGAGGGATAAGGGTCCCAAAGTCCCTTGGTCCAAAATGATCTAGGGACCTCCATTAATTCCTAGGGTTAGTTTTGTTGTGTGGTTGGCCATTAATGAGAGGCTGAATACTGGGGATAGAATACAAATGTTTGGTCTTGTTCCTAGTTCTAGTTGCCATTTCTGTCTAGCTCCTGAGGAGAACCACACCCATCTCTTTTTTTGGTGTGCTCATTCCTCTAGGATCTGGGCTGCTGTCCAGACTAAGTGTAACACTAGTTGGCCTAATTTTTCTTGGGTGAAGACTGTTGAGTATGCTACCAAGACTACTAAAGGCAAAACCTTGCAATCTATAATCATGAAACTGTCCTTCCTTTGCACTGTGTACCATATTTGGATGGAGAGAAATAGTAGAATCTTTAGTAAGGTGTCCAAGCCTGAAGAGATTATTACTAACTCTATTATCCAAATGGTTAGAGGTAGAATTCTTTCTATGGAAAATGTGACTAAATCTGCCGGTGATAGCTGGTTACTGAGGCAATGGAATCTTCCTCCTAAGATCATGAAGCTGTCTCAGCCGCATGTTGCTGGAAGAAGTTTGAGTGGTGTGAGATCACCCATATTGAGGGTTGAGTGAGGGTTAGCAGAAAGTGAGTGTTTATTTAATCTAGGTGTTCTTTTGCAGGTTGGCATTTGAACTAATTAACTCCACTCAATGATGGTTTTCTATCCATTAGCAAGTTTGGACAGGTCTTGTGGTGGGTTGAGTGATGTGAGCCCAGATATTCTCTATATCAAATGTGGGTTGACGGATGTGAGAATGCACATATATGAAGTTCTAATTATCACTATATATCATATACTTTTTATGTAGGTTAAGGAAGCTATCATGTACTCATTCTCTATGAGGGTTCTGTGTGAGGTTCTGAGTAGTGGGTCAAGTGAAGTGAGACACTACATTGAGTGGAGAGACTTCTTTATATGTGGGTTGAGTGATGGGAGGTCCCAAATTGAGTGTATACTTTTTCTGCTTGTCTATGATTGTATATACAGTTCTGATACTTATCAATTACTCTATATTGGGCAGGTATATCTGATCATGGTATGGTGGAGTGGTGGTGGCTGCATTTTGTGCCCTTCCAGAAGGCATCAAAATGTTTGGACATGTACCTTGGGAATGGCTGCTTCCAGCGCCTTGTCAAGTTATATGTGTGTGCTTATCAGTTGTCTTAATTTCTGTTTGTATATACAACTCTTTGATAGCTTAACTCTTCTAGTTAATGGTAAAGGTACCTACTCCTACGGGTTGTGTGGGAGGCTCTTGGTTTGGTCTTATTTTCTTTTTATTTCAATATTGCTGCTGGACTTGACCTCGGGTAAAAGATATCTGCTGAATCTGTCATGCTACCCTTCCGATAGCTATAAAGTGTTGCTGTGTGCAAATTGCAGGACATGGTTTTTGTACAATCTGTGGTGCTATGTGCAAAATGCAGGACATGGTTCTTAGCTGCTGTGTGCTCATGCTGTACAAGACCCTTATCTTTGCAGGACTTGGTTTTTCTTTGTACAGCTTCTGACTTGGTTCACCTCAGTTTACAATCAGCGATGAAGTTCTAGGACTGATCTGTCTGTCTGTTTTTTTTTTTTTTTTTTTTGGTAGCTGCGTGTTGTTTTAGTTTGTGTTGTTGTGGGTCGTGTTTCGGTTTACTTTGGCCGAGGCTTTTGCCTTTGTTTGTTTTTTTTGGTCGGGCCTGGGGTATGACCCTTGTATTCTTGTAAATCTTTTGTTTTAATTTATTTCTTATCCAACCAAACAAAAAAAAAAAAAAAAAAAAAAAAACCTCATCATCCAAGTCCATTTCTTCAGAATTAAATGGAATCCCCCAATGTACCATGGTCCCCCTTCAAAGACCTCATTGCAACAGGAAGGGCTTTCGAAGATGAAGAAAATGAAACCCTCCTCGTTGGCAAGGACTTCCTTAAGGCCTTTGTTCTTCCATAAGCTGAAAGCACTGTTCCTTATGTAGTTGAATGCGACGCCCTTATCAATAAAGTACCCAACTAAACATGCATCCCATTTTTCCAACGGATTCATCCTAGGTGGGAGGATAACACTAACAAAGTCATCATTGATTTTGGGAGGGACATACCTTAAAGGAATACATGAACGTTTTGTTTTTGTAGCAACATCAGCCCAAGTCTTCTTTGGTTCAGCAACCCTATCATGGCCTTTGCCTCCTCCTTGACCCCTGCCTCCTTTGCCACCTCTGGTGTTGTTCCCCCCTCCTCAGTTATGGGATACATCACAATCACCCACTCCAAAGTTTTCTGAATCAGTGTCCGAGTTCTGGTCTTCAAGATTGAGAGATGGGTCCGATTGAAAAGTTTCTACAGCATGCTTCTTCCCATCGGCCCTAATTTTCACAACATCCAGACTGTCAGGGATGTTTCTGAACAAAAGCTCTTCAGTCTCCATAGATTCAGCCCATCTAGGGTTAGGAAGAGTAATGACTGGCGATGTTGGGACATCATCAGTCGAAACTGGATCTCTCATCCTCTAAAGACGATCTACAATACGTTGGTGATCCATCGGTTGTTTGTCAGAATCACACTGACTAACAACGTTGTTACGCATTGAAGGGTTAGGGTTTGTGATTTTACTAGTGTTTCCTGAATCACTCATGGTTTCCTCACTATTTGTTTCACAATCTTGATGGTCAAACCCTAATCGTGACTCAACAATTTGGGGATATTTGATTTCCACACGACTACTAACCTTGGTTACAACATCGGTTTCTCTCACATCATTTATGTTCATCGCTATATCTGATTTGGTAACTGCCATAAAGATCAACGCCGTTCAATGAATTATTGAAAGCAAAACCCTAGAAACGAAAGTTTCTAGAGAGAAGGAGGAGCTTCTCACTCTAACCCATTTAAACGAGTTGATTAAGTTTTAAACTAATATCGTTGCTCAAAAAATTGTCTTTCTTAAAGGCTAAGTAAGGTTAGTCTGAGTTAAACTTGACCACTTAAGCTAAGGAAACAATTGGTGGCTAAGCTAATTAGTGCCTAAATAGAGGAGGGAGAAAGTTTGTGAGGAACATTCTTCTTGAGAGCCAAAAGAGGAAGTTAGAGAAAAGAAAGAGAAACGGGAAGAAAATCAAGGGGGAATTCAAATTCATCCTTTTGTACTTGACAACTGAACACTTAGGTCATTTTGAAAACCTTAAATGAGGTGCTTAAGTTAAACAACTAGCGTTAAGCTACAAGTACTCAGAATTTTTTTTGTTAAAGGCTAAGCAACGTTAGTTTGAGTTAAACTTGCCCACTTAAGCTAACGAAACAATTAAGGGCCTAAGCTAATTAGTTCTCGAACAAAATAGAGAAGGATGGAGAAGGATGGAGAAAGTTACAGAGAAGCATTCTTCTTGAGAGGTAGAAGAGAAAGTCATACAAAAGAAAGAGAAATAGGAAGAAAATCAAAGAGAATTCAAATTCATCCTTTTAGAATTGAGAATTGAACACTTATGTGACTTAGAAAACCTTAAATGAGGTGCTTACGTTAAACTAATGTCGGTAAGATATAATTACACAGAAAATTCTATTTCTTGGAGGAGGCAAGGTTAGTTTGAGTTAAACTTGGCCACTCAAGCTAATGAAACCATTAGTGGCCTAAGCTAATTAGTTCCTAGAACAAAATAAAGAAGGATGGAGAAGGATAGAGAAAGTTAGAGAGAAACATTCTTCTTGAGAGCTAGAAGAGAAAGTTAGAGAATAGAAAGAGAAATAGGAAGAAAATCAAAGGGAATTAAAATTCATCTTTTTGGATTTGAGAATTGAACACTTAGGTAATTTAGAAAACCTTAAATGAGATGATTAAGCAAAAATAATATCGTTAAACTAATATTACTTAGAAAATTCTATTTGAGAGGTAGAAGAGAAAGTTAGAGAAAAGAAACAGTAATAGGAAAGAAAGCAATGAGAATTCAAGCTCATCGTTTTGGACTTGTGAATTGAACACTTAAGTGAATTAGAAAACCTTAAATGAGGTGCTTAAGTTAAACTAATATCGTTAAGCTACAATTACTCAGAAAATTCTCTTTCTTAGAGTCTAAGCAAGGTTAGTTTGAGTTAAACATGGTTGCTTAAGCTAATAAAACAATTAGTGGGCTAAGCTAATTAGCTTCTGGAACAAAATAGAGAAGGATGGAGAAAGTTAGAGAGAAACATTCTTCTTGAGAGGTAGAATAGAAAGTTAGATAAAAGAAAGAGTAACAGGAAGGAAATCAAAGAGAATTCAAATTCATCATTTTGGACTTGGGAATTGAACACTTAGGCGATTTAGAATACCTTAAAAGTACCCTCCTAAAAAAAACCACTAAACGAGTTGATTCAGTTTTAAACTAATATCGTTATGCAAAAATTACTCAAAAAATTCTCTTTCTTAGAGGCTAAGCAA
Source organism: Camellia granthamiana (assembly GCA_036172215.1). Lineage (NCBI taxonomy): Eukaryota > Viridiplantae > Streptophyta > Magnoliopsida > Ericales > Theaceae > Camellia > Camellia granthamiana. Next base: position 79,313,651 of record CM069912.1, on the reverse strand, counting down.
GGTTAGTCTGAGTTAAACTCAACCACTTAAGCTAAGGAAGCAATTAGTGGCTAAGCTAATTAGTGCCTAAATAGAGAAGGAGGGAGAAAGTTTGTGAGGAACATTCTTCTTGAGAGCTAAAAGAGGAAGTTAGAGAAAAAAAAAGAGAAACGGGAAAAAAATCAAGGGGAATTCAAATTCATCATTTTGTACTTGACAACTAAACACTTAGGTCATTTTGTACTCACCCAAAAAAAGAACGCTTAGGTCATTTTGAAAACCTTAAATGAGGTGCTTAAGTTAAACAACTAGCGTTAAGCTACAATTACTCAAAAAAAATTTTGTTAGAGGCTAAGCAACGTTAGTTTGAGTTAAACTTAACCACTTAAGCTAACGAAACAATTAGGGGCCTAAGCTAATTAGTTCTCGAACAAAATAGAGAAGGATTGAGAAGGACAAAGAAAGTTACAGAGAAACATTCTTCTTGAGAGGTAGAAGAGAAAGTCATACAAAAGAAAGAGAAATAGAAAGAAAATCAAAGAGAATTCAAATTCATCCTTTTATACTTGAGAATTGAACACTTATGTGACTTAGAAAACCTTAAATGAGGTGCTTACATTAAACTAATGTCGGTAAGATACAATTACACAGAAAAATCTATTTCTTGGAGGAGGCAAGGTTAGTTTGAGTTAGACTTGGCCACTCAAGCTAATGAAACCATTAGTGGCCTAAGCTAATTAGTTCCTAGAACAAAATAGAGAAGGATGGATAAGGACAAAGAAAGTTAGAGAAAAACATTCTTCTTGAGAGTTAGAAGAGAAAGTTAGAGAATAGAAAGAGAAATAAGAAGAAAATCAAAGGGAAAATTCATCTTTTTGGATTTGAGAATTGAAAACTTAGGTAATTTAGAAAACCTTAAATGAGATGATTAGGCAAAACTAATATCGTTAAAGTAATATTACTTAGAAAATTCTATTTCTTAGAGGCTAAGTAAGGTTAATTTGAGTTAAACTAGGCAACTTAAGCTAATAAAACAATTGGTGGCCTAAGGAAATTAGTTCCTAGAACAAAATAGAGTAGGACGAAGAAAGTTAGACAGAAACATTCTTCTTGAGAGAGAGAAGAGAAAGTTAGAGAAAAGAAAGAGAAATAGGAAGAAAATCATAGGGCATTCAAATTCACCATTTTGGACTTGAGAATTGAACACTCAGGTGATTTAGAAAACCTTAAATGAGGTGCTTGCGTTAAACTAATATCGTTATGCAACAATTACTCTGAAAATTCTCTTTCTTAGAGGCTAAGCAAAGTTAGTTTCAGTTAAACTTGGCCACGTGAGCAAATGAAACAATTAGTGACCTAAGCTAATTAGTTTCCAAAACAGAAAAGATAAAGATGGAGAAGGACGGAGAAAGTTATAGAGAAACATTCTTCTTGAGAGCTGGAAGAGAAAGTTAGAGAATAGAAAAAGAAATAGGAAGAAAATCAAAGGGAATTCAAATTCATCTTTTTGGACTTGAGAATTGAACACTTAGGTGATTTAGAAAACCTTAAATGAGGTGATTAAGCTAAACTAATATCATTAAAGTAATATTACTTAGAAAATTCTATCTCTAAGAAGCTAAGCAAGGTTCATTTGAGTTAAACTAGGCAACTTCAGCTAATGAAACAATTAGTGGCCTAAGTTAATTAGTTCCTAGAACAATGTAGAGAAGGATAGAGAAGGACAGAGAAAGTTAGATAGAAGCTTTCTTCTTGAAAGCTAGATGAGAAAGTTAGGGCAAAGAAAGAGAAATAGGAAGAAAATTAAAGCGAATTCAAATTCATCCATTTGGACTTGACTTTTGAAAACATAGGTGATTAACAAAACCTTAAATTAGGTGCCAAAATTAAACAAATATCGTTATGCTACAATTACTCAGAAAATTCTCATTCTTAGAGGCAAAGCAAGGTTAGTTTGAGTTAAACATGGCCACTTAATCTAATAAAACAATTAGTGGCCTAAACTAATTATTTCCTATAACTAAATAGAGAAGGACGAAGAAAGCTAAAGAGAAACATTATTCTTGAGAGCTAGAAGAGAAAGTTAGAGAAAGAGGAAGAAAATCAGAAAGAATTCAAATTCAACCTTTTAGACTTGAGAATTGAACAATTAGGTGATTTAGAAAAGCTTCAATGAGGTGCCTAAGTTAAACTAATATCGTTAAGCCACAATTACTTTGAAAATTTCCTTTCTTAGAGGCTAAGCAAGGTTAGTTTGAGTTAAACTTGGCCACTTAAGCTGATGAAATAATTAGTGGCCTAAGGTAATTAGTTCCTAGAACAACATAGAGAAGGATGGAGAAGGACGGAGAAAGTTAGAGAGAAACATTCTTCTTGAGAGCTAGAAAAGAAAGTTAGAGAAAATAGAGAGAAATAGGAAGAAAATCCAATGGGATTCAAATTCCTCATTTTGGATTTGAGTATTGAAGACTTAGGTCATTTAGAAAAACCTTACGTGGGGTGTTTAAGTTAAACTAATATTGTTAAGCTATAATTACTCAGAAAATTCTCTTTCTTAGAGGCTAAGCATGGTTAATTTGAGTTAAACTTGGCCACTTAAGCTAATGAAACTATTAGCGGTCTAGGCAATTTAGTTCCTAGAGCAAAATGGAGAATGATGGAGAAAGTTAGAGAGAAACATTCTTCTTGACAAAGCATAATGCCAAAATTGGAGCTTTCTTTTGGTCTGGTACTGATCTTAAAAAACATAGTGCCAAAATTGCTTAGGATAAGGTTTGCAGCCCTAAAAATGAGGGTGGCCTTGGCTTTAAATCTTTAGACATTTGGAATAGGGTTTCCATTGCTAAGCATATCTGGTTCCTATTTTCTGGAGGTGAGAAAATCTATGTGGTGCCAATGGGTGAAATCTTACTTGCTTAAAGGCAAGAGTTTCTGGAAAGTCACCATTCTTGGGTCTGGAGGAAGATTTTATCTCTTAGGGATGCTGTGTCTCCTCTTATCCTGCATAAGATTGGTAGAGGTAACTCTACTTTTTTATGGCATGATAATTGGCATCCCCTTGGTCCCCTTTGGCATAAGTGTGGTAATAGAATCTTGTATGATTCCTGTCTCAACAGTAAGGCTAAAGTCAGTCAGATTGTTGATGGGAATTCCTGGAAATGGCATATTCCTAATTCTTCGGAAATAGGAAGATTTGATCTCAGCTACCCCCAGTAGCTGCACCCCTAATTCTTCTAGGAATGACCAACCTTTTTGGCAATTAAGCTCTGATGGTGATTTTTCCATTATCTCAGCCTGGAATCACTGGAGGAGCAAATTTGATGTTGTGGCCTGGCACACTCTTCTTTGGGGGCCTCATATGATTCCTAGGGTCAGTTTTATTGTTTGGATGGCTATTCATGAAAGATTAAATACTGGGGATCGTGTGCAATTGTTTGGCTTGTCCCCTAATCCAAGCTTCCCTTTCTGTCAATACCATGCTGAGAGCCATTCCCATTTATTCTTTAACTGCATCCTTGCTTCTAGAATTTGGGAAGCTCTTAAAGCTAAATGCAATGTAAATTGGGCCTAATCTCTGATGGCCTCATGTTCTAACCTTTGTCACCAAAGAGACCAAGGGCAAATCATTACATTCTATAATCCTTAAGCTTACTTTACTTTGCTCTATTTACCAAATTTGGCTTGAAAGGAATAATAGAATCTTTAATAAGGAACACAAACCTGAAGAGGTGGTTACTAACTCAATTGTTCGTATGATTAGAGGTAGACTTCTATCTATCACCAATTTGCCTAGATCTATAGGGGATAGCTGGTACATTGCTCAGTGGAATCTGCCCAGCACAATCTTGAAGCCCCAATCTCCAGGAATGGGAGGGTTGCTGAGTGGTGTGAGTTCACCATAAGAGGGTTGAGTGAAGGAGAGCAATTCAGAGTGTTTATCTAACTGTTTTTTACTTTGTACAGTGGCAAGTGGAGCTAAATAGAGTGCCTAAGTTGAGGGTTGAGTGTTGTGAGAAAATATTCAAAGATTGACTGGTGAGAGAATAGAGTGTGAAATGAACTTCTTATGTTCGAGCTAATGAATATCTTAGCCTGCAAATACAAATGTACAATATATTGTGTGTTTTCTTTGCATGCTAAAGTGTGGTTTCAATTACAAAATGGTGTGTAATATTTGCATTTTCATTCTCTGGTGGCAGATTCTCCTGAACAACAACCAATTGGCCTTCATTTGGGACGGTGGCTGTCAAAAGTTTATCTTCATGGAAGAATCTACTGTGCTGGACAACTATCACTGGTTATTGTGTACATTGGTTCCGATGATCTATGCTGGGATAAGAGTTTTGGAGACACAAAGACTAGGCTGCATGCTGCACCAGTCTACGTGGAAAATCCTCAAATGGAAAATTCTTTGTCTTTCATTTCTTCATTGTAATAGTTCTTTTTTCTTTGGCATGTGTACAGTCTACAACTGGCTGGTGTTTTGTTTCCCTATCCCTGCGGGTTGTGTTGGGAATTTTATTTTGTAACTTTATTTTTTACCTTTTGGTTGGGGCTACATGCATGTGCTGCTATGGAAAATTACACAGATAAGTTTGTTTTGGTGTTATAGAAGCTGGATTGTGCAGGCAAACTTGCTATTGTGGAAGAATAGTTCAAGTGCCATCATTTTGCTGTCAAGGGCATGTTTTCCCTGGAACACAATACTTCTGATTGTACTCGTGCTAGGCTATTGCTGGTTGGTTTATTCTCTTGTTCATTCTCCTTATCTCTAGTTATATATGGATAGTGAACAGGTTGTAAGGCCCTACTTTTTTTGTTTGGTTTTAAGTTTTCTGGCTCTCTTTAGGTTTAGTGAGTTTGTAGGTTTGTTTTGTTTTTATTTTGTTTGGTGGTCCTGTTTAGCTGTGGTAGGGCCTGGGGCATTCCCTTGTAGTTGTGTAAATTTTCTTGTTTTATTTATGTCTTATTCAAACCCCCCAACAAAAAAAAAAAAACAAAAGAAAAAGAGAAGAGAAAGTTAGAGAAAAGAAAGAAAATTAGGATGAAAATCACAGGGAATTCAAATTCATCCTTTTGGACTTGAGAATTGAACACTTAGCTGATTTAGAAAAACTTAGATGAGGTACTTAAGTTAAACTAATATCGTTATGCTATAATTACTCAGAAAATTCTCTTTCTTAGAGGCTAAGCAAGGTTAGTTTGAGTTAAACTTGGTCACTTAAGCTAATGAAACAATTAACGGCCTAAGCTATTTAGTTCCCCCCCCACACTTTTAGGGGGCGTGAGGTTTTATTGTATTACTTGGGGTATGCCCCTTGTAAATGTGTAAGTTTTTTGTCTTTAATTTATGACTTTTTTTTGGGGGTGAATAAGAAATAAATAAAACAGAAAATTTACACAGATACAAGGGGCATCCCCCAGGCCCTAACACAAACTACTACAACAACACAACAAAACAACAAAACTAAACTGAAAGATAAACACAAACTGCCACTAGACTAAAAGCCTACCATGACCAAAACAAAATTCGAGCAAACATACCACTCAAGCAAACCATAAACTTGTTCAAGAACCATGTCCCAAACAGATAGGGGTCTTGTACAAGAACTTTACCAACCCAGAAGTAACACTGAGTCATAAAAAGCACAATATCCACCGTGAATAACCTATGATCCAGCCCAGACCTAAGACTCCAACAAATCCAAAATGAAATCCAACCAGCCCAAAGATAGGAAATATTTACAATATTCGAGATAACCAACAAACCTAAATGGAAAATATACAACCAGGAAATAAGACAACTTATGAACCCATTAAACTGCCTAGACAAGGCACAACTTGCAGCCATCATCGAGAAACAACTCCAAGCAGAATATAGCAGCCAAGAAGGGCGCAGATTGCAGCCACCTTTATTCCGCCAGTCCAGCAACATGTAATCAGTGCTACGTCTCCCATGAGTACACATCTTGCTGCCATAGCCTCTCCATCTGTACTTGGTACGGTGAACCTGAACCATATCCAGCAGCATATAGAAACTTAGACTGTGATTTATATCAGAAAGGAGCAGGAAAAGAACATAAATTATATAGAATCTCACAACACTCGGCCCACAATCAAATATGTCACTCCTCTCCATATAGTGTCTCACACCACTCAATCCACAACTCACAAAATTAAGCTCCATATGAATTAGAAGTAGAATTATAAGATCATTCCTGTCCTGCAAAAGAGAAAAGATATAGCTGTAATAACCCCGACCCGTGATTAGCTACTAACCTGTAATTAAGGGTGTTGATTAAGTGATTGAGATTGTTGTCGGGATTAATATGTAATTTGTACCATAATGGACTTCTATCTGTCACTTATAAAAATATCTGCTTAGAATCCCGCTTCGAAATAAAAATTGAAAGCCTTATCGGCATCCGAAAACGAAATTGGTTACACCAATATGTTAATTGGAATTTTTAGAACACTATGGCATATTTATTTAAAATGTGATTTGGTGTGATTACATTAGATTGAATAAGCTAATTAAAGAGTTGGCCTTAATTACCATTTTGCCACCTTTAGTGGCCAGTTTCTCCAACACAATTGAGCCTTATTTCATAAACATTTCTTAGCTATTCCTTGAGCTCAACCGAAATTGAGAGAGAGGGTGAGAGGAAAATCTGGAGAAAACATTTTAGAGAGAGAGGGAGAGCAATTCTAGAGAGAGAAAGGGGGAAATTGAAGAAGAAATTCAAGAAGTTGCTTGTACTCCCCAAGATTAAGCAAGGCTTTAGTAAGAACAAGACTTGAGGTAGAATTATCATCCTTCCATTTATGCATTTCGGTGTAATCATGATTGGTTCATGAAGATTTGGGGTTTAAAGTCAATATTTAAGTTGGAGGAGTTGAGTAGTGAGCTAAATCATGCATGCATGTGCATATCATGAAATTTCAAGTTGTTTTCATGGAGATTCTTGCATGCATGTTCATGTTATTGTTTGAATCCATGAGTTTACCTTGTTTTCCATCAAAATAGCAAGCTTGAATATGCTTTGGAGGGTTTGAACTCAAAGAAATCCATGCATGTTGTGTTCTTGAACATCCATTATATTTTGGGTTGGAGTTTTGGATAAACTCTTGCATCTTAAAGTTAATTTTCATAAAAACTCACATGCATGTTTATATTTATGTTCAAGGCCATGGATTCATCATGTTTTTGAAAAGATGGGCTCATTAGAGCATGTATTTGAAGCTTGGATGTTGTTTAAATGCATGCATGTACACACCATGAGATTTTAAGTAGTTTTCTTGGAAAATTCTTGCATGCATGTCCACATTATTGGTTCAATCCATGAGTTCATCTTGTCTTCCATCTAATCATCAAATTTCAAGTTGATTTGTGGTGTTTGATCATGTTTTAAGAAGTTTGAAACAAGAAAAGTTCATGCATGTTACATTGAAATCATGTTCATGAAATTTGGTTTGAAATTGGATTTAATTAAACTACCCTTGGGCTTTGGTTTCTCAAATTGATCATTGAAACATGTAATAATATGAGTTTTGAAGTGTTTTCCAGAAAATTGGCCCAAGAGGATTGGTTTTGATGCATCAAAAGTCGATTTGAAGCTTGAGGGTGCAATCTGGAAAACCCAGATTTTTGAAGGCCGCTCGAGCGGGGGTTTTGCCGCTCGAGCGGGGAATTCATGCACCCAGTATTTCTTGTCGAATTTTACAGTACGCTCGAGCGGGGAAAACTTGCGCTCGAGCGGAGATTTCATGCATCCAGCACTTTGCCTGATTTTACAGTCCGCTCGAGCGGGGGAACACACGCTCGAGCGGATCCCCTTTGTCAGCATTCCCGCTCGAGCGGATAAAGGCACGCTCGAGCGGGGACCTATTTTTCAGAAAATTTCACTAAGTGTTCCAAGGCATGTTTTGACATCCTCATTACATCTTAGGCATTCCTAAGCCTTAATTAAGCCATAGTAATGAGGTTATGGGCTAGAAACACACACTAAAGAATGAATGTAACAAGATATAAAGTGGCAAGTGTGTGTGTGAGTTGAGCATTGTAGTAAGTATGAATCACACTAAGAGATTGCAAGGGTGTGTGTGTTCTAAGCCATATGATAAGAATAAACATGAACCAACGTGATGTAAGCTAAGCCTTAATGGCCACATGAATAAGTAATGATGAGATACGTTGTGTTATGTGCCCTTGTGATTGTAGGTCAACGTCCGAGAAGTGCTTGACCATCTGCGGAACCACTGTGAGTAACGTTATCGTAAAGATACGTTGATATAAAACTATGTTCCAAATGTGATATATCAAGCTATGATTTCTGAAATGATATGTGTTTCTGTGAACGGATATCCTGATTTGCGAATCTATTATGGCATCCATAGATAGTCCCAAGTCATGGGGGACGGCATGAAAATGCGGGTCCATGACAGTTACGAGATCTCGTTAGCCACTTCATTGTGGTGTTTGTTTAATCGGTGTCCGGGACCGGTTACTCTAGTCGGAAGACGTTTTGGATTTGTGATTTGTTCTATGGAGTATGCCATTATTATGTTCTGATATGAGGTGACTATGATTGTGCTATGATCTGTTTTATACATATGAAATGTTCGGATTTCGTTCACTAACCCCTTTACCTTAATGTTATTCACTGGGCTTTAGCTCACTGTTTGTATATATATTATAGGTGAGCATTCTGGAGTGCAAGCCCGAAGGTTTTGTGGGGGACTGTGTTTCTGTTGTCAGCCAGCCTTTGTGCCTCTCGTGGAGGTTCCCGAAGTGTCTTGGGATCAAGTTTTATTTAGTCTGTTTATGCACGAGACTTATTTTAATTATGTTGGCTGTACTTAAGATACTGTAGTGTGTGTGGTATAATATAATGTATGGTTGACTTATGGTTATGTAATTAAAGTTTTAAAATTATTCTGTTTCATGTAAGTCAACACAGCTCATTGGACATTTATATTTTCGTATATTGCTTCCGCTAGCCCCTTATTATATGCTTATCCGTTCAGAGGCCGTAGGTAATCTAAGGATTACTGGCCGGTTACGATTCTAAACCTATAGGGGCGGGTTACGAAAATATAAATGTCCAATGAGCTGTGTTGACTTACATGAAACAGAATAATTTAAAACTTTAATTACATAACCATAAGTCAACCATTAAAATATTATACAGAAGTTTCAGATTGATCATACAGTCATTAAAGCATAGGCTCCCTGGTCTAGTTAACAGTCTAGTCAATGTTCAACTATCACAGTCCACAGTTCAGAGGTCATCAACAAATAATTATATCAATCATTCTGAGCAAAGGTATAGTCATATATGTACATGTTCAAAGTCTAACAACCTTCCCCATACAGATTCACAAATACTATGTACAGGTGAACACAAAACAGTTTCTCCAGTTATGACAATTAAGGCAACAAGTCATAAGTCTATTCAATCTAGATATAAAGGCAGTGTGTCTAGTTCGATTAACCCACATCCCATGCAAAGGTATAGGTATATGTGAATTCAACATGTTCCATATACAGTCAGTGCTAGTATGTCTCAAAATGTTCATTAATCACAATTTAATCCCATCCGTTCTACTAGGCTCACAAGCGAGTACATATATACATGTACAGATACGAGTCTAAGATCAATTATCATTCAGGCATTCATTTACAAATTCATAAGTAGAAGTTCATTCTTCCCAGCTGGCATAGGTTCTCAATTTCAGAAATTCCCTACGTGACTGATTCATATACACAATTCGAGATCACGGGCCTAGTCATTTGATGATGTCAGTCGATACATAACAGCTCAATTCTAGTCATGGTCATACAGGTTTCCCAAGTTAAAGTCAATCACAATGTGTTCCCATGTTCAATAGTTCTAGCATAGTTCAAAAGGTCATACTCAACAGCTTGTATTAAATTTTCGCAATACGGTACAAGGATTTAACTCGACAATTTTCCACTGTTCACAAGTTCTAATAATTTCCAAAACACAAGTAATTCGTTAAGTTCACAAGATTCAGATAACATAAGTTCATAGTTCTAACAGTTCAATTGGTTCAATTAATATTCCCACAATCTATATCAAACTAGGCAATACATGATTCACCCACAAATTCCCATAAAACAATTACACATGGTTAGGGTAATACCTGCGTTAGTCTTTTCAGTGTTCTGAGCATTTTCTGAAACTAGGGTGTAGATTTAGGATTATTTGTTGTTCGGACGAATTCGCGGGCAAGATTTGGCCAAGTGCCCTTTCTGACCACATCTAAAACAAGCTCCTGACAGACGGCGACAAATGCCCCAATGTTGTTTCCCACATTCTCTACAGACAGGTATATCTTTGGTTACATTACTCCCCTGACCTTCTTTATTCCCAGTTATTGCCCCGAATTTCTCATTCACGTTGACCAACGAATTACTTGTCAATTCAACCTTTTGTTTCTTCTGTTTTGTTCTTTCGGATTTCGTTCACTAACCCCTTTACCTTAATGTTATTCACTGGGCTTTAGCTCACTGTTTGTATATATATATTATAGGTGAGCATTCTGGAGTGCAAGCCCGAAGGTTTTGTGGGGGACTGTGTTTCTGTTGTCAGCCAGCCTTTATGTCTCACGTGGAGGTTCCCGAAGTGTCTTGGGATCAAGTTTTATTTAGTCTGTTTATGCACGAGACTTATTTTAATTATGTTGGCTGTACTTAAGATACTGTAGTGTGTGTGGTATAATATAATGTATGGTTGACTTATGGTTATGTAATTAAAGTTTTAAAATTATTCTGCTTCATGTAAGTCAACACAGCTCATTGGACATTTATATATTGCTTCCGCTAGCCCCTTATTATATGCTTGTCTGTTCAGAGGCCGTAGGTAATCCAAGGATTACTGGCCGGTTACGATGCTAAACCTATTGGGGCGGGTTTGGGTCGTGACAATAGCATATATAAATAAGCATTAGAAAACCATTTTTGGTTGAGCTCACATCTCTCCTCCCATATATAAAGTGTATCATATTCTGGCTCACATCACTCAACCCACAGTGAATCTTGTCCGTTCCAGCCCTTAGATTTAGCAACATCAAGAATATGATTGTCAACATTACCTGCAAAATAACAACCATTTAGGAAACACTCCATATCTGCTACTTTCACTCAACCCTCAATATAGGTGAACTCACATCCCTCATGCCTCTTCCAGCAGTAGGCCATTTCATGATAGTTGTTGGCAAATTCCATTGTGACAAGTACCAGCAGTCACCTATAGACAACATCACATTACTCATAGAAATGATCCTACCTCTCACCATTTGGATAATATGTTTGGTGACAATCTCAGCAGGAACATTAGTCTTTTTAAAGACTACCATTTCTCTCCATCCAAATATGATACACAATACACATAAAGGCCAGCTTCGTAACAACAGATTTCAAAGACCTTCCTTTGATAGACTTAACAGCCAGCTCAACATTCTCTAACTAGGTTAGGTTAGGCCAACTCACATTACATTTCCCCTAAATGGCAGCCCAAATCTTTGATGAGTAAGCACATCTAAAGAAGAGAAGAGAATTGTCACGCCCCAAACCTGCTCCTAAAAGTTTGGGCATGACCACATTAGAAACAGACACAAAAATCAACATATTTAATATATGGGGCCTGGACGGAAGCACCTGAAAACACAAAAATCTATTCCATTGAGCTTTCACTATTATGCCAGGATCACAACATCACACTAAGTAAATGTTATATAGAAAGCCTACACACATATACCACGACTCAGCCCCACGAATAGGCGTAAAACAAAACTATTAATGAAGAAGGGATCATATACAATCAACCATAAATAGACAACCAAAGTATAAATCGAAAATTAGCAAAACTTTACAAACACAGGGCTTCAGCTAGTGCCTGGACACACCGAAGTTGACAAAAGAGGGACGAGCCTTAAGGGTTAGGACTGAACTCCCGGTTGGTTACCTACAGAAACAGACAAAATACAGAATGAGCGAAACTCAGTGAATAATAGTACATAAATAATGTAATGTTCAACTTGAATAATAAAGTATATAACTGCAGAAGCATATGATTAACTACATCCTGTAATTAAATCTCAGACAGTCATAGGTCCAGTTTTCTTAAAGAATGGCTTTAAGCCTAGTAGGTGCAGAAGATACAGAATGACCATAGGCCCAGAAATAACAGGACAACCATCGGCCCACAATATATACAGAATAGCCTTTCAGCCCAGAACAGCCTTTCAGCCCAGAATATATATACAGAACAGCCTTTCGGCCCAGAACAGCCTTTCGGCCCGGAATATATATACAAAACAGCCTTTTGGCCCAGAATAGCCTTTCGGCCCAGAATATATATACAGAATAGCCTTTAGGCCCAGAACAGCCTTATGGCCCAGAATATGTATACAGAATAGCCTTTCGGCCCAGAACAGCCTTTTGGCCCAGAATATATATACAGAACAGCCTTTCGGCCCAGAACATATATACGTATGGATTCAAGAGGTGGCTCGCACGGATTCTAGAGGTGGCTCCCACCAAGGTGTAGCACTTAGTTCCGTACAGCACTTTGTTCCATACCAGAAAACATCAGAACAAATTAACTTCAGAAGTATATAGAAAATACATACATTCTTCCCATTATTCACATATAATACCATAGATAATATAAGTTTAACAGAACGTTGCTGATATTTGTTAGCAAAAGGTGAACACATTTCACAGATTGAACGCTTTCAGAAATACGTAGATACCATAAATCAATAGATCTTGGGACAACTCACAAAGCAAAATAACTTCAGATGTCATCAGAACTGACTAGTCCCAAGTTAGGCAGAGGTACACAGATTCTTTCAATCATTTACATGAATTAACGTAATTAGTTTACGTTTAACAGAATACCAATGACAATCGTCAGTAATAAGTATAGCATATCCCACAGAGAGTACATGTATCATCACCCTACTATTTGTAAGGACAAAATAATTTATCTCATACTAGTCTTGTTTCATCATTGACAAAACAGAATGATTCGCAATACCTAAGCATCATTATTCCATTTAATTATCGCGCGTCCTTAAGATTAATTTATGGATAACAAAACATTAATACTGTCCTTTAATCTCTTTAGACGGATATCTATATCACAAAACATACATTAAATCAAACAGAAGTTAATATCTAGTTCCTGGTAAATCGGGTTTACTTCCATGAGTACAATTCTTATGCGGAATCACCGATAATTTATAAGTTATGGCACATTACCGATAAACGATAAACGTAGTCGGAATACAGAATAGTTTCAGAGTCATGTTGTTGTGTGCTAATTCTTTCAATGCTCACATCGATTTCCCAACCAACACACATGTTGACATAATTGCTCAGAGAGAAGAAAATGTCAATAACAATAATGATTAACGGTAAATAACGTACGGTTGAGGTACTATTACTCACAGCGTTGAGATGACGTGTTGCTTCCTCTTGGAGTGTGCCCAGCACACAATCATAGCTTGCAAATTAGTTCCCCTGCCTTCTTAAATCATTAAGAAATCATTTCCTGAGTCATGATACTTCGCATGAATTTATAACCATCTTAGGATCATCAGAAAAATATCCTAAAAATACCAGAGAGTTGAGCATGCAAAACAAAAGAGATCAGTTTTTTAGACCTGGGCCGCACGTGCGGTCGGACCCTTCGCTCGAGCGGCCATGCACCACACGTGCGGTCCCCCCTCACCGCTCGAGCGGCCCAACTGCAGTAGCGAAAATCCATTTTTTCCTTCCTTCTCCGCTTGAGCGCCCAAGGCCTCCGCTCGAGCGACCGTGTCCCTGTTTTGGGGCAGCTCGATTTTAACGCAAAGTTTAGCATCACCACTTCATTTTACATGCAATTCAAAATGAAATTCATGCAAAATAAGGACCCAAGTTCACTATAACATGAATTATCATTTGAACATCACAAGATAAACGTGAGTAAAAACTTGATCAAGTCACTATTCTTTCAACTTTCATCCCTTAATTTAAATTCCTCAACATAACACATTACATAGATATAACTTCATGGGTTTGACATGGAAATCAAAGATTAAAGTAGAATTCTTACACAACACTTAAGTTAGATCCCAAAATACTCAATTGATGAACATAACTTGTTAATCACATAAGAATCACACATAACTTTTCATTACAACCCTTCCTCATAATTTGAAAGGAGAATTCTCACACATAGTTAAGATAGAGTTTATGTAAAATAAATTTGGCATACCTTGGCTTCATAAATCTCCAAGATCCTTCTAATTTACTCTCACTTTCCTTCCTAGTTGAACTTTCCCTTTGTTCCCTTTTTCTCTTCTTTCGTTTCTTCCTCTCCAGGAGATATTTCAAGTGTTTGATCAAGCTTAAGAGGACTTGGCTTAATATATTCATAAATCAAGGCATATAGGACAAAATTTAATCGTTTAATCATTCCGAAATTGAAATTTCGTAAACATGCTTAATATTACATAAAAATTATGCTGATCATATATATGAAGTCAATTTCAGATAATTAAGCCGTTACGACTTCCAATTTCTGATTCAACCATTCTAGATGTAACAGATACTTTTCTTGTTCAACAGATAGACATCCATAAACTTGGGATTTACTTACTTTACCGTAATTCCACATGGAAATTCACAATAAGCATATAAATATACAGAATAAGGGAACTGAAAGTATACTAGAATCATAGACGAGGGTTAGGTTATTACAAGAATGGCTCTCCATAGGATCATTACATAGGGGACAACTAGTGTGGGTAACCATGCCAAAAACCTGCAGTCTATCCCTAGTGTTCAATCGTTCATAAATAGCCAACCAAACAATGAAGCTAACCCTAGGAATATAGGGAGGCCCCCACAGCATTTTACTCCAAGGGACCTTAGGACCCTTATCCCTCCAGCAATCCCAAGTGGACTGAATAGTAAAGAAACCATCACCAGTGGGGCTCCACCAAGGTCTATCATGAGTATTCTCAATGGGTTTAAAAGTTGGGGGGGTAGAAGCAATCCACTCTTTAATCTCCCAAGAGTTAGGGAAAGGCCACTTCCAAGCACCATAAGAGATAACAGAGCTAACTTTTGAGTTATGGTCAAGGCCTGAATCATAGACAATCCTAGGCCCAAACCTACTCCACAAGGAACCAAGAGGGTGCCAATTATCAAACCATAGAAAAATTTTCTCCCCATTACCAATCTTAAACTTAATAAGGTACCCACCAAAAAAAAAAAAACTTAATAAGGGGAAAAATTTTCTGTCTAAGCATCAAAATTTTCCTCCAAACCCATGAGGGGTCACTAGGAATTTTAACATACCAGAAACTCCTACCTTTAAGTAAGTAGGACTTAACCCATTGACACCACATAGATCCTTCCCCACCTGAGAAAAGGAACCAAACATGTTTGGCTACAGCAGCCTTGTTCCAAACACCCATGTCTTTGAACCCTAAACCCCCCTCATTCTTAGGTTTACAAACAATGCTCCATGTAATTTTAGCACTGTGCTTCTTCAACTCAGAACCAGACCAAAGAAAAGCTCTAAGCAGACTATCAATTTCTCTGATAACCTTCCTCGGAAGGATAAACAGAGAGGACCAATACACTTGCATAGAAAAGAGAATAGTTTGGATGAGTTGAGCTCTACTCGCATAATATAGAAGCTTGTTAGTCCAACTCCTAATTCTCTTAGTTATCCTATCAACCAGAATTTGACAATCACGGGCCTTAAGCTTTGTTTTAATTTATGACTTACCCACCCAAAAAAAAAGTTCCTAGAACAGAATAGAGAATGAAGGAGAAGGACGGAGAAAGTCAGAGAGGAACATTCCTTCTTGAGATCTAGAAGAGAAAGTTTGAAAAAAAGAAAGAGAAATAGGAAGAAAATTAAAAGGAATTCAAGTTCATCATTTTGGATTTGAGAATTGAACGCTTAGGTGATTTAGATACCTTAAATGAGGTGCTTAAGTTGAACTAATTTCCTTAAACTACAATGACTCATAAAATTCTCTTTCTTAGAGGCTAAGCAAGGTTAGTTTGAGTTAAACTTGGCGCTTAAGCAAATGAAACAATTAGCGATCTAGGCAATTTTGTTCCTAGAACAAAATAGAGAATGATGGAGAAGGACTAAGAAAGGTAGAGAGAAACATTCTTCATCAGAGGTAGAAGAGAAAGTTAGAGAAAAGAAAAAACAATAGGAGAGAAAATCAAAGGGAATTCAAATTCATCCCTTTGGACTTAAGAATTGAACACTTAGTTGATTTAGAAAACCTTAAATGAGGTACTTAAGTTTAACTAATATCCTTATGCTACAATTACTCAGAAACTTTTATTTCTTAGAGGCTATGCAAGGTTAGTTTGAATTAAACTTGGCCACATAAGCAACTGAAACAATTAGCGGCCTAAACCAATTGGTTCATTGAACAAAACAGTTGATGGAGAAGGATAGAGAAAGGTAGAGAGAAACATTCATCTTGAGAGGTAGAAGAGAAAGTTAGAGAAAAGACACAGTAATAGGAAAGAAGCAATGAGAATTCAAGCTCATCGTTTTGGACTTGTGAATTGAACACTTAAGTGAATTAGAAAACCTTAAATGAGGTGCTTAAGTTAAACTAATATCGTTAAGCTACAATTACTCAAAAAATTCTATTTCGTAGAGTCTAAGCAAGGTTAGTTTGAGTTAAACTTGATTGCTTAAGCTAATAAAACAATTAGTGGGCTAAGCTAATTAGCTTCTGGAACAAAATAGAGAAGGATGGAGAAAGTTAGAGAGAAGTATTCTTCTTGAGAGATAGTATAGAAAGTTAGATAAAAGAAAGAGTAATAGGAAGGAAATCAAAGAGAATTCAAATTCAGCATTTTGGACTTGGAAATTGAACACTTAGGCGTTTTAGAATACCTTACCCTCCTAAAAAACAAAAACAAAAACCACTAAACGAGTTGATTTTTTTTTTTTTTTTTGGTGAATAAGACATAAATAAAGCAGGAAAATATACAAGATTACAAGGGGCAAACCCCAGGCCCTACGAAGAAACTATACAAGACGACCGAAACCAAAGCAAAGCAAATAAACAATGGACAAGCCCAGGCCCAACCACAGGAAACACGAACAAACAAAAGACAAAAAAAAAAAAACAGAAACAAATGCATAATGTTCATAACCTATTTCATGAAATAGGGAATAAACAAAAGCAAGACAGCCAGACCATCAAAAGAATAGACCAAATATAGTAGTTAGAAACCTGCAGTCTGGAACCCTCAGTCAAAAATCAATATATTCTGAACCAGCAAAGTCTTGAAATAAAACCAAAAGTCATATACCCAAGCTCCATATGCTTCCTTACGAAAGTAGTCTGAACCAGCACAAAGATTCTAGCTAAAACGTAGTGACCATAAACCCTAGTACATCCCACTAGGGTAGGCAAAACAACTATGTATATATAGTAATTACATATGAGAAAAATAATGAAAGACAACTTTTGAACAATCTGATAAACCCAGAAGGCGCATGTAATAGCCATTCCTCTAGACCAGATAACCACACATGGCAGCAAAAATTGCACCAACGACACCAACACTTCGAAGAAGCAATCCCTAGTAGAACACTGTTGACATGCTGCTCCTAGATAATGTAAAAGGTCCTGCCAAGAGAGCACATAGATAACAATACCCAATTTCAGTATTAAGACATGAAACCGAAAAGAAAGGGTGGTGCACACATTGTTTGAGCTCACATCACTCAACCCACAATATAGGACCTCACCATACTTGGGAATTGCTTCCTTAACCCGCACATAGAAATTTACTATATATATACTGATTAGTACAAAAAATATATAGGTACTAATGTCACTCAACCCACAGGACGAACGCATAAAGATATGTAGGGAATTTTGTAGCTCACAACACTCAACCCACAAATAGAATAAAGCTTCATGGGAGCACACCTACACAAGCAGCAACTAATTAGGTAAACACACAATTTCTGCTCACAATCATTCAACTCAATTATATAGAAACTCACATCACTCAGCAGCCCTCCCATTTCTGTGTGAATGGGGCTTCATTATGGAGTTGGGAAGGTTCCACTGAGAAAGGAACCAATTATCACCTGTAGTATTAGGGATATTGCTAGCAGACAGCAATCTACCCCTCACCATGAGCACAATAGATTTGATAATCACCTCTACAGGTTTACATTCCTTATTGAAAATTATGTTATTTCTCTCAATCCACACATGATACACAGTACAGAGAAAAGAGAATCAAGTAATGATTGATTTAAGAGATTTACCTTTACTCTCTTGGTTGACATGTGCAACAATCTCAAGCCAAGGCATATCATTCCATTGAATATTACATTTACATTGCATAGCATGCCAAATTCTATGGGTGAAGGTAAAACCAAAGAAGAGGTGAGACTGACTTTCATTAGGATCTGAACAGAAAGGGCAAGTTGTACTAGGAGAGATACCAAACAGATAGAGTCTGTCACTAGTATTCAACCTACCATAGATAGCCAACCAAACAATGAAACTGAGTTTTGGGATAGTGTAAGGCCCCCAAACCAGTTTGTACCAAGGGACAATGCTTTGCTTGTACCTCCACAAATCCCACACAGATTTTACAGAGAAATCCCCATCAGAGTAAAGAGTCCAAACCACTTTATCCATTTCCATTGGATTAGGTTGACAACTGTTGGGTTGAGATACAATGTAACGCCCCGACTTCCGGGTCGTTAATAAATCAAATCAACCCCAAATTTATTGTCATGACCCGAACCTGCCCCCATGGGTTAAGGACATAACCGGCTAGTAATTCTGAGATTACCTACGGCTCACACCAAAACAGACGTATTTTAACAGAGTCAAAGGGGCCAAACGGAAGCAAAATTTAAAACTTTGTCCATAGAGCTGTGCTTACATGGCACATCAAAATAAACCATCCATATGCACGTTAATAACTCACATCGAAAGTATAGTACCATAAGATCCTTTATAGACAGGATCATCCAAACTAAGTCAACCCATAACAACTATATACAGACATATTCAAAAACTTCGCCAACGTGACAAAATATAAATACATAACAAAAGGGGCGAAGACTGGTCTCGTGCGTGAGAGACAAGGGCTGACTCTCCAAAAACCTTTGTTGTTCCTCACGTACTTCACTGGGGCTGGGTTTGGACTTTTCTTGGCTCACCTACAAACACATGAATGAGCGTGAGAGATAGCCCAGTGAATAATATCAAATGCAGAAGTTATACAAACGATATGAACAACAACATACTTCAAACGGCCTTAGGCCCAATTCATATCTCCATTTAATATATATATACACAGTTTAATTCAAATGGTTGTAGTTCCAAACATACTGGCCTTTGGCCCATTTAAGCTTTCATTTAGTGTCAAAACGGCCTTCGGCCCATTCATTCATGTCAAAATGGCCTTCGGCTCATTCATACATTCTTTTCAGACTTTTGTCCACAATTCCAATTAGCAAACTCATAAGGCTTATAAGGAAATAAGAAATCGGACATTGACAAGTTTCAAAACATCGATATTACTCACAGTGATCGACTTGTGGATTTGCCCTGGAGCTTGACCCTGCACATTCCATGAACACAAAAGGGTCATTAACAATTCAATCCGTTCCTTAATTCACATATTCCTCTTTAGGCCTTATTCTTATCTCTTTAATTCAATTACAATGCTTAATGCATGCCTAAGAGTGCTTACAAGAAAGAGAACGGAAAACGAAACACAGAACGAGCATACAAAATTTTCAGAAACAGGGTCCCTGCTCGAGCGTGGACTTCCCCACTCGAGCGGACCGAAGAGGCCTGCAAAAGTACTGGTTGCATCAAATTTACGCTCGAGCGCGAGTTCTGGGGCTCGAGCGGAAAGCCTCTCTACTTGGCTCCCCGCTCGAGCGTAAACTTACCCGCTCGAGCAGACATCCAACTCTGCAAACACCAAATTACAAGACATTGGAGCTCAATTTCACAAATCAATCACATGCATGCCCCAAATTAACTCAAACTTATGCATTCAAGGTTCCCATTTTAAATAATTAACATGCATGCCCATTTTGACCTTCATTTTCTCTTCAAATGATGCAATTAGTGCTCATTCCCATGAAACTCAACAAAAACATGCTTGCATGTAGGATTAAACTTCCAATCTTTCATAATTTACAATTTATATGCTAGATTTTGTGATTCCATAGGGATTCTTTACATGCATGCACATATCAAGCCTCAATCTCAACAAAACCAACTCAAATCATGCTCTTGATCACAAACAAACCTTGAACACACAAGATTACACATTAAACTCATGAATTCAAGAATCAATGCTTACCTAGAGGCTCAATTCTTCCAATTTATGGTCAAATCTAGAGTTAAATCTTCAAATTCCCAAGCTTGAGTCAAAAATTACACAATTCTCTCCCTCTCTCTCACTATAGCCGGCCCTCTCTCTATTTTGAGTCCCAAAATCAGTCAAATGAAGTAAAGAAGAGAGAATAGAGGGTGTAGTGCCTTTACACAACAAATCCCACTAATGCCAATATAATAATAAAGTAATTGGGCACTGATTCATCAATTTAATCGATTTAATCTGACTCGAATCAATTTTCAATTAAATTTCACCGTAGGCTCTAAAAATTATGCCAATCACAATGGCGTAATCAATTTCGGGTTCTGTGGCTGATAAGGCCTTCAATTTAATTTCCAAAGCAAATAATCAAACAGATATTCCTACGGTGAACAGATAGAAATTCAAAACCACATATTTTCACATAATGGCACACAAAATCATAACACATAATCATACTCATATTAAGGACCAATTAACATATTACGGAACAGGGGTATCACATTTATAATCGCAGATAACTCATAATCCCAAATATACAAATCGTCTCCATAAATAATTAACTCAAATGTCTATGATTTATAATTTATACAAATCTCCAAAAACAATATATAGTGGTGGACCCAAAGATCTCCAACTCAATAATTCTTTAAATGTTTCAACTCCAATCGCCACTAGATTTGCTCCACACCTGAAAAATAAATTAATTTGGGAAGTATACAATACAACAGGAATAACAAGGCTCGGACAGAAAATAAATCAACAGAGATCCAACAATTACACAACCAATTAGATTCGATAATCAAGCAATTTACCAAATTGCACAAACAAATCAACTTGACATATGATAATTTATCCAAAACCAAATACCCGATCCTACTCGGTACATGACCAGTGGCCGGCCTCACCCACCTCACCCAGCATAACCGCTTATTCGGGCTATTGGTCCAAGCTATTGGCAAGTCCACTCGATCCATTTACGGAGCATTTTCACGTCATTTAGCTAGACAAATCAACATTACACAGAGTAACTACACAGAGTTCATCAAATGACTAGAGTAATCAAATGAATCAACAACGAATAATTCCACAGAATTTATCAAACGATCAGAATAATCAAGAGGAGTACAAATTTATGGGAATTAAAAATAAACTCTTTGCAAGGAGAATTTAGGGAAGCATATTGTGTACCACCGAATTACCTCAAATCAATCTCCTCCGTCTTCAACACGAATCTCTATATTTCTTCATGAATCTCCAAAGTGGCATAAGGTATGTAAGGTTTCACAAAATCTACAACTCTCATCCTTTACGAAAATGCTTACTATCACTCTATACACTCTTAATCTAAACTCAAAATTTCTATAATTTAAGAGAGAACACTATGAGAGAGATAGAGATATGGATGGACCAAGAAGAAGAATGATAGAAATGGTTGAGAGGTGAGCTCAATTTATAGGCAAATTTGGTGTAAAATGACATAGAAGCCCACTAGTTGGAATTAAATGGACAAGCTAGGATTTACTTGGAGTTCAATGGATTCGGAGTGATTAGGGAGCTTAACCTTGGGATTAGGCAATATCTAGTTGGTCTCTAGTTGGAGTGAAACTAGTATTGGGAACAAAAACCTAGGTTTAGAGGTACTAGGTGTTAGGTTTCGAGAATACCATAATCGCAATTCTTGAAAATAGGCCCCTCACATATTCCTAGGGTGGCCAGCCACTGGGAAGGGAGATGGGGCATTTTTTTTATTCAATCTAGGTACTAGGGACACACTTCCCAATGCATATATATATGTATATCTTAATTTGATTGATGGTACTTATAGTATAAAGGTACATGTACTAGTTTTAGAGAAATTCTTTGAATTTAACTAAAGAAGTGAGGGCTTGGAATTAAATTCATGTATTGGAATCTTACTTATGTAGATTTAAATTAAATTAGACTAAGGATCCTAATTCGGCTAGGATATTCCTGTTTTAATAAAAAAAAATGCTAACCGACAAGATTCGAAATAATTCAAGAAACTGAGGGGCTTTAAGGAAATAATTCAAACATAAGGGTTTTTAAAGAGAACACATTATTCAGGGGCTTCACATACAAGATCCCTAAGCTCCCAAGAATTAGGAAAAGGCCAATTCCAGGAACTCCCTTCAATGATCTGACTGACTTTAGTATGACTATTTAAACCAGAATCATACAAAATTCTATCACCATATCTAACCCACAAAGAACCCAAGTTATACCGCACACACGTGTCCAAACGACTGACTTTGGGTCGTGACAGAATGGTATCAAGCGATACTTACCATGAGTTATACTGCACACACGTGCCCAAATGAGCTATAGGATGTCCTAGAAAAGTGATTAGGGCATTGCATGAGCATGAAAACTGTGTGTGGCCATGACATGAATAATGTGATAATCTGTTTAAGTATGCAACTGCCTATGTTTATTATTACTATGTTGCATATAGTGAAATGGATAATGCAAGAACTACTAATGAAACTGAATCATCCAAAGCCAGAATGGCAAGATTGGAAAGAACTGTGGAACTGCTAATTGAGGCCTTAAGGCAACAGCAACAACAAAACCAACAGCCCCCACCTCCTCCAGTACAGCTGGAACCGAAATTTAACGATGGGGATATAATTGCTCTAACACAGAAGTTTAGTAAGATGAAACCGCCATCCTTTCAAGGAGGCCTTGAACCATTAAAAGCTGAAGCTTGGTTTCTTGAAATAGAAAAGCTATTTGAAGTATTTCCGTGCACTGAAGCCCATAAAGTATTGCTAGCTACCTTCACCTTACAAGAAGAGGCCAGAAGGTGGTGGATGTTGGTCCGTGACACCAACACTGTTGTAACTTGGGCTCAGTTTAAGGAGTCCTTCTTTGAAAAGTATTTCCCTCAGTGTGTCAGGAATAGAAAAGTGACTGAGTTTGAACAGCTAAGACAAGGCACCATGTCCGTCGCCGAATATGAGTCAAAGTTCACCAAGCTTGCTAGATATGCACCACACATGGTGGACACCGACTACAAGAAGACCAGGAAGTTTGAAGGCGGCCTTTAATGTTGAAATCCTTGATAGGATAAATGTACTGAAACTGCTGAAATATGTAGATGTTCTTGACCGAGCAATCATGGCTGAAGCAAATTTTTTTTTTTTGGTGGGTAAGTCATAAATTAAAGACAAAGAATTACACATTTACAAGGGGCATACCCCAGGTAATACAACATAACTAATTTTGCCCCCAAGAAAAGGGAGACGTGAACAAATAAAATAAACTATAACCCAAATTTGCCTAACATAAAACTAACTATAACCCAAATTTGCCCATATATTCTTTTTGTTCTCAAGTGGCCCCTACCATAAAATAATAGAAGGAAACTTGGGGAGATATATGGGCACATAACAAAATATAACAAAAACAAAAGTGGTGGAAAACCTACCAAAAAAGCCGATCTACCTTGGTCAATAAAATAACCACACAAAAGAGAAAAGCCCAACCCACGAGATGCAAAGCTCAGTGGGCCACAACCAACTATGTTTATATATATAATAATATATAAATATTATTTATATAAATATAAATATAAAGTTGACAACCTTCAACTTTTCGGCCCAAACACGCTACAGCATGTAATCAACTGACAACCACATAGTAGCTACCATTTTCAACACAAAAACAGCTGTAAGCAGAGAACCTACCATCACCATCAACCCATGCCAAGAAGCGTGACTCCACGCATCACCATAACCAAGAACCACACGCGCATGGACGTACACCACACAGTGAGGTTCAGCACAACAGCGCCACTAGCCACGGTCAGCTCCATGTCGGTGTAGCAACGGCGCCACAACCCGACGCTGGGTAAAACACCAGTTCGACATGAAGCCCACAACAAAGATAGACCAGTAAACCGAAGTCCACACAAGGCATTACTAGCGAGGCCCTTGAAAGACGCCACCTGTGCGGAATCGCCGGTGAACACAAATACTCCAATAAAATCATCCAGAAAACTACCTGGGCACGGACATGACTGGCATGAACCAAAACTGGAACAAAGCACCCCATTGCCGACCATTGCCGAAGTGGTTTATGATCCCAAACTACAAAACAACTCTGTATTAGATATAGACCCCCAGAGTAGTGCTACAGCACCTACTCACGTGAGGCTACCGGAGTAGACCAAGGCAGTAACACACCACACAATCACGCCGGCCAACGCCGGAGGAGAGCATAACCAAAGCAGAGAAGTATCACGGGGAAACCCTTGTCACTCCTTGCACTTCACGTCGGAAAGAAGCAGCTCAGACCAAAGATCAACCAGCCCCATAATCAGACCGAAACTTGAAACTCGCAGAAGACCGCCAGAACGCTGGAGCTGCAAACCCAGATGACGGAGGACCAACCAAGGAACCAAGCACGGGCCCTAATCCAAAGCATACAAAGTTCCGAATCGCACCTCTGGTGAAGGCACACCAAGAACGGCGAACCACCCATGATGGGTCTCACACAAGCTTGACAAAATCTCTATAAAACCAATAACACAGAACCAACATCTAAGCTCTATAAAAACAGAGCCACAACGTACCCACTGCAAGAACAATAGATACTTCATGAAATATACTCAAAATATCTAAGGTGTAACTCAAGCTTGACGGGACAACCCCCTCACTACACTCGATAACACTCACTCACTCATAATCAAAGAGGAGCTAACAGATTCACCATTGTTACATCTGGGGGGGAGCTTTCTCTCTCTAGAATCTAGAGAGAGAAGCTTTACTTTTTTCCCCTCGCATAAGATAGAAGTTTATTGGTCTAACTATTAATCCTCTTAGTGATCCTATCAACAGAAGCAAATATTGAAGCTTTGATACAGACCGAAACACCCGCAACTGAGTGGCGCGGGAAGAGACGGGGTTTTAAGTTCAAGAAAGGCAAAAACAACCCGTTGAACAAAAAGCAAAATACAGGGTCAACAACTAGTTCTAGTCAAGGGAACCGATCTATACCGCCCTATTCCGAATGTAGTAAGAATCATAAGGGGGGTTTGTTATAAAATTTCTGGTGCTTGTTACAGGTGTGGCAAGGTGGGCCACATGGTGAAAGATTGCCCCTCTGCTCCTCAGGGCAATAGTAAAACTGCAGCCAGCGGCACAACATCAACTGTTGCACCAAAACCTAACCCTAAAGCTACTGGGAAAGAGCCTATGAGGCAAGGCCGAGTGTTCGCACTCGTACCGGGAGATGTACAAAATACCGAGACCGTTGTGTCAGGTATACTCTCAATTTGTACTCAAAATGCTTATGTACTGATTGATTCGGGATCTACACATTCATATATATCGCATGCTTTTTCGCAAAAATTGAATAGACCATTGGAATCCATGAATTACTTGTTAGCTGTATCTTCACCTGTTGGGGGATCTGTGACTTGTGCTTATATGTACCCTGCATGTGAAATTATTGTTGGGGATATGCATCTATATATTGATTTACTGCCATTAAATATTGACCATTTTGATGTAATATTGGGGACGGACTGGTTACAAAAATATCATGCTACTATTGACTGTGTAACGAAACAAGTGATTTTTCGTCCACCTGGTTTACTCAAATTTGTGTTTGACGGGATTGGTGTAGTACATCCCCCATATCTGATTTCATCTATGAAAGCCTGTAAATTGATTAAGAAGGGGTGTAAAGGGTATCTGTGTTATGTATTGACTGTACCTACTGATGATAAAGCTAATGTGAACAGTATTCCTATAGTCAGAGAATTCCCATATGTTTTTCTAGATGATCTGCCAGGGGATTTGATTGACAGGGAGATTGAGTTCACCGTTGATGTAATTCCGGGTACACAGCCAGTATCTAAAGCTCCTTACAAAATGGCACCGACTGAACTGAAAGAATTGGAAGTTCAGCTGCAAGAACTGTTAGATAAAAAGTTCATCAGGCCTAATACTTCACTGTGGGGCGCACCTGTCTTGTTTGTGAAAAAGAAAGACGGCTCACTGAGACTTTGTATTGATTACCGTGAACTAAACAAGGTAACTGTGAAAAATAAATATCCATTGCCGCGTATTGATGACTTATTTGATCAGTTACAGGGTGCCCAAGTATTCTCTAAGATTGATCTCAGATCTGGATACCATCTGCTGAAAGTTAAACCAGAGGATATTGACAAAACTGCTTTTCGAACGAGGTATGGACATTACGAATTTTTAGTTATGCCTTTCGGAGTTACCAATGCACCTGCTGCATTTATGGACCTCATGAACATAATTTTTAAACCATTCCTCGATGACTTTATTGTTGTATTCATTGACGACATTCTGATTTATTCTAAGACTAGAGAAAAACATGAACACCATCTGAGACTTACCTTATAGACCCTAAGGGAACAGAAACTTTATGCTAAACTGACTAAATATGAATTCTGGCTTGATCGTGTTATGTTTTTGGGACATGTTATTAGCAAAGATGAAATTTCAGTTGATCCACAGAAAGTTGAAGCGGTGGTAAATTGGCCTAGACCAACAAATGTTACAGAAGTCCGAAGCTTTTTGGGATTAGCCGGGTATTACAGAAGATTTGTCAAACATTTCTCCAAAATTGCCCTACCGTTAACTCAATTAACTCAAAAGGGGATATCATTTGACTGGACTGACCAAAAGGGAATCAGCTTTCCAAGAGTTGAAAACTCGACTTGTGACTGCACCGGTTTTTACCCTACCTTCAGGTACAGATGGTTTTACCATTTTTAGTGATGCTTCTCATAAGGGTTTGGGATGTGTTTTAATGCAGAATGGGAGAGTTATTGCCTATGCTTCCCGACAACTGAGACTGCATGAAAAGAACTACCCGACGTATGATCTAGAACTTGCTGCAGTAGTGTTTGCACTGAAAATCTGGCATCACTACCTGTATGGAGCAACATGTGAGGTGTACACCAACCACAAGAGTTTGAAATACTTCTTCACACAGAAAGAACTGAACATGAGGTAGCGGAGATGGTTAGAAGTGATAAAAGACTATGACCTGCAAATTTTGTACCATCTGGGGAAAGCCAACACCATTGCCGATACATTAAGTCGGAAATCGGTTAGGAATTTAGCCTGTTTACTCACTGGACATAAAAAGTTGCTTTGTGACCTTGAAAAATCTGAAATTGAGATTGTTTTGCGAGAACAAGGTGGAACAATAGCTACTATTTCTGGTCAACCGGCACTGATTGAAGAGATTAAAGAGAAACAGCTACAGGATGACTTCTTGAAGAAGATCATCGAAGAATGGGAATCTAAACCGAGGCTAGATTTCAAATTTGAAAATAATGTGCTGAAATTCCAGGGAAAATTATGTGTACTGAATGATTCTGAATTGAAAAGAAAAATTCTGCAAGAGGGCCACAATTCAAAACTGTCTATCCACCCAGGAAATACAAAAATGTACTAAGACTTGAAACTGAATTTCTGGTGGCCGAGAATGAAGAAAAAAATTGTTGATTTTGTATGTCTTCATTGCCAACAAGTCAAAGCTGAATATCAACGACCCGCAGGCTTACTGCAACCCTTACCGATACCGGAGTGGAAATGAGAACATATCACCATGGATTTTATCGTTGGTTTACCTCGCTCTAGTAAAGGTATGGACTCAATTTGGGTTATAGTTGATAGAATGACTAAATCTGCTCACTTCTTACCTGTCAAAACAATTTATAATGTGGACAAATTGGCTATACTCTATATTGATGAGATTATTAGATTGCATGGAGTGCCTGTGTCCATTGTTTTTGATAGGGACTCGAAGTTTACATCGAGATTTTGGCAAAGCTTACAGACAGCATTGGGTACTAAACTGAGACTGAGTAGTGCATATCATCCTCAGACAGATTGCCAGTCAGAAAGGACCATCCAGACTCTGGAGGATTTACTGAGAATGTGTGTCCTTGATTTTCAGGGAAACTGGGAAAGCCATTTGCCGTTGGCTGAATTTCCTACAACAACAGTTATCACTCAAGCATTGGCATGGCGCCTTTCAAGGCTTTGTATGGCAGAAAATGTAGATCTCTGATTTGCTAGGCAGAAGTTGGAGATGGGCCTTTGTTTGGGCCCGAAATTGTATATGAAACGACTGAGAAAGTGTTACGACCCAAACCCACCCCTATAGGTTTGGCACCGTAACCGGCCAGTAATCCGTGGATTACCTACAGCCTCCAAACAGAATAACAAATAGTAAGAGGCTGTGGAAGCAAATACATACAGTAAACAAGGTCCAATGAGCTGTGATGACGTACATGGGACAGAAAATTCAAAACTTATTTATATACATAAACATGCTAGTCAGGTACACCCATATGTACAAAATATTTACATAAGTATATCCCAAGATCCACTTAACAAAACAGGTACAAAAGACTAGCATGAGATGCAAAACTGCCATAGTATCGGGCTTCAGGCGGAACCTCCTCGGGAGGCGCAACAGGTAACTGACCAAAAACAAAACAGAGGGCCATCAACTCTGGCCAGGGTCTTGTGCCGGCTTACCTACATATATAATATAAACTGTGAGCGAAAGCCCAATGAATAATAACAGAGTAAAGGAGTTTAATGAATGATGTCCATCATAGAGTTGGAAATCAGAGTTCATATCAGAAATAGAATCTTATGCATACTCAGATTTCAAATCAGAAACATAGTCATGTTCATGTTCATATTCGTATCAAAACAGATTCATGTACTTGTACAACATCATTTCCATATTCGGTTTTTCACATAATCATACGTGGTACATCCAATAGCGTTACAAAATCTGATGACCCATAAAGGGACAGCCTTGAAGGCTTTCTGATGACTCATGTGCACAGAGACGTTCTGATGACCCATAAAGGGACCTGATGACCCATGAAGGGACCTGATGACCCATGAAGGGACCTGATGACCCATCAAGGGACGCATTTAATGTAGTGCTAAGGATGCCACGGTTAACTTTCAGAATCTTGGACGATCATTCATTCATTTCCAACATATCATAGCATTTCAAAGAATCAATCATTTCGTATCATAGTATACTGAAAATACATAACGTTGAACATAACTTTACAAAGTTATTACTCACAGTGGGCATTGATATAAGTAGACGAAATCAAGAGGGTCAAACGGATTGCGGCACGTGACCTACATAACACATCACGGATACACACTTTGAAACACGCTCTCCAATCGTACAAAACTTACATCAGTGATTCTAAGTGTGTACCTAACCCCTTACCCTTAGTATGGAGTCTTAATCATGGCCTAGGAACGCCTAGGATGGAATGAGGGTGCAAAATTGCCTTAGAAAACATTTTTCAAAAGTTGCTGAAAATAGGAGCCTCGCTCGAGCGAGCCTTCCTTCGCTCGAGCGAGCTTCCAAAATCAAAGGCTTCGCTCGAGCGAGAAATCCTTCGCTCGAGCGGTCTGTCGAAATAGTAAAAATACTGGATGCTGTGATTTTACGCGCGATGGTCGCTCGATGCTCGCTCGAGCGGAGCCCTGGACAAAGGTGCTCGCTCGAGCGAGGAATCCTTCGCTCGAGCGAGGAAGCCAAATCTGGAATTTCCAGATTTGCCTTCCAAGTTCGAACCAAGCATTCTTCAACCAAAAACTCAACCTCTTGGGCCCAAATTCTGGAAAAACACTTTAAACACATAGTATATCAAGTTTCAAAAGCCAATTTGTAAATTCAAGGGCCAAGAGTGAGTCAATTGAGCATCATTTCCACAAATCTTCAAGAACAATGTTTAAACACACATGCATGAGTTCAATTCCATTCCAAAGCTCCAAACAATGATCAAATGGTCAATTTGGTGGAAAAACAAGATGACTCCATGGACTCTAACAAAGATATGGACATGCATGTCAAGTTGTGATGAAAACAAACCCAATTGGCAAGAGTATAAACATGCATGCATGATATACTACCCAATTCCACCATTTCCAACTAAATCTAGACTTTAATCTTCTATAAGTTATGAAATATGTAAGAACTAGTTTAATCACATGAATGAGGGGATGAATTTCTACCTTCAACCTGCAATATCAAGTGTGAGAGCTTAATTCCTCCAAATTGCCTACAATTCCTCCAATTTCTAAGCTAAACCTTGTTGAATCAAGTTTTCTCATCTCTCATTTGTCTTCCACGGTTTGGTCTCTAAAGGAGATGAGGTTGATGCATTGAGTGATACAAGATTAAAGCATGGCCTAGCAAAGTCCACTTAGTGGCAATTTTGTAATTAAGCTAGGGTCATTATTAAAACGTTATTTAATCAGATTTAAACATTCCAAATCAAATTTTAATTGAACCTACCACAAAATCACATAAAATCTAACTAGTCTAAAACACTAATCAATTTTGGAATCAGGCGCCGATAAGGCTTCCAATTTACAATTTAAAGTTTAAAACACAAACAGATGTTTTGACACCAAACAGATAGAAACACGTAATTCATGCAATGCACATGCGAACTAATTCCAAATTTCCTCTTAATTACTATTAGGCATAATTAAGTTCTAATTAGCGTTAATCAGGATCGGGGTTATTACAGTCTTCCCCCCTTAAAAGAGTTTGGTCCCCAAACTCAAGTTACCTTCATTCGGAGTCAACATCGGGTCTAGAGGAAACAAATCCGGATATCTCTTCTTCATGTCTTCCTCGGTTTCCCAAGTTGCATAAGTTCCCCCATGGTTCTGCCAATCAACTTTCACCAACGGTATCTCTTTATTTCTCAGTCTTTTAACCCTTCGATTCACAATCTGGATAGGCCTTTCTTCGTAGGTGTAGTCATCCTTCAATAGTACATGTGTCGGTTCGATGACGTGGAGTGGATCTCTCAAATATTCCCGAAGCATCGATACATGAAAAACATTGTGCATATGTTCCATCACCGGAGGTAAGGCTATTCGGTAGGACACCAGATTGATCTTTTCGAGAACCTCGTAAGGTCCAACATACCTTGGCGCCAATTTCCCTTTTACACCAAACCGAGTTTAACCCTTCATTGGGGTCACTTTGATGAACACATGGTCTCCCACTTCGTACTCCCTTTCTCTTCTTCGAACATCAGTATAGCTCTTTTGCCTACTCTGTGCAATTTTCAAACGCTGCTGTATCAATTTCACTTTCTCAGTTGTTTCTTGCACAATTTCCGGTCCCAACAAAGGTCTGTCGCCCACTTCAGCCCAATATATTGGAGACCGACATCTTCTTCCATACAAAGCTTCGTAGGGAGCCATTCCAATGCTTGAGTGATAACTGTTATTGTATACAAATTCAGCTAATGGCAAATAAGCTTCCCAATTTCCCTAGAAGTCTAACACACACATTCTGAGCATATCCTCCAGAGTTTGGTTAGTTCTTTCAGTTTGGCCATCAGTCTGTGGGTGATAAGCACT
Source organism: Camellia granthamiana (assembly GCA_036172215.1). Classification (NCBI taxonomy): domain Eukaryota; kingdom Viridiplantae; phylum Streptophyta; class Magnoliopsida; order Ericales; family Theaceae; genus Camellia; species Camellia granthamiana. The sequence continues at coordinate 79,281,791 of CM069912.1, read as the reverse complement.
ACTCAGTCTCAATTCTGTTCCCAAAGCCTGTTGCAAACTTTGCCAAAATCTTGACACAAACTTCGAGTCCCTGTCAGATACAATAGACACTGGCACTCCATGCAATCTCACAATTTCAGCTATATAGATGTTGGCCAATTTATCAGCATTATAAATAGTTTTAACAGGCAGGAAATGTGCAGACTTAGTTAAGCGGTCAACTATGACCCAGATAGAGTCCATACCTCGGGAAGAACGAGGCAATCCCACTATGAAGTCCATGGTGATGTGCTCCCATTTCCATTCTGGTATTGGGAATGGTTGTAACAAACCGGCAGGTCGTTGATGTTCAGCTTTAACCTGTTGGCAATGTAGACATCTCGCCACAAAGTCTGCAATACTCCTCTTCATTCCAGGCCACCAAAAGTTCTGTTTCAAATTGTGGTACATCTTCGTGCTCCCCGGATGCATAGCAAACTTCTGTGAGCTTCAGTCATAACACGTTTCCTCAGATCATAGCAATCAGGCACACAAAGACGGTTCTGCATTTTCAACACAACATTTTCAAGCACAAATTCGGGCCTTGGTTTCGAATCAAACTCCTCTATAATCTTTTTCAAATGTTCATCTTCACATTGTTTCTGTTTAATCTCATCAAGAATAACAGGTTGAGCAGAGATAGCAGATATCAGTCCATCTTGTTCATAGTCAGTTGACAAGTCTTTTCGGCTGGATAACAAACACGACACAGTTGCACCAGATTTTCGGCTCAAGGTATCCGCCACAGTATTAGCCTTTCCCGGGTGATATAAGATTTGCAAGTCATAATCCTTGATTAGTTCCATCCAACGTCTCTGTCTCATATTCAACTCCTTTTGGGTGAAGAAATATTTCAAGCTTTTATGGTCTGTATAAACCTCACAGGTTACCCCATACAAATAATGCCGCCATATCTTCAAAGCAAATACCACGGCTGCCAATTCGAGATCATGTGTTGGGTAATTCTTTTCATGTGGTCAGAGTTGTCTAGAAGCATAGGCAATCACCTTCCCATTTTGCATTAGTACACACCCCAAGCCTTTATAAGAAGCATCACTGTACACTTGAAACCCATCAGTACCATTTGGCAAAGTTAAGATTGGTGCAGTCACTAACCTGGTTTTCAACTCTTGGAAGGCTGCCTCTCTTTGATCATTCCAGTCAAATAGCATGTTTTTCTGAGTTAACTGAGTCAATGGCAAGGCAAGCTTTGAGAAGTCTTTCACAAATCTCCGGTAGTAGCCTGCAAGTCCCAAAAAGCTTTGTACTTCTGTCACATTTGTAGGTCTCGGCCAGTCCACAACAGCCTCAATTTTCTGAGGGTCCACAGAAACACCATTTTTGTCAATCACATGGCCTAGAAATGCCACATTGTCCAGCCAGAATTCACACTTAGACAATTTAGCATACAACTTCTTTTCTCTCAATATCTGCAAGGCGGTTCTCAAATGCTTTTCATGTTCTTCCTTGTCTTTAGAATATATCAGAATATCATCAATAAATACAACAATAAAATCATCCAGATATGATTTAAACACTCTATTCATAAGATCCATGAAAGCAGCAGGTGCATTTGTCATCCCAAACGGCATTACCAAAAATTCATAATGTCCATATCTAGTTCGGAATGTAGTTTTCTCAATGTCTTCGGCTCTAACCTTTAACTGATGATACCCAGACCTGAGGTCAATCTTTGAAAACACTTGGGCACCCTGAAGTTGGTCAAATAAGTCATTTATCCGGGGCAGAGGGTATTTGTTTTTGATAGTCACTTTGTTCAATTCCCGGTAGTCTATACACAATCTCAAAGACCCATCCTTCTTTTTAACAAATAACACTGGAGCACCCCAAGGTGAAGTACTTGGACGGATAAAGTTCTTGTCTAACAGTTCCTGAAGTTGGGTTTTCAATTCTTTCAATTCAGAAATAGACATTCTATAGGGAGTCTTGGAAATAGGTTGCGTCCCCGGAAACACCTCAACAGTAAACTCAATCTCTCTATCAACCAAGTCCCCCGGTAAATCGGTTGGAAACACATCAGGAAAGTCACAAACAATAGGGATTGACTCTACAGTAGTATTGGCAGATGATGTAGTCAATATGCAACACAGATAACCCCTACAACCCTTCCTAAGTAGTTTTACAGCTTTCATAGCCGAAATTAAGTATGGGGGAGGAACTACCCCATTCCCTCTAAAGGTAAATTCAGGCATACCCGGCGGTCTAAACACCACAGTTTTGTTTGCACAATCAATGGTAGCACAGTATTTAGTCAACCAATCCATCCCCAAAATGCAATCAAAATGATGAATGTCCAAAGGTAGTAAGTCCACATACAACATCATATCACCAACCGCAACATCGCATGCTGGATAAACATGAGTACACATCATAGAATCCCCAGAAGGTGTAGATACAGACAATACACATGTCATATGTTCTAGTGGCCTAGTCAATTTTCGAGAAAAAGCATGCGACACGAAGGAATGCGTGGAACCAGAATCTATTAATACACATGCATTTTGAGAACATACAGAAAGTGTACCTGACACCACAGTATAGGTGTTTGGCACGTCACCAGGCACTAGAGCGAATACTCGACCTTATCTTAGAGGTTCTTTCCCGGCATTTACTTTTGCATTTGGTTTGGCCGTGGAAGCGGATCCAGCTGAACTTGCCGCGGGATGGTTGGCGTTTTCAAACCTGACGGGACAATCCTTCATCATATGACCGGGTTTCCCACATCTAAAACAGATGCCTAGAGTTCGATAACAAGTTCCCTTATGTCTCTTACCACAGTCCGGGCAGGTCGGTGTAGTACCACTATTCTGGCTTGAGCTGCTGTATGACCCTGTGTTCTGTTTCTTATTTCCGTGAAATGAACAACCCTTTTTGAAGCTGTTCCCCGATCTTTTCCCTGTCCATTCAGTCCGTGGAACAAGAGTTTGTTTCCTTGCCGCTAGAATGGATTCTGCCATTAATGCCCTATCCAAAACACTCACGTATGTGGGTAGGTTCAGGACTCCTACCCTATCCAATATGTCCAGATCCAATCCATCTTCAAACTTACGGGCCTTTTTATAGTCTGTGTCCACCATGTGGGGAGCAAACCTGGCTAGCTCGGTGAATTTAGCCTCATACTCGGCTACAGACATTCTGCCTTGTTTAAGTTCCTGAAATTCTGAGACTTTCCGATTTCGGAAGCACTGGGGAAAATACTTATCATAGAAGATTGCATTGAACTAAGCCCATGTCATATTTTCATGGCCATTTCGAATCAGTAACCACCACCTTCGGGCTTCATCTCTCAAAGTATAGGTGGCTAGGAGGACTTTTTGAGTTTCTGAACACGGAAATACCTCATACAGTTTCTCCATCTCAAGCAACCATGTTTCTGCCTTCAGTGGCTCAATCCCACCATAGAATGTCGGTGGTTTCATTTTCATAAATTTTTGTGTCAAGTTGATGATGTCACTATTATCCATTTCAGCCTGTACTGGCGGAGGTGGAGGGGGCATGGGTTGTTGTCTCTGCTGTTGCATTACCACTTCGGTTAAGGTTGCTAGCATTTGTTCCATTCTATTCATTCGGGCATCAGAGGACCCTGCTGTATCATCATTCCTTGCATTGTCCATAGCTATAGGTAAACAAGACTTTATATATTCAAATTCATGTATTCATGCTGGGATTATATTTTCACAAGGCACATGTCATGCAAATGGAATGCCCCTACTTCTTACTTAAACATCCTAAGCTCATATGGGCCTATGTGTGCGGTATAACTAGTGCTCTAATACCACTCTGTCACGACCCAAACCTGCCTCTATAGGTTTGGCACCGTAACCGGCCAGTAATCCGTGGATTACCTACGGCCTCCAAACAGAATAACAAATAGTAAGGGGCTGTGGAAGCAAATACATACAGTAAATAAGGTCCAATGAGCTGTGATGACGTACATGGGACAGAAAATTCAAAACTTATTTATATACATAAACATGCTAGTCAGGTACACCCATATGTACAAAATATTTACATAAGTATATCCCAAGATCCACTTAACAAAACAAGTACAAAAGACTAGCAAGAGATGCAAAACTGCCATAGTATCGGGCTTCAGGTGGAACCTCCTCGGGAGGCGCAACAGGTAACTGACCAAAAACAAAACAGAGGGCCATCAACTCTGGCCAGGGTCTTGTGCCGGCTCACCTACATATATAATATAAACTGTGAGCGAAAGCCCAGTGAATAATAACAGAGTAAAGGAGTTTAATGAATGATGTCCATCACATAGTTGGAAATCAGAGTTCATATCAGAAATAGAATCTTATGCATACTCAGATTTCAAATCAGAAACATAGTCATGTTTAGGGCTGTAATCGAGCCGAGCCGAGCCGAGTTTTACTATGTTCGAGCTCGGCTCGATTTATTATAGAAATGTTCGAGCTCGGCTCGAGCTCGAAACGAGCCTCAATATGTAAGCTCGAGCTCGGCTCGTCTAAAATTTATGTAACTCGAGCTCGGCTCGTTATGGCTCGTTAGCCAAGCCAAGCCAAGCCAAGTGAAATCACAAAAGCTAGCAGCTACTACACTTAAATAAATAGAGATTTGTTTGTCTTTGAAATACATATTTAACCGATGTGGGACTCCCAAATTCTGTTAAGGTTCACTGCTTAAGGACTCACAAAGGCTAGCACCAAAAGTCCCACATCGGTCTCAAAGGAAGAAGTTGCTAAGGATCACTGCTTATAAATGGAGATGTTGGCAGCAAAAGTCCCACATCGGTCTCAAAGGAAGAAGTTGCTAAGGATCACTGCCTATAAATGCATATGTTGGCAGCGCTACTGGTCTCCAAATTTTGAGGGCAATATTATATATATATATATATTGGACAAAAAATATATTTAGATAAAACATAAAAAATTATATAAATAAAAAATAAAAAAGTTTAAAGTTTTTGATACGTATAGTATATATATATATTATATTATAAATAATATAATTAAAATATTTTATTATAATATGTAATATTTATATTTATATATATTTAAAATATAAAAATATAAATTAATATTTATATTTTGGAGCTCGCGAGCCTATTCGAGTCGAGCAATAGTAAGCTCGAACTCGGCTCGTTTATTAATCGAGCTTGAAATTCAAGCTCGAGCTCGGTTCGTTTATTAATCGAGTCGAGTTCGAACGAGCCTTAACGAGCCGAACTCGAGCTTGTTCATGAACAGCTCGGTTCGTTTGCAGCCCTAGTCATGTTCATGTTCATATTCGTATCAAAATAGATTCATGTACTTGTACAACATCATTTCCATATTCGGTTTTTCACATAATCATACGTGGTACATCCAATAGCGTTACAAAATCTGATGACCCATAAAGGGACCTGATGACCCATAAAGGGACAGCCTTGAAGGCTTTCTGATGACTCATGTGCACAGAGACGTTCTGATGACCCATGAAGGGACCTGATGACCCATAAAGGGACCTGATGACCCATAAAGGGACGCATTTAATGTAGTGCTAAGGATGCCACGGTTAATTTTCAGAATCTTGGACGATCATTCATTCATTTCCAACATATCATAGCATTTCAAAGAATCAATCATTTCGTATCATAGTATACTGAAAATACATAACGTTGAACATAACTTTACAAAGTTATTACTCACAGTGGGCATTGATATAAGTAGACGAAGTCAAGAGGGTCAAACGGATTGCGGCACGTGACCTACATAACACATCACGGATACACACTTTGAAACACGCTCTCCAATCGTACAAAACTTAGATTAGCGATTCTAAGTGTGTACCTAACCCCTTACCCATAGTATGGAGTCTTAATCATGGCCTAGGAATGCATAGGATGGAATGAGGGTGCAAAATTGCCTTAGAAAACATTTTTCAAAAGTTGCTGAAAATAGGAGCCTCGCTCGAGCGAGCCTTCCTTCGCTCGAGCGAGCTTCCAAAATCAAAGGCTCCGCTTGAGCGAGAAATCCTTCGCTCGAGCGGTCTGTCAAAATAGTAAAAATACTGGATGCTGTGATTTTACGCGCGATGGTCACTCGATGCTCGCTCAAGCGGAGCCCTGGACAAAGGTGCTCGCTCGAGCGAGGAATCCTTCGCTCGAGCGAGGAAGCCAAATCTGGAATTTCCAGATTTGCCTTCCAAGTTCGAACCAAGCATTCTTCAACCAAAAACTCAACCTCTTGGGCCCAAATTCTGGAAAAACACTTTAAACACATAGTATATCAAGTTTCAAAAGCCAATTTGTAAATTCAAGGGCCAAGAGTGAGTCAATTGAGCATCATTTCCACAAATCTTCAAGAACAATGTTTAAACACACATGCATGAGTTCAATTCCATTCCAAAGCTCCAAACAATGATCAAATGGTCAATTTGGTGGAAAAACAAGATGACTCCATGGACTCTAACAAAGATATGGACATGCATGTCAAGTTGTGATGAAAACAAACCCAATTGGCAAGAGTATAAACATGCATGCATGATATACTATCCAATTCCACCATTTCCAACTAAATCTAGACTTTAATCTTCTATAAGTTATGAAAATATGTAAGAACTAGTTTAATCACATGAATGAGGGGATGAATTTCTACCTTCAACCTTCAATATCAAGTGTGAGAGCTTAATTCCTCCAAGTTGCCTACAATTCCTCCAATTTCTAAGCTAAACCTTGTTGAATCAAGTTTTCTTCTCTCTCATTTGTCTTCCACGGTTTGGTCTCTAAAGGAGATGAGGTTGATGCATTGAGTGATACAAGATTAAAGCATGGCCTAGCAAAGTCCACTTAGCGGCAATTCTGTAATTAAGCTAGGGTCATTATTAAAACGTTATTTAATCAGATTTAAACGTTCCAAATCGAATTTTAATTGAACCTACCATAAAATCACATAAAATCTAACTAGTATAAAACACTAATCAATTTCAGAATCGGGCGCCGATAAGGCTTCCAATTTACAATTTAAAGTTTAAAACACAAACAGATGTTTTGACACCGAACAGATAGAAACACGTAATTCATGCAATGCACATGCGAACTAATTCCAAATTTCCTCTTAATTACTATTAGGCATAATTAAGTTCTAATTAGCGTTAATCAGGGTCGGAGTTATTACAGAAAGTAAAACTGATACAACAGAGACTGAAAACTGCACAGAGCCGACAGAAAAGTTATGCGGATGTCAGAAGACGGGACAGAGAATATGAAATAGGTGATCACGTTTTTGTGAAAGTGACACCGATGAAAGGCCAGACTCATTTTGAAGTCAAGGGTAAGCTAGAGCCGAGATATGTCAGACCGTATGAGATTATTGAGAAAATCAATTCGGTGGCGTATCAAGTAGCGCTTCCTCCTAAAATGGAGCATATACATAATGTGTTCCATATTTCAATGTTGAGGGACTACCTCCGGGATCCCTTCCATGTGATTGAGCCTACCCGTGTAGTGCTAAGTGATGACTACACGTATGAAGAACGGCCTATTCAGATTGTGAACAGACGGATTAAGAAGTTGAGGAACAAAGAGATTCCGCTAGTGAAAGTTGACTGGCAAAACCATGGTGACGTGTATGCCACTTGGGAAAGGGAAGATGACATGGCCAAGAGATATCCCGAACTGTTTCCACTGAATCCTGTTTTCTTCCAGAATGAAGGTAATTTGAGTTTGGAGGACCAAACTCTTTATAAGGAGGGGAGACTGTAATAACCCTCACCACTGTTTACTAATTAACCACTGATTACTGTTAAACTGAGACTGATCATGATAAGTATTTGAACTGACTGAAATTCTGAACTGATTGATTGAATGTGCTAGTTTAAATGCATTCTATATGTTTAACTGTTAAACTATCTGTTCATGCTTTATGCATTAAACTGCAAATTGAAGGCCTTATCGGCGGCCGAATCTGAAATTGATTAGTGATATGTGTTAATCATAATTTATGTGATTTTATGCTAAATTTAAGTGAAATATGATTTGGTATGTTTAAATTGGATTAAATAATGCTAATGTACAAGAGTTGGACTTAATTGCCATTTTGCCATTAGTGGGCTTTACTAGACAATTGTTTAATCTTGACTTATCTATGCTATACATCATTCTTGTTCATTTGTGAGAGACCAAAACCGACTAAGAGAGAGAGTGTGAGAGAAATTGAGTTCAAGTGAGGGATTTGCTTGGGAAATTAAGAGATTTTGAAGGCAAATTGTATAATTGAGCTTCCATACCTTAAATTGAAGAACCTAGGTAAGGAATCCATCCTTTGGTTTATGAATTTAAATTGTGACTGGCATGGTCCATGTTAATTTTGAAGTCTAGAGTCTAGAATGGGTTCTACATGTTGAATTGGAGCTTGAACCATGCATGCATGTTTATATTGGTGAGTTTTGAAGTTGTTTCATGAGAATTGTTGCATGCATGTTCATATTTCGAGTCTTGATCCATGAACTCACCCTATTTTGAAGTTAAATCTTGCATTTGATCATGTTTTTGAACATTGGAGTTCCAAGGAACTCATGCATGTGTTGAATTTGCATTGTTCTTCATGTTCTTGAAGTTTATTTGAGAATCATGTTGAATTGATCTACCTTTGGGACTTTAATTTTACAATTGATCTTTGAAACATGTAATATTATGGATTTTGAAGTGTTTTCCAGAAAATCAGCCCAAAAGGATCGAATTTAATGCTTTGAAACTTGATTTTGAGCTTGAGGTTCAAATCTGGAAATTCCAGATTTTGGACTCACGCTCGAGCGGGGTGACTAGTGCTCGAGCGTGAAATTCGTGCTCCCGGCACTTTGTTGTGTTTTACAGTCTACTCGAGCGGGGTAATTCACACTCGAGCAGGTATCGAGCGCCCATCGAGTGTGATTTTCACACATCCAACACTTTTGACTGTTTTGCAATACGCTCAAGCGGGTAAGTCTACGCTCGAGTGAAAACCTTTTGTTGCATGTCTGCTCGAGCAGAGATAGTCACGCTCGAGCGGGACCTCTGTTTTCTGAAAATTCTGAAAAGTGTTTTAAAGTGCATCTTTGCATCCTCATTCCATCATAGGCATTCCTAGGCCTAGTTTAAAGCATCTTAATGAGGATATTGATGTAGAACCACACCGAGTCTAAGTAGGGACTAAGTCTTTGATTCCCAAACGTGTAACTTAGTGTGTGTTCGTTCTGTAACTGTTTAGGGTTGGCATTCGGAGACGCGCTGTAACTGCTCATAGCCCAGAACTCTGTGAGTAACAATGTTGTAAAGATATGTTCAACGATGAATATTTTCTGAATGTTTAACTGAACTGCTTTCTGAATTGATATTGTTAACTGAATGAATATATGTCCTTTATTCTGAACTGTATTGTGGCATCCATAGCAACTACTGTCACTGTTACTGCTACTGTTACAGAGATCTTTGTCAGTTTCTATCTTGGAACTTCTGTTTACTGTTATGATGGCCATCATTGACTGTTCGGTCTTTTAAGACCTATTGTTTACTGTACTGTTCTGCTAATGGATGTACCGCATATAACTGTTGTGACTGAATGACTGATATACTATTCAAATGATTATTTTCAATACTGAAAGGACATTCATTCTTAACCTCTTTACGCATTATGTTATTCACTAGGCTTTAGCTCACTGCTCATAGATATATGTAGGTGTTCAAGCACCGGACCGTTGCTAGAAGCATCAAGCTTAACTCCAGTTTTGTCAAGCCAACCTTTGTGCCTCACTTCGAGGTTCCAGAACTGTTCAAGCTGAGGCTGCTTGGGGTGTTTTAAATTTCCCTTTTTGTTTAAGTTCTGTATAGACTGAATGATGTTGTATTGTACTGTACTGTTTAATAGGGATTAGGTCCCTATCTTGAATGATTGTAAATATGGTGCATGTTGTTTTGTCACTGACTGTATATATGTATGAAAAGTCTTTTTGCATACAGACTGTCACAGCTCATTGGACATCTTTCAATTACTGTTTTGGCTTCCGCCAACCCCTGTACTCTGTATTATTGTCCTACTGTTAAGCTGGCTTTCGGTAATCTCAGATTACTAGTTGGTTACGGTGCTAAACCCATAGGGGCGGGTTTGGGTCGTGACAGCAGAGTCTTCTACCTAAAGCATCCTTGGATGCGGCTGTAGAGAGTATAAGTGATGAGGTTAGGGAAATTGATCATAGGGAAATTGTTGGGGAGTCTTCTGTTCCCAACATTGAAGGGCTGGATGATCTTTAGAAGGAATTGGTGGAGCTTACTAAGCTGGTTTTACCAAACAATGCAGATCTCATCACAAAAGTGGAAAATTTGAAGGGCACTACATCAAAAAAAATTGCTCAAACAGAACAGCAGGCCAAACTAACCAACTCTGCAAAAGGTAACTCCTCTAGCAAGGGCTACAAGAGCCAGAGGAAGAAACACAAGTAAGTCCCAGTTTAGTATGGTTGTGGGTTAGTAAATTTTTGTTGTTTCCAATGACCTTTAAAATTGCATCATGGAATGTCAGAGGGTTTAATGACCCTTCAAGACATAAAGAAGTACAAAAAATTTTGAGTCATGAAGATATCAAAGTGTTGGGCATTTTGGAGACCAAAATAAAAGCTACAAATGAAAATCGTATTTTGTCCTCTTGTTTAAATAATTGGTCTTTTTTGACTAACTCACTACCTACTCAAACTAGGAGAATTTGTGTATGTTGGGATTCGAATTTTTGTTCAGTCAAGTTGATTGAGTCCTCTGATCAGTTCCTTTTGTGTGAAATTACTGATCTTACTAAAGATGTTGCCTTCAAAGCCTGTTTTGTATATACTGATGATAGGCATATTGTTAGGAAGGAGTTTTTTGAATACATGGTCAGGACCTCCCTTTTGTTGTCCAAAGTCCCTCTTGTTATGTTAAGGGATTTTAATGCTATTTGGTATGGGTTTGAGAAATTTGGTGGCTCTTCTGTTTGGTCTAGTGAAAAAGAGGCCTTCAATTCTCATATCCTTCAATCGGAATTGGTGGATTTGTCTTATGGTGGATGCCAATTCACTTGGGCCAATAAAAGAGATAGTGGGGACTACATTTGTAATAACCCGACCCTCATATCTGTTTCTGGTATATTTTCGGTCCTCTATAATGTGCATTTACTTGCTTTCGGTGAAATTTCATATGAAATGAGGTGTAATTAAACAAGACGTATGAAAATTGATTCATATCTGTTTTAATAAGGAAGTATATGTCACAATTAAGAAGTTAAAATCACAAATTGGAAGCCTTAAAGACTTAATTTTCTGAAATTGATTTGACATTTGGAAATTTGCATGATTTCTAAGCTATAATGAGATTTTCTGTGGAATTTCAATTTGGGATGCTTAAACGATTGAATTTTTGTCTTATTCACCACTTATACAAATATATATATATCTATATATCAATACTCCTTCAACACTTTGACTTAGAAGTGAAAAATATCTCCTAGAGGAAAGATTAAAGAGGGGTTTGAGAAGTAGAGAGACAAGATCACCAAAGGAGGTAGAGAATTGAGAAATTGAAGGGGCATCTAGGGCAATTCCCCTAATTCCATCATTTCTTTTTAATTTGGGGAAGGAATTTCTTAATATTGTGTAACCTAGAGTTGTGATGGGGGGTTGGATGTGTGTGTTGCTCTATTGGTAAAAATAATGCTACTACTTGAGGATTCTAGCCTAACTTGGGCCACTTAGTGAGAAATCTACAACTTATTTCTTGAATTACCATGTTGGAACCACTTGTGTAAATATATGGCTATATATGTATGTATGTGTATATAAGAGAAATAGAGTGTGGTGGTGAGTAATTGAAGAAGATCAAATCCATATTCAAGTGGTTGTGTTTGTACCCCTATTTACATGATTTTTGAACCATGTTTTAGTATTTAAATAATCTAATTTGTACCTTGTTGATGATCACCAAACATGGAGTTTTGTATGAAATTCGGACTGCCAAACAGGGGCCAGGCCGCACGTGCGGAGGTCGTGGCCGCACGTGCGGAGGTCGTGGCCGCACGTGTAGAAAAGAGGGAAAAAATTGAGATAGCATACTGTTTTCGGCCGCTCGAGCGGTGGAGGGGGACTGCACGTGCGGTCCATGTCTGCACGTGCGGAGGGAATGGCCGCACGTGCGGCCCAGGTCAGAAAACTTGTTCGCTCCGTTTTACGTGCTTAATCCTCAGCTATTTTTGGAATTTATGTTTGATGTCTTTTGATGGTTGTAAATTCAATTGAAGTATAATGACTCAAGAAACGATTTACCAAGAAGAAAGGAACTAATGTGTGTGGCATATATGTGTGTAGGACACGGCACAGGAGGAACCATCGCTCCGCAACGACACAGTGAGTAATAGTACCGTAATTGTACATTTACTTAAGGAATTGTGAATGTAAACTCCGCTCACTAAGAACATGATATCCTGAATGTCCTATCAGGGACCCCTACAGTTGTTTGGTTCAACCCATGTTTAATGACATTGATATCTACCTAGAATGGATCATTGAAATGAATAAGCGGATCAAACTAAAGGTTGCTTCATACGTTAGTGACCGTTAAGAAACTACGTTAAATATCGGATTGACTTGTGTGTGACTTAATCGAGGGAAAGAATTGAATATCAATAACATAACTATGTGACTCATGTTGTGATGTGAATGGCTCCACCCCTATTAATGTAATGGAGCATTTACCTTATGTTCATCGTTAATATTATTGTTCTGTTATTCGTGGGACAATTATGTCAACTTATGATAAACCATGGGAAAATCTAAAAGCATTATTGGGGTAATACGTTCTGTTTATTGTTGATAATGAATCTAACACTCTGTTATCTGCAAGTCAGTTGTATTGATTTAGGACGAACAAGTGGAACGTATGTGCATTACGAAACTACGGTATCTACATATCTCTGGAATCATTTAATCTGTAAAATGCTCTTACCTCTTGGTGGTAAATATCAGTAGCACTTTGTTAAACGTAAATATCAGTAGCACTTTGTTATACGTAAATTAACTATGTTGACTCATGTGAATGATGGAAAGAATCTGTGTATCTCTGTATACTCCGGGACTAGTTCGTTCTAATGATATCTGTTAAAGCTAATGATTTATGGTATGGAACAAAGTGTTGTACGGAACTAAGTGCTGCAATGCGAGCCACATCTAGAATTCGTACAAGCCACCTCTTGAGTCCATACATATGTGAAAGTTATGAGGCCTATGGCCGTTCTGTGAAAGTTATGAGGCCTATGGCCGTTCTGTTAAAGTTATGAGGCCTATGGCCAATCTGTTAATATTTGGGCCTATGGCCATTCTGTATAATCTGTTAGTATGAAACAAAGTGTTGTACGGAACTAAGTGTTGCAATGCGAGTCACCTCTAGAATCCGTGCGAGCCACCTCTTGAGTTCATACATGCATGCATAAGGGCTTAATGCCATTCTGATAAGGGTTATATGCCATTCTGATAAGGGCTTAATGTCGTTCTGTTTAAGGGCCAATTTGTGAAGTTATGAATCTATGAGGCCGAGGGCCAATTTGTGAATGTGTGAATCCACCAGGACAAGGGCTAATTTGTGATGTTGTGAACCGACGAGGCCGTTCTGAATATTAGTACAGAATCAGATTAACTACCTGTCTTTTACATTATATATATGCATTTCTCTGCATTGTAATTCTAGTTGAACATTGAGTTATCTAAGTACTATTATTCACTGAGATTGTCTCACTCTGCATTTTGTCTGATTCTGTAGGTAATAAATCTGGAGGTCAGCCATAACCCTCGATGCTCGTCTTCCTTTGTCAACCTCTGTGTGTTCAAGCATTTGGGTGAAGCCTACCCGTTTTTGTGATGTTTGCTAAGTTTTGGCTTATTCTCTGTTTGTCTATTATATGTTGAAGTTTCCAATGTTTTTGTTATATGCCCAAACAAGGGGCGAGGTTGTATATATGTATGTAAATATTTATCCTCTGATTCACTGTTTGTGATCCTGGCATGATAGTGGTCGCTCAATGGATGTAGTTTCTTTTTATTTCATGTTATTTTATGATATTTAATGCTTCCGTTCAGGCCCCATATGTATGTATATCAGATTTAATGTTTGTTTCCGACTAGGTCATGCCCAAACTTTTAGGGGCGGGTTTGGGGTGTGACAAGTGGTATTAGAGCACGAGTTGCTATCTCACACACGAATCCATTGAGCTTTAGGATGTCTAGAAAAGACTAGGTATCATGCATGACATCCTTATTGCATATGAAAAGATGGATGGCAACGTTAAGTGTATCTGTTAACGCTAATGATCATGATCCATGTCTATCGTACATTCTTTGTGTATATAGTGATTGATTGTGATGCAGAACATGGTAAGCAAAAAGATGGAAGATCCGGAGGGTTCTACCCCCGCATGGTTAGACAGAATGGAAAGGAAAATTATGGGATTAAATTAACAGAGTTGCGCAGCGGAAGCGTAGTGAGGGTTCGAACTCATCGGTAAGACAATTTATATGCCAATGTGTGACATATGTTGTTATTGTGGGTTGGTAATTACCCGTGAGAAACGATAATAACGTGATTGTGCTTCCTAGCATCTGTTTAGATGGAGTGATTAAACTCTAAGTATGGAATACTTTTAAGACCAAAGAAAACGATATATGTGATCCTCTAACCCTTATGATACAGTTATGTCTTCCTTGCCAAAATAATGTTTATATCTGTGATTTTGAGAAGTTACTGTATTTGAATATTCTGATAAGATGTGTTTTGCGGGATAATTGAAATTATGTTGAGTGTGACTGGCTATAAGAAGAAGTTATGCATATAGGGATTCCCCTTAAAATTGTGAAAAGAGTTAATTGATTGTGAATTTGCTTCTTACTGATGGTTAAATAGATAAGCTATGTCGAGAAATTGGTTGTTGATCTTGAAACAACATGTAAATAATGTAATTTCGTGAACTGAGGAAATTATTGTCGATTTCTAATGTTTATATCTGTGATGGTTCTGTGTTGTTGCTGAATCTGATTTTATTTTTGTCCAGATTTAGGTGTGTTTGAAGGTTCTTTTTTAGTTTTATTTTTGTGGTTCGTTTCTGTCGTGGATGTGGAGCTTATCTTCTAGTCTTGGGGGTTGCGGTGTTGTTTCCCCTCACTCTAGTTCAAAGGTACCACTGTTACTGTGTGAAGGGTTTTGTAGGTCTAAACAAATGCCTCGGATCAGTCCATTTGTTTCGGAGCTGATGTTATACCCCTGCGAGGTGGGTTTGTTAGTCTTCCTGCGTGATGTGAAGTACGGACAATGACTCACCTGCAGCGATGGTCTAGCTCTCCTCCGGCGATGGTTTATTTCGCTGGCGTGTTTTGGTTGCAGATGTGATGGTTCGCTCAGGGAGCTTGTTGATGACGAGTATTGTTCGCCCAAAGGTTATTAGTCTTCTGGTGATCTTGGGTACTGTTTCTCCGTAGTTGATCGGATTTTTTCCGGTTACGGTGACTCCGGTTATAGTGTCACAAGTCTGGGTTTTTCTGATGAAGCTTGAAGATGGTGTTTCAAGTTGAAGCTTACTGCTGACGTGAGTGTTTGTGGGTCTTGTTGACAAGCGGGTCTATATCGTGGAGGTATATAAATATATATATATTATACATGTGGTTTTGTTCATGAGAATTAGTGCATTCATCTGTGTCGTTGCATGGTTCTGTCATGGGTCTTAGTCGGAGATGGTTTTTGGTTGGTGCCACTTCGTCCTTTGTTTGCCATGGCTGTGTGCTTCAAGAATGGTGAGCGTGTTTCCACATGTGATCATGCGCGTTGGGTGTAGAAGGTAGCGTATATATGGTTTGACAGACAGTGCAGCAGGTGGCGTGTATAAATTTGAAACCAGTTAAAAAAAACAGGGGGCTGGTTTTGGTTTTGAATTTTATATTGTTACTTTTGCTTTGCTTCATCCTAGAAGAATGATGAAGGCACGTGATTGTTGGGCTGGTGGACAGGTTGGTTTTGTTTTGTTTCGATACATGTTACCGTCGGTTTTGTAGGGCCCACGGTTCTCAATACCAAAAGCCGTTTTGTAGGGCCCACGGTTCTCAATATCAAAAGCGGTTTGCTAAAAGTGATTTCAAATTTGCTGGAGTGAAGTATTTTGGGATCATGGGGCCCACGTTTTTGTGGTTTTATTATTCTCAGCAGGTTGGGCTATGTGTTATTGGGTTTGATTAAGTGGGTTTTTGTGCTCATTTGTTTTTGTTTAGCCGCTTTGTAATGGTTTTTTTTTTTTTTTGGGTGAATAAGACATGAAATAAAAAAACAGAGATTACACAACTACAAGGGGCATACCCCAGGACCTAACACAAAACTATACAAGAACAAACAAATGAAACAAAAGACCAAAACGGTAACAGAAAAGCAAAATTAAGGACACAAACAACTAGCTATACTTAAAGGAGTAGGATGAAGAAATACATAATAACAGAATAGGCCCCAAAAATATGTTCATGAGCCGCATACATGCGAATGAGGCCCATGAACACATCAAAACAGCAGCCCAAATCTGAATCAAACCTAACCATCCCACAAACAAGGTATAAGCCAGCAGCAAATTCAAGACTAAAATCCATGCACATCCCGCATGGTTAGGCCAAAAGGAGTGACAAGTCAACAAAACAACAATAGTTCGAGCACAACACTGTAAAATGAACATAAAGTAAAGACAAGTAACCACACAGGTGCTACAAGCAGCCATAACCAAGTACCAGAAAACAAACTCCAAACACTTGACATTAACAGAACTAAAAGAAAGACATGTTGTAACAGAGGCACTGCCAGCAGCCAACACACCGAACCAAAGACAGACAATACACAAACTGCCCAGCAACGGATTTCCAACACAGCAGCAACCATCCCGCAAGGAGCACATATCCCTATCCATGCATCCACCACAAAGCTTAGACATTGTAATAAACCCTGTAGAAACAATCTTGAATAAGTACTTCCAACAATAACAACTAGCACATAACAGAGTAACAGTACACTCAATATAGGGACTTTCATCACTCGGCCCACACTTTAGGGGCTCACACCACTCAAAAAAATCATCCTTAACCCGCACATAAAAATTTACAATATATATAAACATTAGCAAAATTGTTATGGTTGACATCACTCGACCCACATGTAGACTGAAAGATATAGTTATAATTCTCATCACTCAACCCTTAAATAGAAATAGCTCCACTTAACCAGCAGGTTGCACCTACAAAAAAACTCAAAATAAAATTTAGAACCCTCCTTTAAGCTCACCAACACTCAACCCTCATATAGTGAACTCACATCACTCAGCAGCCCTTCCATTTCTGATGCTATGGGGCTTCAAGATTGTCTCAGGCAAATTCCATTTGGCTAGAAACCAGCTGTCACCTGTAGATCTGGAAATATTCTTAATAGACAACATTCTGTTTCTAACCATTTGAATAACAGATTTAACAACCACCTCTTCAGGTTTAAATTCTTTGTTAAAAATTCTGTTATTTCTCTCAATCCAGATAAAATAAACAGAACATAAGAATGCATTGCTAATGATGTTGACTCTCAAAGAATTCCCCTTGGTCTCCTTAGTAGCATATGTGACAATATCAGGCCAACCTAAAACAGGCCACTTAATATTACAAACATCTTCAATTGTATGCCAAACTCTACACGAAAAGATACATTTAAAGAAAGGATGAGAATGGCTTTCCTCAGGGAGGAGGCAAAAAGGGCAAATAGAGCTAGTGGCCAAGCCAAACATACGAAGTCTATCACCAGTATAAAGTCTATTATGGATTGCAACCCAGACTATAAAACTGACTTTAGGGATTCTATGAGGCCCCCACAGAAGCTTATGCCAAGCCACCTTATCAAATTTCTTTCTCCAATGATTCCAAGCTGAGTAAATGGAAAATTGACCATCAGTAGTAAGGTTCCAAAGAGCAATATCACTACAAGAAGGATTGGGTTTACAACATTCAGGAGTAGAAGAGATTAACTCCTGAATTTCCCAAGAATTGGGGACAGGCCACTTCCAGGAATAGCCATCAATGATTTGACTGACTTTTGTTTCACTGTTAAGGGCAGAATCGTATAAAATTCTGTCCCTGAATTTGTTCCACAGCAGACTGAGGGGGTGCCAATTATCATACCACAGGAATGTAGCCTCCCCACAACCAATTTTGTGCTTGATCAGAGGGGATCTTTGCAACGGTTTACCACTTATAGTTGATTTTTTCATTTTGATTGATCGTGTGATTTTCATGTGACTCGATACGAGGTGAGTTTTGAGCCATCTCCGCCAAGAGTGATTGAGGGGTCACTGCTATGGGGAATAATGGTTCGATGACTTGCTGAGTTAAAGACTGGGAGATGAGCGAGAGGATAGCTACCGGTTTATGGTTGCTTCTTGTCTTCATGTGACCTATTCTAATTGATTGTATTGCCACGCCTGACATGGAGTGAAGGGCACACTGCCGTGGGGTTTGAGGCTTATGATCTACCACGGAAGGGACTGGGGGATGTGATGTTTGATCTTATGCAATTTTTTACTATGTATTGGGCTGTTGCTGTGGGGCTATGATTTTTTCGCTACAACTCCTAAGACCGTTGATTATGGTTACTGCCCGTGCTAGCTTCATGTGACTTTGTCGGGATGCGTCGTGGGGTATATTTTTTCCTCTGTCATGGCTTTGGTTAAGTGGCTAGGATGTCACGGCTGTGAGGAGTGGAAGGCTTACTGGATTCCATGTGCTCATCCTCGGTAGAGACTGGCAGCTTGTGGGGGTGGCTATCTTTTTGGATCGGGCTTGTGGGTTGCAGCTTTGTGTGTTTGTTTGTTTTGTTTAAAAAGCTTTGTGGTGTTTAATTGTACCTTTGCCTATATATCCATCCCAAGTTTCCATCTATTATTCTCATGGTAGGGGTTACTTTTAGAGAAAAAGATATATGGGCAAAGTTGGGTTATTTTATTTTTCTGTTGTTCATGTGTTTCTCCCCCCATCTTATGGGGGTGCGTTAGTAGGTTATGTTGGTTATGTAATCTTTTATTTATTTGTCGTTGGGCTTACCTAGGGTATGCCCCTTGCAAACTTGTATATTTCATCGTCTTTATTTTATGACTTACTTACCAAAAAAAAAAGGATTATCGATGATGTCGAATGAGTTCTGTTTTCGTGTGAACGGGATTTGGTTATGGAAATTTTGTTTATGAGTAGTCTGTAATCTATAATCAGGGTATTTTATAAGGAATGGTTAAATGACATGAAGGACCTCATCTAGGTTATGTGTCTGCCCACATGATACTTGTAAAACGATGGGTAGTTATTGACTACTTTGAGATCAATTGAATAAATGGGGATTTGATAATTTCCCACAGGCACAAAAACCCTGCCTATGGGTAGTAATGACTTAAGATTGAGAAGTCATTTCTGTGATATATTTCTGTGTAAATATGCAAATGTTAGATATTGCAAATTGTCAAATTAATTTCTATTTCGTATTTGAAGGTTATAATATAAACTGTTCTATATGACATTGTGAACTCTGATAGAAACAAATGGAAATGCGAATATGCTATATTAATGTTTGATTAAAGATGTGCACTGGGCATTTACCTCTTATTGCAGGTTTATACGGAGTTGAACGATATTTATTATGTGGTTATGAATTGATTTACTATCATGTTAAATTGATCTTGCCAACAATTCTAACTCTGATCACTTTCTCATTATACTGTTGAAATTCTAGATATTATGGAACCCAGATGAATGTGATTACTGTAGACTTAAGGAAGATATGACCCTACGAATGGACCTGGCAGAACCTATGTATGAAAAGTGGTTGGATACTCTACTTGTATTAATTAACTGGTGTGTAATGTTCGTCAAAACAAATATCTGAATAGTGGAACACTGAAAGGATTAAAAAGGGCCAAATTAAGGAGGATGTTACACCTTACTGCTATAATTGATTAATTGAACATAATTTTGACTTTGATTCTGGTTTTATTTTTGGATGGCTCCCTTTTTGTTTCTATTGCTCAGATCCGAACTTATGATATTCTAATTAAGCGTCTCTCATGATACATTTACAGAAAATTGCAAAAGTATATGATGCTAGTTTGATGTTGTTGTAATTGTTGGATTTGGAATATGGTTCTTCTTGTGTTACTGTATTTAGGAGTAATGCTGTGAAAAATTAACGATGTTGATTGGAATTCTTCTTCCCATTGTTCTGATTTTGTCAACAATTAGTATATATGGTTTTGAGTCCATATAACGATATGATTTTGATATATTTACAGAAATGGAAAATACTAAGAACAATTGTGAAGCTAGTGACTACAAGCTTACACAACTTATTATGCATGTTGGAATGATGTATACCCTGTTAAATAGACGAAACCTTGTTGGTAACTTTGATATTCAATTTCATGCATTATATGATTTGAATTTAACTACATAATTGATTTTTGTGACGATGATGTACAGCTTGGGTTACCAGCTTATCTCTAAGTGACTTATAATATGGAATTGATCAAGTAATGAGATTTGCATATGAACTATTAATATCGGGTCAATCTGGATATGAACATAGTAAAGAACATATTGTGATCGGAATTACTGTATGCTGTAGAATGTGTGACTTCTGTGCCTAGAGAAACGTAATCTACTATATTTCTGTATTTAAGAATTGTATGTTTTGTAATGACAAGAACATTATGGAACCGAAGCAACGTGGGAAAAATTATTCTGCTATGGAGGTAAAACAAGTTTGAGGGACCAAACTTATTTAAGGGGGGGAGAGTGTAATAACTCGACCCTCATATCTGTTTCTGGTATATTTTCGGTCCTCTATTCTGTGCATTTATTTGCTTTCGGTGAAATTTCATGTGAAATGAGGTGTAATTAAACAAGACTTATGAAAATTGATTCATATCTGTTTTAATAAGGAAGTATCTGTCACAATTAAGAAGTTAAAATTAAAAATTGGAAGCCTTAAAGACTTAATTTTCTGAAATTGATTTGACATTTGGAAATCTGCATGATTTCTAAGCTATAATGAGATTTTCCGTGGAATTTCAATTTGGGATGCTTAAACGATTGAATTTTTGTCTTATTCACCACTTATATATATATATATATCTATATATCAATACTCCTTCAACACTTTGACTTAGAAGTGAAAAATATCTCCCAGAGGAAAGATTAAAGAGGGGTTTGAGAAGTAGAGAGACAAGATCACCAAAGGAGGTAGAGAATTGAGAAATTGAAGGGGCATCTAGGGAGTGAAGCTTAAGGTAAGTCCAATTCCCCTAATTCCATCCTTTCTTTTTAATTTGGGGAAGGAATTTCTTAATATTGTGTAACCTAGAGTTGTGATGGGGGATTGGATGTGTGTGTTGCTCTATTGGTAAAAATAATGCTACTACTTGAGGATTCTAGCCTAACTTGGGCCACTTAGTGAGAAATCTACAACTTATTTCTTGAATTACCATGTTGGAACCACTTGTGTAAATATATGGCTATATATGTATGTATGTGTATGTAAGAGAAATAGAGTGTGGTGGTGAGTAATTGAAGAACATCAAATCCATGTTCAAGTGGTTGTGTTTGTACCCCTATTTACAAGATTTTTGAACTATGTTTTAGTATTTAAAGAATCTAATTTGGACCTTGTTGATGATCACCAAACATGGAGTTTTGTATGAAATTCAGACTGCCAAACAGGGGCCAGGCCGCACGTGCGGAGATCGTGGCCGCACGTGCGGAGGTCGTGGCCGCACGTACAGAAAAGAGGGAAAAAACTGAGATAGCATACTGTTTTCGGCCGCTTGAGCGGGGGAGGGGGACCGCATGTGCGGTCCATGTCCGCACGTGCAGAGGGGATGGCCGCACGTGCGGCCCAGATCGAAAAACTTGTTCGCTCCATGTTACGTGCTTAATCCTCCGCTATTTTTGGAATTTATGTTTGATGTCTTTTGATGGTTGTAAATTCAATTGAAGTATAATGACTCAAGAAATGATTTACCAAGAAGAAAGGAACTAATGTGTGTGGCATATATGTGTGTAGGACATAGCACAGGAGGAATCATCGCTCCGCAACAACACAGTGAGTAATAGTACTATAATTGTACATTTACTTAAGGAATTGTGAATGTAAACTCAGCTCACTAAGAACATGATATCCCGAATGTCCTATCAGGGACCCCTACAGTTGTTTGGTTCAACCCATGTTTAATGACATTGATATCTACCTAGAATGGATCATTGAAATGAATAAGCGGATCAAACTAAAGGTTGCTTCATACGTTAGTGACCGTTAAGAAACTACGTTAAATATCGGATTGACTTGTGTGTGACTTAATCGAGGGAAAGAATTGAATATCAATAACATAACTATGTGACTCATGTTGTGATGTGAATGGCTCCACCCCTATTAATGTAATGGAGCATTTACCTTCTGTTCATCGTTAATATTATTGTTCTGTTATTCGTGGGACAATTATGTCAACTTATGATAAACCATGGGAAAATCTAAAAGCATTATTGGGGTAATACGTTCCGTTTATTATTGATAATGAATCTAATACTCTGTTAGTTGCAAGTCAGTTGTATTGATTCAGGACGAACAAGTAGAACGTATGTGCATTACGAAACTACGGTATCTACGTATCTCTGGAATCATTTAATCTGTAAAATGCTCTTACCTCTTGGTGGTAAATATCAGTAGCACTTTGTTAAACGTAAATATCAGTAGCACTTTGTTAAATGTAAATCAACTATGTTGACTCATGTGAATGATGGAAAGAATCGGTGTATCTCTGTATACTCCAGGACTAGTCCGTTCTAATGATATTTGTTAAACCTAATGATTTATGGTATGGAACAAAGTGCTGTACGGAACTAAGTGCTGCAATGCGAGCCACATCTAGAATCCGTACGAGCCACCTCTTGAGTCCATACATATGTGAAAGTTATGAGGCCTATGGCCGTTCTGTGAAAGTTATGAGGCCTATGGCCGTTCTGTTGAAGTTATGAGGCCTATGGCCAATCTGTTAATATTTGGGCCTATGACCATTCTGTATAATCTGTTAGTATGAAACAAAGTGCTGTACGGAACTAAGTGTTGCAATGCGAGTCACCTCTAGAATCCGTGCGAGCCACCTCTTGAGTTCATACATGCATGCATAAGGGCTTAATGCCATTCTGATAAGGGTTGTATGCCATTCTGATAAGGGCTTAATGTCGTTCTGTTTAAGGGCCAATTTGTGAAGTTATGAATCTATGAGACCGAGGGCCAATTTGTGAATGTGTGAATCCACCAGGACAAGGGCTAATTTGTGATGTTGTGAACCGACGAGGCCGTTTTGAATATTAGTACAGAATCAGATTAACTACCTGTCTTTTACATTATATATATGCATTTCTCTGCATTGTAATTCTAGTTGAACATTGAGTTATCTAAGTACTATTATTCACTGAGATTGTCTCACTCTGCATTTTGTCTGATTCTGTAGGTAATAAATCTGGAGGTCAGCCATAACCCTCGATGCTCGTCTTCCTTTGTCAACCTCTGTGTGTTCAAGCATTTGGGTGAAGCCTACCCGTTTTTGTGATGTTTGCTAAGTTTTGGCTTATTCTCTGTTTGTCTATTATATGTTGAAGTTTCCAATGTTTTTGTTATATGCCCAAACGAGGGGCGAGGTTGTATATATGTATGTAAATATTTATCCTCTGATTCACTGTTTGTGATCCTGGCATGATAGTGGTCGCTCAATGGATGTAGTTTCTTTTTATTTCATGTTATTTTATGATATTTAATGCTTCCGTTCAGGCTCCATATGTATGTATATCAGATTTAATGTCTGTTTCCGACTAGGTCATGCCCAAACTTTTAGGGGCGGGTTTGGGGTATGACAGCATTGCAACTAAAATAGATAGAGTTCTGGTTAATGAGTCGTGGCTTGACTCATTCCCAACTTCCTCTGCCTATTTTTATCCTTTTTCTGTCTCTGATCACTCTCCGGCTGTGGTCACTGTCTCTGCTCATGTGGTCTCTTTTAAGAAACCTTTTAAATTTTTTGATTTTTGGTCTCAACATGAAAACTTTATTCCTACTGTGTCTGAAGTGTGGAATCATTATATCCATGGGGTTCCCATGTTTCGTATTTGTCAAAAACTTCGGGACTTGAAGCATGTTCTTAAAGTTTTGAACAAAAAGGATTTTAGTGATATCTCCACTAGAGTCCTGGCTACGAGTTCAGAGTTAAATTCTGTTCAGTGGAAATTGGATAAGGATCCTGGCAATCTTGCCTTACAAACACTTGAAAAGAATCTCTATAAACAGTATGTGGATCTTAGTGTTGTTAAAGAAAGCTTGGCTCGCCAAAAGTCTAGGATCCAGTGGCTTGGTTTGAGGGATAGAAATAGCAAGTTCTTTTTCAGATCTATTAAAGGTAACATCAATCGGGGTAAAATGCTTTGTATTGAGAGACATGATGGGCTTAGAACAACCAAGCCTGAGGATATTCAAGATGCTTTCATTAGTTTCTTTTCTGGTTTGTTTGGCAAGCCTTTTGATGACCACTATAATGGCTTTGCTAGGATCAACTCTCTTGTGAAAACTAAGCTGTCTCATGACTAGTCTTTGATGCTTGCTAGTTCTGTGTCTGATAAGGAGATCAAGGATGTTTTTTGGTCCCTTAAACCTAACAAGGCCCCTGGCCCTGATAGGTTTTCTGCTGGCTTCTTTAAGAGTTCCTGGGGTGTTGTTGGAAGAGAGCTCACTCAAGCTATCAGAACTTTCTTTGAATCTGGTAAGCTTCTCTCTGAAGTCAATAGTACCATTATCGCCCTTATTCCTAAAGTTCCTAACCCTGTAAAAGTTGGGGACTATAGGCCTATTTCTTGCTGTAATACCATTTACAAGTGCATTGCGAAAATTATTGCTAATAGGATTAAAAAAGTTCTCCCTGAACTGATTGATCCTGTTCAGTCTGCGTTTGTATCTGGCAAGAAAATATCTGATAATATTTTCTTGTCCCAAGAGCTTATGAGAGGGTACCATAGAGGTTCCCCTACTCCTAGGTGTGCCATGAAAGTGGACATTATAAAAGCATATGATAGTGTGAGATGGGAGTTTATCATTGATATTCTTAGAGCTATGGGCTTTCCTCGTATTATGGTGTCTTGGATCCAAGCTTGCATTACTAGCCCTTCATTCTCTATTAGTATCAATGGTAGCCTGCATGGCTATTTTAAAGGTGCTAGGGGTCTTAGACAAGGGGATCCCATGTCCCCTTATCTCTTTGTTTTAGCCATGGAAATTCTTGCTTGACCCATCCTAATTGATTATATTGCCACGCCTGACATGGAGTGAATAGGACACTGCCGTGGGGTTTGAGACTTGTGATCTACCAAGGAAAGGACTGGGGGATATGATGATTGATCTCATGTTTTGATTGGCTATGTATTGGTTTACTGCAGCGGGGCTATTGTTTTTTCACTAAACTTCTCAAGACCGTTGATTATGGTGATTGGCCATGCAGGCTTCATGTGACTCAGCTAGGATCTTTCATGGGATAGATATTTTCCTTCGTCATGGCTTTAGTTAAGTGGCTAGGATGTCACGGCTATGAGAAGCGAGATGCTTATTGGATTCCATGCTTTCATCCGAAGTAGAGACTGGGAGCAAGTGGAGGCAGTTATTATTTTCGATTGGTCTTGTTGGTTGTTTAGTTAGTTACATTTGTTGTGTGTTTCGTTGTTATGTTTTTATGTGTTTGTGGTGTGTTTTGATTATTTGCCCATATATCCATCCCAAGTTTCCGTCTACTATCTCTGATTGTAGGGGTTACTTGGGGACATCCCAAGTTTCCGTCTACTATCTCTGATTGTAGGGGTTACTTGGGGACAAAAAGGATATATGGGCAAAGTGGGGTTCGTGCGAGTATGGTCTTATGTTGTAGGATTCCAGTGGCAGTTTGTGGTGTTGTTTGTTTGTCTATCATTGTTGTTGGGTGTACCTGGGGTATGCCCCTTGTAAACTTGTACATTTTACTGTCTTTATTTTATGACTTACTTACCCAAAAAAAAAAAAACATAGATTTTTCTCTCTTTTCTCTCTCTAATGGCCGGCCCTCTCCTCTCCTTAGAGTGTATATCAGCCAATTGAGAACTAAAAAGGGAGTTTGATTGTGTAGTGCTCATAATAAAAGCCCATCTCTTACAATATTATTATAATATCAAAGAATAGAGCACTAATTCACTAATTTAATCAATTTAATCTTACCCGAATCAGTTTTCAATTAAATTTCACCGTGGGCTCTAAAAATTATGCCAATCACAATGGCGTAATCAATTTCGGGTTCTGTGGCCGATAAAGCCTCCAATTTAATTTTCAAAGCAGATTATTCAAACAGATATTCCTACGATAAACAGATAGAATTTCAAAATTACATATATTCACATAATGACACATAAAATCATGTTAAACACGTAATCACACTCAAATTAAGGACCAATTAGCATGCTACAGAACAGGGGTATCACATATATATAGTAATTACATATGAGAAAAATAATGAAAGACAGCTTTTGAACAATCTGATAAACCCAGAAGGCGTATGTAGCAGCCATTCCTCTAGTCCAGATAACCACACATGGCAGTAAAAATTGCACCAACAACACCAATACTTCGGAGAAGCAATCCCTAGTAGAACATTGTTGACATGCTACTCCTAGACAATGTAAAAGGTCCTGCCAAGAGAGCACAGAGATAACAATACCCAATTTTAGTATTAAGACATAAAACCGAAAAGAAAGGGTGGTGCACACATTGTTTGAGCTCACATCACTCAACCCACAATATAGGACCTCACCATACTCGGGAATTGCTTCCTTAACCTGCACATAGAAATTTACTATATATATACTGATTAGTACCAAAAAATATATAGGTACTAATGTCACTCAACCCATAGAACAAACACATAAAGATATGTTGGTAATTTTGTAGCTCACAACACTCAACCCACAAATAGAATAAAGCTTCATGGGAGCACACCTACACAAGCAGCAGCTAATTAGGTAAACACACAATTTCTACTCAAAATCACTCAACTCAATTATATAAAAACTCACATCACTCAGCAGCCCTCCCATTTCTGTGTGAATGGGGCTTCATTATGGAGTTAGGAAGGTTTCACTGAGAAAGGAACCAATTATCACCTGTAGTATTAGGGATATTGCTAGCAGACAGCAATCTACCCCTCACCATGAGCACAATAGATTTGATAATCACCTCTACAGGTTTACATTCCTTGTTGAAAATTTTATTATTTCTCTCAATCCACACATGATACACAGTATAGAGAAAAGAGAGTCTAGTAATGATTGATTTAAGAGATTTACCTTTACTCTCTTGGTTGACATGTGCAACAATCTCAGGCCAAGGCATATCATTCCATTGAATATTACATTTACATTGCATAGCATGCCAAATTCTATGGGTGAAGGTACAACCAAAGAAGAGGTGAGAGTGACTTTCATTGGGATTTGAACAGAAAAGGCAGGTTATACTAGAAGAGATACCAAACAAATGGAGTCTGTCACTAGTATTCAACCTACCATAGATAGCCAACCAAACAATGAAACTGACTTTGGGGATAGTGTAAGGCCCCCAAACCAGTTTGTACCAAGGGGCAATGCTTTGCTTGTACCTCTACAAATCCCACACAGATTTTACAGAGAAATCCCCATCAGAGTTAAGAGTCCAAACCACTTTATCCATTTCCATTGGATTAGGTTGACAATTGTTGGGTTGAGATACAAGATCCCTAAGCTCCCAAGAATTAGGAAAAGGCCAATTCCAGGAACTCCCTTCAATGATCTGAATGACTTTAGTATCACTATTTAAACCAGAATCATACAAAATTCTATCACCATATCTAACCCACAAAGAACCCAAAGGGTGCCAATTATCATGCCAAAGGAAAGTATTCAGACCATTTCCAATTCTATGACGAATAAGAGGGTAAATAACAGGCCTAAGAGAGAGGATTTTCCTCCAAACCCAGGAAGGGTCACTAGGGGTTTTGACTTTCCAAAAACACTTCCCCTTAAGAAGATAGGATTTAAGCCATTGACACCACATAGAATTGGCCCCTCCAGAGAAAAGGAACCACACATGTTTGGCTATGGCAGCCTTATTCCAAACCTCAAGAGATTTGAAACCAAGACCACCCTCCTTCTTAGGAGTGCAAACTTTGTCCTAAGCAATTTTAGCACAATGCTTCCTAAGGTCAGTACCAGACCAAAGAAAGGCTCCAGAAGACTCTCAATCTCCTTAATGACCTTCTTAGGCAAAATAAACAATGACGACCAATAAACTTGCATAGAAAATAGAATGGTTTAGATCAGTTGGGTCCTACCAGCATAAGAAAGAAGTTTATTGGTCCAAGTACTAACCCTTTTATTGATTCTATCAACAAGTTGCTTGCAATCGGTAGCTTTCAACTTAGTTGTGATAAGAGGGACACCAAGGTATTTAACCGGCAAGTTTCCCTCAGAGAAAGATGCAATTTGAAGAATGTCATCCCTTAATTTCTTATTACAACCAGAGAAAAACACATTGCTTTTACTAGGATTAGGGGTGAGGCCAGATAGTGATCTGAACTCCTCCAAACCATCTATGATCATTTGCACAATGTTAACATCCCCTTTGCTAAAAATCATCAGATCATCAGCGAAGCAGAGATTAACAATCTTGGTTTTCTCACATCTCCAATGGAATTTAAAAAGAGGATGTTTAGACTTTTTATCTAAAATCCTAGCAAGGACTTCCATGGCCAGAACAAAATGGTAAGGGGGCATAGGGTCACCCTGCCTAAGACCTCTGGCCCCTTTGAAATAGCCATGAAGACTACAATTGATACAAATGGAGAAAAAAGGGCTAGTCATACAGGCTTTGATCAAAGAGATCATATTATGGGAAAAACCCATAGCAGTAAGGATATCGATAATGAACTCCCATCTAACAGTATCATATGCCTTCATAATGTCAACTTTCATGGCACACTTAGGAACATTTGAATTTTTATGATAACCTCTCATAATCTCTTGAGACAAAAAAATGTTATCAGAGATTCTTCTCCCATGCACAAAAGCTGATTGAACAGGGTCAATAAGATCAGGGAGGACGATTTTAATTCTGTTAGCAATAATCTTAGCAATGCACTTATAGATAGTATTACAACAAGAAATAAGTGTATAATCCCCCACTTTAATCGGATTAGAAACCTTGGGAATAAGAGCAATGGTAGTACTGTTAACTTCAATAAGAAGCTTCCTAGACTAAAAAAAGGATCTAATGGCCTGGGTAACCTCTTTACCAACAATACTCCAAGCACTCTTAAAGAAACCAGCTGAAAAGCCGTCAAGGCCAGGGGCCTTGTTAGCTTTTAAAGACTAAAAAACATCATTGATCTCTTGATCAGATACAGGTCTGGCAAGTTGAAGGGCTTGGTCATTAGAGACTTTAGAATGAATAAGGGAATTGACTCTATCAAGCCCTCTATACTGATCCTGAGATGGGTTGCCAAAAAGCTTCGAGAAATATTTGATAAAAGCATCATGAATACTTTCAGGATTAGTATATATACTACCATCCTCCATCTCCACTTTAAGAATCTTACCCCTGTTAATGTTACCCTTGACAGACCCAAAGAAAAAACTGCTATTATGGTCACCCAGACCAAGCCATTGGACCCTAGATTTTTGATGAGCTAAACTTTCCTCAACAGCACTGAGATCCACATACTTTTTGTGAATATTTCTTTCAAGATTTTGAAGAGATTGATTACTAGGGTCCTTATCCAATTTCCATTGGATGGTGTCCAAATCAGCTTTGGTTACCAAGACTCTAGTGGAAATATCACTAAACTCCTTTGTATTCAAAGTTTTAAGAACAGGTTTCAGACTATGAAGTTTTTTGCAAACTCTGTACATAGGAACACCATGGATGTACTGACTCCAGTCCTGGGCAACTTCAGGAAGGAATTCCTCATGTTTTGCCCAAAAATCAAGAAATTTGAAAGGCTTTTTGAAAGATGGGGCCTTAACAGAAACACTGACAGCAACAGGAGAATGGTCTGAAATCCCAGATGGAAGAAACATAGCAGTGGATGTAGGGAAATGGTCAAGCCAATATTCATTGACCAAAACTCTGTCAGTTTTCGTGGCTATGTAGTCACCCCTAGTTCTCTTATTAGCCCAGGTGAACTGACAACCAGCATATGATAAATCAACAAGATCAGCATTAAGGATATAAGAATTGAACATCTCTTTATCATTATTCCAGTTTAGAGTCTCCCCAAACTTCTCAAAACTATATCTGATAGCATTGAAGTCCCCTAGAAAAATAAGGGGGGTAGCTGAGTTAAGGAGAGAGAGCCTCAGCATAAAGTCAAAAAAGTCTTTTCTCAGAGCATGGCTATTCTCAGCATAGACAAAACACATATTGAAAACCTTGGCTTGAGCTCTGTCAGTAATCTCATAGAAGATAAACTGATCAGAGGAATTAACCAAGTTTACAGAACAAAAATCTGGATCCCAAAAAACACAAATCCTACCAGTTTTATTTGGTTGAGAGTTTGTTAAAAAAGACCAATTACTCATGCAAGATGAGAAAACTTGATTTTCATTAAGAGCTTTTATTTTAGTCTCCAAAATACCCATAACTTTAATGTCTTCTTTCACCAAAAATTTTCTCAATTCTTTTTGTCTAGATGGGTCATTAAAACCCCTAATATTCCAAGCAGCAATTTAAAAAACATAGGAAAACAAAAGAAAAAACTCTCAACCCAAAAGAACTAGGAGTTACCTGGTTTTCTTCCTCTGGCCTTTACTCTTTCCAGAGGATTTTTTAGTAGTGGAACTTGCAGGAAGAGTGCCAGAGTGTTTGGTGTGCTCTCCACAGAAGTAGACAGATTCTTCACTTTCTCCAAAATTTATGAGTCCCTAGGGAGGGCTAGCATTGCAATATCTAGAAAAGCTCATTCTGGATATCTGCTAGACCATCTGAGTTGGGGGGCATGGTTTTTCCCGAGCTAACAACAACTGCACCTAAAACATTTTGAGTGCCCACACTTGTTCCAGTATTCCCAAGCTTAGATTTGTTAGCTTTTGCCGAGACCTGAACATTATTCACATTCTCTGAAACTTGGATGTCCCCAACCAAGGCATCTCTAGCCACTCCCTTTCCTTAGTTTCCTCTCTTGGTTCTGGTTCACCCAGTTCTTCCTCTATAGGGTCTAGGTCTCCCACTTTTCTTTTTCCTTTTGCTTTTACAGTGCTCCATCCAGGGTCCGGATTGTTTTCAGTTTCTTTATGGAGGTTGACCAACTTAGCTACTTGGGTAGTAACACATTTAGTAGTGTCATGACCAAAAACAAGATAGTGCTCACACTTAACTGGGAGACCCTGATACTCCACTTTAATAATCACTAGTTCTTCCCCACAGTAGATTGGGAAAGAATGAGGTTGTTTAGTAGTAGCATCCAACTCCACACAGATTCTAGCAAAGGAAACTCTAGTCCCCTTATCAGTGAGATGATCCATGAATAATGGGACGCCCACTGCACTTGCAATCCTACTTAATCTATCACTGTCCCAGTATTCCATTGGGACATTGAAGAATTTTACCCAAACAGGCACCTTTTGGATTTTGTCTTTGGTTAACCTCATTCTGAAACAATGGAAAAGAATGATGAAGTTAGCCAAGGAAAAATCTATAAAAATCCCAGTCTGGGTGAAATTCTTTAATATTCCGCTAGAGTATTGGGATCCGGATAGCCTAATTCGTATTGCTAGTGCAATAGGGAACCCCTTTTTCGTGGACCAGCTTACGGCTAGGGGCAGTAGGGTGGCTTTTGCAAGGGTTTGTGTTGAAATTGAGGCAACTTCAAAGTTGCTATCTTATTTCCAGATAAGATGTGAGGATGAAGCTGTGTTAATTAGAGTTGAATATTAGGGTTTGCCATCTATTTGCCAACATTGTCAAATTTTTGGGCATAACACTGATTAGTGTGTGTCAAAGCAAGTTGCTCAGTTAGTCTTTCTTCAAAAAACTACTGAGGAAAATGTTCCCGATCATGAAGAAGGATGGACAACTGTCAAAGCAAAGGGGAAAAGAAAGGTGGGAGAACCTGAACTAGAGGTTATACCAGAAAATATGGAAGTACCAGAGACAATGCCAACTATAGCCCTTCTTGAAGCTGTGGAAGTACTAGAACCACTACCAATGACAATACCAACTACAACCCTACCTGTGGAGATTCAAGAGACATCAGCTAAAACTAGCTCATTTGTGGAAGAACAGTGCTCCGACAACAGTGGAGTGAATAGGTTCCAAGAAAGTGTCCTGGAGATTACAAAACTGGTAATTCCTTAGGCTGGAGAGTTTCTGGAGGCAGTGACTAGTGAAACCACCACCAAAAAGAGATATCCAAACCTGTTGTGCCTCCTCATCAGGCTACCCCGTCAACAAAGATCAAATCCTCTGGCAAAGGAAGCAGTAGCCAGAGGAAAAAGAAGAGGTAACTGCTAGTTTTAGTTAGTTGTGGGTCTGTCTTTCTATTTTTGTTTCCTAATGACTGTTAAAATTGCTACTTGGAATGTTAGAGGATTGAATGATCCTTCTAAACTTAAGGAAATTAAAATTTTGGTTTTAAAAGAAAATATTCATGTCATTGGTGTTTTGGAGACCAAAATAAAACTGATTAATGAGAGTAAAATATGTGCTCAATGTTTTGGTAATTGGTCTATTTTATCTAATTCACAACCAACTAAAACTGGTAGGGTTTGGATGTGCTGGAACAATGAATTTTGTGATGTCAAAATGATTTCTATGTCCAGTCAGCATATTTTTTGTAAAATCAATGATTTGGCTGCTAATGAGGAATTTTTTGCTACTTTTGTTTATGCTGAAAATAAGCACATTTTGAGGAAGAATGTTTTTGAAACCATGTATCACATCTCCCGTACTAAATCCAAATCTCTGTGCATCTTTTTGGGTGACTTTAATGCCATCAGAGATCCGCAAGAAAAGTTGGGAGATATTCGAGGTGGACTAGTGACCAAAGGGAATTTAACACCTATGTTAATGCATCTGAATTGGCCGATTTATCTTATGGGGGCTACCAATTCACTTGGGCTAATAAAAGGGGTGATGGGGCTTATATAGCCACTAAAATTGATAGAGTTCTTGTTAATGAGTCTTGGCTTGACAAATTTCCTGAGTCAACTACATCTTTTCTCTCATCTGGTACATCTGACCATTCATCTGCCGTGGTCAATATCAGTGTCACTTAGAGTTCCTTTAAAAAACCTTTCAAATGTTTTGATTTCTGGTCCCAACATCCTGAATTTCTCAATACTGTGTCTAACACTTGGGATCAGTATATCAGAGGTGTCCCTATGTTTAGGGTGTGTCAGAAGCTGAGACAGCTTAAGGCTAGTCTCAAAATCTTGAACAAGAAGGATTTTAGTGACATCTCTATTCGTGTCCAAGCTTCCAAGGCTAGTTTGGATCTTGTCCAGTTCAAGTTGGATAGGGATCCTGGGAATTTGGAGCTTCAAGTTCAGGAGAGAAAGGAATTTAAAAATTACCTTGACCTTAGCAAAGTGGAGGAGTGCCTTGCTCTTCAAAAATCTAGAGTTCAATGGTTAGGTCTTGGGGATAGAAATAGTAGTTTTTTCTTTAGGTCTGTGAAAAGCAATATCAATAGAGGGAAAATTTTAAGTGTTGATCTGGGGGATGGTACTAGATCTACTGAAAGTGCTGTCATTCATGACACTTTTGTTCAGTTCTATACTAACTTGTTTGGCTCCTCCTTCAAGGACCAGTATAATGGCCTTGAGATGATACAATCTTTGGTGAAAACTAAAGTTTCTGTATCCCAATCAGCCAATCTCGCTAGACATCTGATGCTGAAATCAAGGAGGTTTTTTGGTCTCTCAAGGCTAATAAAGCTCCTGGTCCTGATGGTTACTTTGGGGGGTTCTTCAAAAGTTCATGGGATATTGTTGCTAAGGAGGTTACCCTAGCAATAAAATCATTTTTTGATTTTGGTAAGCTCCTTACGGAAATCAATAGTACCATCATAGCCCTTATTCCTAAAATTCCTAATCCCATGAAAGTTGGTGATTATAGACCCATCTCATATTGTAACACCATTTATAAATACATTGCTAAGATCATAGCCAATCGTGTTAAGATGGTGCTCCCTGATCTTATAGACCCTGTGCAATCTGCCTTTGTCCAAGGCAGAAGAATCTTTGACAATATCTTTTTATCCCAAGAGATTATGAGAGGCTATCATAGGAATTCTAAAACCCCGAAGTGTGCTATGAAAGTTGACATTATGAAAGCTTATGACAATGTGAGGTGGGAGTTTATTCTTGATATTCTCACTGCGATGGCTTTCCTTACTTGCATGATAACTTGGATAAAGGCTTGTATGACTAGTCCCTCTTTCTCCATTTGTATTAATGGCAGCCTTCATGGGTACTTCAAAGGGGCTAGAGGGCTTAGACAGGGGGATCCTATGTCCCCCTACTTATTTGTGCTGGCTATGGAGATCTTAGCCATTAGCAGAGTCTTCCTAAGAATCACATGCCCAAGGATAATGCTTATCCCTAGAACTCCCCTCTCACTGCAAGCCAAGTGAGATGGCCTAATACTCTGCTCGGCTAACCATGCCCAACCGAGCTACCTCAGCTATGTGCTCATCATGGCCAAACCGGCCAAGCTACACCTAGCTTGGCCCACTGTACTTGTAACCATCTCGATCTGATAAAGGTTTTATCCCTAGATAGCTAGGTTCAAGCCCTAGCAACACATCTGTGACCGACTGAGCTACTCAATAGCTCCTCTTCGGCCCATCATGCAACCCAATTTTCACCAAGTGATGTTACCTAGCTCGACCCCATTTGTTCGCATAAATTGACCTCTCAGTATGAAAATCATGAAAATTGTATTTGGTTCATGGATTTAGAAAGAAATTTAAAAATGGAAAAAGAAAAGATATATTATATGTAAATAAAATACAGTTATATTTTGACCCTATTTGGGAATAAATTTTTTGGTTAAAATAGTCAATAAAGACTAAAAAAAATAAAATAGTTAATAAAATAAAATGCCACATTCTATTTATCAATCAATCATTTTTTTTTCTCACAACCATTTAACTACAAAAAAAATAAAAATAAATAATAATTCACAAATCATCCTAAACACAATTTTTTTAATCTCATAAAATAGTCAAAAAACCAACTAAAATAGTCGAGTTTCCAAACAAAGCTTTCATTCACAATTCATCTATCTATTTCTTTTCATCTTCTAAATATCTATTTAAATTGTTGAATCAAACACGTAGTTAGAACCACCAAGGGTTGTGGCAGTGTGAAAATGCACTAACCTTCCATACAAGTCAGCAGGCCTCGATTCTTGAGACATAACTAACCACTCATTTATTTGATAAAAGTAAGAGTGCTATATTCCACTTGTGACTTTATTTTATGTATTGAAATTGGTGCAATCTCTGCTTACCTCGACAGCAAATCCTTTTTTTAAAATTAAGTTAAATCTGATAGTCCACTAATTATTATAAAATTATGACCCACAAATGTTATAGTACCCTACAGAACCCCCTTTTTTTTTTTTTTAAATAAACACGAGCTTAAAAAAAATAAAGATGGTTCGATCAAATATGTTACCCAACGTAGATCTTCATATATAATCCCCATTTGCATTGTTATATATCTTTGTGCCTACACAAACCTGAAAACCCATTCGCTCTCTAAAAAGCTCTCTATTCGTCTCTCTCTCTCTCTCTCTCTCTCTCTCTCTCTCTCATGGAAGACGACGATGACGAGTTCGGAGATCTATACACTGGCGTCCTCTGACCCCTCCAATCCTCTGCTCTCTCTCTGAACCGCCCGATCGATCTCAACATTCAGAGCGATGATGAAGATATTCTCTTAGGAGCTCCTAATTCTAACCCTAATTTCAATTTCATCAGCTCTCACTAGAACCAAACTCCAGTTTTCAAGTCCGATAAGGCTGCCCCCGAACTGGGTTTGAGAAATAAAAGGGTTTGAGAAATAAAAGCATGCAAGAGGCGTAGGTGGTGAAGGGATATTTTAGTCATTTTATAATATTTTGTCTTTATGAACATGATAAATTAGTGCCTAGACTTTTTGTGACAAACTTGTTCTGTGTTATGTTAATTAATCATGATTATGCTTGTGAATATGTGTCTGATATGATTTTGAGTGCTAATTGCTTAATTCTATGAGTTCGTGAAGTTATATCTGTTTACCGTAGGAAAATCTATCCAATTCACTGCTATAATTTGAAAATTAAAGGCCGTAGAAACAACAGAAACTGAAATTGTCAGTACCATTATGATTAGTATGCTTTTTAACGGTGAGATTTAATTAAAAATTGATTTGGATCAAATAATTAGATTAAATCAATTAAATAAAGGCACAATTACTTAGCCTCAATCAATTTGATTAGGCAAGATTATATAAATGGGCCTATTTACACTTAAGCTCACCTTTTTTAGCTTAAAATTTGAAATACACTCTAGAGAGAGAAGGACGATTCTAGAGAGAGTATGGAGGCAAAGTATGAGAATTAAGTAGAAAGCTTGGAGATTGAGAAGATTCACTAAAGAATTACCTAGAATTTGAAAGATTGGAGCTTCTAGGTGAGTAATTGAACTCAAAACCATGAGTGTAAATCTATAGTTGAGTGAATTCAAGGACAATATGAAGAATTTGAGGTCCATATGTTCATGCATGTATAGAATTGCCATGGATTTGCATGATCTAGCATAAGGCATGTTAAACATGAAGAATTGTGCACCAAAGTTTACATGCATGCATAATTTTGATGAGCTTCATGATTTTGAGCATCATTTGGGCCATTTGAAGTGGAATTAGAGTCAAAATTAACATGCATGCATGATTCATGAAGGTATGAAGCTTGAATGCATAAGTTTTGAAAATTGATACGGAGAATTTGGAATGATTTGGAACATGGGCCATAATTTTAGCCAATTGGTTTCAAATTAACAATGTTCATATGTTAGATAATGTTTCTCCATGTTTTGGTGTCACTTTGCAAGCTTTGGACTTTTGAGAGTGTGTTTTGAACTTCAAACAAAATTCTGAAAATTCCAGAATTCGACTTGTCCGCTCAAGCAAATGAAGTCTCGCTCGAGCGTGAAAATTTAGCTCCCAAAAGTTTTGCAGAGATTTGCACAGTGGCTCGAGCGGCAGACCTTACGCTCGAGCGAACCTTGTTTTGCAAGACTCCTCGCTCGAGCGTCAGAAATCTCGTTCGAGTGTAAAATTCATGCAACCAATACTTTTACAGAATTTTGCAGGCCGCTCGAGCCACAAAAGCTGCGCTCGAGCAGAGAGCCCTATTTCAGAAATTTTGAAAAGTTATTTTGTGTTTCGTTTTCCGTTCTCTTTCATTTCTAAGCACTCTTAGACATGTATTGAACATTGAACATGAACTAAAGGGATAAGAAAGTGGCTTAAGAGAAATAAACAAATTAAGAATGGATTGAATTGCTTGTCACCCAATGTGTTATGAAATGTGTAGGGTCAAACATAAGGACAAATCCATCGATAGAATACTGTGAGTAATATCTTAATAAAGATATTGTCAAGTATGTTACTCTCCAAATGCTTATTTCTGTATAAGTTTCAAAGTTTTCTTAATTTGAATTGCAAATGAGCATTCGTTATGTCTAATGATTGTATAAGGCCGATCGAATATGCATATGATTATGGATACAAGTATGAAGTACGCATAAATATGAATGTAAAAATAGTGGGCAGGAGGCCATTTGATATGATGACTAGGCCCGAGGCTGTTTGACATGGATAATTGGGCCCGAGGGCGTTTGACATGAATGGATTGGGCCCGAGGCTGTTTGACATAAATGTATTGGGCTCGAAGTCATTTTATAAGAATAAACTGGGCCCGAGGCCGTTTGTTAAGAATAAATCGGGCTTGAGACCGTTTGGTATGTTTGGGCCTAAGGCCATTTGTTATATTTGATGGAGATATAAATAGGCCTAAGGCCGTTTGATGTGTTTGACAAGGGTATTATCTGTTAGCGATTTCATTCATGTAACCTCTTTACTTTAGAATTATTCACTGGGCTTTCGCTCACTCTTATTTATATGTATGTAAGTGAGCAAAGAGATGTCCAAACCCAACCTTAGTGAAGGATGTGTGAGAAATCCAAGTTTTGTGAAGTTAGCCCGAATGTCTCACGTACGAGACTTTGTTTTGTTCTTTTGTTTTGGCCCCTTTTGCTATTCTAGTGAATACGTTAAATCACCTATTTATGTAAACTTTTGTTTAGCTAACTATATGTTCGGATAATCCTGGATGTACAAAATGTTAACTTTGTCTATATGTGTGAGT
The DNA here is from genome assembly GCA_036172215.1 of Camellia granthamiana. NCBI lineage: Eukaryota > Viridiplantae > Streptophyta > Magnoliopsida > Ericales > Theaceae > Camellia > Camellia granthamiana. The sequence continues at coordinate 79,243,210 of CM069912.1, read as the reverse complement.
TATTATGGATACTTATGAAATGATTTTGCCAAGTCATGTAAGCACAGCTCTTTGGACAAAATTTTGAAGTTTGCTTCTGTTTTGGCCCCCTTTACTATCATAATATATGTTTGAAATTGTTTGAGGCCATAGGTAATCTTATGATTACTGGTCGGTTATGACCTTAACCTATAGAGGTGGGTTCAGGCCATGACACTTTTGAGTAAGAAAACTCCAAAATTTGATTTTTCGTCCAAGCACCCAAATTGTAAGTCATATTGAAAAAACAAAGAACGAATTGAAAAAGAAAATTAGATTAAAGTAGATAAAAAATAGAGATGAGGTGTTATTATTTAGAGGGTGAATTACACTAATAGTCTCTATAGTTTGAGACTCGTGTCACTTTAGTTATTGACTTTTCAATTGTTACACATTTGACCCTAAATTTTGAATCTTGTTTCAAATAAGAACAATTGAAGATACCATTGCTTAATTTGAATGGCGAAATCGTCAATTTGAAAAAATATAAACTAATTTGACAAAAATAAATGACAAAAAAAATATTTTAAAAATTTTTAAAATTATTTCTACCCACCAAAGATAAAATTATGTAACATTGATAAATCTTTTAGACATTTTATTTATTTATTTTATCAAATTAATTTTTATTATATGTTTGGATGATGATCATGTAATGGGTAGTTGTTAAACTTTTAATGTGTAATCGATATATCTAATATATGAAATGTTTTTAATTTTGATTTTTTGATTTAATTGATTGGTTTAATAATGATATTAAAGTTGTTGTCATATTTAATTTTTGAAAAAATAGAAACTAATTTAATGAAAACAAAAACAACCACCCATTATATGACTATCATCCAAATACATAATAAAAATTAATTTGGTAAAAATAAATAAATAAATAAATAAATGTCTAAAAGATTTATTAATTTTACATAATTTTATCTTTAGTGGATAGAATTAATTTTTAAAAATTTTAAAATATTTTTTGATATTTATTTTTATCAAATTAGTTTATATTTTATCAAATTAATGATTTTGTCCTTGAAAAAATTAATAGTATTTTTAATTATCTTTATTTGGTACAAAATTCAAAATTTAAAATTAAATATGTCACAATTAAAAAAATTAAAAATTAAAATAACAAAAAATCCAAATTATAAGAATCATCAATGTAATTCACCTTTATTTATATTAGAAAAATATGAATGTCAGAAAAAAATTTTAAAAATAATAAAATAAAAAATGTTTAAATATACCAGAAAAGGAGTGTTGGACGATGTATTTAAAACAGTGATTAGCAAAAATAGAAATGTAACCTCTTAGTTAAAATTTGACTAAAAATCTGATTATTTTGATAAAGATGCTCTAACAGAGGCCTAAATTGATTGCCAAAAATTGAATCTATCTAAATTGTGTGAATCCCTACCCTAGCATTGGAAAATCAAGGAAGCCTTACCCTAGCATTAGAAAATCAAGGAAGAGGCAGAGGAGAAGAGAAGAGAAGAGAAGGTACGTAAGGCATACACATTTTAAAGATCTGAAAAAGCTGCTTCGTTTACTGGCTATGGATCTTGGAATTGAACGACCGGACATCGGCGGTGCCGAAAATGGAGCTAAATCGACACTGTGTAGCTCATCTTCCTCCGGCGACGTCGCTTCTACCACTGTAAGTAACTCAACAACTCAACCCCCACTTCTTCTTCACTCCTCTCTCATTTCAGCCAAAACAGAGCCTGGACATGGTTGGTTTAGTTGTTTGGATGTTTATGCACTTCAATAAATGTGTTAAAAACAACTGCTTTCCTTTTTCTCTATTTGACCCTTTTTTTATGGTGGTTGTGTAAATTTAGTTACTTTTTAATTGGGTGACTATTTTTATGAACTGATGATATGTAAACATGTGAGAGCATCTATTTGTTTTAATCAGGATTTATTCAGGAGGGCCATACTGGAGTCAGGGCCACCTGAAAATTTTGCTCTCAAGACTGTCCAAGAAGTTATTAAACCTCAGGTAGTTGCTGAACACCCCCATTTCTTCCTCATTAAGGCTCGCTGCGACATAAATTAGCTTCTGCCCTTTATGTTGCTAAACACAGTGATGGCTATGCTTTTGCATATTATAATTAGAATTAGAATGTCTTAATTTGAGGATAAACTGTGAAACCTTTATATATATATATATAAGAAGATCTTTGTTTGTCTTTTGAAAATTCCAATTGACATCTGTGAATGAGCTTAATGCATCACTTCATTGGGGTACACACTTCAAATTTCTATCATTCACTGCACTAAATTTTGTAACAAAAGTTGTGTATTTAGTTATAACTTACGACACATTCTCTTACTCCTATTTCCCAACATTTTATATGTGGGTGAATGATTTGGTGATGGTTATCCTTGTTGTCTATACTGAATTACAATCTCTTTGTTTCCTTGAAAGATTGAATAGTACGTGAAAGAGTTTACCCAATTTGCTATGGCAATAAGCCTGTTTACTCTCTTTGCTTGGTGGTAACCTGTGTTTACTCTGGATTAAGACCCATAGTTTACTTCTTCATAATGACCACCCAAAAAAAGAAAAACAAGAAAAAAACAGAGAAGTAAATAAGGGGGGACTTACGTGTTTGTCCAACTAGGTAGACTTACTGTCCAATAGGTCCTATAATTAATGCCATTTTTCATTAAACACTATAAAAAAACGTCACTATTTGTTAATTTTCGGCGACAATATAAAAATTGTCACAAAAAATGTCACTAATTATAAGTTTTAGTGACAGTTTAAAAAAGTCACAAAAAAATCACTAATTCACAACTTTCAACGAGAGTTTGAAAAATTCGTCACAGAAAAACGTCACTAATTGTAAGCTTTAGTGACAATTTATAAAAATCGTGACAAAAAAAGTCACTAATTGTCAATTTTTAGTAACATGTAAAAAATCGTCATAAAAAAATTATTTTTAGCAATGATTTTAGTAAGACTTATTTTCAATAAGACTTGGTGTTGGTGGGAATTGAGTCCTATTATTAGGACCTATTGGTAGTTTATCCTAAAATTATAAATTGCTAGAAGCATCATTTTTGAAAACAAATACATGAGGATTTTGTTCCATTTTCTCCCTGATGTGCCGATGATGAATTCCTCTCGTTTATTTAATCAATTAGATCTAACTAGGTCTGTTGTACTTATCTTGACAGAAGCAAACAAAGTTAGTTCAAGATGAGAATCAGTTGTTGGAAAATATTCTACGGACATTACTTCAGGAATTGGTGGTAAGTTCCTAAATTTGATACTTATTGCTTGTGGTTTGTTATATAATGGATCACACACTAATCATATTTTATTTTTTGTCATGGGTGAAAAGATAAAGTCAATGGTCTTTTGACAAGGGTGGGATTCTCTTCAGTGGTGGTGATAAAATACCTTGTTATTAACATTAAAAAATGAAGAGGAAAAATAAAAAGAATTACCATGCCATTTTTTTGCCATATAAGATTTGTATTAGGTATGTCTAGAATAGTCTCGTAGCCAAAATGTCAATTTTCAATTGTCGAGTCATAGTCCTAGTAGAATTTGGAGAACCAGGCAGCACATGCTATAAAAATCTATGCAATTATTTTATTATATGAAGTTGAGTTTTAGAGTGCATTTGCTTGATGCATGTGGTATAATTGCTTTAGGAGATAATTTTTAAGGAATTCTAGGTGGGATTCCTACAGTTTTTCTCTCTCCTTTTCTCTCAGCTGAAGAACAATTCTGGTTACTATTCACACAGCTGAAGAACAATCCTATTCCTAACCCAGAACCCTAGCCTAATTCTTAGGCACACCTAATACTATCCCCTGCATATTGGTCCTAACCATTTAAACCTTAAATTACTTTGTCTAGCTCTCAGTTAGCCTTTGTTCTGAAAATCCGGCAGCCTTCCACTTTAAAACCCAGCCAATTTTAGTTTTGATACCCTTCTACATCCCATAGAAACTTCCTATTACATATTATGTAAGAGTGCCCTAACCCTGGCAGCTTTCCAAAACCAAAACACACCACAAGTCCAATTGTGTGCTGTCTTGGCCCAAGTTTCCTGAAACTGTTTACCTCATAAACCTTAGCACCTTTCAATTCCCAAATCTGTCACAAAATTCAATTGTAGGCAGCACTAGATCAAGTTCCTTATCTGTCTCGTAGATCATCATGTGTCATCATTTCATCCATATATGCACTATAGATAGTTACAATATATGTAGAAACTTCTTCAGGACCCAAACTTCTGGGTGCAGTTTCAGTTATGTTGTAGTTTGGCTGCCGACTTAAATTTGTTTATGCTGCTTTCATCAATACATTAAATTTCCACTGCTAAAACTTGCATGGCTAGTTAATATGTTTGGTTTTTTTGTATTGAATTGAATATCTGTAGTGGCAAACTACGTACAGATTATGACGTTTATTCTTTTGGGTCTTTTTTGGAACTGAGAAAAAAATAGAAGGGAGGATACTCAGATCTGTCTCTCATGCCATGTATGTGCACATACATTCTTTAGATGCATAGAAAACAACTCTTGAGAAACGTTTGTCATTTTCACATGACACTAATTACTGGTGTCTATTCTGTTGGGTCTAATAATTAACATGTGCTTGAATTTTTGTGCAGTCAGCTGCAGTTTAGTCGGGAGAAAATTATGGAATATGGGCAACTGATTGTTGATGGGGAAGTGACTCAGGGTCAAATTCCCCGCCTTCTTGGTATGTTCATGCTTTCACTAGCTATTAATTTTGATTAAGCATTTTGTGTTCTGTTTCCATGTTTCTTTATGGCACTCCTATGAATAAATATCACACTTTCTAAAAGGGAAGTCTCTAGGGACCAGAGGTAACCCTTGTTTGTGCAAACTCAAGATTTACTATTAGTCTTTTTGGCTGACAGGGAGCATTTGACCTACAGTCTTCCAGTTAGACATTTTTAGCTTCCTAACATATTAAATTCCTCATATTCAAGCATAGACAATTTTTGTCCTCAAGTTTGAGGACTTTGGATACAAATTGTTGTTAAGAATAGATGTTGTTGTTGTTGTTGTTGTTTTTGTTTTTGTTTTGTTTTGTTTTTTTTTTTGGGGGGGGGGGTTGGGGGATCAATAACTAAATGAAAAGAGAATGAGGTATAAAGATCAAGGTAGGCAATAAATCCTCTATGGAAAAAAGAAATATAAAGACAATTACTAGTCGCATATAGCCCGAAAGGAGAAGACACTGAAGCTCAGAGGAAAGACGAATTACAAATTTTGTTCCACAACCCTCCAATCTCTTTTAGGTGTGTTCTAAATAACTTGTATTTCTTTCTGACCAAATACCCCAAAACGTAGCACAAAATACACAGCTCCAAAGTAATTGAGGCTTCTTATTGGATGCAAACTCTATATAATAAATCATAAACATCTAAACACAAGAAGCCGGAGCCACCCAATCCATCTTCTACCAACTGAAACAACGTGTGCTATAAGGCTAGAACTATAGGGCAATGCAAGAATGAATGACCAATAATTTGGATAACAAGCATCCCCGATAATCCTTGAAACTTCAACTTTCCACTCTTTAGTCTCTTCGACTTGTTTGCTACGTTTCTCTATATTCTCTTTTGTAGCAACCTAAGAAGCATGGATACAGACACGTGATACGACATAGACACGCCAACATGTGAATTTTCAAAAAATGCAGGACATGACACGTGGAGTACATGCATGAAATATATAATTTTATATATTTATTATATGTTATATATATAAATATATCACTCAAAGATAATAAAAAAATATAATATGACACTAATTCTTATAAATTTATATGGGTTTTGTTTTATTATTTTATCTTAAGTTGTTTTGTTTCAATTTATAATTAGTTTCACATGTGTCTAATCAATAGACACTTGTGTTTATGTGATTGACACGTGTGTATTCTAAGTGCCCAAATAGTGTCTAGGTCTTTCAAGAAATTTAAAAAATAAGACACATTTTGAAGAGTGTCGGACATGTGTCTTAAGAGTGTCCAAAGAGTGTCGGTGTCTGACACGGACATGACACGGATCCGTCACCTTCTTAGAAGTGTCCGTGCTTCTTAAGTAGCAAGAAAGATAGAGGAAGAGTCATTGGTGGCCACTTTGTGCCACTTTCCTCTTCATGGGCAACAAGGTATATTGGTGGACACATTGATAATGATGTAGTTATACGCTCTATGTTACATGGACTCGGGTGTGAGTGTGTGTATTTAGGGGTCAGACACATCAGACTTCTAAATGAAGGATACACGAACTTGACTAAAAAGTATAAAAAAATTCAATACAGGTACTTGGATATGGCAAAAAGTATCAAAAAACAGGAGTAGTCTTTTCTTACTATGATTTTCTTCCCTTTTTTTTTTCCTCCTCTTTTTTACTTTAGAATTTTAGTTTGGGTTGGCCAAAAATTGGTTGGTTAGTTTGGTTATATGGAGAATGGGTTGGTTGGGTTATATTTACATTAGTAACAACTTTGGCCCAACTAAAAGTTTCATTGTGGCCCAAAAACATTTATAAAGTTTCGCGAAGCCCATGGTGATTGACAAAAAAAGGCAAGACTAAAAATAAAATAAAATAAGAAAAAAAGGAAAATGAAAGACGGGGGAAATCTAGACACCCATTTATATAATGCTACGTAGCAAGATAAAATCTTTGACCTTGAAAAGTACTCTCACGCTCCCTATCTCATTCTTTGCGTTTCTCGCCTTCAGCAAATAGCATATCTCCTTCTCTCTGTCTCTTTTACTCTCTATGTGTCTCGTTGTTGGTGATACCAGACAACTTAACTATGGTTCTTCATCTTCTTTGATTCATCTCAATTTGCATCTCTTCTACCTCAATTTGCATATTTTCTTCCTGATTTGCCTTTGTCTGTGTGTTGTCTTCATCGATTACTTTGAATTGCTGTATCCTTGTGCAAAGTGTTGTGTTCGGGCCGTATTCTGCACCTGTGTCGGTGTTGTGTGAAGCAAAGTCCCACATTGCTTGAGTATTAAAATAATATAAGCATATAAGTAAGAGGGCACCCTCACCTTAATAGCTAGCTTTTGGGGTGAGTTCTATCCAAGACTGTGTAACATGGTATCAGAGCCAGAGTATTAAGGGATGGGTAGGGTGCATGTCCCTGGCTTGCACGTTGTAGGTGCTACCGAGTGAGCATGCTGGGTGTGAGGGAGAGTGTGAAGTGAATTCTCACATCGCTTGAATATTAAAGTAATATTAAGCATATAAGTATGAGGACATCCTCACCTTAATAGCTAGCTTTAAGGGTGAGTTCTACCCAAGACCGTGTAACAGTGTTGACATTGATATTTTTTGAAAAATGGCAAGTTCGTGTAACGTTGGGTATTCCTCTTGCCATCATATGTGGTTTGTCTATCATATTGCCATGGTCGGCCAAGTAAAATATAACAAACATCTATAGGCATGGTATGAAACCACACTTAAACGAACTTCTTACGAATGGAGAAGCTTACCAAACACCTCTTAGATACCTTGATTTCACGGCCTTCATTAAACCAAGAGAGTTTCTAAGGTTGAGGATGATACGATCTTCCACTTTAAGCTTTAACTTCTCAATCACCTCTTGAGAATCCACATTTGACCATTTTTTTCATAAATGATCATGTTACAAACTCTTTAATCAATGTTTCAAGTGGTATATGTAGAAAACATTATTCTTCGACCAATCTTTCTCATTTCTTGGCTTAGGCACGAAAAAATTCCTCTTCATCATAAGAGCTAGGCCTTCCTCTTCAACAAAGTTTCCTCCAATTTCCTCACTTATATGTTGATCAAAGATAGCATCATCCTCACAATCTTGCCCTATTGATCCTCCCATAAGAAGTGCCTTGTTACGGTGTCCCATCATCTTTTGGCAATTTGAAGACTTAAAACCCAATTCTCCGCATTTAAAGAACTTAAAGTTTCCACCTTGAGGTGGGTTATGGCTCCCGGAAACGCCATTGGTACAGGAAGCTTGAGGCGGAACAGCCCTATCCACCCTCTTGATAGGAGGACTAGCCTTGGCAAAGCAAGGAGTGGAAGGTCCCAGCCTAAATTCACCTTGGAAAATACCTTGAGAGTATGTTTGATACGCACTACGGCTTTGTTGCTTCTCAACTGCTAAAGCTCTATTGTAAACTTCAAAACGGATCACAATGAGTGTGAGACAGGAATATCTTGAACAGTGGACTTCAATCCGCTCACATTTCTTGCCACTATTTGATCTTCCTTTTCATTGAAGTCAACTCTAGTAATGGGTTGGAAAAGGTCTCTGTGTACTCTTCAACACTTCCAATTTGTTAGAGATCATGAAGATTCTTGTACAGTTTGAAGATAATTTATTGGCAAAAAGTGATTTTTTAACTTCTTGTTCATCTTTTCCCAATCTTGGTTTTTTCCCTTTCCACAGCGTAGTTGACTAATTTGACGTTGTTCCTACCAAGCGGAAGCCCTTCCTTTTAGCCAGATTGCCCCTAACTTGACGTTCTTATCATTAGAAACGTCTCCATACTCAAATACTTGTTCAATAGTATTGAGCCAATCAATGAAATCATCCGGGTTGAGGCTTCCGTAGAATTAGAGAAGCTCAATCTTGAGTTATTCACCAACTTGTACTTAGAACGTCTCAAATCTGCTTGACGCCTATGTGGAGCACCAAAAGGATTCTCAAAGGAATGTATAGTTTCTTCGGTATCATCGGACATGTCACTACCATTTGTAGGAGCTTGAAATCGTTGCACCATCTCGGTCAACGTTGCAAGTTGTCGTCTCAACTCAGAAATTTCATCTCTTTGACAAGGATTCCATTATTCCTTTTAAATTGACAATCCATCTCGGTTTCATCCTCCAAATTCGCAGCAAATGCTTGACCCCGACCTCCCTTTCGACCTCTTCCTCTTTGAGCCATATATCATAATTACCAAAACACACACTTCAATGAGCACTCTTCAGCAAACACACTTTAAGAATTCGAATGAACTGATACAGAACTCAAATCAAAGCAACAGACAAGTCGTTAGCAAATAGAGACTTCGACACAGGTTGATACTCAGAAGGTTCCCAAACCAAAACTCATATGCCCAGGTCAGATTCAATATCCAGAATCGAAACATGAAAACCAAATGCAATTTGTGGAATAAGATCAAGATCGCAGATCCAAATCGTGGCAACGTCAAGATTGAAAATGAACTCAATTCTGTAACAAAAAAAGAAAATGAACTCAATTGAAGATGAACTCAGTCAAGTCCCAGATCAAATTTCGGATCAGTCTCAGACCAAATCTCAGACCAAATTCGAACGAAATTGAATCACAGATAGTCAAGATACTGAAATGATTGATCGAAATTCAAAGATCTCACTTGTTCAAACCACTTCAGCTAGGGTTTGAGTTCCAGATCTCACTGATTGAAAGTCGATCACAAAGTCACAAACTAAAGTCGAAGTCATACTTTGGTACAGCTAAAGCTTCAATTCGAAGTATAGGTTACGTGTGTCATGTCTCCATTAGTACAATTTGTAACATCCAAAAACTGAAGATTCATAAAAGCAGCATATGATGAAGATGCAAAGAGGATCATCACACAACCTGAATCAAAAAATCAAGTTGACATTTTGAAATCAAAGTCGAAGTCCAATGCGATTGACAATCCTTATATGAAATCATAATCAAGATCGAGCTGGAAAGGTACAATTTGTTTTTCGAGATTTGACACCTAGGGTTTCAGACACCAGTTCTGCTGCGAGTTGGGGTTCCAAAATCAGGTTCAAACTCTCCTTTCAATGCATGTAATTGATGAATCAACTCAAATCTAGAAGAATAGGACCTAATTCCTAAGTTCTGATACCAAAATTGTTGGCAATAGGCATATGATGCCTAGTAACAAAAGTTATCAAAAGAATATGATTCCTCGTTGTGGTATGACTGTGATTGGATTAAACTCAATTCTTTGTAAATTTGAAACTATTGAAATTCTGAATCCAATTGGTCTATAGATGTTTGTTATATCTTGGTGATTTATATTAGGTGATGCATCTGTTGTTAAGTTGGAAAGATAAAGGTCTTATATATGGTGAAATGAGTATTGCACTCCAAAACTGGACATATTGGGAGGTAGGTAGTTGGATTGATGTGCTGTGGAATAAAGGGTTGGGGAAGTATTTGGAAATAGTGGGATCTGTCAATAAAACCTCATAGAAGTCGCGACAAACATGTTATCTTTATGATAAACTAAGGTAGAATTTCTTTTATATATATATATTCTTCCTGCGAATATAAAGAAATTGAGAAAACTGAAAAGTGCATGTAAATTTAGTACTTAAATTTTAAGAAATGTTGTAGCAATATTTTTAGAATAGAATATGTGAACACGTCTATCAAATTGGGCACCCCAGCCAGATCCATCCAGTGCAAGTTCTTGAAGAAATTTCAAAATGTGCTGTCAAGTATGATGTTATTTGGTAGAACACAATCTAAGAAGCACAAATACAGTATAGACACGACATGGACATGCCGACACAAAAATTTTCAAATAATGTAGGACACGACACGTGAGAACATGTGCAAAATATATAATTTTATATATTTATTATATATAATAATACATAAAGGTAAATAATTATATGTCATATGTATGAATATTTAAACAGGTAATAATTTTCAAAATCTAAAAGATGAGAATACATATAATTTTTTTTTTGGGTTTGTTTTATCATTGAATTCCAAGTTATTTTATTCAAAGTTGTAATGTGTTTTATGTGTGTAAGTGTTGAGAAGTGTTCAACAAGTGGCATGTCGGTATCAGACATGTTACCTTTTTAGAAGTGTCCATGGTTAGACCACAATTTACTTTCTAGCATTCAATTGATTAAAATGGAAGAACTTAATCCATATAAAATTCTTAGGGTGTTCAAAATTTTGTCATTACAATCCGTCAATGAAATTGTCCTCACGTACATTGTATTGAATTCGGTCAGTAAAAGAATTCTAAAACATTTTTGTCTTTGATTTTCTCAACTAATTTGGGACTGTTCTCCGACAAAAGCATGATTCTTTTGGCCATTAGGGCTTACTTTTCAAGTTTGAAATAATTAACACTTAAACAAAAAGAGTTCTATTTGAAGTAATAGAAGTACTCAGTTGAAAATGAAAGATATTTTTAACAAATGTTTGTTTTTACTAATAGTAATATTCCTAATTTGCTTTGTAGTTTTTATTTTTCTTCATTGATTGCACACAATAGTTTTTGTTCTTTTTGGAAGCTATGAGAAGAAAATTACATCTCTCTCTCTCTCTCTCTCTCTCTCCCCCCTTTCTTTTTTCTTTTGTAGACATTGTACTGTATCTTTGTGAGAAAGAACATGTTGAAGCTGGTATGATCTTCCAGCTATTGGAAGATTTAACTGAAATGTCTACAATGAGAAATTGCAAAGATATCTTCGGATATATAGAGAGTAAACAAGGCATATTGGGAAAGGTATGAAATATTTGGATCATTCTTGTTTTTACTCCCTTGGTACTTATTCTAGATTCTAGTTATTATTTATTTGTTTGCTTTTTTATTTGCTCACTTTTTAGAAGTGTAATTTTATACCATGAGTTGTCTGCTCCTGATAACAATTATTCTTATTCTTTTACTACGTGGTTGCATATGATAGCTGGAATTGTTTGCATGAGGCAAACTTGTGATGTTGAGGACATGCAATCAACTTCTCCGTCGTCTATCAAAGGTATAATCTAATGGAAGTTCTCCATTTTTTCAATATTTTCCTTTTAGTTAGTAATTTATGGCAATATTGTAAGATTTCTGAAGAATCTGTATATTCAATTGTGTATTAATACGATGTGTACATCTGATATATATAGCAATTCTAGGCCTAATCCTAAATAGGAAACAAGAATAAAACTAAACTAAAATATTCACACAATTTAATCAATCTAAAATAGATACACAATTATATATACTAATATTATTCTCACACCCCTACTCAAACTCAAGGTGTTTTAATAGAAAATATTAAGAGTTTGTCAAGAAGAAACTAAAACTGAGAAGTGGTGTGAGTCCTGGTAAAGAAGTTAGCAAGTTGCAGAGTCAAAGAGACAAAAGGAAGCGAGATAGAGCTAGACTGCAGATTCTGACAGACAAAGTGACAATCAATCTCAATATGCTTTGTCTGTTTATGGAAGGCAGTGTCATGGGCAATTTGAATAGCACTTTGGTTGCCACAGTAGAGAGAGGTCAGAGAGGACTTAGGGATGCCCAAGTCAGATAGGAGACAACGAAGCCAGATAACTTTAGCAGTAACATGAGTTATAGCATGGTATTTAGCTTCGGTAGTAGAATGGGCAACAATAGTTTGTTTCTTGCTTTTTCACGATATCAAGGAATCGCCAAGAAACAACAGAAACCAGAAGTGGACTTACGATTATTAACATTACCAGTCCAATTAGCATTAGCATAGGCCACCAAATCCATGGAAGAAGTAGAAGACAACAGCAAGCCCTGAAAGATAATACTGCGAAGATAGCAAAAAATCCAAATCAAAGTAGCCTAATGTGTAGATCGAGGAACAGAAACGAACTGACTAACTACATGAACAATACATGCGAGATCAGGGTGAATAACTGTCAGATAGACTAAGCAACCCACAAGCTCTTGATATAAAGTAAGATCATCCAGAGGGACATCATCAATTGTGTTGAGCTTCACATTTAGCTCAATGGAGGTATCAGTAAGATTGGTACGGTGAATAACCTCATTAGCATACTTGGTTTGAGACAAAAAGTAGCCCTTAGGAGAAAAAGACACCTTAATACCAAGAAAATATCGCAATGGGTCTAAATCCTTCATTTTGAGGGTGTGAAAGAGATGCTACTTGACCGAAGAGATAGCAGAAGAGTTAGAACCAATGATGATCATATCACCCACATACAGTAATAAGGCAACAAATCCAGCAGAGGTGTGGAAAAGAAACAAAGTAGAGTCCTGGGCACAAGGATGAAACCCAAGCACAGTAACAGCAGTCTGAAAGCGATCATACCAAGCATGAGGAGATTGCTTCAAACCATATAAAGCACGCCGAAGACGACAAACTTGTCCAAAGGAATGGTGAAGGCTAGGGGGATATGTAAACCTCCTCAGTGAGATGGCCATTAAGGAAAACATTCTTAACATTTATTTGATAAAGAGACCAATGACGAACAACAGCAACAAAGATCAAAGTACAAACAGTAGTCATCTTGGTAACAGGGACAACGGTCTCCTCATAATCAATACCATACTCTTGTGAGCAACATTTGGCAACCAGATGAGCTTTGTAGCACTTAGGAAAACCATCAGAATGAGTCTTGACTTTGTAGATCTATTTGCAACCAACCAGATTCTTACAAACAAGCAAAGGAACTAACTCTTAAGTACTAGTTTTCTGCAAAGCAGACACCTCATCCTCCATAACTTGAATCTAATGAGGATCTTGACAAGCCTCCTTGTAAGACTGAGATTCTCAAAAAGAGTGAATAGCAGACAAAACCTACAGTATGAAGGAGAAAAACATGTTTTAGCAAAACCAAGATTGATTATCTGTTTACGGATGCGAAGGGGATGCTTACGGTTAATAAGATCAGAGTTGTCAAAGGCAGAAGGATCAGTAGCAGGGGTAGAGACAATTGATGGAGGGATAGCCTTGCAACGAGAATAGACTAACAATGGAGGAGGAGGAGGAGGAGGAGGAGGAGGAGGAGGAGGAGGAGGAGAGGGGGGAACTGATTCATGGGGGTTAATGGAGAGAGACTCATCAGGGGAGGTGGTACGAGGAGAAGAGGGAACAAGGTCATGAGGAACAACAGAGATGTACTCATTATGAGAGACCTCAGACGGAAATGGATTAATATAAACCAAATCTTCTTTGGAAACTGGGGTTATGAGAAAAGGAAGTTGAAAATAAGGTAGATGTCGAGAAAGGTAACATGGTGGGAGACATAAAGGCGATTGGAAATAGGGGTTATAACAGCGATAACGCTTCTAAGTGAGACTATAACATAAAAAGACATATATTACAGATCGAGCACTAAGTTTGGTCCTATCTTTACGGGGTAAAAGGACAAAACAAGTAGACCCAAACACACGAAGGAGGGAGTAATTGGAAAGTTGAGAAAACAAAGCCTCATAAGGAGACCGGCTAGAGAGAATGGGAGTAGGCATATGGTTAAGAAGAAAAACAGTAGTAAGAACTGCCTTCTCCCAAAACGGAGCCGAAACAGAGACAGAGAGAAGGAGAAACCTAGCTGTCTCAAGAAAATAATGGTGTTTACGTTGAGTTCGACCATTTTGGGTAGGTGTATCATCAGTACAGGAAGTTTGGTGAATGGTACCCAAATTGGCCAAATACTCACAGAACTCAGTTTTAAATATTCCCCCCCTCCCCCCCAAGTCAGACCGTAACAATTTAATAGCAGACCTAAATTGTGTAGTGACCATAGGCTGAAAAATACGGTATATCTGGTAGAAGTTAGACTTATGAGTCATAAGATAAACTCAAATGTAATTGGTGCAGTCATCAACAAATAAAACATAGTATGCAAAACCTCCTTTACTGAGAATAGGAGACGGACTCCAGACATTAGTATGAACTAAAGAAAATAGTGTATCAAATATAGAAGTACTTTTATGGAAAGGTAAGGCTATCATTTTGACAAGTTTACACCTCCGACACTAGGTAACTTGACTAGGAGAAACTTTACCAAAATATACCTGACTGAACTAAAGATCGTAAGCAATCAGCAGACAAATACCCTAATCTGGTATGCCACAAATAAAAAGGACTTGACAGAGAATCTAATTAAAAAGAGAAAAAGGCAGTCGGAGAGGTAGTCATATGCAAATGCAAGCTCTCCACCACATAGAGGTCTCCAACTCTATAGCCAGTCCCAATCTGCTGCTTGGACATCTGATCTTGCACAGAACAGATAGAAGAAGAGAAGATAACATGAAAACTGCAGTCATGAAGCTGACTGACAGATAACTAAGGAACATATAAGATAGATGGAATAGAGACGGTAGACATAGCAGACGGTAGGATAGAACCAATAGGTATAACAAACATAACAGACCCATTAGCAACATTAACAGTAATAGGGAAAGGAGGGGGATTACAATTCTAGAGTAAGAAGAGATGAGGAGTCATATGATGAGAGGCACTAGAGTAAAAAATCTAGATAGACGAAGAGATACTTGAAGAAGACCCAAATAAATCTGAATAAAGAGAGGAAACAACTGAGGCGGACGAGAGGGCTGGGAGGTAGATAGTATATACTAAGGTTGACTAATCTAAGCACTCAAAGAAGCCAAGTCAGGATCAAGAGACGGAGTAGATGCAGTAGAGTCGGTGGGAGGCCGAAAAGTACTAAAAAAAGGAGCTCGGAACTGGGGCTGAGGCTGCTGAGAAGATGAGGCAAGCAAACGTCCCTTCTTGGGACAGTGATTTTTTTTTTTTGTTGTGTTGATAAATCCCTTCTTAGGACAATGATACTCCCAATGGCCCTTTTGATGACATAAAGTACACTTATCTGAAGCTAGTAGCCTATTTTCAGGCCTAGCAATCTGATCCTTTGACATTGTAATAAACCAGTAAAGTAGAAGAGAACTGATGGACAAAGTATAATAAATAGCCTATTTCCAGGCCTAGCAATCTGATCCGTCATTGTAATAAACCAGAAAAGTAGAAGAGAACTGATGGACAAAGTATAATAAATAGAAAATTGAGGGACTTTGGTGTAAAAAACCAGAAAATAGGTTGTAAGTGTAAATCCCCAAGCAAAACCTGAGTCAGAACTGAGAACCACAGCCAATACTGAGAACCAGACGAAAAGAGAGACCGAAGTTGAAGTCTAAAGTCGAAGTCGAAAGAGGGAGAACAAGATAGAGACCTCTTCGATCGCGCAAACTAGAGTTAGAGGAGATTACAAATGTGAGTCTGGTGAGTGGAGAAGATTGCGACTACGATCGAAGCCTCAAAGAGAGAAGTCGCGATCGATTCCTCAGAGAAAGAGAGGTTGCGAGAGCAGATGGACTGATGAACCAGATGAAGCAGGAGAACTAGAGGGTTGCGATGATGGGTTACAACGATGCAGCAGATAGGTCACAAAGATGGGTCACGATTTGAACTAGATGAGTTGTGAATTAAAATAGATAGGTTGCACATCAAAGGAGCAGACGATGAACTTAGTGAGGACCAGAGAACCGATTAAGTCCACAGAACATAACCAAAGAATCGAACCAGAGAATCAATCATGATTGCTGCTAGGGTTTCACACATGGCTCTGATATCATGTAAGATTTCTAAAGAATCTGTATATTCAATTATGTATCAACACAATATGTACATCTTATATATATAGCAATTCTAGGCCTAATCCTAAATAGGAAACGAGAATAAAACTAAACCAAAATATTCACATAATCTAATCAATCTAAAATATTCACATAATAATATATACTAATCAGTGTGTTTGGTTTGAGTTTTTTGAATTAAGTTTTTTGAAAGTTGAATTTTTTGATTTTCGTGTTTTTTTGTTTTTAGTGAATATTTTTAAAATTTTAAACATTTTTTTTACTTTTTTAGACGCACCTTACTCAGATGTATCTAAAAAGTAAAAAATTTATGAAAAAATATTTTTAAAAATTAATAAATACATAAAAATACAAAAAATGTATTGAATTATCGTATTTTTTTTTGTATTTTTAGTATTTAGTGAATTTTTAAAAGGTTTTTTTCAATTTTTATTTTTATTTTTTAGGTATATGTATGTTAGGTATGTTTAAAAATTAAAAAAATTGCTCAAAATATTAAAAAAATTCAGTAAAAACAAAAAAAAACACGGAAAATAAAAAAAGTAGAATTTTCTGAAAAGTGTTTTTGAAAAATGATAACCAAGCATAGTGAATATTATTCTCACAAATATAACTGTAATTTGTTAGAACTTTTTTAACTATAGGAACTTGTTGAGCTTATTTGGACAATTTGAAGCATGCTTCTGGGGGGGGGGGGGTTGAAACACATGCTAATGTGGGACATCATAAGAAAATTTGGGGGAATACTGTGTATATTAGTTTCCTGGTGGGTTTAAGTTGATGGTGGACCGTAGTTCAGTTTTAATAAGATAAAAGAAAGGATCTTGAGTTTATGAGCCAAAAGGGATGAAATTGGCATGAATTTTCAGTCACAGTTGCTGGATTTGTTAAAAGTTGGTGCCTTGAAAACTTTGGTTGGGAAGTATTTTTATTGTTTATGAAGTAAGTAGTTGTTTTCAGATTAAGTGGCATTGCTTGACAACCGCAAAGGGATGGTACATTGTTGAAGCCCAAGTTAGGATGTTCTTGTCTATCTTTTACTTACCAAAGTTAAAAAAAAATGAAAGTAATTGTTAGTGCAAATATGTTAGCTTTTGTTTTTTAAATGTAGATTTTATAATATGTGATAACACTTTCTCAGAACCCCAATAATATGGTTAGACATGTAAAAAATAAGGAGTAGCTTGTTTATTTTGGTGGTTTGTGACATGGGATGAGGGCACTTTAAGTTGGCATGAAGATTCTATTTATTTTGTTATTTTATATTTACATTTATTTATTTTTAGTTTTATTTATAATTTAATTAATTTCTTATATAAGGAGGGATTGAGTTTCCAATAATATTAGAATTTAGTTTCTCATGTGCAAAATGGTTTTATCGAACGAGGAGCTTCTTATTGGACCACCACCAACCAATTCCCTTGATCAAGTTAGATTAAGTTGATTTCCTCGGTGTTGATACTTTCATTTGGATTGTCAAGCCATATATGGTAGACCATATCAGCAACTTGAAGACCAAGACAATTGGAACTACAGAGGAGCTTCAATTGTAGAAAAAAAATAGTGAGCCAACATATTTGAAGTACTTGATTTGGTGGTATGGAATAGTTCAATATTTTAGAGCAAACTAGGGGGCGAGCTCTTTTTATCAGTCGGTGAGAATGGCGCGGAACGTGGACACACCAAGTTGACATCAGGATCTATTTATTTTGTAATTTTATATTTATATTTATAGTTTGATTAAGATTATAGTGATATTTAGTTTCTTATTTAACTAGGGATTAAGTTTCCAATAATATTAGGATTTAGTTTTTTAGTTTGAATTAGGTTTTAACCCTTTAAGTACTAGGTCTTTGCATTGTAATAGTTAGCTTGGATGATTGATATTGAGATTAAGGCTGTGGCGCTATTCTTTTTCTTCTTCCCTACAATGTTCTACATTAGTTTGACTGACCCGAATTTGTTATTTGTATATCTGTATAAAATTTTCTTTTTTGAAGTTCTAGAGAGGGACACTCAGAGAGACAATTGCATGAATTTTATTTATTTTCTTCTAACACACAGGGTGTCATTGTTTTTGGTGACTTTTCATATCAATTTTAAAATTACGGTAAGTGTAATTTGAGGAGTTGTGAAATTTTCACCATTGCTAGTTGTGGACGAATTATAATGTTCCTTGCTCATTTTTTCCCATTATCAGAACGTTCAGGTATTTGCTATCATTAGTCATTCTGTTGTCGCTCTCTCCCCCATTTCCCTCTCTCTTGTAGCTATGTTAATTTTGTCTTTTGTCAATGCTTGCAGCTGTCAATATCAAGGGAGTTTTCAACACATCAAATGAGACAAAATATGAGAAAGAGGCTCCTGAAGGTAACCTTGACCTACTTGCTCTCTCTCTCTCTCTCACACACACACACACACATCATTTATTTGTTTGGAATGTGGGTGTGTGGGCTTAATTGTGAGATGGGATATCCAAAATAAATGATGTCCTCTTTAGTAATTTCATTTGAGGTTATTATTGTAATAACAAATAATAATAAAATTGGGGGGTCCAAAGTAATAAGTGGGGTGCTAATAGTAGCACTTATAATCTTTTATATTCAAAATAAAGTTGCTTTTTAAAACATAGTATGCTGTTTTAGAATGAGACTAGCAAATAAGTTACATTTTCATGTGTAAGCTGTATCAAGATTTCCAGGATGCTTAAGATGATATAACAAACAAGTGCACTTTCATGTGTAAGTTATATTATCAAGATTTCCAGGATGCTTAAGATGACATTTTATGAATTTTGACTGGCATTGTTGAATACAAGTATCATTTCTTGAATTATAACAGTTGTTTTCAATGTGAATTCTTAATTGCTACTTTCATTTTTTATTGACTCCATGCATTAAATGATTTACTCAATTAATGCCAGGCACCAGGGAAGAACGACAAAGATTTGCCCTCTGAAACATTGGTCAGTGACATTTTAAATTTTTTTAGCTTTATTATATGATTTTTTATATGTATCGATGTAGATTTTGTTTCATTTTTTTTTTCATTAAAAAATAGAAATGTAGTACTATGTGAAAGGAATGAATAGAAGATAATGTGGAAGAGTTTTTTCCCAGTTCAGAAATAGAAAACTTAAAAAAAAAACCCCAATATTTTGAAAACAAAGAACCAATATCACTGGATCTTGATTTTGTAAGAACATTTGTACTGAATGGCTATGATTTTGTTTTTGTACATTTGTGAATGCGTATGTGATTGGAACGTGAAGGCCACAAATATGTGTAATTTGCGTGTTGTATTGAGTTGAACATAATAAATGAACACTTTAGAGCGAGTAGGTAAAACATTAAGATATTTAGCAAGTTTGCAGGGAATGTTATAAATGACATACAACCATGTCTGTTTTTGCTTATAGGATAGATGCTATTTGTCTAGCACCTGAGTCATTCCCGAGCACCATACATTGGAAGTGGACTTGTCATCAACTTTATTGGTATAAAACAAAACAGGCAACTGAATGAAATAGGCAAATGTGCAGTTCATAACAATAATTGTTCAGAACATTTTCTACGTATAGTTCTGTATTGTTTTGTGACGGAGGATTATATGATATAAAAAAAGAGTGTTAGACAGTTTCCTAATATGATGAACTGAAAATACGTTCTACTCTTGACTTTTGGAAGTTCCTTTTTCTTTAGTTTTTATTCCTTAGAAACACGGACATATAAACATGACACAACATGTGCACATGAAATTTTTCAAAAAATGTAGAACACGACACACAAAATAGATGGTTTAATATTTATTATGTGTCTCATAAATGAATATTAAGTTCCAATATAATAAAAAGAATGTAACACAAACACTAATTCGTAAAAGTTAAATACTGGGATTAAATGATAAATTTGCATTGTTTTTCTTCTATTGTTGTATTGTATCTTAATTATTTTGTTCAAATTTATAATATGTTTCATGTGTGTCTAAGCAATGAATATGAGAGTCATCCAAATATCCGAAGTCTGCTTGGGTCTAAAACAATTTTAAAAAAAGACATTTTTTGACGAGTGTTCGACACGTGTCAAACATGTTAGAAATAATGAGGCTATGTCATATGGATTCCAGTTAAAAGGCCATATGAGTGAAGCATATATGTTGTCTTTTTCACAGAAAATTTGATATAATAGAATCATAGAATGTGTAATGAATTCATAGGAAATATTTTTTGACATAAAAACTAAACAATAGTACACATGTTTGTATTTGTATTAGTGCATATGATATTGAATATGCGTTTGTTATTTTTACTGTTCTTTGTTGTATTATTCAGGAGCCTATTTAAATAATCTGGACTAATCTAGTATTAATACAAGGTATTAAAAGAGCAAACCATAATTTTCATTGTCTCCTTTTCTCAAATTGTGTGCCTCCTCTCTCTTTTTTCTTGTCTATTTTCTTTGCAATAATTTCAACTTGGTATTAGAGCATTTTTCAAACTTGTTGTCGGTGATATAGCTATAGCTGTAATGTAAAAAAAATTGCTCTCCATGTTGGACTAGGAGAGCTGAATTTCACCATGTTTTTCTTTTCTGATCTAAATGGTTTAGATGTGCTTTTTCATTTTTCTTTTATTTTTCGAAAAAATATCAGTATGGTCTAGATATGTGAGTTGTGGCTTATTTGGAGCAAATTTTTGGGATACATAAAGGAGAAACCCAGATTCCTGTTGGGCCACATATTGACCCTCAATCAGAGATTAACTAGTTGTTGCTTGAATTTTGTGATGTGACCCCAGATGAGTTATTGAACGAGTTTCCTCATTTGAGTGACATTCAACACGCCATTGACCTACTTCCATGATCATAGTTACCTGATTTTTCATATTAAAAGATGAACCCCGAGGAGTGTGCTGACATGATAGGCAGGTAGCGGGACGTATATTCAGCCCAGTCATAGTCCTTCTATGGTCCCAACCCTTTTGATCATGAAGAGGTATGTTTCTTGGAGGATGTGCATGGACAACAGGGCCATCAACAGGATCATGGTAAATATAGGTTTCTCATCCCCAGACTCGATGACTTGTTAGATCAAATGGTTGTTTCCAAGTGGCATTCTAAGATTGATCTGTGTAGTGGTTACCATTAGATCAAGATTAGACTGGTGATGAGTGGAAACCTCCTCTTAAGACTTAAGATGGATGGTATGAGTGCTTAGTCATACCTTTTGGTCTATTGAATGCACCTCTATTACTTTCATGAAGGTTATAACTGAGCCTTTGCATCCTTTCATTGGGATTTTTTTGGTTGCCTATTTTGATGACATCTTGATTTATAGTGGTTCTTTGGAGGATCACTTTGTTCATGTTCGTGAGGTTTTTGTTACCTGTAGGTTAGCCAAGTGACATTTTAACCTCAAGAAGTGTTCATTCATGCAGAGTCATGTGCTTGTCTATCCTGCTCATAAATTGATAATGCGTTCAACCAACTTGCCAGCACCGCATCTCCACCCCCCCCCCCCCCCCCCACACATTTGGAATAGGTACCAAATCCAACAAATTGTTAGGATTTTGGCCATAAACAATCTCGAAGAGACTTTGCTGTGTAGTCGTATCTTTTGGACTGATTAAAGGCAAATTCGGCTTGCTGTAACACAATCCCACTGCTTAGTGTTATTTCCCTTTCCAAATCCCTACACAAAATCCATGATCCAAACACAGAGCAATCTGGAATGCCTAATCTGGTTCATTTAAAGAGAACCATTATGCACACAATAGTTCTCTTGCATATCTTTATATATTGTTCACTTCATTATAGGCCTAATATATGCATCATCCTCATAAAGTTCTTTGAAGTGGCAAAACCAACAACTTTCACCTGCATAGTAGATAATAAAGAAGACCACCTGCTTGATGAGAGCTCAGAGTACGACTCCGGTGCAGTTCGTGAGGGAGATGATCAGGAAGAGTCTGACCTTGATCTTAATAACCTTTTTTCTAAGAAGGGCACTATTGAGGGGGGGGATTTGAGGGTGTTTCTGAATCAATGGATCATGTCAATGACTCTGTTAATCATGATTCTACTGAAATGTCATCACAGAGGGGTCACATGGTTGTTCCAGATTCTTTTTCTCTTGGGGATGGGATAGGGGATCCTCAGTGTCTTGGTCTTAAGTGTTCTATTAGGGGAATGACTGATAAAGGAGTCACTCCAAATATCTCGGGAGCCATGAAGGATGTTTCTACCTTTAACCCTGCATCCTATAATGCAAATGTAAGTGTAGGCCAAGTGAATGATGCTCAAGAGGGAGCTTCTGTAAGGCATATGCATAGCAGAGGCTGTGTTTTTAGTAGTTTGAGGGATAGTGACGCAGAGACAGAACGCTGGTTGATGGAGTTGAGTAAGTTTGCGTAATGTCCAATTGAGGAAAATGAAGTACCCCATTTCAAGCATTTGCTTCAAGTTATGGGGCTGTCCCTAGTAAGTTTAAATGGGAAGGGTGTTGTTAGCAGATTGGATAATAGTGTCACTAGGGGGGAGAGTACTAGGCGAGGAGGGGGAGGGGTTTCGGTTAGAAAGGGGGCCAGGGAGTTAAAGAATTTGATGAGTACAATTAATTATGATAATAGGCATGGGGAGGTTAGGGGTGACAATTATTATCAATGAAGATTGTTAGCTGGAATGTAAGAGGTTTGGGATCCCGGAAGAAGAGGGGGATCATTAGGGATTTTTTGGGGAAACATCAAACTGACATTGTCATTTTTCAAGAAACTAAAGTAGAGGTTTGTGATAGGTTTCTTATTAAGAGTATTTGGGGAGCTAGGCATAAAAGGTGGGCCTTTGTATCATCAGTGGGAAGGTCAGGAGGTATTTTAACTATTTGGGATGAGAGGGTTGTGTCGGAGTGTGAAACAGTAGTTGGTGAGTTTTCACTGTCAATTAGGTTTAGGAATCTAGATCTCAGTGAGTGGTGGTTGTCGGGGGTATATGGTCCAAATTGCCCTTCTAGGAGAAAGGAATGGTGGGATGAGTTATATGGTTTATTTGGGTTATGTTATCCTAATTGGTGTTTAGGAGGGGATTTCAATGTGGTTAGGAAGGTTTCAGAAAAGCTTAATGGGAACGGAATCAATAGGAGTATGAGAGATTTTGATGGTTTCATTAGAGGATGCGAATTGGTTGACCCTCCTCTTTTTAATGCCAGATTCACATGGTCAAATTTAAGGGAAAGGTGGGTCTGTTGTCGATTGGATAGATTTTTATTTTCTTTGGGGTGGAAGGGGATTTTCCCCAATGTCAGGCAGGAGGCATTACCAAGATTGGAATCTGATCGTTGTCCAGTGATGTGTGAGAGTTGTCCTTTTAGGTGGGGTCCGGCTCCATTTAGATTTGAGAATATGTGGTTGGAACATCCTTCTTTTAAAGAGGCCTTTGAGGAGTGGTGGAATACTACTACATATCAGGTGTGGGAAGGTTATAAATTCATGAGAAAGTTGAAAGTGATTAAAGAAAATGTGAAACAGTGGAATAGGGAGATTTTCGGGAATTTAGAATCAACTGAATGTCAGGTTTTGCGAAGGATTGAGGAGATAGATACTTGGAGATGCAAGGGAGTGAAATTGAGGCATTGAGGGGAGAGAGGAAGGAGTTAGGTTTGAAATTGGAAGAGTTGACTCTTAGGGAGCAGATCTTTTGGGCACAAAAAGCGAAGGGGAAATGGCTAAAAGAAGGGGATGTTAGTTCAAAAAAATTTCATAGAATTGCGGATGGGAAAAGGAAGAAGAAACTCATTAAGCGATTGGAAGTAAGGCCAGGTGTAGTGGTGGATAGAGAGGAGCAAATAGTTCAGGGGATTTTTGATTTTTATTCTAACTTGTTTTTGGCGGAAGATATTGTCAGGCCTGGGATAGATGGACTTGAATGGCAGCCTATAGATCAAGAGAGTGCGATGTGGTTAGAGCGACCTTTTGAGGAATATGAGATTCGGGAAGCAGTTTTTGAGTGTGAAAGGGACAAGGCTCCGGGTCCAGACGGTTTTTCTATGGTTATTTTTCAAGATTGCTGGGAGGTGGTGAAAGAGGATCTGGTTAGAGTTTTCATGGAATTCTATGAGACAGGGGTGGTCAATTTATGTACAAATGCCAGCTTTATCTGTTTGATTCCTAAGAGGGATGGAGCCATTAGAATGGGAGAATTTAGGCCTATTAGTTTGATTAAATCACTTTACAAGATTTTGGGTAAGGTTTTGTCAAAAAGGTTGAGATGTTCTTTAGGAGATACAATCTCTCAGACACAAGGGGCTTTTGTGCAAGGTAGGCAGATTCTAGATGTGGTTCTGGTGGCAAATGAGGTGGTAAAGGAGTGTCGGAAGTTGGGGAAGGTAGGCATTGTGTTTAAGGCAGATTTTGAGAAAGCGTATGATCATGTAGACTGGCGCTTTTTGGATTTCGTGATTAACAAGAGAGGATATGGTGCGAGATGGAGAGCTTGGATTAGGATTTGTTTGGCGTCTTGTAATATGTCGGTGATAGTTAATGGCAAACCAGGGAAATGTTTTAAGGTCTCGCGAGGTTTGAGACAGGGAGACCCTTTATCTCATTTTCTATTCATTTTGGTTGTCGATGTGTTAGGTAGGATGGTTGACAAAGCTAAAGAGGTAGGCCTATTTGAAGGTTTACAGGTTGGTAGAGATAGGGTTAGTGTGTCGCATTTGCAATTTGCGGATGACACTATTTTCTTCTCTTTGAGGGATAAGTGCCAAATGGCAAACCTTTTTTCAGTAGTTAGGCTTTTTGGGGCAATTTCAGGGCTTAAGGTTAATTTAGAAAAGAGTAGGGTAGGGGGTATTAATGCTGATTCAAGTTTGATTCAAAGGGTGGTTGAATTACTTGGCTGTGGGATTGAGACATTTCCTATGAAGTATTTAGGCCTCCCACTGGGAGGTAACCCAAGAAGTGAAATGTTTTGGAATCCAGTGGTGGAAAGGATAGGTAAGAGGTTAGATGGGTGGAGTAGGGCTCTTTTGTCCCGTGGGGGTAGATACACTTTGGTTAAGACAGTGCTGAGTGGGATCCCTATTTATTTCATGTCTTTGTTCAAGATTCCGGTCAAAGTAGCAAAATCCATAGAAAAGCTAATGATGGATTTTTTGTGGGAAGGAAAGGAAGAAGGAAGAAAAGACCATTTGGTGAAATGGGAAACGGTGTCATTACCAAAGGAAAAAGGGGGCTTGGCAGTTGGTAATATATTGGCTAGAAACATGGCTTTGCTGGGCAAGTGGTTATGGAGATTCCCAATTGAGTGTGGTTCATTATGGCATGCAGTTATCAAAAGTAAATATGGGTTGCATGTTAATGGTAGGGACTCTCAGGTGGTTTCTAGGGGTAATGGACGTGCTCTGTGGAAGTCAATTTCTCATATTTATCCAATTTGGTCCCAATTTATTTCTGTGAGGGTGGGGAGGGAGGACATGGTAAGGTTTTGGGAGGATGTTTGGGTGGGTTCTTCGTCCTTTGTTGAGTCTTATCCTCTTTTGTATAGAGTTTCTCAATCTCATAATTGTTCTATTGCGTCCGTGGCTGTCTCTTCGTTGGCTCCTTGTTCATGGAATTTTAATTTTTACCGAAATCTTCATGATAGGGAAGTTCCCGAGTTGATATCTTTATTGTCAAGGCTTGAAAATGTTTCTTTGTCTCCAATCTTGGAGGATCGTTAGTTTTGGAATATTCATTCGTCGGGCTCTTTTACTTGTAAATCCTTTCTAGAAAAAATCATTGATATTCCGCATGTACCTCAGTTTTTGTTTCACAAAAGGATCTGGAAGGCATGTGCTCCTCTTAAGGTGAAAGTTTTCATGTGGATTTTGGTTCATGGGGGAACTTTGACAAATGATTCATTGCAAAGGAGGAGAACTTCATGGTTTTTTAATCCTCAATGGTGCATAATGTGTTGTAAAAGTGGAGAATCTTTGGATCATCTTTTTTGCATTGTTCGGTGGCGGGACTTCTGTGGAATCGGGTGTTTGGTTTGGGCAATGTACAGTGGGTGGCTCCTAGAGGTTTTGCTCAAATGCTATTATTTGATTTTCAAGTCTTTGGAAGGTCGAAGAGGGCTAAAGTTCTTTGGAGTAGTGTAGTCTTTACAATCTCTTGGGTCATTTGGTTGGAGAGGAATGGGCGTATTTTTGAAGGAGGAACTAGGGATATAGATTATTTATGGGATAGAGTGTGTTATTTGGCGTCTTTTTGGGCCTCGGCAAGTCTTGTGTTTCGAGGGATTCCTCTTTTTTTGATTGCTTCAAATTGGGTGTCGGTTTGTGCTGAATAGTTGTGTAGTTTTGGTTGTCTTTTGGTTTGGTTGTCTTTTTGGATGTATTTTTTCTTTTTCATTGTGGAGGATGCCTTATCCTCTCCTCTTTGGCCTTGAGCCTTAATAAAATTTATCTTTTTGTTGCTGATAAAAAAAAATGCATCTGCTACTCTATTATGTACTCCGGCCTTATGCTTTGAAGGGAAAGTAAACCCCTGCAAGAATGAAACCATTGTCCGTGTTTTGGACCCAAGTTCTTTTGTCTGTATTACTTGATATCATAAGTTGAATTCCAGAGTCTTGTACCAATAAGCTTCTTGTTGAAGTATGCAACAAGTCTACTTTCTTGACTTTAGCACAACTCCAATGCCAACTTGCAAAGCATTCAAATATGTTTTCAAAATCTGGCAGTGCCAAAATAGGTGCCTCAGTTAACTTTTTCTTTTATAGTGTGATGCTATCCTAAGCCTTGTTGGTTCACCTAGAGACACCATTCACCTTGTCGGTTCCCTTGTTGGAACCACTACTGTTTACTGATTGGTTGGCCACCAATGACTGCTCGGTCTTTTTAGACCTGCCGTTTACTGTACTGTTTTGCTTATGGATGTACCACTTATGACTGTTTACTGAACTGAACTATTTACTGAATGAATGTATGTCCTATTTTCCGAACTGTACTGTGGCATCCTTGGCACCTACTGTTTACTGTTACTGCTACCGTTTGACAAATAGCCCCACCGACGGTCTATGAACGGGTGGATTTGTCTAATCGAACCGGTTCCCAAGATTTGAACCAATACTGTTTACTGTACGGAATGCCAATGGATGTACCACATATCACTGTTGACTGAATAACTGTTATGGCCTGAAACATGAGCCACAAACTGAATGACTGATAAACTAATTGAAATGATCGTTTTCAATATACTGAAAGGACATTCATTCTTAACCCTTTATGCTTTATGTTATTCACTGGGCTTTAGCTCACTGCTCATATATATATGTAGGTGTACAGGCATCAGACTGTTGCTAGAGGCGTCAGGGTAAACTCCAGTTTGTCAAGCCAGCCTATGTGCCTCACC
This sequence comes from Camellia granthamiana, assembly GCA_036172215.1. Classification (NCBI taxonomy): domain Eukaryota; kingdom Viridiplantae; phylum Streptophyta; class Magnoliopsida; order Ericales; family Theaceae; genus Camellia; species Camellia granthamiana. Next base: position 79,215,425 of record CM069912.1, on the reverse strand, counting down.
GCGAGGTTCCGAGCCTAATGCTAAGGCTTAGGGGTGTTTTAGTACTTCCCCTACTATACTGTCTTACTGTTGTTTAACTGAATGTTTACTGTATTGTCAAGTGGGGATTGAGTCCCTGTACTGAGTGACTGAAAATATTGTATCGACTGTACTGTTCTGTACCGACTGTTGAATGCATATGTATGGAAAATCTTTTTACATATAGACTGTCACAGCTCATTGGACATTGTTTGATTACTGTATTGGCTTCCGCCAGGCCCTGTACTCTGTTTTACTGTATTACTGTTAAGCAGGCCTTCGGTAATCTCGGATTACTGGCCGGTTACGGTGCTAAACCCATAGGGCCGGGTTTGGGTCGTGACAGAGTGGTATCAGAGCGATACTTAACCACGAGTTATACCGCACACACGTGTCCAAATGAGCTATAGGATGTCCTAGAAAAGAAATTAGGGCATTGCATGAGCATGAAAAGTGTGTGCGACAATGACATGACTGAATATATGCCAATGTGATAAACTGTTTAAGTATGCAACTGTTTATGTTTATGATTACCGTACTGTCTATGTGAACTGAAACGAAACATATAGGCATACTTAAAGAAGTTAAATGGAATAACATGTAATGTTAATGTTAATACTGACTGTGGAAATCTATAAGAAAGTGAACGTGTGAAAATAAAGGGTCATGTGACCGTACCTGAGCTAAAATAAAGGTATACACACGTCCAATATGAAACGAAATGTGGAATCAGTAAGAACCTTTCCTATATTGATAATCACCCTGTTTGTGTGTAAACAAGGGAAAGGGCGAGGATTGTGAACGGACTGAAACTTCTAATCTGAGGAGTAATAGACTAGAATGAATGATTGAGGCCTTAATCGAAAATTTGAGAGAATAAAGGCAGACATACGTGCCTGAACCAACTGACTATGAACTGACGACACTAATACTGAAACCCGAATAAACTGAAACCACCGGAAATTCTGGGAGGTACTGAATCACTGAAAACTGAGACTTGGGTTTAGAAACTGAGAAAATCTGTGAAGTTCTCTTCGAAGAAATGCTTTCCCCAATACATCTGAAATAGGAAAGTACCTGAGTCTGAACAACTTGAGTAAGGTAATGCGACTGTGATCGAATATGAGGTAAAATTTACCAAGCTTTAGTTGATAGGCACCCCACATGATAGATACTGGCTACAAAAGACTAGAAAAGAACTGAAGGTGGGCGTGACCTAGATGTGTTTGACTGAATCGACGTTTTAAAACCGTCAAAGTGTGTAGATGTCTTGGATAGAGTATTAATATCTGAGACAACATAGCAGTATTGAAATATCCAAACCAACATCGTTGACTGAATCCGAAAGAATGAAACAGAAAGTGAAAATGACCGGTAATTGAATGACCTCCGTGAATGGAAAATCCCGGGGAATAGCTTTGACCAATGAAGGTTGAAGAAGCAATATGAACAATGATATACCTATCCGTACCATATGTGGGAAATATTACTGGGGCGTTGCCACCGCCTATCCGAAACTTAGTCTAGGCATGGACAGGGAGAACACTTGCCTAAATCTTGCCCACGAACTGAGTTTAAATAGAATGCACGGAACACTGAAATGACTGACACGGGTATGACCTTGATTATATGTAATTGCTTATACGAACGATTGTGTGAGGTTTGTATACTCCGTAATTTGGTACAGACTGTGAACATATTGACTGAACTAATTGAACTACTGGAATTATGAACCATACACTATGAGAACTGCTAGGACTTGTGAACAGCGAGAACTTGCTGCGTTAGGTCCTTGTATCGTATTGCAACAACTGATTGTGAACTGTCAAATGTGGCCTTTTGAACTGTTGAGTATGGGAATACCGTATGATTGACTGTGATTTGAGAAATTTGTACGACCAGGATTTGTACTGAACCGCTACGTATTGACGGACATTATTGAATGAACAGACCCTTGAACTCGAATTATACATGCGTATGCTAAATTGAACTATGAGAATATCTGGAAATTGAGGAAGTTGTTGATCCATGAAATATGTGGGATGTTAAACCCTAGAGTCTCATGCCTTTGTAGAATGACCTTGAAAGTCTGATTGGAATCACGTTCGGCCAACGTTGCTTCGAATCAGAAATTCTTGGTAAATTCCATGGGAATGAATAGGATACTCTACCAGTGTCCTTAACTGTTTGTGTGTGAGACTACTGACACTGAGAACCCATATTGACATGTTAAGATGAACTTCTGCCTATGAATTGTGAACGAATGCCTACATGAAAACTGATTTTGGAACTCACACCTGTATATAAATGTTCCCATGCCTGTAATACTGTTAAGACTGAGAGGAATAGACTGTGGATAACGAATCTCTTGAAACTTACTGTTGATGCGAACTATACGTACGACACTGTAAAGCCTTATGCTAACAATTACCGATGTTATGGAGACTGTTAGGCTTATGTACATACCTGCATACCTTTGCTTAAGGATGTTTTTAGACTGAGTAGACTTCGGATTTGTTACCTTAACTATTGCACCTGGAGGAACTAGTTTGTATTGTACACTGAACTTGTGAAATCTGTATTGGGACTGTTAGTAGATTCTGAATATGCACATACATGACTGTATCTTTGCTCAGAATGATTGATAAATTGGTTTGATAAGTTAACCGTTGGGACTATGACTCTGGAACTGCATGACGAAATAAAGACCCCAACTGATAAACTCTAGACTGTGAATTGTGATTGTAGAAAGATTGACATGACTGTTTGAGTGAACCTGCGAGCCTATGCTTTAGTGACTGTATGACCGATCTGGAACCCTCGTAGGACAACTCACTATTATGGGTCACCGAGAACCTTGGTGATGTATTACTGTATACCATATACTTATATGGAAGATTCATTGGGAAATTGCTATATTGACTGTGATGCTTACCCCTCGATATGAATAATTGCCTACCTGTGCATTTGTCTGCAAACTTGTTGAGAGGAACACATTGTATATGACCTGTACTGCTTTTATATGAACTGTAATGGTACCGGACTCTGATGTGAGTTTAACAATCGATGAACTCAGACTAATTGTCAAACTACTGACTATGTACCGCAATGACCGTAATGTGAACTAATGTGCCTCATCTGGGAATGATAGGAATGGAACTGTTATCCGATCTAATCCGATAGAACGGTGGGTTGATGAAACCCTTTGTGTAACTGATAGAATTTCTGTTGGATGCTTGTGCTTTGAACTGTTACTTATAATGATTTGGCAGAACTTGCATCTGACATGACCTGGTCGAACTCTCATCGAATTGATCTGAGAAAACTCTTGTTGAGAGCTATTATCTGAATTGCTTATAATGTGGGGAAAACTGGGCATATGGCACGTGATCACTTGCCCGGCAATACCGTTATAACCACGAATGTGTTTGACTAGGAAATGATTGTTTGAGGATTATTGTACTTCAGAACTGATGGAATCTGTTAACCACAGACTGGTTTTGATTATGAACCCTGACTGTCCGGAAGTATATGTAATCCGTATGACTGCTTTTGTATTGGCATGTGCTATGACTGAATCTGTGAGAACTGAAACTGTTGAATGGTTTGTGAATGGATACTTACCTCAGAACTCTGCCTACTGCTATGGGAGTAATGCACAAAATCGCTTTATGTTCCCGATAACTCCCGAATGAACTGGACTGACTGTGATGGATTACTGAACTGAGAACCGAATTGAACAAAGACTGAATGAAAGACTCGAAATTGAATGAATCGAATCTCTGTAACTTAACGGGGGAAATTACTTATGAAACTGGAACCAGTGCAAACCTATAACCCCGATAAGTATTTGATATAAGTAGTATGAATACTACTATACTGCTACTGTACTGTTACTGTATTGTCACCGTACTGATACTGTTACTACTACCGTACCTGTTATGTACTACTGGGTAACTGTATATGTCACGAAATAAATTGTCTCTGAAATGCTATGTGCTGTATACTGAATGATTGTTTGATCTCTGTTATATATTCGTGACTCTTGGTATTCTGTAATATATGTTAGCTGCCCGGTATCGGAGGTTCCTCTATGGAACCTATATCTGTTGGCACTCTGTTATCCGTACCGGAGGCCTCGTCATGGGGGCTTAGCTTCTGTACTGTTCTGTTCTGTTACCCGGATTCAGGATTCCTTCATGGAACTGGTTATTCATAACCATCACGTAACTGTATCTGTTCCATAATTGTATCTGTTCTGTACTGTAACTGTTCTGCACTGTATCTGTTCTGCATTGTATATGTTCTGTATCTGCTCTAGTAGTACTAATGAATGCACTGCATATGCTTAATGCAAGAATTGTGCATCTGAACAAGAATATGAAAATGAACATGTATCCGAATCTGTCTTTGACTGAAAACCGAAAGTGCATAAGATTCTGTTTTAATACGAACCCAAATCCCTACACGTGAATCCTGATTCTGTTACTGTGCATTATGTTTATGCTCCTGTTATAGAATGAAAATTTCCTTTATGATAGGCATCATTTCTGTTGTTATATGTTAACTCGAGTTTAGAGGACTAAACTCTTTATAAGGAGGGGAGACTGTAACAACCCCGTACCGTTTACCGATTAATGACTGATTGATTACTGACTACTGTTAATTGAGACTGATAATGATTGGTAATTGGACTGACTGAAATACTGAACAGACTGATTGAAAACTGGAACTAAATTAAACCCGAATTGATTGATTATTTATCTGTTCGTATTTACATTTAAACTGCAAATTGAAGGCCTTATCGGCGGCCGAATCGGAAATGATTTAGTGTTTTACGATCACCGAAATTTATGTGATTTAATGGTATAATTATCTGAAAATTGATTAGGAATGATTAAATTGGATTAAAGCAAGTTAATTGTTAACTTTGACTTATCTACCAAATTGCCACCTTAGTGGACCAATTGTTTACTATTATTTGAGAGCCTTATCACCTAACAACAATTGATCAGCCACATTTCTTCTTTTCAACCGACCAAATTTAGAGAAACAAGGGAGAATGAGAGCTAAGAAAGGAATTAAGCTCACTTTGTTGAATTGCTTGGAGATTACTTGGAATTGATGTGTAATTGGCATACTTGGTCTTGTAAACCTTGAATTCAAGTTATAGGTATGAATTTCATCCTCTTGATTGTGTCTTTAAGTGGATTCATGCATGGTTCATGTTTAATTGAAGAACTAAGTCTTGTTTTAGTTCAAATATGTTGGATTATAGCATATATCTTACATGCATGCTTGAATTGTTGAAGCTTGAGTTGATTTCATGGTCAAATGCCACATGCATGGTCATAAGCATGTTTAAACCATGTTTTCATCTTGTTTCGAAAGGATTGAGCTCATTGGAGCAAGAAATGAAGCTTTGATTTGTTTTAAAACTCATGCATGTTCATTTAAGCTATGTTTATGAAAATTGTTTTGAAAATGAGTTTAATTGACTCACCTTTGGGGCTTGAATTCTCAAATTGGCTTTTGAAACTTGTTGTTTATTGTTTTGGGATGTATTTTCCAGAATTTGGGCCCAAGAGGTCGAGAATTGAGTTGAGAATGCTTGGTTTGAGCTTGGAAGGCAAATCTGGAAATTCCAGATTTGGCTTCTTCGCTCGAGCGAAGGATTCCTCGCTCGAGCGACCAACGTTTCCTCTGAGCCACGCTCGAGCGAAGGATTGGTGGCTCGAGCGTAAAAATCGAGCATCCAGTACTTTTACTGTTTCATCAGACCGCTCGAGCGAAGGATTGTTCGCTCGAGCGAAGCCTTTGATTTTGCAAGCTCGCTCGAGCGAAGGAAGGCTCGCTCGAGCGAGGAGCCTATTTTCAGCAACTTTTGAAAAATGTCTTCCAACTGTATTTTTGCATCCTCATCTCATCCTAGGCATTCTTAGGCCTAGTTTAAGACACCTTAATGAGGATATTGATGTAGAACACACCGAGACAATTAGGGATTAGGTTATTGATCCTTCCCAACTGTATAGCTTAGTGTGTGTTCATCCTGTATACTGTGTAGGGTTGGCTTTCCGAGGAGACGCTCTAGCTTACTGTAGCCCAGAACTCTGTGAGTAACAACTGTGTAAAGATATGTTCAAAAATGACTATCTTCTGAACTGTTTATCGTATTGAACTGTTTATTAAACTGCTTACTGAACTGTCTACTGAAGCGAATTGCTTATTGAATCAAACTGTTTATTGAATCAAACTGTTATCGAACTGAACTATATTGTGGCATCTTTAGCATTACTGTTACTGACTGTTTACTGAAACGGAGCAAAGTGCTACACTGGGAGCCACCTCTAGATTCTACGGAACTAAGTGCTACAGTGGGAGCCACCTCTTGAATCCACACACTGTTACAGAGATCTCTGTCGGTTCCCTTGTTGGAACCACTACTGTTTACTGATTGGTTGGCCACCAATGACTGCTCGGTCTTTTTAGACCTGCCGTTTACTGTACTGTTTTGCTTATGGATGTACCACTTATGACTGTTTACTGAACTGAACTATTTACTGAATGAATGTATGTCCTATTTTCCGAACTGTACTGTGGCATCCTTGGCACCTACTGTTTACTGTTACTGCTACCGTTTGACAAATAGCCCCACCGACGGTCTATGAACGGGTGGATTTGTCTAATCGAACCGGTTCCCAAGATTTGAACCAATACTGTTTACTGTACGGAATGCCAATGGATGTACCACATATCACTGTTGACTGAATAACTGTTATGGCCTGAAACATGAGCCACAAACTGAATGACTGATAAACTAATTGAAATGATCGTTTTCAATATACTGAAAGGACATTCATTCTTAACCCTTTATGCTTTATGTTATTCACTGGGCTTTAGCTCACTGCTCATATATATATATGTAGGTGTACAGGCATCAGACCGTTGCTAGAGGCGTCAGGGTAAACTCCAGTTTGTCAAGCCAGCCTATGTGCCTCACCGCGAGGTTCCGAGCCTAATGCTAAGGCTTAGGGGTGTTTTAGTACTTCCCCTACTATACTGTCTTACTGTTGTTTAACTGAATGTTTACTGTATTGTCAAGTGGGGATTGAGTCCCTGTACTGAGTGACTGAAAATATTGTATCGACTGTACTGTTCTGTACCGACTGTTGAATGCATATGTATGGAAAATCTTTTTACATATAGACTGTCACAGCTCATTGGACATTGTTTGATTACTGTATTGGCTTCCGCCAGGCCCTGTACTCTGTTTTACTGTATTACTGTTAAGCAGGCCTTCGGTAATCTCGGATTACTGGCCGGTTACGGTGCTAAACCCATAGGGCCGGGTTTGGGTCGTGACACCTAGTTTAGGCTCGGGCATGCTCTTTCCTTCAGATGGGCCCAAAATATTCTTCTCCTCATCTTTATAAAATGTATACGTATTTTTTAGACCATGTGTTTTACAGTACGATCATGTACCCAACAACAAATGACACACATCCATAGCGACTACATCACACCGTATTTTATTAAAATACCTGTTACAATGGAAAAAGAAACTAAGCATTGCTTGGTAATATGTACTTAATTCCTTTTCTTAAACCATGTCAATTTGTAAGGATGAGGATGTGGCTTCATTTCTAGCTTTAACCTGGGCACTGCCTCTTCAGAGATGATGTTTTTGTAGCTGCCACTGTTAATGATTAGTTTACAATCATGCCCACCAAGAGCACAAGTGTTACGGAAGATGCTTGTTTTTAACCTATCCGCTTGAGTCTCATGCTTTGGGGTCAATTGGCTCTTCTGTTCGTATGACAAGTAACTTGCCTACACCGTACAACATTTCCGCTGCATCTTCTTCTTCATCATCGTAATTAGGAACATCTTTGTTCATCATCTTCTGGTTTGTCTCTCAATTAAGAGTGCTTGCCTTCTCTACTGTTATTTTTTCTACAGTAAATAGATTGATGACTAGGTCCCTACACTTGTAGCAACATATTGTTCAACCACTGGCCTGATTTATTGTATTAGGTACAGTGGTGTTTGGATGAGTTGCTACTACTGCAGAATTGCCTCTTTGCAAACCTGATGGTGTTATATGGTTATGAGATATTGTCCATTGGCATTGACTATTTTTTGCCACTGATTTGTTCACAAAATCCTTACAGTTTATAGCCCCAATACTTTTACTGTTATGCTGTTTTGCCGCCATCACAGCATGCTGAACTGCTAAAAAGCACGGAGACGGACATGGACATGGATATGGACACACAGCATGGATACGGCATGGACACACCGACACCAATTTTCAAAAAATGCAAGCTTGACACCTAGGGGACACACATGAACTATATAATTTTATATATTTATTATATGTTATTTATATGAATATATATCATTCAAAGATAATTAAAAAAAAAATGTAATCTAACACTTTATAAATTTACATTGTTTTTTCTTTTATTCTTTTATCCTAAATTATTTAGTTCAAATTTATAATTAGTTTCATATATATTTAACCGGTGGACACATGTTTTTAACCAATGGGCATGTGTGTCCTCCAAGTGTCCGGATCTAAATTTCAAAAAAAAAAAGAAGGCATGTTTTGATGAGTGTTGGACACGTGGGGCAGTGTCCAACGAGTGTCTATGTCCGATACAGACACATCACCTTCTTAGAAGTGTGTGTTTTTCTTGGCTAAACTGCCTCTGAAACAGTCAATTTGCTAAAATTAAGTAAAGCTTGTAGGGACTGCTTAAGGCCAGGAACATATCACGCTACCAGCTGATCTTCACTCTCAGACAATTCATTCCAAGCAATCGATTGATAGAATTCTTCTGTAGTCATCAACAGCCCAGTTTCCTTGCTGCAGATGTTGCAAACGCTGATACATAGTTTTAACATAGATGAAAGGAATGAGAGTTTCTCTTCACTTCTTTTTCATCTTCTCCCAATTATTGATTTTTGAATTTTCTTTTCTTTGTTGCATTAAACTATGTTGTTCCCACCTTACAGAAGCACTTCCTCTCAACTTCAATGCAACTAGCTTAACCTATGCATCTTTAGGTACATCTTTGAAATCAAAATTCTCTGAGTAGCTGCCAACCAATCAATAAATTCCACTACTTGAAGTCCTCCATTGAATTCTGGGATATACTTTTCAACCCAACATACCATCTTTGATCTTTCCATTCATAAGGTTTTCTATCTGGAGCAAGATCATGAAACAGTTTGTCAAACACTTCTTCCTCCTACCCATAATCACCATCATCACGAGTTGGAGTTTCTAGTTGTGCAATATGTTTGGTTAAGGCTTCAACTTGCCTTTTAAACTCCAGTAATTCTTCTCATCATTGATCAGGAGCCATTGCTTCAGGAGTTGCAATTCCACGACCTCGTTCTCTTCCTTTTGGAGTCACCTTAAGGTTGCAAGACCCCAACCCGAAGAATAAGGAAGTGGTTCTGATACCAACTTACACAGCGAGTGTACAAGAAAAGAATCAGAGAAAGAAGGCAAACAAGCAAGCACGAATTCAAGGTAAATAATCAACAAAGAAGATGCAACCCAAGAAAGGGAATGGAAATATTTCATTTCCATGTCCAAAAGGTCTACCATTGTAAAGGCTGCAAATTATTTTTGTAATCTTTAAGAAACCCTACTTAACACTTAATCTTGATCCTTGAATCCTTTCTAATGGACCATCCAAATAAATAAATAAAATCTAAAAACTGGTAAGCGCTGCAGAAGCATGAACAGTGATGCTACAGTACTGCTATAGGAACATGAACAACAGCTTGCATTAAAAAAAACTAAATTAAAAACAATTCCAAAATGAAATAATTAAAATTTGCTCTTCTTTGGCTGCTGTTTTTTTTGTCAAATCTGGCCATAAATTTTAGCTTTGTATGGGCTGCTTTATTACATTTCATCCTAAGATGCACAGACACGGACACACCAATTTTTCAAAAATGCAGGATACGACACGTAGGGGACACACACGAAATATATAATATATATTTTTATATATTATATATATGAATATGCCATTAAAAGATAATAAAAAAAGTAATATGACATTTTATAAATTTACATTGTTATTGTTTTTTATTTTATTGTTGTATCCTAAGTTAATGAGTTCAAACTTATATTATTTCATGTGTGTCTAATCAGTGGACACGTGTGTTTAAGCAATGGATACAAGTGTCTGGATCTAATTTTTTTTTAAAAATTAGGATACGTTTTGATGAGTGTTGGTGTCCAACACAGACATGACATGGATACATCACCTTCTAAGAATTGTTTGTGCTTCTTAGATTTTATGAAAGAGAATTTGAATGTTGGTGTTATTTGTATGTGAAAACTAGAGATAAACTAGGAGACATCCTGACTTAAAAGAGTACTTATTATTTGTTTACCTAGTTATCAACAACTTGGGCCTTGAAAACATCGTTGTTCCAGTTTGAGGGAGAGTGTTAAATATGCTTTTGTTATTTTTACCTTTCTTCCTTGTATTAGTAAGGAGGGTATTTTTGTAACTTGGACTAGTCTAGTATTAATACAAGGGAAGCTTCTATTTGCACACTACAAAACTTCTCAATTCACATCATTTTGTTGTTCAGATATCAATTATTAAAATCAATCATGATATCAACTACTGAATGAAAACCCCGTTTGGTACTTGATATCCAATCATTTTTTTGTTTTGTTTGGTAGTTGATATACTAACACTTGATTTTTATTTCATTGTTGATATCCGTACAACACAAATTTTGTAAACTAAGGAAAAATAGAGGTGCAAATAGAAGCTCCCATAAAAGGGATTAAGGGAGAGACCCCTAATTTTCATTATCTCCCTTTTCTTATAATGTGTACCTCTTCTATCTTTTATTTTCTTTTCATTGATTTCAATTTTTACTGTCATGTGTCCACTGTACCTTATCTTATTCTTTTAGAATTTGTTATTTGTTGTGTTCACATTGCGTTGTATCCTAAGTAGCACGAATATGGACACAAGACACAGTTACAACAGGATACAAACATATTGATGTAGCAAGGGTGTAAAACATATCCTAAGAAGCACCAAACCACAAGGGTGTAAAATGAATTTAACCCTAAACTTTAAAAATTAATAATTTTTGTTGTACATATTTTTTAAATGAAATTTATATTTTTGAAATGTATTTAACAAGATCTATCAAATAAGATCTCACTTGAATATGTAATTTTATAAAATAAAAATAAATTTGATAGTGTGAATGTTTACATTGGCAGTGTGAATATTCCATGATATGAACATTCAACATTAAATAAATTTGACAGTGTGAATGTTCACATCATGGAACATTCATATTGTCAATGTTAACATTAATACGTGTTTCACCCTATTATTATTAGGAGTATTTTGATAACTATGTCACTCATAGAACTTATTAGAACATAAGAAAATAATTTAGACTAAGTGGAACATAAATAAGTTTCCTATGTTTATATGTTAGATAGAAAAAATGAGAATAGATACTGTAAAATCGTAATTTTAAAAATATCAATTATTCACAAACAAATTAGAAGTTGTAAAGATTTAGGCTTTCGAATTTTTATAAAATTAAAGGAGGGATAAGTATGTATAGGGTTTTTTTTTTTTTTTTTTTCCTCCGGTTTTCATTTTTTTCATCAAACTTGGCTAAGCCAAACATTGAAGTGTACTGCTTGAGATCGTCGAAGTTGCTTCAATTTAGAGCATTACGGTCTACAATACTAATAAAAGATGAATGAGTGTCGCACAAAGGCGAATAACCACACCTTAATATTATCACAAAATTCTTGATTAGCAGTTTCTGTGTTAACTCTCATGCACTTACCTGAGCTTGGACTTGTTATATGGTTTCTTTATTTAGAGGGTAAGATGATAGCTCAATCACAAGGATAATTCTATTTGCACACTATACTTTATCTCAGTACACATCATTTGTGTCGTTCGGATATCAACTTCTGAACAAAAGCAAAATGTTCGAATATCAACTTTTGAACAAAAACCAATTGTTCAAACAAAAATCCTATTCAATAGTAGGTATCCGAACATTTGTATTTTGTTCGGAAGTAGATATCCGAACATTTGTATTTTGTTCGGAAGTTGATAGCGGAACCTTCTACTCAAGTGGCTTTTCTTACTAAAAAATGTGATTTGCGCTCCCAAGTAAGAAAATTGTAAGAAACTTGCTCCCGTCGAGAAAGAAACTCGCTCCCAACTGAGATAGAAACCTCTCAAACATAAATCTAATAGAAACAAAAGAAAATCAACTCACACTTATTCTAGTAGTTTCTATTTATATAATATTTATTTATACTTAATAAAGGCAATTTGTAGTTGACATGAATCTCAAATATTTTTTCATATTTTAATACATATATTACAATTAAGTAGCATAAAATAATCATTAGAATATCTTTATATATTTAATAAATAAATATATACACGCCCATAGGCGGTCCCAACTTAAGAAACTTCTATATGCTCTCGCTCCACCTCCGCTCCCGTCCTAGCCCCTGTTTTGTGCAACTAAGATCCGAACGGCACAAATGGTGTGTACTGAGACAAAGTATGAGTGTGCAAATAGAACCACCCCAATACCAAGCACCATCTATCCATCGACAACTATTTATTGCATCTTGAGAATATATAATATATATGTATATTCAAGTTAGTCTTGCTATGTGTCTTCTATGACTAATCTATTAGTAGTAAAATATTGCTAATGGAGTGTCATGTGGGTGTTTGGTAAGACTTCCCATTTTCCTCACCCCTGAAAGAGTTTGAACAAGCCAATGCAAATTTAGTACTTGTTTTTTCCCCCCCATATGAATATAACAAATGATTTTCCTACGTGAACTCTAGTCAATTAGATTTATTTTAAGTTTGACCTGTTAAGTTGCATATCTATGCATAAAATTTACTTTTGATTTTATATTGTTAATCAGATATCCTTTGTGATTCTAGAAGGAAGAAATAAAATATTTTGAGGAGCGTGTAAAGAAGCTTCTTGAAATGACTCCACCTAATGGCAAAGAATTTCTTAATAGTATTGATCATATATTTTAAAGGGAAAGGAATTGGGTATGTTTTCTTTCTCTCTCTCTCTCTAGTAGCTACAATTATCTACTCACCACTGTGATGATTGCTTTCTAGCTTACTTTTTCCTCATGTTTGAGTGTTTTAGGTCTGGTGGAAACGTGATGGTTGCCCACCTTTTGAAAAGCCACTAATAGAGAAGAAATCAGTTCAAGATGGAGCAAAAAAGCGGTATGAATGTTTGTAGATTGATTGGAATAGGTTTTTAATTAATCTTGTGACAACGTGTGTTTGCGATCTTTGATGTAATTTAGAAGGAAGTCTGAGGTAGAATTGAAAGAGCTAGATTTTTATTTATTTTTATTTTTATTTTTATTTTTTGTCCTCGGGTAGTTTTGGCAAGTAATTGATCGATGATGATCTAGGTTAAAAATTTCATATTCAACAAATATGGAGTCAATCAAATGAAGCTTATCATAGTATAAAATTAGAGTGTCGGGTTTCTATTGACATGCTTTAGTGTTGTGGTTACATCATAATGAATACAAACCCATGGGTACAATTCATCCTTGCAAATTGGCTTGCAAGGGGTGGTTGCCCAATAATTTATATTCAGATGTTCGAATCCTTTCTTACGGAAATGGGATTGGAATATACCACCATGCTCTATAGTTGATGTCTCAGTCGGCTCAGTTTATTGACGTTGAGCTAATGGTTGCCCTTTTATGATGGTACAATGCCCAAACACAATATTAAGATGTCTTAATCTGACCTATAGATTGCTCCTTCAACTCGAACCGCGAAGGTGTAAGCCCATCCCATTCCATAGTCGTATAGTCTGATCCCATACTCAACATGGTGGTTGGTTCTGATACTAAATGATTCAAACCCATGGGTAAAAGTCACTCATGAAAATTGGCTTGCAAGGGGAGGATGCCCAAGAACTTATATTCACATGGCCATGTACATTGTTAATTAATGTGGGATCGTAGAAAAAGGGAAAATATGAAATTTTACATAGAGCATGTCTAGGGTATCATAGAATAAAGTTTCTGATTAATTTGAGTCTTTATTTTTGTTTATTGTAATTTAGTATGCTGCTGTACCAATTTTGTCATTATATTAAGTTTTAGTAGTTAGAGGTATTTTGGTAACTTTGTTATTTGTAGGACGGGTTGTAAGGGGGAAATTCTATTTGCACACCACAAGAAATCTCAATACATACCATTTGTGTTGTTCGCATATAAACTTCCGAACAAAAGTCCAATGTTCAGACATGAACAAAAATGAATTGTTCAAATATACATTCTGTTCAACTGTTTATGTCTGAACAATCGCTTTTTGTACTTAAGTTTATGTCCGAACATTTGACTTTTGTTCAGAAGTTTATTTCTGAATGACATAAATGTCTGTACTGAGATTTTTTGTGGTGTGCAAATATAATTACCCGTCATAAGGGTCTGCCATGAGGATTTTAATAAAGGGCGTACCCAGTGCCGAAGCTCCCACACACTGTGGGGTCTGGGGAAGGGAAATATCTAGGCAGCCTTACCCCTGGCTTGCAGGGAGGCTGATTCGAACCCACGACCTCCAGCACACAATGGAGAGACTCCACCGTTGCGCTAGGGACGCCCTTCTGCCATGAGGATTTTAATGGGTGAAATTATTTATTTGGTCTTTTCTAATTGGGGAATCATGGTTTTTATATGAATAGAGAAAGTCTAGCAGCTTATAAATAGGCATGAAATCTTTCTCTTTGGGATGTACTTGATATTTTGAGAATTTGAGATTGTATTTATATGAATTTTTTGAGAGGGCAAAACATTCTCTTTCTTCTTTGTCTTTTTTTTTTTTTGTGTACATACCCTAGTTACTATGTTTGGGTTATTGTGCACAACCATAGAACAATCTTTTTCTAGCCCCTAAATAGCCAACCAATTAACCTCAAATCTTTCTCTACCTTTTGGTTACTAAATTCACACTAAAATACCATAAAATAGCTTCTCCCCAAGCCTCTGAACTTTTAAAAATCAAGCCTAAACCAGCCTTCTACATCTGCAGACTCTAGAAGCTTTCTTCTTTGTTATAAAACCCCAACCCTAAAACTTTTTTAGAACCAAAACCCACTACAATTCCTATTGTAGAAGTCTTAGACCAAGGTTCCTAAAGCTGGATCGTATGTGAAGTGTAAAATTAAAACCTATGATCATTTAGGCCGAATCCATGCAAACTCTGCAAATTTTACATTACTCGACCACACCAATGCGTCTAATTATAACTTTTAAGCGACACACACAAAAAGATGGAGGGATGGAGCACAATGTTCAATTGTCTTCAGCCTTGCAACTAAAACAGTTCTCCCTCTGGGAAGTTTAAGATGTGTATTATTTTTATTTTTTTGATCAGTAACAACAGAAAATATTGGGTGTGTGTGGTTTGATTTTGGGAGATAAATTTTCAAAAAAAATTTAAGGAGAGAGTTTAGAATTTTTTTTTTGATTTGTTTGGTTGTATATTTTGGAAATAATTTTGAAGTATGGGAGTTTGGAATGATTTGATATTTTGTTGTAGTTGAGTAGATGTGTGTGAGAGAAAAAGTGATTGAGAAGGAGAGATGAGAGAAAAAAAGTGACTGATTGACGTGTAAGAGAGTGATTTTGAATTTATTTTTTTCTAAAATCACTAAACCAAACAAAATTTTGAAATTTTTTTTCCAAAACTACTCTCTCAAAAACAAACCAAACAAGGCCATTATTAAAATGGTGTACAAAGGAGGACAAGAAGTCCCCTAAAGTAAAAGAAAAAATTCTACATATCACATACAGTCTTCCAATTGCTAGAAACAAAAAAAAAAAAGAAGAGTGAAATTTTCCTAAATGGGGAAGCAACTGAAGGCCGAAAAGATGCAAGAAATCTGATTTTCTCCCACATCGAAGATACGTTAGTAAATTTATCCTCAAAGATCCTCACATTCCTTTCCAACCATATAACCCAGAAAAGAGCAAAAACTGCATAAAGCCTCAACACCTTTGCTTTTTTGTTTAGGCCTAAGAATCAAAAATCAATAGAGAGCATTGAACTACATGATCCAGGGGCCACCCAAGCAGGACCTCCCCAAGCAAAAAACTGCTGCCACAAACTTCTTGCCACTGAACAGTGCAAGAAAAAATGATTTAGACTCTCCCTCTCTCCTTTACACATAATGCACCAATGAGGAGAAAGATAACAATTAGGCCTCCTCTTTTGAAGGACCTCATTGGTCAAAATGCTTCTATGAACCAAAGACCATACAAAAAGCTTCACTTTGAGAGGTGCGAAAGACTTCCAGATTCTTTTATGAAGGGGAAAAAATGGAATATTTGATTTTTCAGTGATTTTTTCAAAGAAGGATTTGCAAGAAAATACTTCGGAAGAATGTAAGAGCCAAACCAATTTATCACTCAAGGAAGAATCCAAAGACAAATGATCAATGCGAGACAAGGAGGCCAAATCACCCGCCTCTCTGTCAGAAAGATTTCTAGCAAAGCTAAGATTCCAAGCAATTGGGGCGAAACTAGAACATGCCAACGACGCAATGGAAGAACCATGAGAGTTTGCAACCCTATAATGACCCGGGAAATCACTAGCAAAAGAAGAATTTCCAATCCATATGTCCTCCCAAAACCAAATTGACGCCCCATTTCCCATCCTTATTGATAGAAATCTAGAGAAAAGAGGGAAAACATGAGATATCGACTTCCAAGGAGACCGACAATTACCCCTCAAAACAACCTAACATCATCATGAACCCCATACTCGCTCTTGATAATAGAATGCCATAATGAGTCACTCTCTAAGGGAATCTCCAAAGCCATTTTTCTAGGAGTGCAAGATTTCTTGCTATAATGTTCCCTAAAGCAAGTCCTCCCTTATCCTTGGACAACTAGACAGTTTCCCATCTCACCAAATGCATCTTTATTCCCTCATCCTTTCCTTCCTATAAAAAATCCCTCATTAGGTTCTCGCTAGATTTAACAATCCTAACCGGTACCTTGAAAAGGAATAAAAAATAAATGGGAATACCACTTGAAATAGAATGGATCAACGTGTACCTTCTTCCCTTTGAAAGCAAAGCTCTTTTCCACCCCTCCAACCTCTTGCCTATCTTATCCACCACCGGTGCCCAAAAGGATTCACTTCTAGGACTACCCCCTAGAGGTAGCCCTAAATATTTCATGGGTAACTTCTCTATGGAACACCCTAGGATCTCTGCCAAACCTTGAATTTGGCTCTGTTGCAAGTTAATGCCTACAATACTACTCTTGCTCAAATTTACTTTAAGACCCGAGATCATCTAAAAAATCCTTAAAAGCGACAAAATGCGCCTCACCCCACACTCCTTCCTTGATGAAAAAAACATGGTGTCATCTTCAAATTGAAGGTGGGAAAAATATTCTGTCTCTCTCAACCACAAAACCATCTACAAGATCTCTCTTGCCCTATCAACGAATCTACCCAAAACATCTGCTACCAGGATAAAAAGGAAAGAGGACAATGGAACGCCTTGCCTAAGACCCCATGTGACCCTGAAAGAATTCCCCGACTTCACATTAACTATGACTGACATATTACATGTAGACAAACATCTCCGCCACCTCTCTCCAAAGCCCTTTCTAGACATTACAAAATCCAGAAAGTGCCAATCTACATGATCATAGGCTTTTTCAAAGTCAGCCTTAAAAACAACACATTCTTTCTTCAAAACTCTATTCTCCTCCACCGCTTCGTTTGCTACCAAAACTGCATCCAAAATCTGACAACCCTTTACAAAAGCTCCTTGCACTGAGGAAACGGTCTCTGCCAAAGTCGTTCTAAGTCTCTTTGATAAAACCTTCCCCAAAATCTTATAAAGTGTCGAGACAAGACTTATGGGTCTAAACGAAGGATGCTCCTACCACGCATTTGGAGTATTTATCCCATTTTGTGGCCCAACCAATGCAAACAGGAAATTACCTTAAACACATTAATCAAGGTTTAAAAAGTTCTTTTTATGAACAACTGTAAGAACTAACTACTATATTTCTTTGCCTTCATTAATCATGAGGAATGGAAAAGCTAAAAAGGAACAACATTGGCCTGCGGTCTGGATTATGTTTTTTTTTTGTAGAATCTACTTTAAGTGTGAATGGTTGTTGGAGCTATTGGAAGTTGTCTCAAACCCACAAACACATCCTCTAATGCATTACTTTTGTTCATAAAGTTATTTCAGTAGCTTCTTCTCTTTTTTATTTATTTTTATTTATTTTTAGGGAGGGTACAGGGTTAGTTCTGGTGGAAATAAATGTCCTATTCCATGTTTGAGTGAGATTTTTCTAGGCTATCCACAAAATGCAGTCAGTGTGGACTTTTTGATGTACACTAGTATTAAGACTGTGATCTTGCCAAATTGGTATTATCTGGCTAGTAATTTAAAAAATTATTCGTTGTGATGGTTTCAATTTGGATTATCATGTGGAATAGGAAAATTCATGTCATTATTCTTTCCAATTGGAGGTTCTTTTTTTTTGGGTGTAGAGTTTGGATGATGCTCTTCAACCATAGTCCTGTTCTGTACAACACTTTTTGTCTAGTAGACAATGCAGAGATTCTATATTTTTATTTTATTTTTTTCACTTGAATTTGATTAATGTTGACCTTTCTTACCTAATGTGTTCCCAAATCATCTGCCAACTATTGGTATCAAAGTTGATGATATCCATATGGTGAAAGACTGTAAAACTTTTGCATAGTAGGAGCTATCGAGTTATGTAAAGAGGACATCTTTACCGCATCATATTTTTTAATGAAAAATGCTTGGTAGCTTGAATTTGTGTGGCCCGAATGACTCGAATGTATCAAAACGACGTTGTTTCGAGACATTTAAGCCATGAAAATTTGAGCTACCAAGCATTGTTGTTTTTTAATCTGTCAAAAAGTTTGGCACATGTTATCAATGTTTTAAGTATCAGTGGCATTGACATGCTTGCGGACCATAGCATAAAGGTGGCAACAACCGGAGTTGTGAATGTTTTACTTAAAGAAATTTGGAAAAACTTACTAATAATACACATGTTTTTATTTCATAATCACATTTAGTAGGGTTTGAAATGGTTTTGGTGGGTTTTATTTAGTTTCTAAACACGATTCAATACATGTACTAATTTTTACTCTAGTTTTAAGTTGCTATGGATATTTTTCTATATTTTTTGTGTGTATTTAGTTCTCCTTACTTTATTGATCATACTTGTGGATCACTTCCCCTTGTTATTAAAAAAAAATTATGAACATATTTGATAATGCTAATATACTAAATGTAAAAGTACATAACATGATATCCAACAAATTTAACCTAAGACCAAATAGATATATTTTAATAATCAAGGAATCAAGTGAAAAAGTAATGAAAGTTTATCTATCCAAAAAAAAAAAGAAGGAAAAGTAATGAATGTTTGAAAAAAGATGAGGTTCATTTTTCCGTGATAGCAACTCAGATCTTGTAGAGTTTGAAGATTGGACACTCAAAACATGTATATCTAAGATTTTTGCATGAATTCTGTGTGCTTTTTTATTTTTTTTGGTTGTAATTTTAGTAGTTGGAAAAAAAGAAAAATGGGAAAAAGTGGCCTCATATACAATGTCTACTGAAAATAGAACTGTTATGGTTGTAACAATAATGTCGCGGCCGTCATTTCTATTACACAACCTCTACAATGGTTGTAACAGATGGCAGCAACCAAAACCGTTAACTCAATGTTGTTATGCAACAGTTGTAGTCGATTTTTAAAACTTTGCATTTTATGCGTACACTATCTTATAATCCTACGCATCTGTCATATTACTTTTTTCCCTTCTCTAATGGGGACCTTGCATATTACTTAGTTGTCGGACAACAGTCCACATTAGTCCTCGTAAAAAAAAATGATATCCATGCAACGTGAAAGATTTCTCAGGACACATCCCTTGCATTTAGGGATTAGCTTAAGTGACACCTAAAGTGAAGAAAAATTTATTTTATTCAAGATTAATTACATGTTGATAAGTTCTAGAAATCATTTCTAAAATAAATTTAGAAATGCCTACAAAAAATTTCATTTATTACACAAATAAAACTAGTAACGAAATATTGACTTGATTAACAGTTCTTACCTCATTGGAAAAAAAGAAAAAGAAAAAGAAAAAAAGAAAGTTAGAAAGAAATGAAGAAAACAAAACTGCAAGATTTTATCAACTTAAAACATTTATTCTGTCTATAAAATATCCATTACTTCACAAAATCTGAGGTACCTCCATTTTTCTTTTGTAGTAGTTTATGGCCACTGTGGAATCGACTAGTTTGAACTTGAAATCTTTTTTAAAATTTGAGAATCATTTTTATTCAGTTTTAGGTTTACTTCTGAACTTTCTCCTTTTTCCTCTTTCACCCGACAGTAAGATACGGTGGAGACTAGGGAATAAAGAACTATCTCAGTTGTGGAAATGGGCAGATCAGAATCCGGTATGTTTTCTATGGCAAGTAATTATGACAGTTCTTGATAGACAATATCTTAAAGTTGCTATTTAAACTACCAAAATTTGTTAGCAGAACATTATTTTACCATGAAATTTCACACTTCATCATTCTTTTGTTAAGTCAACATACAATGTTTTGGACCATTTTACCAGTTGGCTGACCTTGACATCATAACAAGCAACCCTTTAATTGTGCTAATATTTTAAATCTTAATCATCCACCATAAGAAAGTAGAGAGTGAAATAAGAATTATGCAATTCAATGTGCATGAACTGCGTTGTGTCCATTCTATAACTTACTGTTGTATTACTCGTTTAATTAGTAGCTGTTCAAATGACAAGCTCCTATTTCGCCTAATGGTGAGTTTGATATACAATGCTCAATACATTATGTGATAGTGACTTTCTCCTTCTTGTTCCCTTATATTTATACAATTTTTTTAATGGACAAAATATATGAAAATCTGGATATATCTCAAACAATTTCAGATGGTCTGTCTTTAAGAAATGGCTTCACAGCAAGTTGGCGTCTGAAAATTCTACACTAACTAATAACGTACACAATGTGGGTGAACTTAATGAAACAAGCAGTAATGAGAATGACTAGCATGTCCAAGCTTACTCTCATTGTTGCTCCCTTGTTTGGGAAGGAAGAGAATGGAGGAATTTTGAAGGGGCTCTCATTTTTTTATGGTACATTGGAGGGGAATGAGGGAGTTGAAGTCGTGACCTCCTAGTGAGGAACACAAGTGCTAGCCACTGGGCTTACAACAGTGGTTGAAGGGGCTATTATGCGGTATGAAAAAATAATAAAACGATGAGACATGAAAATAATTGACATAATTGTGCAAATGAAAGGAAACTACCAAATCAGATCACCCAAAATTTGTATTTTCCTAGACATCTAAGGGCTAAATTGGGCTTCTTGAGATCTTGAATCTTGAGGGAGGTATCAGTCACAAGGGTGCTTCAGCCATTCAAATGAGTTACTCTCGAGTCTTGAATTGTTGTGTATGCATTCTTTTGCTATGCAATTCTCTACTTAGTCCATAAAATGTAGTTTTTTCTTTTGATGCCTTTTGGATGAGAATTGAAACATTATGTATGGGAAATGAGAGGTGTGTGCTAAATTGTGAAACAAAGTGGCAGGCTTAATGTGTGGACATTGTGACGTCTTAGGGGAACAATCTATTGGCAGGGTGCTTTGGTTAAACTGAAGGGGGGTGGGACCATAGAGAAAAAGGTCACCGGCCCGCAAGGCATGAACTTCGGGACATTCAAGTTTATGGCTTGATATTAGTTACAAACTAAGAAACATAGGTGGATTAACACAATGAGTAGCTAGGGTTAGGTTGCTGGTAAGATAATTGAGGGAAATTATGGCATGACTATGATGCTAAAAGAGCTGTAAAATGCCATGTCTCAAGTGAGTTTTTGTGTGCTAGATGATTGGCTGAAAGATTGGTGGTGAAGGGTTAAGGTGTAGTGAGACTAGAATTAAGGAATTGGGGTAGTTATGTGTAATTACATCACGTGGTTTGAACTTCGTTTTGTGGAGTAAGCAACTTACAGTCAAAAGTTTGCTCAAAATACTTTTGCTTTGGTTCATCAAAACATGACAGTTGTGAAAGGTAAAGATGTAATGAGAGTAGAATTAATGAAATGGTGCAGTTATGGGTAGTTATGCTGTAAGACCACAATTAGGGACGCAAATAGTTGTGAACCAGGGAGCCTTAGCCCACGGGGCACGAAAGCCTATCAACCAAACCAAAGAATCTAACACCATAAACAAATACAATTCTAATAAATCTGAAACCAAACTCCAAAAGGTAACAAAGTCATAATAGATGGCACAAACAACACATACAATCAGGAATAATAAAGTGTGTGAAATGGACAACTATTCAATGTCAAATAATCAGGACCCAAATGCAAACAGAAAGGACAAAGTCTTAGAATCAGTAATGACGATAAACATGCTACGGGGGTCATGAAATAGACAATCCCCAATGTACCAGATTCCTCTTCTAGCATCCCAACAACTAAGGGGTGTTCATTAATCCAATTCACCCGAAAACTCGAGTCAACCCGCCTGACCTGACTATAGTACGGGCAGTTTCAACCATTTATTTGGTCAACTGCGGTTCACTTTCTAAAATTTCCTCGGTATTTCGGTCGGACATTGGTTTAAATAAAAATGAATTTGTATAACCCAAACCTACTGACTTAGTTATGTATATATAGTCTGTTAGTTCTGTACATGCATCTTTAATTGTAGTTGCATCAATTGACTCATCACTTCTCAAGACATATCTTCCCAAGCAAAGATTCCCTTCCCAATAAATCTGATCCTACCTTTTCTCTCTCTCTCTCTCTCTCTCTCTCTCTCTCTCTTTAATTTTTTTCTTCCCAAGACAAACAGATATGTAATAGTGTAACCTTTCCATCTTCTATCTTCTCTTTCATCCCACTTTCTCATCTCTCTTTCTCTCTCTCAAATCCCTCTTAACCTTCCCTAATAAAAAATCCTTTGGTCTCTCTCTAAATTTTCCCTTCCCAAGACAATCAAATATCTAATAATCTGACCCTACCCTTTGACCTTCTATCTTCTTCTCTTTCTTCCACTCTCTCATCTCATCTCTCTCTCTCTCTCTCTCTCTCTCTCTCACAAACCTCTGGCCTCTCTCTAACCCACACTCTCATCTCCATCTTCCTTTTCTCTCAACCGTGTCGTCTCCCTCTCTCTCTCTCTCTAACCAGTTCCCTTGCCTTCCTCTCTCCCTCACTATTTGTACCTCTCCTCTCTCTGCGACAATGGCGACGGCGTGGGATCATGGAAGAGGTGATGGCTTGAGATCGACTACACTGGGATTGCAGTGCTGATGATGGTGATAGTGTTGTGTTGAGATCTATTTTGCTTCTTCCTTGTGTCTTGAAACCCTCATCCTTCTTCCTTCCTTGCCTAAAAACCTAAGAAGCATGGACACGGCCACGGACACGTGACATGACACGAGTACGACACGGACACGCCGACACGTTAATTTTCAAAAAATGCAGGACACGACACGTGGAGGACACGCATGAAATATATAATTTTATATATTTATTATATGTTATATATATGAATATATTATTCAAAGATAATAAAAAATGCAATATGACACTAATTCTTATAAATTTATATGGTTTTTATTTTATTATTGTATCTTAAATTATTTTGTTCAAACTTATAATTAGTTATACATATGTCTAATCGTTAGACACGTGTGTTTAAACGATTGACAAGTGTGTCCTCCAAGTGTTCAAAGTGTGTCCAAGTCTTTAAAAAATAGGACACGTTTTGAAGAGTGTCGGACACGTGTCCTGAGAGTGTCCAAAGAGTGTCGGTGTCCGACACGTACCCGACACGGATACGTCACTTTCCTAGAAGTGTCCGTGCTTCTTAGCTAGAAACCCTTTTTCCTCTCTCACACCCTTTACTTTGAGATAATAAAACTTCATAACAGAGCACCGACCGAAGTCCGACTAAAGTTTATACCACCCGAAACGAACGGTTTTGAAGTAGTTTTCGGTTGGTAGCGGATGGAAAGTTTGCCAAACCGAAGGTGTCACTTTGGATGTTGGTGACTGTCAGAACCGACCCGTGTACAGCCCTACCAACAATGAATCTGAAATGGTAAATATGAGTGGTGTGCTTGCAACTCAGTGAATGGTAAGGCATGCATAGTAATATAGTATATGGGAATCTAAAATAGCTAATATAAAAAGAATAACCATTGCATACGATTAACAATACTAAAAGTCTAAAGCCAGTGGTATCACATGAAATTAATTTGACAAGGTAGTGTTTCTTATCTTAAAACAATGTATATACATTTGTCTCGTATCATCACTTTGAATGGTGAGTAAATAGTATCACAATTCCTAACATAACAGTAATTGATATCAGAACGGTTTTAACATGATCAACACAATCATTGGAACCATAATCATAAGAATATCCAGAGTCAAATCATCTCTTGCGGCATCCTTGGCTGGTAAGATCCTACATCGCACTTGGAGTCAATGTGGGGTGACACCCTAGTCTTTTCTCTTCTAAGCCAATCCAATTAAGGTCACCTAGACACACCATGACTTCCCCTTGAGCTCATGAGCACTGCAATCACCACAACCTCACCTAGGTCTTTCCATTAGTGGCTAGAGTCACTTCACGGAAAAGAATATTCGATGAACTTTGCACACAGATGATTTCATAGACAGTCATCACATGAAGTCTCATCATATAGATATGTAAAACAGTTGTCAATGATGTAAATAAAAGAGTACATCAAAACAGTTATAATCGTATGCCAAACGAGATTTCAAATCATGAAGAATTATGTTTCAAACCAGCAGTCAAATGATATGTATATATATGTATATATTCCAAAATAGTTCAGAGACGGGGTAATTTCACAAAAATATGTAGAATGCAAATTCATTCACTTGAGGTCCAAAAGAATACAATCTCAATTTGCAAGAGTCCAAGTTTGCAATTTACCTGAACCACGTTTAATAGTATAACATATTAATAATCAATCTTTAGAGTGTCCTTAAATAACTTTAAATACTTGGTGTAAGCTGTCGTACCTAATCCAACGCTAACACTACAAGAACCACTAACCGACATGCCCAAACCAAAGCATGCAAAACACATCCAAAACCCAAGTACCCGAACACCAACCCATACTCCTTTCACCATCACTGAACACCCAAGACCTATAGTCCATCATTGCCAGAACATAGCCCCTTATTTTCTTACTTTCTTATTCTTTATCTGAATATTTTTCTTTATTCTCTTTATCTTTTTATTTTTTTTATTTTTTATTATTTTTTTAAAAATTATTTATTTATTTATTTTTATTTTTTTCCCTTCCTTTTTTGTTGACCCCCACAGCTGGCTGCCTAGCAACCATCACCAGTATGTACGAACTGAACACGCCTCTCACCTCAGTTGAGCACCCCAACTCCACACCATCTACTTCTCTCAACCCTCTTCTTAAAACTCACTATTTATGTATATACAAAATCATAACTTCACATCTAGGAGACCCACTGACCTCCTCCCTTTCCTCCATTCTTTTATTTTCTCACATAGTGGCAAGAACCACCCCCATCTTTTTGTCATGACAAGCCCACCACACCTGCAATATGCCCTTCTCATTTGCACCTTAATCCATGCACAACCTACATCAGAAACAAAAAACACCACTGGTCACACCAACACTGACCACCAACACAGCCATGGCTACCTGTTAGTACCTTGACATTTGGGAGCTAGCGGCTTGACATTTGGTGCACCTATGTCAAACCTAGACCAAGGCATGAGGGAGGCATGCCAATGTTGACAAGTTGGGCAAAGAGTTGTGTCATTCGGCAGCGGCACTCAACTCTTGGCAAAGTGTGGGCAGCATGGCACATACAAGGTATTAATATGACTTGAATGCTGGCTGCAACACATTTGGGGTTGGTCACAATCAGATGGGTTGGACCAAGGCCAACACATGGGCAATTCAAATTTGTTTAATACAAGGCAACATAATTATTGTGGCAGTAATGAGCAGTTATGCAAGGCCAAGGAATTCTGACAGCAGCAGTTATGCATGACTAAGGCATGCTGGCAAGGGACAAGAAAGGGAGAATTACAGGGGCAGTTGGTGATAGTTAGAACTGCTAGTTGGCTCCAGATTTATCTTAACCCTTTGGCAGTTGGGGGGTGTCAATTTCCATGCCATGTGGCATGTTCCCCTTGTATCTTGTTGCTTGGTTGAATTTGGAATTCTGATTGTAGCCTATTTATGGGCATGCCACGGTTACTTGAAGATGGTCAAGTAGTAGAGTGCCATTGGCTATCCTTTGTATTATTGTTGGTGTAATAAAAATGTTGGGTTTACCTGTAATGGCTACCGTGTTGTGCATTCTATATTACTTGTCTTAAATCTCATAGTGTGCGTGAGTGTTGGTTTAATTGGCTGACTGAGCATGCTGAAACTTAGTGTCATCATAGGCAAAATTTGAGTTGAAAAATTGACCCTGTGACACTACCCATGGCAGCCCTCACTTATGGCACATGAAACCTAGCCACACGAAAACCCCAATGTAATACTCCTTAACCACCCACACTAGTCACCTACACTCCCTTAGCCTACCTCCCACTCATGGATGCACATAGCCCACAAGAGACACCCATACTTCCCACTCACGGATGCACACAGCCCATTATAGACACCCATAGCACATCAACAACACAACCCCACAATCTATTCCCACCACTTTCTTTCCTAATACACCAACATGCATGACACTCATGAGTCTCCATCTTTTCATCTCTCTTCTTCCAAAGCCAATAGCCCCAGTCACCATAGCACCCTTATAAGCATACCTACTCACACGCACATTATGCACTCAAGCATATACATCCCATGCACGAACATCGTCTTCTCTCTGCACAACCTCCACTAACAAGGCCTACCCTCCCACCATCAATTCCCACAACTCAACATCTAATACAAAACCCCACACCCATACAACCAACCCCCAATCACCAGGAAAATTACAGTAGATAAGAACAAGAGAGAGAAACGATTTTGAAGGAAGAAGGGAAACAAACACTTACCTCAATGGAAAAGGTGATGGATGAGAGGCTAACAAAAATAGTTAAGAGGCCACCACTGAACCACCTCAAAAAACTAGCTACTCCCTCTCTCCAGTGTGAATCATGATAAAAACTAAAACTATAGTTTAACAAATGGGTAATACCTACATATGGTGGGTTTGGGGTTAAAATTACTGAAATGCCCCAAGTTTTCCTGCTGTACACATTATGTTTACTTAATGTGCCAATAAACCTAACAATTTGCTAGAATTACCATTATGATGCAGATTAATTTATTATGCAAAATTATATTAAATCTCACTTAGCATACCCCATTTGTGCAATCAATTATATTTATTTATTTTTCTTTTTCGAAATTTTATGTCAAGAAAATATTCAATATTGATGGTGAAAAATATTTTGGAGAAAGTCGACAGGTTCTCAAAAAATATGAAGTAGCACTCATTTAATATTTTGAAAAAAATTTGGGGTAATTTTGTAAAATCAAGGGTATTAGTGTATTACATGTGCCTCACGGTCTTAAATTCTCTTGGTGGAGTAGGCAACCTATAGTTGAAAGTTAGCTTGAAATACTTTGGTTTGGGTTCAACAAAATAATAAAGTGCTTTAGGTGCAAATCCCAAGGGCTGGCCTGGTGGCATGGCCTTGGGTCTTGGGCGTGTGCTGCCTCCAAGGTTTAGGAATTGAAATTTCTTTGGTGCTAACAGTTTCTTGGGGCCATTAGACTAAGGAAAAATCTTTGAATTAATCGTGGTGCACTTGCGGGAAACTTTTTGCTGAGGGCTTGTGCACCCCTGGGGATTAGTTGAGCTTTGATTCAGACACCCCAGTGCCAAGGGAAAAAAAAAAAAGGTGCTTTAGGTGCAAGATGGCCAACCATAGCAATAGAAGATATGGGTCCCCAATAGCTGTTTTTTGAGTAATGGCTATGAAATTCCAATTAATGGATATTTACTGTTTATTTAACAGAAGACAAAAAACAAAAAACAAAAAACCAATTTCACCAGTCCTAATCTTTGGTGACTTATTGTCTCACATGCATCACTAGTTTTATGATCATGGACTTATTGGGAATTGATGGGTTTCACCTATGTGGATTTTGATGAAAATACAAGTGCATTGGTCCATGTTTATCCTACGAAAGAAGGTGCTTACAAGTATTGAGAAGCTTCTGAAGGCCTTTCTATAGAAACAAGCAGACCTAGGGACCATGAGATCTAAACTAGCTTGGGCTGCTATGAGCTGCCCACATAAGTAAGGGGGCCTTAGGTTGAAAGACCTGGGCATTTGGAACAAGACTGCTGTTAAACATTTATGGTTATTTCTTTGTGATGAGGGACACTCTATTTGGGTTAAGTGGTTGTGCTCTAATTTGCTAAAGGCCTGTTCTGTTTAGGAATCACAAATTCTTGGGAATTACACATGGGCATGGAGAAACTAATGAAGCTGCAAGACATTGTGAGATCCTATATCAAGCATTGTGTTGGGAATTGGGACAACACTTGATTACTGGCTACCGACTGGTCCTATTGTGGAGAGCAAAGGGGAGAGGCTCATTAAGGATATAGGGCTTGGAAGGGATGAAAGTGTCCTCCGAGGGTTGCTGGCATGGGCCATGTATAAACTCTATTGAGTTGATTGAGCTAAAACCCAAGATGAACACTGTTATGTCCCCAAATCTTATAGAGGCGGTGTTGTATTGTGGAGACAGCTCATGGCATCTCCTTTTCCGTGACGACGAGGTTGTTCCTTGGCACAAGCTGGTGTGGCATCCTCAACATGTTCCACGTGATGCTTTTATTCTTTGACCTACAATTAAGAAAAGGCTTCATACACATGATGATTAGCTTGCTAATGGGAAGATATCCTCCATAAGCTATTGGTGGTATTTGGAACTAGCTGTGCGACAAGTGCAATGTTTGTTGGGAATAAACCCACCCAAGCAATGGAAGCAAAAATAAAACTAAAATAGTCACAGAAAAGGAAGAACATAAAAGTTTACATGGTTCATAAAAAATGTCTATATCTACTGGTGAGCTCTGTTATTAGAATCGTACGATTTGCGATTCGAATCGTATGAGTCGATTCGATTCGATTCGATTCGATTTAGGGGGCAATCGATCCGAACATGGTGTGTGTGAATTGCAAATAGCTATGAATTGTAGGTGAATCAGTCAATCAGTGAATCAGTGAACTGAATTCGTTGAATCGTGAATCAATTCAATTCGCTAAAATCAATGTTTGGCTTTATTTTTTGTTCACACAATCTTTTTAAGGTCTTGAGGATTACTGTATGGCATCTTTTAACTTTCTCCCTCCCTATTTACTCTCAAATACTCAAACCTTAGTGGTAAAAAATTAACTCTCTCTACAATATCCTAAGCTTACATATTCAATTTTATCGAAGTATTTGCATTTACAAAATGAATTTTTTAAATGCATCAAATGAGATTTTTGGAAAAGTTTGAAGATTTTGGTTTTTAACCTCGTAAAAAGTTAGAAAACATTGTTGTTGAGTTATTATTACTTAAAAATTGAAATTTTGTCTTTGTTTGCTTTCTTTGTTAAGAATGGTTGATAAGAAATAGTATCCAAAAGGGAAAGTTGAAGTGGTAAACATGGGAACCCATGTCAACTTCTTACCCAAACCACATGATCATCATTTAAAACAATATTTTCATCGATTTAAGTCTAAATATTTCATATTTATTAGATATATTTAATATCTTAGTGTGTAAATATATTTTTCTATGCAATTTAAAAAGGGTGACCAAATCTTTACGATTCACGATTTGATTCGATTCGCGATTCAGTACAATACCATTTCGATTCATGACTCGAATCCTGATTAAATCAACTATGTTGGTGAGTGAAAACAATTCAGCAACTGTAGAAAAATTCTAATGTTGAGACAAAGACACTCCCTGTATTTTTCCCACAGCCCCTCACTTTTATTGCTCTCTAGCTCACACCCAACAACAATACACATTGTTATACACACTGTTTTGTCCCTTGCTCATTACTCACTGTGTGTCACATACCCATCACATCACACAATATATATAAATATATATTAAGGTAGTATATGTGATGCTAAAAGCCTTTAAGTACACTTCCCAGAACTTCGTCTCTTATCCCAAAGCCAAAGCCAAAGCCAAAGCCAAAGCCAACAACAACTCATGTACTTCAATATTTTCTCAAGCCAACCCTGTCCTTTCCCAACCAATCTGCCACAATACAATTTCATCTCCCCTTACCGACTGAACATAAATCATGAGAAATAAGTAAACTGTATGATATACACAACACCACTGCCAACCATGCACAACTCCATACAAAGCCTTCTAAATTCTTTCCATCAATCGTAAGGCTTCCAAGACCAAAATAAATCATTTTGATTAATTAATAATTTAACATGGACAGAAAAACCTAACAATATTCAGTGGCCTAACAGGCATTGGGATGACCTAATTGAATGGACAACAGTGAATTGTTGTGTTGGTGCCTATTTGTAGTCTCAGCGTATGTTATTTGGAAGGAAAGGAACACCAGACTTTATTAGAATAACTTTGGAGATGCCACATCGGTTATGGAGATAATGATGAATGTTCGGTTCCTAGCCAGATATGTGGATTTAACATGAGTGGAGGCTGCCAATTTCTATTTTTGTCAATGATCAACAATAGTAGATCATCTTTTGTTTTTACACTTTAGTGAGATTGTGATATCATGGGCCTAGGATCATTGTTTGCTTGCCCTTGGATGGGCCCTGTCTCTCTGTCCCAGATGGCCTCTATCTTTAGTGTTTAGCCAGGGGTATGCCCCTTGTATCTTGTACATTTTCCTTTTTTATTTATAAAATGGTATAGAAACCTCTTTTTAGTTGGTTTTTTTTGTCTCCAAGTAACAAAGTGTGGTTGATATCTAATTATTTATGATACTTTTCTTTTTATTGTTTGAGTGATATCATGTCGTGTCATTACTTTGTTGTCCTATATTATCATTCTACCATCCTCATGTCTTATTTGTTACTTCTCCAGAATGCTCTAACTGATCCTCAACGTGTGCGCACTCCTGCTGTCACGGAATACTGGAAGCCGTTGGCTGAAGATGTTAGCACCTACAAACACCCAATAGAGTCAAACTAACACATTGTTTCTTATAAGTTTTCCTTTTCCTTTTGTTTTGTTTTCTTTCCTTTTTCTTTTTACACGTGCTATGGAAATTTAGTTATCTTATTGGAGTTATTCTTACAGATGGACTTAACTGCTGGAATAGAAGCAGAATATCATCACAAA
Source organism: Camellia granthamiana (assembly GCA_036172215.1). Taxonomy (NCBI): domain Eukaryota; kingdom Viridiplantae; phylum Streptophyta; class Magnoliopsida; order Ericales; family Theaceae; genus Camellia; species Camellia granthamiana. The sequence goes on along the minus strand of CM069912.1, from coordinate 79,183,857 downwards.
AATAATCGGGTTAGTTTTTCATTTATCTTCTTTTAGTTTCATGTTGAATTTTCTCTAAACATAAATGATAAGCCTGTTGTGCTTGTTCTACAAATAATATTGCATTTCATAGGAGATGCCTCAGCAATGTAAATTGGCTTTTTTTTAATACTGTGATCTGCTTTGGTAACCTAATTTCTTGGGAATTCAATTGAAATGTTGTATATGTTTTTTGAGAAATGCAAATGCTAGGAAACGTGTAGTAAAGCATATGTGGATGCAAATGTAAGCCTGGGTGAATTTTTTTTGGGGGAAATTACAAAAAAAATCTCAAAGTTTGAGCCTTGTAACCAAATAGACCATGAGTTTTTAATTTTATCAATATAAACCCTAAATGTTTTTATTTATTTTCAATCTAAACTATTAAGTAAAATCGATGAAAAATGGGTATTTTAGCCATTAAACTCAATGAAAAGGGTATTTTAGATATTTTATGTATATTTACATTGAGTTTAATGACTAAAATACTCTTTTTCCATTGGTTTTATTTAACGAAAATAGGCAAAATGGTTTAGATAGGGTTTAAATTGACAAAATTGAACTCCTAGTTTATTTTGTTACGAGACTAAAACCTTGGGGTTTTTTTTTTTTTTTTTTTTTTTGTACTTTCCGATATTTTTATTTTTTTTAATTTTATTTTTTAAGCATGGCAAAGGCTTGTCATACCTCTCTCTCTCTCTGAGGCTGGTGAATCTACCTTATATGTTGGACGGATGTACTGGGTTACAAGAGCATCTCCTATTCACAGATAAGAGCACAACAATAACCTATTCACAGAAACAGTAATGTTGATAGCTTCTCAAGAGCATCTACTAATTTATATTATATGTTGAATTCTTTAGTATAAACAATGGCTGAAACATCTGTTTACATTTGAGTTGTGGTTTGGAAGGTCAAATGAGTGATTAGACTTGACAGTGGGCTGGGTTTTAAGAGAGAATAGGTCCTTTGACACAGAACTGAGAGAAACTACCAACATTTCTTAACATCTAAGTCCGAAAGAAATGTGTGAGATGATAAATTGAGAAATAAAGATAGTTTCTTTACAATCCATAACTATAACATGTTGATAGTGCAACCCTTGTTTGGTTGGAGGCCAATTATAGGATTTGGAAGCCTAGGGTGAAGCCCTTGGGCCCAAAGACTTTTTGGTCCCATAAATCTAATTAGTAGGTTATTATCATTATTTAGTTAGATTTAATTAGCAAATTTGTAACAAATTAGTAAGAGATATTAGTTGATTAGGTTTTGAGTTGTGTTAGGGATCCCAAATAATCTACCAAATTTTTTACCAAACCTCTCACATGGGTGTGGGACCCACACACGTGGGTTTTGTGTGAGCTCCACACCTATGTGAGAGGTTTGGTAGATTATTTGGGGTCTATAGCATTTTCCTTGGGTTTTTTTTTTTTTTTTTATATTTTGGTTAGGTTTCTTTTTGCTTACAAATACTATGATTTGCATTGTAAAATTAAGTTCTGGAATAATATTATTGAGAGTTTTAGGCTGTGACCGTTTGCGTGTTTCTCCCCCTCTCTTCCCCTATCTCGTTCTACATCACCTGTGTTATCATTCATGCATCTCTCATCACGTGAGGAAGGTGAAAACTTTAGATAAACTTGCATTTGACCATGTGTGCGCTGCAATTCCACACACAGTATCATTGTTCTTGGTACACCTTACATTGACTATTATGATCTTGCTTTTCTAGCACATGATTTGAGAATTCCTTGTTTAAAACATGGTACCACATAAGAATTTGTGGCATTTTAAAGATAAATTATAACTTCTAACAATTAATCCGTCTTTCTTCAGTTAAGCTGGTTAATTATAAACATAATTCTCAATCCGTATATGTCACTGTGTGCATTCACTTTTCATGCAGGTTTATTGCTGGAAAGGACTCCGATTTTCTGCTCGACAGGACTTGGACGGGTTTTCTAGGGTATGATTTGTTTTACCACAATCGATATTCAATATCTTGTGCACCAGGTTAACCATTCTTCAAATAGAAACTGATCCAATATTATTAATTTATTTATTATTATTATTGTTTTTTGCAGTTTACTGAATTTGGTATTGAAGGGGTTGTGCCTCTTGAACTTTTGCCACCGGATGTGCGGTCCAAATATCAAGCTAAACCAAGTGAGAGGTCTAAACGTGCTAAAAAGGAAGAAACAAAAGGTGCTGCACATCAAGGAGAAGAAATTCAGGTACTTAAGAATTGAAATTTTGACTTTCCATTTTTGTTGTTGGTAAACTTTTGACTTTTGTTTTAGTTGGGGAACTTTATTTCTGTGGAAAGTTATATGTGAAACTGATGTCTGAGATATGCTCTCAACAATTGATTGAAAACCAATCAGTGTTTCCTGTCTCTTGTTTTCCAATGGTTTACTATGTTACACACTAGGATATGTGTCTGAAATGTCTGGATTGGGCATACACCCCAAGCCAACAAGCAATCATGTCTGCTAATTCAAATTCAGTTATTTTTATTGTTTATTCAACTCACATTTTGTTACTTTTATGGCATGGTTGCGTTATAATAAGTGAAACTGCATTTCCTTAATGCTTTATGTTACATACAAAACACTGTTGTGTCATGGCGCTGTTGGATTTCTAGAATTAAGTAAATATAACTTTTAGATGCACTATTGCACCCAATATACTTACTCAAATCCTTGTGAACTTGGTTCGAGGATATTTAGTCTAAATTGTTCTTTCACATTTCAGCTGTTAACAGTAAACACTTGGAAATTAATAGTGTTGACTTATCTTACATGTTCTAATGTCCTAGTAGGCCAACCGATCCCATTGGAGAAAGTTCAGACCGTGCTCGGCAAAATGAGAAACTTATCCATATTATTGCCTTTTTTGACATTGGGCCAGCCAATGATGAAACTCTACATTTTACCTCGATCTCATTGGGAATCCTGCTATTGTCAGTGTCTATTCACAAATGGAGAAGCTTTGTTATTACCCTCGTTAGCAGGCGTATATTGATCCAACTACTCCCAGGATTCATTAGGGATGAAACCTGCTTGGGAAAGGTCTTCACCCTAAGTTTTGATATTCTCACTTCTCTCAAAAAAGTTTCTTGGAATTGTGAGAATATTACGTTTTATGTATATATGGTAGTATATATATTCTGTATATATTAGGGATTGAACATATATTTTTGTTTCCTTTTTCAGTTCTGAGGTTAGATTGTTATATTAATATAAACCGATGTATTCAGCAGGATTGTGTTTTTCCTTTGTGTGATACTATTTTTGTTCTTTTCTTAAATGTAATTATATGATTGGTTATTTGAGAATTGTTGTTTTATAGGAAACCTATGACACCTTGAACATTGCTAACTTCAAATTTCCTTTTATATATATATATATTTTTAAAAATGTTTTTGGTTTATTTTAAGATTGCGACACCTGCAAGTGAGATTGATGGTGAAGGAAGCAGAGTTGATCTTGAAGCGTCAGCAACACCAATGGCTACTGATGCAGCAATGACAAGTGGCAATATGTCACAGGGTGGAACTCCAACTCAAGACGAACAACACAAGCAAAGCTCTGATACAACGACAGATGGTGGTCAGGAGGAGCCTAGCCAGATAGAAGCAGATGCTGAACAAGCAGAAGCAGAAGCAGAGGCAGAGGCAGGGATGATAGATGGAGAGATTGATGCAGAGGTTGATTTAGATGCAGTAGGCTAAGACTCTGCGGAAAAAGTGGCTGTTGATACTAATTGTGAATTTTTCCTTGATTATGAAGGTTAAACCTTACTGTAATTGCCTTGTACAAAGAACATCCTGCAGAGTTCTGGGTCATATTCTCCTTTTCCTTATACATAAGCAATCCATCTTCTTGTACTGTGTTTAACACAAGGTGGTGGCTGAATGTGTATTGAGGACCAACTACTAATAGAGGATGCAATTTAATAGTAAAAAAGTTGTTTGTTGTTTGGAGATATTAAAATTTAAAAATATTGGATAGAGGGTTGAAAAAATTCGCAGATTGGGATTGTATGTGTTCGGTTTCAATTTTTTATATTCAATTTTTTTTTTGAACAGATATATTCAATTATTTGAAAGTTAAATTTTTGGTTTTTTTTAAATTTTTTTTTATTTTTAGTGAATATTTTAAAACTTTAAGAATTTTTTTAAAAAACTTTTTTAGATGCATCTTATTTAGATGTATCTAAAAAAATAAAATATTTGTAAAAAGTTATTTTAAAAAATCAATAAATACACAAGAATATGAAAGATGTATTTAATTTTTGTATTTTTGCATTTAGTGAATTTTTTAAAAATTTTCTTTACAAATATTATATTTTTAAAGTGTATTTATGTTAGGTGTATTCAAAAATTAAAAAATACATATATTTAAAATATTAAAAAAAAATCAGTAAAAAAAATGAAAGGTAGAAAATTTTAATTTTTTAGAAAGTGAATTTAAAAAATTCAAACCAAACAAGTTAGCGTTTCTGGGAGTCCGGATCCTCTGCCTTACTTTCCTGTCGTACTTTCCTGCCATGCCCCAAAACGACGTCGTTTTGGGGCAGAATTTCAAAAAAAAAAAAAAAAAACAGAAGAAGAGGAGGAAGAGAGCTCGTGCTAGCAGTGGTGCGAGGGTGGGTTTGAAGCGCTGGCGGTGGTGCGACGGCGTTGGGAGGAGTAGGAGGAAGAGCAGTTGCGCAGCTGAAAGGGCCGCCTTCTCGATCACTTCGGCCAAGGAGCGAGGTGCGGCGATAATGGCGGTCATGGATTTGAGGGAGGTGGAATTTGTGAGGGATTTGAGTTGGATTTTGGGGAATTTGGGGAAGTTGGTGTCTGGGTTTTGGAGGGAGGGAGGGGAGGAAGAAGAGGAGGAGGGGATTACCTGAACAGAAAATCCAAACACACTGAACAGAAAATCAACAAATCCAAATCCAACTCAAAAAATCAACAAATCCAACTCAGAAAATCAACAAATCCTGGAAAATTCAACTTTCCCATTAAAAAAAAAAACAGAGAGAGAGAGAGAGAGAGAGAGAGAGAGAGAATGGGACGCCATTGTTGAGGATTTTCGCCTCTCTGCCGTTCTTTATTCTTCCCCTCATCTTCTTCTATTTTTTTTTTTTTTTTTTTTTTTTGAAATTCTGTCCCAAAACGACGTCGTTTTGGGGCATGGTAGGAAAGTATGGCAGGGGATCCGGACTCGCGTTTCTGGACGCAGAAGGTAGAGATTTCCTTGGTCAAGTCTCTGAAGGCCAAAGGAACATCTGCCTTCGCCCCATTATCAACCACAAAACCAAACTTAATCCTTTCCGCTGTGCGGAAGGGCTATGTAATCATTTTTTGTTTTGTTATTTTTAAATTAGGAAAGGTTTCTCTCTAGTTCAAATTGGATTGGAGGGTGCTGATAAACCTTTGTGGGTCTACTATGAAGCTCACATCGATAATTTGAATAGTTCAATGTATAAGCTAGCCAAATACTTAATTTTTGCAAAAAAATCACATTTATAGATCACATTTGTGTTAACGGTAAGTATAATTTTTAAAATAAATTATTATTACAAATGTGATCTGATCAAGTAATTGTCGATATTTGAACAATCCCAAGAGAATTCTCTCCCTTTAAAAGCACTTAATACATACACTATAGGTTTTTTTTTTTTTTTTATTGTGCTAAAAAAAAGAAAAAAAAATTGAATTTAAGAATAAATAAAACCCAAAAGGTTTAATAACCCCATACTACCAACCCCCCCCCCAAAAAAAGTCAAAACGTATTTACAAAATCTATTTTCATGAAGATGTATTTTGTAAATATGCTTAGAAAGTGTAAATACGAAATAAGCTTTCAATAAAAGTTTTTTTTTTTTTTAAAAAAATTAACATTGCAAACAGGTTTTGCGTTGGAATTCAAAAAAAAAAAAAAAAAAAAATTAAGAAAGCGTATTTTGTAATTACACTTTCTTAATAAGAAAGCGTAATTACGAAACACACTTTCAATACAAGTTTTTTATTTTTATTTTTTAATAGAAAGTATGTTTACAAAAAGGCGTGTTTTGTAAACACAATTTCAGCTTAAATTTTGTTTTGTTTTGGTTTTTTTAACACTTTCATTATTTATTTTATTGTCGTTGCTTACAATTAAAATATATATATATAGAAAGTGTGTTTACTGAATATGCTTTCAAACGTAAGGTTTTTTTTTTTTTTTTTTAAATTGTCACACCAATATGAGGCATGACCGGTCGTGACTCACAGGGATTTACCCCAAGGTACACGGAAGGTTAAATAAGAATTCATAGTCATACAAAATGGATGTAACAATAGTCCAATCATAAATGAATCAAAATTCAATCCAGTGACATGTTAAGTATAAATAGCAAAACCAGTCATAACCAACTTTCGAAAATATACTAAGCCTCCGTTTGGGAAGTGGGCTGGGCTCTTTGGCTTTTTGGCTTTTTTGGCTTTTTTGGCTGTATGAGCCTGGGCTCAAAAACCTGGTTTGGGAAGGGCTCTTGGCTTTTTGGCTTTTTTGACTTTTTTTGTGAAAGAAGAGTGTAATGATTATGGGTTGGATGTGATTTTTTGTCTTTTGTGGCTCAAATTGCTATTTTGTCTTTTGTGGCTCATTGAGCCAAATGAGCCCAATGAGCCACTTCCCAAACACTGCTTTAAGGCCTCGTTTGGGAACATGCTTTTTTAGTAACTTTTTGACTTTTTGGCTAAAATGTGATGTAAAAAAAACTAGTATGTTTGGGATGACTTTTTGGCTTTTTACGAAAAGATGTGCAAAAGTAGAGAGAAAAGAGAATATTTGACTTTTTGGTATAGGTTGTTGGTTTTTTTGATTTTTTTAGTAACTTTTTGATTTTTTGGCTAAAAAGGACACTTGCCAAACGAATGTGACACAAATAGTTCACACAATAAAATAATTCTAAATAAAACCCAACCAAAATGTATATGTAAAGAAATTAATGAATCTAACTAAAATGAGTCCTAAAAGGTCTATGCAACAGGCCCCCCTGCCTAGGTATGAGTTTAAGTTCTGCTCTTACCTGAAAATGTTAAACAACTAAGTTAGTTAATAACTCAGTGAGTGGAACTATGAATAGTAAATATAGTTTCAAAAATAGGGTTCACTTTCAAAATAAGATGTATACAGCATGGATTATATTGGCATACGGTTTTGATAACAATGATCTGATTAAAAAACGAGATTCCACAATTTAATAGTCAAAAATATTTATGTCTCGTAAGAACATAACAAATGACATTCTCCATTTAAAATAGACAACATAATCGTCATTATAAACTGGGTACAAAGAGTAACGACTAACATGCCGCAAAATTCTCAAGGCAACAAGCCTGTTATATCCAACATCGAACCAAGAGCCATCCCCAGAATGGCAACTTGAGCCTTTTCTTTAAGATAATCCGATTGAAGGTCACTTAACTTGACACAGGTCTATTCCTTACAATTATTGAGCACTAGAGTCATCGCAATCTAACCCGGATCTGTTCCTTAGTGGCTGAGTCACCACACACAGTGGAATAAATTCTTTGGACTTTTATATATGATCCCAATAATCAATATAATTTAAATTCGTAAAATATGCTAATTTACTATTACAAACATGAGACCATATCAAATAGTTTACTTTATGCCAAGTTTATACATGTTTCAGAAATAGTTTAGTTCCAAAAATATAATAATAATTTAACTAAAATAGTTTGGTAACAAACTAGCAGTTCACTTTTCAAATAGTTTTAGGAAAATGGAGTATTTATAAAAATACGTAGCATTCAATTACTCACCTAATAAAGGAACAATATAATCCTCAATAGAATACTAAAGTCTAACTAGTGTCCTGAACTAATTTTGAATAACTACATGTCAATACTAACTCAAGAGTTATTAAAAAGAATAGTAAACAAAATAATTTCCAGCTAAAGCACACTCACACGATCCAAACCAACCCAACTGGCCATTACTCTTAAATAGTACTAAAGTTCATCTTATTCAAGGTTCCAAAACTCTCTGGATATTAACTACTATGTCTAAAGTTTGAAACCCAATTGGTTTTATTCAATTTGCTTATCATAAGAATTATTTATAATTAATTATATCTATGTACGTCGTTTTCTGCAACACTTCAAATAAATTGATGGTTCTCTTACTATACACAAACAATCGATGTAAGGCAAAAATGTAAGAAACTAGACTCGTAAACAATTCTAATGACTAGATTTTATAGTTTTTAGATTTATTTCCAAAGAGAATGAGACCTCAAAAGTTATTGTTTTGTACTAGTTTTTTGGACAAATTTTAAACGCATCAATTTATATAGATTTTGACTCCCAAAAATTATGAAAAAATTCTAGTATGAAATTCAACATCTAGTTAAGCTACTGTAAATCTTTTAGTTCAAAATTCATCCATTTGATATAATTTTTTAATTTTTATTAAGTTTATAATAATGTGCTGAATTTTAAGACCAACGAATTTAGTTCCTTAATTTGCTTTAAAATTTTGTACCATAACCAAAACACTACCCCAATCAGCCAACCTGTTTCCTTTTTCTTCCCAACAACTCACAAACATTCACGTGCACCATAACTATGTATATAACATATTATAGCAAAACAAGAAAAGGTGGACTCTTGATTGGCGATTTGAGAATGAATTTGAAAGAAAAAAATGAAAAATTAGATAAAATATATTTATATTTTATCTATTTTTTTAATATTTTTTTTTAGTGTCCAAATCCCTTCCTAAATTCCTAACCAAACATAGCCTTAGAGCTGTTGAACCACAAAGCTGTTGGAAATTGCTCTCTCTCTCTCTCTCCCTCTCCCTCTCTCTCCCCCCCTCTAGCACTATGCTGCTACTCTCTTCACAAAGCTGCTACTCTCACAACCTTAGAGCATCCACAATGGAAGTATTAAAATTGTGTGTTAAACTGTGTTATATGACAAAAAGTATTAAAAGTGAGACCTAAAAATGTGGGTTAAAAGTTTGTTAATTTAGTGAGTGAATAGTGAGTGAATGGTGATACAATAGATGTGTAAAGGGGTGTGTGTTAAAAATAAAAAAATCCCAACAAGTAAAAAAAAAAAAATTTAGTTGACCGCTAGTTGACCGGCCAGACGTCCGGCCGGTCTACCGATTAGACCCAATTTTTTTTTTTCCTTTTCTTGAAGGGTCGGACTTCCAGCGTGGACTTCCAGCGGGATGTCCAGGGAGACTTTCGGCCGGATGTCCGGAGGGCTTCCCCACAGCACTTTCCTCTCTCTCATTCGCTAGCTAAAACGCTGGCTGTAGTTAACACACAATTTAACATCTGACACTAACTTTGATCACTAATGCTGACCTTTGCAGCTCTACTGTAGCACCAAACAACAAACTTTGCTGGTCAAAACTTAACAACTAACACTAACAAATACACTAACACATCCATTGTGGATGCTGTTAGAGACCAATTTCGTTTGCCATAGTATAATATAAAACTCTAAATAATACACCCTTCTAATCAAATCTATATTTCACGTTTATCTTATTATTATTATTATTATTATTAATCTTCAAAATTAGGGACTTTCATAATAAATTTATTTATAGTTTAGAATTAATTTAAATATATTTATTTTGCACCATAAGATTTACCAGCAAAATATTTAAGATTTGTAAAATTATTATTATTACTCATTTATTTTTATTTTTATATTCGGGTTCTCAAACACTTTCATCATTTAAAAAAAAAAAAACTATGTTGAAAACTTGTTTCTGTTTAATGAATATATATTATGTTGAAAGCAAAGATAATAAAATGCTGAAAGTGTTAAAAAAAAATTAAGTTGAAAGCGTCATGCTTTCAATAAATAAAAAATAAAAAGAAACTTGTGTTGAAAGCGCTTTCTATTTTAAATAAAAAAATTTGTGTTGAAAGCAATGGTAATAAAATGCTGAAAGTGTTTTAAGAAAAAAATTGTGAGCAACGTAATAAAATAAATGCTCAAAGTGTTAAAAAAAATTAAGCTACACGCTTTCAATATAAAAACACGTGCTTCCTATTTTTTATTTTTTTTAAATGTATTGAAAGTGTCAATTTGTTTGTTTGTTTTTTTTTTTTTTTAATTTTTATTTAAATTTCAACAGAAAGTATATTTACAAAATATGCTTTCATGAAAACGTGTTTTGTAAATATATTTTGATCCATTATGAGACATAATTTTCAAAATAGCCTAATTATTTAATTTGTGAATAAATAAAACCCTTTTGGGTTCCCATCTCCACAAGCTACAACTTAATAGTAATATCCCCTCAAGTAGAGTTTTTTCATTTCAATTTTGTCCTTTTTGCTAATTGACTCGTTAAATGTACTGATCCTATCCCATATCAGACGTTTGTATGTGTGATATTAGGCATATCAAGCACTACTAACTTGCTACTAAGTAACTTGAGCTTAAACTTTTGGGTCATGTTGATAGACTTACAAGTTACTTAGACCAACAGGCAGTGGGGCATTATAATAAATTGACTAATAAAGTTGGTTGAGGTCATCAAATTATTGATTATAATAAATTGACTAACAGAGTTGGTTGAAGTCATCAAATTATCGCATGTCATTGGTATAAGAATAGAATTAGAGTGCTACTATTAACACTCTATTTATGATTTTTGACCTCACTTAAAAAATTTAAAATTCTTAAAATTTCTTTCCTCCTCCTAAATAATACAAAAATTATCCTTATGAAAATTTCACCCCACTCAAATGCACCCCTAAAAACATTTATCTCTCAAAGCCCTAAAAAAAAATAAAAAAAACCCTCCCCAAAACCTATTCTCTCTCTCTCTCTCTCTCTCTCTCTCTCTCGACGATGGAAGAAAAATGTTTCTGAAGTGAATCAATCGATATAAGGAACGTGTTCTCTGCAATATTTACTTTTTTCTTCACATTTGGTACATATGTCTTCCTTTACTTCCATCAATTTCTTTGATCAACTCTAAACCGTAAAAAAAACGGATATAAATATACATCTATGTGTATGTATAGTCAAATGGAGCAAATTCTTATTTTGTTTAGTCTCAATCTCGCTCCTCTTCTATCTCCCGAAGTCTCTTCCCTATCTCTTTCACTGAGAATGTTCAGACATGTTTCCAAACAAATAAGCTATGTTTCTCTCTCTTACGTGAGACAGCCTTCTGTTGGGTCAAGGAAGCACTTTCAGATATTTGATTGGCAGGGTTTTTTGTTAACACTAGTTCATGTCTTACAAATTACCTTAATCCTGTAATAGACACCAATTGAATAAACATGCGGATAATAACACCAAATCGGAAGGAGAGCTCTCCGCTCGTAGTTCAGAGCGCTATGAAGAGCAAGTGCTTTCTCAACAAGGATAATACTAATGGTCGAGCAAGCAGCAGCCAGGCAGAGGTAGCTGACAGCTGCAATTGACAATAAGACAAAGCCAAATAACCAATGTTTGAGTCTGTATTCTCAAATTGATAAAACGAAAACTCCTGCAAATGTGAACAATTTAAACCATTTAAAGTGTATCAAATTTTCATGTTCAGACTTGTCTTCTAAAACAATTAGTGTTCGGGCTTGTGTTCCCAAACAAATAAGCAATGTTCGGGCTTGTATTTCTAAATTTTGGTCATATGTTTAGGAGTTTGGTATCGGAAAAAAAATATGAACAATTTTCACCATTTTGACACATTTTTCAAGAAATTTACCCTTACAAGATCAACCTTCTCCGACTTGAGAATACCATCAAAGTTATGAACCTCCTCTAAACTTACATTGTTATACTCCTCTCATCTCATAAGGTTGTAGTTGATGGGATTTGGAGAAGATGGATGGGTGGTGATGGAGGTGGGTGCTCTCATAAATCCTATCTCATGATTTAGTGGGTTTGTGAGCTTAATTGTGAGATGGGGTATCCCAAAATGATTGATGCCCATTTTAGTAATTTCATTTAAGGTTATATTGTAATAAATAAATAAAAAAAGAGTCAAAAAATAGGAGAAATTATATTTTCACACACCTATTTATCTCTATGCAGATCATTTCTCAATGTACATACTTATTAATTTGATTATATGTTATTGTTCTCAATCCACACACCAAATGTTTCAATTTTATCCCTAAGTCATATTCTTGTACACACACCACTTAAACTCTTCTTCCATATTTTTGTTCAAAATTCCAGACCCATTTTTCACACGCCTATTTTCGGTTTCACCCACAGTGAAGACACAGTGAAGACCCTTCATTGAAGACACAATGATGGCCTTTGACAACTCCATTGAAGGCCTTCAATTGACATAGTGAAAACCCTTCATTGGGTTTTGTCACGATCCAAATCCATCTCTATAGGTTAAGCGTCGTAACCGGCTAGTAATCCTGGGATTACCAAAGGCCTCTAAACAGAATTACAAAATATAAGGGGCTGTGAAAGTAAATATACAAAATACAATGTCCATAAAGCTGTAAGATATACATGGGACAAAAAAGATTTAAAACTTATACATATAATGTCAATCTTCCATATGTCATGTATCACTATACAGATACAGATAGTGTCATCAGGGACTTAGCCTAAAGTACTGATAGACAAAAACAAAACAAAAACATCCGTCACACGATTCACAAAACTTGACCACATGACTTTCGGAACCTCCTTGGGAGGCACAAGGGTTGGCCAACAAAACAGGCTCCAGGCGATCATCATTGAGCCTAGTCACATACCTGATCACCTACATATATAAAATAACTAGTGAGCGAAAGCCTAGTGAATAATAACGGAGTAAAGGGTTTAATGAATGTTGTCCATAATAGCTACAGAAAACGGAATTCATAATCATCTTCAGAAATCAGAGTTCATATCAGAAACAGATTTAGAATCATACTCATAATCAGAAATTGCAGTTAATCATACGTAGTACATCCATTAGCACTAGCAGAAACAGTTAACCCATAAGGGATGGCCATAAAGGCATACAGTTGACTCACGTGCACGGAGATGGTACAGTTGGCTCATGAGACGTATAATTGGCCCATAAATGGGATGTACACAGAAGGATCCATAACAGTTGGCTCATAAGACGTATAGTTAGCCCATAATTGAGACATAATAGAACAGATAACAGATGTCATCTAAAGCTAATGATGCCACGGATACATTTCATAAATATTGGACAACCATTCATTCATACAGAAAATAATATTTCAGAAAACAAATCATCTTATATCATTCAGAAAATAGTTATAATTGAACGTAGCTTTACAAAATTATTACTCACAGATGGCTCGAATGCAGATAGACAGAGCAAACGAATCAAATGGCTTATGGCGCATGACCTACATAAACATAGCAGATACACATAATGAAACACACACTTGGATAGTACATAACGTATTGCATTTCATTCTTAGTGTGTTTATAGTCCTTAGCTCATTATTATGTCTTAATCATGTCTTAGGAATGCCTAGGATGTAATGAGGATGCAAAAAGTGCACTTGAGAACACTCAGGCAATTATGCTAAAAACAGGGCCTCGCTCGAGCGCAACTTTCTTCGCTCGAGCGGAGGGTCAAAGATGTGAGTGGTCGCTCGAGCGCAACTTCCTTCACTCGAGTAGTCTGTAAATTCTGCAGAAGTACTGGTTGTAACGCCCTAAATTTCTAGCTCAAATGATAATACAACAATCATGGCTCTTTCAAGGAAAATCAAATATAAATCTCCAAACTTACATTACATGATACAATAATTCTTCATACAACAATACATTAATCCAACAACAAGTAAATAAACAAATAAATACCCCCAAGGATTTACAAGTTTTCAAGGCTTGAGCCTGGTTACACAAAACAGTTATTCAAACCCACACACATACAACCCTTGGCTTACACACAGTGTCACAGCAAAATGAGAGTCTCGTACTCTCAACATACATTTCCTTGCCTTTAGTTAGGCAGCATCACCACATCTTTTCCTGCACAAAAATCCCGTAGGGTGAGCATAAAGCCCAGTAGAAAATTCTTAACAAAATATATACATTTTATACAAGCCTCAAGAGATGAAATGCACATGCCATGCTATGCCATTTTGAAAGAAAATCACATCTTCATTTTTGAAAACCATCATGCTCAATGATGTCATGCAATTTCAATTCTTCAAAACTTAACAATTCATTTCAAGAGCGATAAATACGACTCTGATAATCTCTAGGTCGGTGTCTGCAAGTAGACTATACAAGTACTACCAATTTGTCATTTTTACCGGTATTAATCGGAAGGCTCGACACCTATCCGCGCGGGTTTTCGGTCTTTCACCCCGGACTCTCAGACCAACTTATTCAATATCATCTACACCACTTATCAAGACCTACCAACGTATTTACCCCAAAACCATTACATGAAAATTTGTTTCTTAAAATTCTTTTCTCAATGTAAGTTTTCAAATCAACTTTCAAAGTTTATTGCAATCAAATGAATTGATATGCCAATAGCACAAGATGAATATAAATACTTTTATTCCAATTTATCATCCAAGGAATAACATAATTCCCTCTTCTCAAGTATCCTCAACAATTAGTCATTTCAAGACTATTTCAACGTTTTGAACAATAATTTCCAAAATGAACAATAATTATCATATTCCCTGAAATTCATCATTTATATAAATATAAATAAATTTTTTTCCAAACATCCATTTATTTTGACACACAAAATAAATATAACAATATCATTCATGGATTTTCAGTCTCCTTTAAAAAAAATCTCCAAATTCTAGGTTTTCTCACCAAAACTATACAACTCAAATCTTTTGAAAGAAAACTTTCCAAAATCATCTTTTTTTCAATCAACGAAGATCAAAACCTATAAGATCATTTTAAAAGAACAAAAGACAAACCCACTTTTAAAAACGCTCAATTTTCAAAGCTATCGAAAGATGATTTTGAAAATCATATAGATCTTGCAAAAATATATATATAACTCTAAGAAAATCCATAGCTCAAGTTTTGAAGAAGAAATGAGATGAAACCCCCAAAATCAACGGTGTCGAAACTCGATCTTCACCGCACACAACGAAACCCTCGAGAAGTTAACCAACTTTGATGAAGAACTTATGGCAGAACTCTAATGGATCTTGAGAAATCAAGGTTTTGATCCAATTTGGCATAAGGAAATGTAAAGAGAAGGGAGAGGAAAGGGTTTTTAGAGAGAGATACACAAAAGTGATCTGAAATATCAGATTCACGAATTGATATAACATGGTCTGCTCGAGCGTGGAAAGCCCCGCTCGAGCATCAAATACACTTTCCCAGTACTTTTGTAGACAGGTCAAACTTCTGAAACCAAACATTCTCCGCTCGAGCACATAAACGGCCGCTCGAGCGGACAAGAAACTTCTAATGCATTTTGCATTTTTGCTTTGGGGGCGCTACCCCTCAATCCTGCCAGGGCGCTACCCTAGGATCCGCCAAGGGGCGCTACCCCTTGGACCCCCGCGAGCTGACCGGGCAGCTCGATCCCTACCAGGGCGCTGTCCTTGGACCCGCCAAGGAAAGCTACCCCCTGGACCCTCACAAGCTGCCCGGGCAGCTCGATCCCCGACATACTTAGTGAAGTGGCAAAACTGGGATCGCTACACTGGTTGTGTGAATTTTTCACTCGATTGTCGCTCGAGTGTAAGACTGAGGTCCTCGCTTGAGGTGAGTAGCCCTTTGTTCAAGTTTCATTGGAGATGTGAGAAAACCAAAATCGTCAACATGTGCTTTGCTGATGATCTGATGATCTTTAGTAAAGGGGATCCTCATACCGTCAACCTCATTATGCAGGGTTTGGAGGAGTTTAGGAGTTTGTCGGGCCTCACACCTAGTCCTAGCAAGAGTAACATTTACTTCTCGGGTTGTAGTTTGGAGCTTAAAGAGGCCATTCTTCATATTGTTAATTTTACTGAGGGTTCACTCCCTGTGAAGTACCTAGGTGTGCCTTTGATCACAACTAAGCTTAAGGCCTCTGATTGCCAAATTCTGATTGATAAAATAACCAATAGGATTAAAAGTTGGACTAATAAACTTCTATCTTATGCTGGTAGAGCTCAACTCATCCAGACTATTCTTTTTTCAATGCAAGTTTATTGGTCCTCACTTTTTATTCTTCCTAAGAAGGTTATTCGTGACATTGAGAGTCTTCTTAGATCTTTTTTGTGGTCTAGGATGAGTTGAAGAAGCATAGTGCGAAGATTGCTTGGAAGAATATATGTAAACATAAGAATGAAGGTGATCTTGGCTTTAAGGATATGGAGGTTTGGAACAAGGCTGCTATAGCCAAACATGTCTGGTTTCTATTTTCCAATGGGGAGTGTTCTATGTGGTGTCAATGGATTAAGTCTTACTTGCTCAAAGGTAAGAGTTTCTGGGGTGCTAAAATGCCTAGTGATCCTTCCTGGGTTTGGAGGAAACTACTATCTCTTAGGAATCTTATTTTCCCTCTTATCAAATTCAAAATTGGTAATGGGAGAATGTGTTTCTTTGGTTTGATAACTGGCACCCTCTTGGCTCGCTTTCGCATAGGTATGGGCAAAAGATTTTGTATGACACAAACCTTCCTGATAATTCCAAAGTCAGCTCCATTATTTCTGATGGCTCTTGGAAGTGGCCCATCCCTAGTTCTTGGGAGATAAAGGAGTGGATTTCCTCTACTCCTCCTGCCCTTTATCCCTCCAACTCTCTGGATACTCCTGTCTAGAGCTTAAATGCTGATGGTGTGTTCTCTATTCATTCTACTTGGGACTACTAGAGGGATAAGGGTCCCAAAGTCCCTTGGTCCAAAATGATCTGGGGACCTCCATTAATTCCTAGGGTTAGTTTTGTTGTGTGGTTGGCCATTAATGAGAGGCTGAATACTGGGGATAGATTACAAATGTTTGGTCTTGTTCCTAGTTCTAGTTGCCATTTCTGTCTAGCTTTTGAGGAGAACCACACCCATCTCTTTTTTAGGTGTGCTTATTCCTCTAGGATCTAGGCTGTTGTCCAGACTAAGTGCAACACTAGTTGGCCTAATTTGTCTTGGGTGGAGACTGTTGAATATGCTACCAAGACTACTAAAGGCAAAACCTTGCAATCTATAATCATGAAACTGTCCTTCCTTTGCACTGTGTACCATATTTGGATGGAGAGAAATAGTAGAATCTTTAGTAAGGTGTCCAAGCCTGAAGAGATTGTTACTAACTCTATTATCCAAATGGTTAGAGACAGAATTCTTTCTATGGAAAATGTGACTAAATCTGCAGGTGATAGCTGGTTACTAAGGCAATGGAATCTTCCTCTTAAGATCATGAAGCTGTCTCAGCCGCATGTTGCTGGAAGAAGTTTGAGTGGTGTGAGATCACCCATATTGAGGGTTGAGTGAGGGTTAGCAGAAAGTGAGTGTTTATTTAATCTGGGTGTTCTTTTGCAGGTTGGCATTTAAACTAATTAACTCCACTCAATGATGGTTTTCTATCCATTAGCAAGTTTGGACAGGTCCTGTGGTGGGTTGAGTGATGTGAGCCCAGATATTCTCTATATCAAATGTAGGTTGAGGGATGTGAGAATGCACATATATGAAGTTCTAATTATCACTATATATTTTATATTTTTTATGCAGGTTAAGGAAGCTATCATGTACTCATTCTCTACGAGGGTTCTGTGTGAGGTTGTGAGTAGTGGGTCAAGTGAAGTGAGACACTACATTGAGTGGAGAGACTTCTTTATATGTGGGTTGAGTGATGAGAGGTCCCAAATTGAGTGTATACTTTTTCTGCTTGTCTATGATTGTATATATAGTTCCGATACTTATCAATTACTCTATATTGGGCAGGTATATCTGATCATGGTATGGTGGAGTGGTGGTGGCTGCATTTTGCGCCCTTTTAGAAGGCATCAAAATGTTTGGACATGTACCTTGGGGATGGCTGCTTCCAGCGCCTTGTCAAGCTATATGTGTGTGCTTATCAGTTGTCTTAATTTCTGTTTGTCTATACAACTCTTTGATAGCTTAACTCTTCTAGTTAATGGTAAAGGTACCTACTCCTACAGGTTGCGTAGGAGGCTCTTGGTTTGGTCTTATTTTCTTTTTATTTTAATGTTGCTGTTGGACTTGACCTTGGGTAAAAGATATCTGCTAAATCTGTCATGCTACCCTTCCGATAGGTATAAAGTGTTACTGTGTGCAAATTGCAGGACATGGTTTTTGTACAATCTGTGGTGCTGTGTTGCTGTGTGCAAAATGCAGGACATGGTTCTTAGCTGTTGTGTGCTTATGTTGTAAAAGACCCCTATCTTTGCAGGACTTGGTTTTTCTTTGTACAGCTTCTGACTTGGTTCACCTTAGTTTACAATCAGCGATGAAGTTCTAGGACTTATCTGTCTATTTTTTTTTTTTTTTTTTTTGTGGTAGTTGCGTGTTGTTTTAGTTTGTGTTGTTGTGGGCCATGTTTCGGTTTACTTTGGCCGAGGCTTTTGCCTTTGTTTGTTTTTTTTGGTCGGGCCTGGGGTATGTCCCTTGTATTCTTGTAAATATTTTGTTTTAATTTATTTCTTATTCACCAAAAAAAAAAAAAAAACCTCATCATTCGAGTCCATTTCTTCAGAATTAAATGGAATCTCCCAATGTACCATGGTCCCCCTTCAAGGACCTCACTGCAACAGGAAGGGCTTTCGAAGATGAAGAAAATGAAACCCTCCCCGTTGGCAAGGACTTCCTTAAGGCCTTTGTTCTTCCATAAGCTGAAAGCACTGTTCCTCATGTAGTTGAACGCGACGCCCTTATCAATAAAGTACCCAACTAAACATGCATCCCATTTTTCCAACGAATTCGGCCTAAGTGGGAGGATAACAGTAACAAAGTCATCATTGATTTTGGGAGGGACATACCTTAAAGGAATACATGAACATTTTGTTGTTGCAGCAACATCAGCCCAAGTCTTCTTTGGTTCAGCAACCCTATCATGGCCTCTGCATCCTCCTTGACCCCTGCCTCCCCTACCACCTCTGGTGTTGTTCCCCCCTCCTCAGTTATGGGATACATCACAATCACCCACTCCAAAGTTTTCTGAATCACTGTCTGAGTTCTGGCCTTCAAGATTGAGAAATGGGTCCGATTGAAAAGTTTCTACATCGCGCTTCTTACCATCGGCCCTAATTTTCACAGCATCCAGACTGTCAGGGATGTTCCTGAACAAAAGCTCTTCAGTCTCCACAGATTCAGCCCATCTAGGGTTAGGAAGAGTAATGACTGGCGATGTTGGGACATCATCAGTCGAAACTGGATCTCTCATCCTCTGAAGACGATCTACAATATGTTGGAGATCCATCGGTTGTTTGTCAGAATCACACTGACTGACGGTGTTGTTACCCATTGAAGGGTTAGGGTTTGTGATTTTACCAGTGTTTCCCGAATCACTCATGGTTTCCTCACTATTTGTTTCACAGTCTTGATGGTCAAACCCTAATCGTGACTCAATGATTTGGGGATATTTGATTTCTACATGACTACTAACCTTGGTTACAACAGCGGTTTCTCTCACATCATTTATGTTCATCGCTATATTTGATTTGGTAACTGCCATAAAGATCAACACCGTTCAATGAATTATTGAAAGCAAAACCCTAGAAACAGAAGTTTCTAGAGAGAAAGAGGAGCTTCTCACTCTAACCCATTTAAACAAGTTGATTAAGTTTTAAACTAATATCGTTACTCAAAAAATTCTCTTTCTTAGAGGCTAAGCAAGGTTAGTTTGAGTTAAACTTGACCACTTAAACTAAGGAAACAATTAGTGGCTAAGCTAATTAGTGCCTAAATAGAGAAGGATGGAGAAAGTTTGTGAGGAACATTCTTCTTGAGAGCTAAAAGAGGAAGTTAGAGAAAAGAAAGTGAAACGGGAAGAAAATCAAAGGGAATTTGAAATTCATCCTTTTGTACTTGACAACTGAACACTTAGGTCATTTTGAAAACCTTAAATGAGGTGCTTAAGTTAAACAACTAGCGTTAAGCTACAAGTACTCAGAATTTTTTTTGTTAGAGGCTAAGCAACGTTAGTTTGAGTTAAACTTGCCCACTTAAGCTAACGAAACAATTAGGGGCCTAAGCTAATTAGTTCTCGAACAAAATAGAGAAGGACGGAGAAGGACGGAGAAAGTTACAGAGAAACATTCTTCTTGAGAGGTAGAAGGGAAAGTCATACAAAAGAAAGAGAAATAGGAAGAAAATCAAAGAGAATTCAAATTCATCCTTTTAGACTTGAGAATTGAACACTTATGTGACTTAGAAAACCTTAAATGAGGTGCTTACATTAAACTAATGTCGGTAAGATACAGTTACACTAGAAAATTCTATTTCTTGGAGGAGGCAAGGTTAGTTTGAGTTAAACTTGGCCACTCAAGCTAATGAAACCATTAGTGGCCTAAGCTAATTAGTTCCTAGAACAAAATAGAGAAGGATGGAGAAGGACAGAGAAAGTTAGAGAGAAACATTCTTCTTGAGAGCTAGAAGAGAAAGTTAGAGAATAGAAAGAGAAATAGGAAGAAAATCAAAAGGAATTAAAATTCATCTTTTTGGATTTGAGAATTGAACACTTAGGTAATTTAGAAAACCTTAAACGAGATCATTAGGCAAAACTAATATCGTTAAACTAATATTACTTAGAAAATTCTATTTCTTAGAGGCTAAGTAAGGTTAATTTGAGTTAAAGTAGGCAACTTAAGCTAATGAAACAATTGGTGGCCTAAGGAAATTAGTTCCTAGAACAAAATAGAGTAGGACAGAGAAAGTTAGACAGAAACATTCTTCTTGAGAGCGAGAAGAGAAAGTTAGAGAAAAGAAAGAGAAATAGGAAGAAAATCATAGGGCATTCAAATTCACCATTTTGGACTTGAGAATTGAACACTCAGGTGATTTAGAAAACCTTAAATGAGGTGCTTGTGTTAAACTAATATCGTTATGCAACAATTACTCTGAAAATTCTCTTTCTTAGAGGCTAAGCAAAGTTAGTTTCAGTTAAACTTGGCCACGTGAGCAAATGAAACAATTAGTGACCTAAGCTAATTAGTTTCCAAAACAGAAAAGATAAAGATGGAGAAGGACGGAGAAAGTTATAGAGAAACATTCTTCTTGAGAGCTGGAAGAGAAAGTTAGAGAATAGAAAAAGAAATAGGAAGAAAATCAAAGGGAATTCAAATTCATCTTTTTGGACTTGAGAATTGAACACTTAGGTGATTTAGAAAACCTTAAATGAGGTGATTAAGCTAAACTAATATCATTAAAGTAATATTACTTAGAAAATTCTATCTCTAAGAAGCTAAGCAAGGTTCATTTGAGTTAAACTAGGCAACTTCAGCTAATGAAACAATTAGTGGCCTAAGTTAATTAGTTCCTAGAACAATGTAGAGAAGGATAGAGAAGGACAGAGAAAGTTAGATAGAAGCTTTCTTCTTGAAAGCTAGATGAGAAAGTTAGAGCAAAGAAAGAGAAATAGGAAGAAAATTAAAGCGAATTCAAATTCATCCATTTGGACTTGACTTTTGAAAACATAGGTGATTAACAAAACCTTAAATTAGGTGCCAAAATTAAACAAATATCGTTATGCTACAATTACTCAGAAAATTCTCATTCTTAGAGGCAAAGCAAGGTTAGTTTGAGTTAAACATGGCCACTTAATCTAATAAAACAATTAGTGGCCTAAACTAATTATTTCCTATAACTAAATAGAGAAGGACGGAGAAAGCTAAAGAGAAACATTATTCTTGAGAGCTAGAAGAGAAAGTTAGAGAAAGAGGAAGAAAATCAGAAAGAATTCAAATTCAACCTTTTAGACTTGAGAATTGAACAATTAGGTGATTTAGAAAAGCTTAAATGAGGTGCCTAAGTTAAACTAATATCGTTAAGCCACAATTACTTTGAAAATTCCCTTTCTTAGAGGCTAAGTAAGGTTAGTTTGAGTTGAACTTGGCCACTTAAGCTGATGAAATAATTAGTGGCCTAAGGTAATTAGTTCCTAGAACAACATAGAGAAGGATGGAGAATGACGGAGAAAGTTAGAGAGAAACATTCTTCTTGAGAGCTAGAAAAGAAAGTTAGAGAAAAGAGAGAGAAATAGGAAGAAAATCCAATGGGATTCAAATTCTTCATTTTGGATTTGAGTATTGAAGACTTAGGTCATTTAGAAAAACCTTACGTGGGGTGTTTAAGTTAAACTAATATTGTTAAGCTACAATTACTCAGAAAATTCTCTTTCTTAGAGGCTAAGCATGGTTAGTTTGAGTTAAACTTGGCCATTTAAGAATCTTGTATGATTCATGTCTCAACAGTGAGGCTAAAGTCAGTCAGATTATTGATGGGAATTTTTGGAAATGGCCCATTCCTAATTCTTCGGAAATAGGAAGATTTGATCTCAGCTACCTCCAGTAGCTGCACCCCTAATTCTTCTAGGAATGACCAACCTTTTTGGTAATTAAGCTTTGATGGTGATTTTTCCATTAACTCAGCCTGGAATCACTGGAGGAGCAAATTTGATGTTGTGGCCTGGCACACTCTTCTTTGGGGGCCTCATATGATTCCTAGGGTTAGTTTTATTGTTTGGATGGCTATTCATGAAAGATTAAATACTGGGGATCGTTTGTAATTGTTTGGCTTGTCCCCTAATCCAAGTTTCCCTTTCTGTCAATACCATGCTGAGAACCATTCCCATTTATTCTTTAACTGCATCTTTGCTTCTAGAATTTGGGAAGCTCTTAAAGCTAAATGCAATGCAAATTGGACCTAATCTCCAATGGCCTCATGTTCTAACCTTTGTCACCAAAAAGACCAAGGGCAAATCATTGCGTTCTATAATCCTTAAGCTTACTTTACTTTGCTCAATTTACCAAATTTGGCTTGAAAGGAATAATAGAATCTTTAATAAGGAACACAAACCTGAAGAGGTGGTTACTAACGCAATTGTTCATATGATTAGAGGTAAACTTCTATCTATCACCAATTTGCCTAGATCTACAAGGAATAGCTGGTACATTGCTCAGTGGAATCTGCCCAACACAATCTTAAAGCCCCAATCTCCAGGAATAGGAGGGCTGCTGAGTGGTGTGAGTTCACCATAAGAGGGTTGAGTGAAGCAGAGCAATTCAGAGTGTTTATCTAACTATTTTTAACTTTGTGCAGTGGCAAGTGGAGCTAAATAGAGTGCCTAAGGTTGAGTGTTGTGAGAAAATATTCAAAGATTGACTGGTGAGAGAATAGAGTGTGAAATGAACTTCTTATGTTTGAGCTAATGAATATCTTAGCCTGCAAATACAAATGTACAATATATTGTGTGTTTTCTTTGCATGCTAAAGTGTGGTTTCAATTACAAAATGGTGTGTAATATTTGTATTTTCATTCTCTTATGGCAGATTCTCCTGAACAACAACCAATTGGCCTTCATTTGGGACGGTGGCTGTCAAAAGTTTATCTTCATGGAAGAATCTGTTGTACTGGACAACTATCACTGGTTATTGTGTACATTGGTTCCGATGATCTATGCTAGGATAAGAGTTTTGGAGACACAAAGACCAGGCTGCATGCTGCGCCAGTCTTTGTGAAAAATCCTCAAATGGAAAATTCTTTTCATTCATTTCTGCATTGTAATAGTTCTTTTTTCTTTGGCATGTGTACAGTCTACAACTGGCTGGTGTTTTGTTTCCCTAACCCTGCGGATTGTGTTGGGAATTTTATTTTTTAACTTTATTTTTACCTTTTGGTTGGGGCTACATGCACGTGTTGCTATGGAAAATTACACAGATAAGTTTGTTTTGGTGTTATAGAAACTGGATTGTGCAAGCAAACCTGCTATTGTGGAAGAATAGTTCAAGTGCCATCATTTTGCTGTCAAGGGCATGTTTTCCCTAGAACACAATGCTTCTGATTGTACTCGTGCTAGGCTGCTGCTGGTTGGTTTATTCTCTTGTTCATTCTCCCTATCTCTAGTTATATATGGATAGTGAACAGGTTGTAAGGCCCTAGTTTTTTTGTTTTGTTTTGTTTTAAGTTTTCTGGTTCTCTTTAGCTTTAGTGAGTTTGTAGGTTTGTTTTGTTTTTATTTTGTTTGGTGGCCTTGTTTAGCTGTGGTAGGGCCTGGGGCGTTCCCCTTGTAGTTGTGTAAATTTTATTGTTTTATTTATGTCTTATTCACCCCCCCCCCCCAAAAAAAGAGAAGAGAAAGTTAGAGAAAAGAAAAAAAAATTAGGATGAAAATCACAGGGAATTCAAATTCATGCTTTTGGACTTGAGAATTGAACACTTAGCTGATTTAGAAAAACTTAGATGAGGTACTTAGTTTAAACTAATATATCATTATGCTATAATTACTCAGAAAATTCTCTTTCTTAGACGCTAAGTAAGGTTAGTTTGAGTTAAACTTGGCCACTTAAGCTAACGGAACAATTAACGGCCTAAGCTATTTAGTTCCTAGAATAGAATAGAGAAGGAAGGAGAAGGACGGAGAAAGTCAGAGAGGAACATTCCTTCTTGAGATCTAGAAGAGAAAGTTTGAAAAAAAGAAAGAGAAATAGGAAGAAAATCAAAAGGAATTCAAGTTCATCATTTTGGATTTGAGAATTGAACGCTTAGGTGATTTAGATACCTTAAATAAGGTGCTTAAGTTGAACTAATTTCCTTAAGCTACAATGACTCATAAAATTCTCTTTCTTAGAGGGTAAGCAAGGTTAGTTTGAGTTAAACTTGGCCGCTTAAGCAAATGAAACAATTAGCGGTCTAGGCAATTTTGTTCCTAGAACAAAATAGAGAATGATGGAGAAGGACTGAGAAAGGTAGAGAGAAACATTCTTCATCAGAGATAGAAGAGAAAGTTAGAGAAAAGAAAAAATAATAGGAAAGAAAATCAAAGGGAATTCAAATTCATTAATTTGGACTTAAGAATTGAATACTTAGTTGATTTAGAAAACCTTAAATGAGGTGCTTAAGTTTAACTAATATCCTTATGCTACAATTACTCAAAAACTTCTATTTCTTAGAGGCTAACCTAGCTTATCCTCTAAGAAAGGGAATTTTCTAGCTTATCCTCTAAGAAAGGGAGTTTTCTGAGTAATTGTAGCATAACGATATTAGTTTAATTTAAGCACCTCATTTAAGGTTTTTTTTAAATCACTTAAGTGTTCAATTCTCAAGTCCAAAAGGTTGAATTTGAATTCCCTTTGATTTTCTTCCAATTTGTCTTTCTTTTTTCAAACTTTCTCTTTTATCAAGAAGAGTGTTTCTGTCTAACTTTCTTCGTCCTTCTCCATCCTTTTCTATTTTGTTCTAAGAACTAATTACCTTAGGCCACTAATTTTTTCATCAGCTTAAGTGGCCAAAGGTAAACCGGCAAAGCTTAGAAATACAAAGCATAAAAAGCCACTCCGGCGTGAACATATCGGTTCACACAGAACGACAGTGAGCTCTGGATCAATGAGAGAGAGAACTAGCAAAGCTTACAACATAGCCACTTTTATGAATGATGAGAACACCTTCATGGAGTAGAAAAACAAAGCACCACGGTGGGAGGATAAGCCCACCGCCATGAACGGCAAGACCACCTCCACGAAACACAAATATTCTCACCACCAGCGAACTCACATTGTACGCACCATGAACACCGGTCACCACAGGCACCTGAGTTGGGCAGTGCTGGCAGAAACCACCAATAACGACAATGCCAGAAATGACCAGACCAGTGTACACAGAGAACTGAACCTACCACCTTTTACTCTAAAACCAGAATAAACTTCACCGGAGAAGACATCCAGCAGGCACCACACCAAGATGCAGACCCGCCGGTGACATTAACAGACTCCTCCTGGGAACTACCTCCGCTTCAGCTACAGCAACCATTTACACTAGCATGGATCAAACAATCAAAACCAACAAATCCACCAAACAACGATCAAACCCCAACACAAGGCACCACTGACCAACGGCGGTTTGACTATCAGGGGCTAATGTTGACTCTCACCGACGAGACAAGCTGGGATGAACTCCCAAACTTACCAACAACAGCTGACTACGACTCACATAAAACATGGAGGCTAAAGTTACTGGAGCATGGATACATCCAAGAGCAACCAGAGAACTCAAAACAAGAACAGCACCACCACTCAAACTGGAGCTTAACAAAACTGATAGACTCTCAGTCACCCTCAAATTGGGTAGAGGAGATAAAAAAAACTGGCCAGAAGTGTACCAGTTTAAACTTAGGTTGTAATAACCAATGAACAAACCATAACTCACACAGAACACTTTCTCTCTCATGGAAAAGGGATAAACGGGAAAAAATACACCTTTTTACTCTGGAGAGCGTTTCTCTCTCTAGAATCTAGAGAGAGAGGCTCTGCTTTCTTCCCTTTCTTCTTATTTCTCTTTCTTTTAGCAACCAAGTTTTTGTTCCTCACTAACTTTCTCCGTTCTTCTCCACCGTTCTCTATTTTGTTATAATAACTAATTAACTTAGGCAGTGTTGTTTCATTAGCTTAAGTGGCAAAGTTTAACTTAAACTAACTTTGCTTAGCCTCCAAGAAAGAGAATTTTTTGAGTAATTGTGGCATAACAATATTCGTTTACCCACCAAAAAAAAAAAAAATATATTCGTTTAAAACTTAAACAACTCATTTAAGGTTTTTTTTTTTTTTTGGGAGGGTACATTTAAGGTTTTCAAAAGCACTTATCAAGTCCAAAAGGATGAATTTGAATTCCCTTTGATTTTCTTCCTATTTCTTTTTCTTTTTTCTAACTTTCTCTTCTAACTCTCAAGAAGAATGTTTCTATCTAACTTTGTTCATCCTTCTCCATCCTTCTCTATTTTGTTCTAGGAACAAATTAGCTTAGGCCACTAATTGTTTGATTAGCTTAAGTGGCCAAGTTTAACTCAAACTAACCTTGCTTAGCCTTTAAGAAAGAGAATTTTATGCGTAATTGTAGCTTAATGATATTAGTTTAACTTAAGCACCTCATTTAAGATTTTCTAAATCACTTAAGTGTTCAATTCATAAGTCCAAAAGGATGAATTTGAATTCCCATTGCTTTCTTTCCTATTATTGTTTCTTTTCTCTAACTTTTTCTTCTACCTCACAAGAAGAATGTTTCTCTCTACCTTTCTCTGTCCTTCACCATCCTTGTCAATTTTGTTCAACGAACTAATTGGCTTAGGCCACTAATTGTTTCATTTTCTTAAGCGACCAAGTTTAACTCAAACTAACCTTGCTTAGCCTCTAAGAAATAGAATTTTCTGAGTAATTGTAGCTTAAGGAAATTAATTCAACTTAAGCATCTCATTTAAGGTTTCTAAATCACCTAAGTGCTCAATTCTCAAATCCAAAATGATAAACTTGAATCCCTTTTAATTTTCTTCCTATTTCTCTTTCTTTTTTTTCAAACTTTCTCTTCTATATCTCAAGAAGGAATGTTCCTCTCTAACTTTCTCCTCCTCCTCCTTCCTTCCCTATTCTGTTCTAGGAACTAAATAGCTTAGGCCGTTAATTGTTTTATTAGCTTAAGTGGCCAAGTTTAACTCAAACTAACCTTGTTTAGCCTCTAAGAAAGAGAATTTTCTAAGTAATTATAGCATAATGATATTAGTGTGGACGCGCCCTCGTGGGGGCCTCACCACAGTTCGGACTCAATTTGTGTCGGTTCTTAATCTGATCCCACAATGTGCAATGTGAGATTGATAAGTCACCAAAGAGTCCAAATCCGGCAAATCGTTTTGGAAAATAGATTTTTGTAAAGAAGTGCCAAACATGGACTACTTTGCCAGATACAGAGTCACCACCTAAATATTTTATTTTGGAGAAATTTAGGAAACCCTGACTCGTTGCCTAAGGTCACGTGTTCGTCATCACCAAAGTTGCCTCGGCTCGGGAACTTGGGTACGATTGGGGAAGGTCAGCTATGAGCACCCCCGCTCGCTCGATCAAAGATCGGCCTCTACTAACCATGATATCTAGTTTTGAAAACATTATGCATTCTTATTTCGGTTAATTAGCTAACCTTACTATGTGATGCGCACAACACACAAGTATAGACTAGGTCGCCTAGTTTGGAACGAAGCATTGTATACCCGTTTGGTCGAAAAACAATTTGAAATTTGCTACTCGCAAGTAGGCTAAAACACGGATTTCAATGAGTTGTTCCAACCTAAGCAATCCAACCTTCACCCACAGGCATTCAGGCAGTAAATCAACTAAGCATTTAGCCTTATGGCAAGCATGCTGTCATGTTAACACTCGCATACATGCAAGATGCTAAAGCAAAAGAAAACACTTACAGTGTACTCCCAGCCAAAACAAGAACGTGTTAGTAATCATGCATGATCCTAGTCCATGGTAAGTGGCTAATGCATCGCATACAGAATGTCACTAGAATAGGCTCGGCTAATCTATGGATGACATGTGAAATGCAACAAGTAACACGTATTCACGTTAGATTTGAAATACTATGCAGTTAGCTTGATGCGCCAAGCCCACTGCATGCAATACAAATAAATGGATGCACGCATGCATAGCATAAGGATGCTAAATTAAATATGCCCTAATACTAACCATCAAAAGCAAGTAAGTAAAAGGGAGAAAGAAGTAGGGGTTGGAAGACATGCATACACGCACGCACACTTATTACACAGTTATGCTCTCTTTCTCGGAGAGATCGAATGAATAATACAAATTAATTAACCTACAAGCTAATTAATTAATTTATACAACACTTAACTAATTAATGAATCAATTAAGCTACTGAAAGCAGTGAAAGGCCTCCGGATGAGGGATGCACGCATGCTCGGATTGGCTTCGCTCGGAAATCCACCATCATGTACAAGCTGCCTCTGTTTGCACTATTTTTCTCCTCTGAAATTTGCATAAGTCCCAAGGAGCACTCTCTGAACACTGTAGGATTCCACCGGCTATAAGGAATGGTCACCGGCCATGGAGAAGTGGTCATCGACCATCTATTGAGCTCTCGGCCACCAATGCATGGCCGGTCGGCACTGAATGTGGTCGGTCGGCCATCTATGCCTGCAAAATCCTGTTTTGACAGCAGCAGAGGGCAAACATGGCATGACAATGCATTTTCAGGCAAATGTTGCACCAACACCCTCCTTATTATGTTCATGACTCAAAGGAGGATGGTCTTCAATTCTCGGACCACCAATCGCGCATTTCAATGCATGATGGCCCAAGAAATCAAGTGTGCATTTTAATGTGGAATGAAATGCACATAAACAAACAATAGGCCCAACCTCTATCACTTGATCAAGAGACAAGGCATGCATGCTCAATGCAATGCAACCTAGGCATGTGAGCTAAGTATGCAACATGAGAATGCCAACAAACATGCAAACATGTAACAAGTGTACAAGCTAACAAGCATGCAAGATCCAATGTAAACATGCAAACATGCAAACATGTAACAAGTGTGCAAGCTAACAAGCATGCAAGATCCAATGTAAACATGCAAACATGCAAGACATGTAACATGTTAGGCAACCAAAACAAAAGGAAATGCAAGCCACATGTAATGTGATTCAAGCATGCAACAACGTGTGATAGGCCAAGTATGCAACAACACACAAGGCGAGCATGCAACAACATGCGAATGATGGACTTAAGCTAATTTAGGCAGCTCTCAAACAAGCCCAAAACAGTGGCCAAACACTATGGAAATGAGGTACAAATGCACATGCAAACATGCATGCAAATGGACCAACACTTAAGCATAAAGAGGGGACTTTTGAGCACACTTAAAAGAGGATGAAAAGCATACAAATGTGACAATGTTGCAAGCTCTGAAATGGTGCTAAGGGTGATGCCAAATCACATAAACAAACCAAACATGGCATGCAATAATGCTTAAAGCCCAAAAATAGCAAGAGGACTTGAACCAAAACCATGCAAAACAGAGAGCATATGGCAAATATGACCCGAGACAGTCCTAAAGCATGGCAAGGTAAGCTTAACACATGTGATGACCAAAGCCAACAAGCTAAAACAAAAGGAGCAAATGCATGAGGCATACAAGGCCACTAAAGAGGCATTACACCACACTTAATGCAATCAAACATAGCATGAATTAAGCGACCAAAAACAGAGGTATGACATGCTAAAATGAGCCCCAAAACCCACCTAGATGGCATCTAAATGGCCTAAGTCTAGAGGCATGCACAAAGGTCCAAACATGGAGCATAAGACGCAAGCCTTTTAAAGCATTAAAGGGGCATCAAATGCAAGCATACAAGCATACAACAAGGACTAAAATGATGCTATAAGTGGTGCCAAACCACTAAAACAAGCCAAGTAATGCATGCTCGACACTCACGCACCCAAGGCTAACAAGCCAAAATGCAAAGTGGCTATACAAAGCATGTCATGGATGGCCCAAATGACCAAAATCAGACCTCAAGCACATCAACACATGCATAAAAGCTTCACAAAGCTTGGCCAAAACAAGTAAGCATAATAGTCTAAATGCTAAGTACATGTTAAGGCAAATAATGGCATTACAAGACAAGTATGCAAGGAAAACATGGTGTGTCTAAACCAACCTAAAATAGTGCTATAACATGGAAAAATAAGCACAACTACTAGCTAAGACATGGCCAACATGAACTCAACAATGGTGCTCACACATGAGGCTAAATATGACAAGTTTGAAGGCAACAAGGAGAGGGGATGGCCTTCTCCTTCTTAGGACCTTAAAGCATCATCCCCACCACTAAAATCCTCTAGATTTCAGTGGTGAGAAGGACAAGACAAGGTGGTCCCGAAGCTCACCAAAATAGCACAAAAATGGGGGCCAAACAAGGCCTAAGAGTGGTCAAACAACCCCAAACACCAAAGCAACCTTAAACAACTATTTTAAGGAAAAGTTCTTACCCTTGTAGACCTCTTCAAGAACAATGCTCCAGCAGCCTTTCTTAGGTCTAAACCAGCTCAAAACCTTCAAGAATAACCCTTTGGCTCCTCAGCAACCAAGGTAAGGTGTAGAACTAGGTGTCCTAGTGCAAAACTAAGAACAAAACCCCTTTAAACACACACAAAGAGCAAAAGAGAGGGAGAAATAGAGATAGATAGATACACTATTTCTAACCCTAATCCAAAGCTCTGGAATTTCTTGGAACCCTTGAGGAGGGAGGAGAAGGTCTCCCTTTATAGAGCTTCACTCTTGCAAAGCTTACAAAAAAAGCTAAGCAAGAGTAAAATCCCTCCATACACGTGTTTGAAGGGGGTGCAAAGTGGGTGCCAGCTATCACAGCTAGCACAAAATATCTTCCAAAAGCAGATGCACAGTGATCAGCCAGCCAAAAATGACAAATTGGCCAAATAAATGGTCGATCGACCACAAAGAGTGCCGATCGGCCAAACATTTGGCCGATGGCAACAAAACAATGGCCGGTGGCCTTAAGCCACGGCCAGTGAGGTGTGGGGATGGCCAACAAGCCATTCTCTGCCCCTCAAAAGTAAAACACAAGTGTTCGATGCAAAACCAAACACAAAACAGTCGAGTCGAGAGGTCTTGAGGCAAGGCGCGTGGCCGAGACCTCCGAGAACTCAGGACGAACACGAACATGGATGATCACCGAGTGTTCAAACGGTGACGTCCAAGTCTTGAGGACGGTCAAAAATGGGGTGTCTACAATTAGTTTAACTTAAGTACCTCATTTAAGTTTTTCTAAATCAGCTGAGTGTTTAATTCTCAAGTCCAAAAAGATGAATTTGAATTCCTCTTGATTTTCTTCCTATTTCTCTTTCTTTTCTCTAACTTTCTCTTCTACCTCTCAAGAAAAATGTTTCTCTCTAACTTTCTCCGTTGTTCTCCATACTTCTCTATTTTGTTCTAGGAACTAAATTGCCTAGACTGCTAATTATTTGATTAGCTTAAGTGGCCAAGTTTAGCTCAAACTAACCTTGCTTGGCCTATAGGAAAGAGAATTTTTTAAGCAATTGCAACTTAACGATATTAGTTTAACTTAAGTACATCATTGAAGGTTTTCTAAATCACCTAAGTGTTCAACTCTCAAGTCCAAAATGATGAAGTTGGATTCCCTTTGATTTTCTTCCTATTTCTCTTTCTTTTCTCTAACTTTCTTTTCTAGCAATCAAGAAGAATGTTTTTCTCTAACTTTCTCTATCTGTAGACACCCCATTTTTGACCGTCCTCAAGACTTGGACGTCATTGTTTGAACACTCGATGATCATCCATGCTCGTGTTCGTTTTGAGTTCCCTAAGGTCTCGGCTACGCACCTTGCCTTAGGACCTCTCAACTTGTTTATTTTGTGCTTGGTTGTAGACCAAGGACTTGTGTTCTTTCTTCTGAGGGAAGAGGGTGGCTTGTTGGCCATCCCTACAACCCATCGGCTAAGGCTTTGTGCCATCGGCCATAAGTGGTGGCCAATCGGCACTCTTTTTGGTCGATCGACACTCTTTTTGGTCAATCAACCATATTTTTGAGCCGAGACCTTTCCATCTGCTTTTTGCAGATATTTTGTGCCAGTTGTAAAGCTGGTATGCACAATTCTCATCCTTCATACACGTATGGAGGGATTTGTTTCAAGACTCAAGCTTGTAACAAGCTTAAGAATTGAAATTCTATAAGAAAGGAGCCCCTCCTCCCTTTCCAGAGGTTCAGAAAATTTGGCCTTGAGAGATAGATATACATTTGTATCTATATTTCCTTGTTTGATCATGTTTTGTGCTTTAAAGTGTCATTTTGTCTCACTTTTGTACACAAACACACACTCAAACACCATATTCTTGGAGCTGAGGTCCCTTGAAGTTGTTTTTGAAGTTTTTGGACTGGTTTTGGTCAGAAAAAGGTACTGGAATTGTGTTCTTGAAGGTGTTCTTCAAGGGTGAGTCAACTTGCTTTAAACCCCCATTTTTGCTTAAGCTTTTAGACCTACTTTCATATTGTTTTAAGCTCAACTCTAAACTACAAAAAGTTTTGATTTTTTATGCTTAAGATCTTTGTTTAAGGTCACTTTTGTGTTTGGGGTTGTTTACCCCCTCTTAGGCCTTGTTTGGCCTTGCTTTCGTGCCTTCTTTTTAAGCTTTTGGGACCACCTTGTTTTGGCCTTCTCACCATTGAAACTTAGAGGAATTTTAGTGGTGGGAAGGGTGTTTTGAGGTCCCAAAAAGGAGACGGTCATCCCCTCTCCTTATGCCTTGAATACTTGCTTTGAGTGCCTCATGTGTGAGCATGTTTGTTAAGCTTATGTTGGCCATATCTTAGCTTGTATTTGGGCTTATTTTAGCATGGCATGCCACTGTTTTTACTTGGTTTTGTCACTCCATGCATGCCTAGTACATTTGTAGTGTAAATCACACAAACTAGTCTTGTATGCTTCATGAAGTAGCATGTCATTCTAGCTTCTTTTGTTTCCATTTCAGCATATTTTTGGTGATATTTTGCCATGTCATACCTCTTTTAGGGTTTGGTTTGGTCACCTCTTGCATGCCTTATGCACTTGTAGTGCAATTCCATGAATTAGCCTAGTGTGTCTCATGCTTTAATATGTCATTCTAGCATACTTTAGGCTTAACTTCAAGAAGCTTTTGTCCATGTTTTAGCATGCTCTAGCTCTGATTTGTGTTGTTTTGGTCATGCATGACTTACCTTGTTTAGCTATGGTTCAATCTAGCTTGTTAGCTTTGTGCATTGAGTCCATTAGCATGTATTACTTAGACTATTCTCATGATTTGGCATCATTTGAAATGTTATTTCAGTGCATATTTCATGGTCACACACTTGCATCTTTCACCTATTCCATGCTTTGAAGAGTTGGCTCTTTATGCCTCAAGAATGGATCTTTGTGCATGCCTCTATGCTTAGGCCTTTGGGATGCCATCTCAGTGGGTTTTTGGGCTTATTTTGACATGCCATAACTCTGTTTTTCATTGGTTAAGTCATGCCATGTTTGGTTTTGATAGGTGTAGTGTAACACCCCTTTGCAGCCTTGCATGCTTCATCTTTTTGGTCTTTTGTTCTAGCTTGTGTTGGCTAAGTTCTAGCATGCTTTTAGTCTTGTATTGACCTGCCTTGGGACTGTTTTGGTTGTCCTTGGCTCTTCGGGGCTTGCTTTGCATGGCCATAGTTTAAGTCCCTTTGCTAGTTTCAAGCTTTTAGCTTTCTTGCATGATATGCTTGACCTGTTTGGTTGATTTGGCATCATTCCATGCATGATTTTAGGGCCTATAGTGTTGTCACAGTTGCATGCTTTTCACTCTTTAAGTGTTCTTGAGGGTTGTCCCCTTTATGCCTTAATTCTTGGCCAATTGGCATGTATGCTTGTCTTGCATTTCATGCCATCATTTCATAGCACTTTGGCCACTAATTTTGGGCATGACCAAGGTCTGTCCATTCTTAGTTTAAGTCCATTTTCCATGTTGTTCAAATGTTGTTACATTGCATCATGTTTGCATGGTTGAGTTGCATGACATTTGCATGCTTGGTACATCGCATTTTGCATGCTTGGTACATTGCATATTTGCATATTTAGGTTGCATGGCATTTTGCATGCTTGTTACATTAGCTTTGTTTGCATGTTTGCATAGCATTTGTGTGTGCATGCCTTACCTCTTGATCAAATATGATAGAGGTTAAGGTCCCTTATGTGTTTTGTGCACACTATAACAAAATTGAATTTTTACGGCTTGCAATGCATGCTATAAAAACTCTTTCACGGCATATACACAAATGCTGTTATATGACATGTCGCAAAAAATTAAGCATCATTTATGACATGTAGGTAAAGTTATAAAAAGTAATAAATTAAACATTAATGGCATCTGTAACAAAAAAAAAAACATTAATGGCATACTTTGTATGTCGTATATAATTTTTTACGACATTTTTGTCATACCATAAAGCATCATACTTTCCATGGCATAAGTTTGCATGTCGTAGAAGGTTATTTTGAATATATTTATGGCATACTTTGTAAATTGTATATAATATTTTACGATATTTTCTTACATGTCATAAATCATCACACTTTTCACGACATGATTTTGTATGCCGTAGAAGGTCATTTTTAATATATTTATGACATACTTTGTATGTCGTATATAATCTTTTACGGCATTTTCTTGCATGTCATAAATTATTACACTTTCTATGACATAATTTTATATGTCATAGAAGGTTATTTTTAATTTTTAATATAATATATATATAGAGAGAGAGAGAGCAAATTCAAAGTTCATTATATGAGTAAACTCAATATATGAACACATGATATCACTAAAATGCCCACTTTAGTACTTTAAAAACAAATAACAAGATCAAATAGCAAATTATAAGTACAAATGAAAGCAAAAAGATTATACACAACGCAAGGCAGTCAAGTCTAATTCATTATTAGGAGTAGTAGAGAGAGCTAAAGTATCAAGTTTATGAGGATCAAATAAAAGAAGAATAAGGTCACATTTTGCTGCAAACCACGAGATTTTTTTTGGGTGAATAAGTCATAAAATAAAGACAAAAACTTACACCACTACAAGGGACATACCCCAGGCCCTAGCCAACAGAACTAAAATGCCAAAATAAACAAAAAAACAAAACAGCAAAAGCCTAGCCAAACCCAATATAAATTATTTAAAAACATAACTAAGTGGACAAATAAAAAAGAAAAAAAAAATAGATAAAAACAAAACTAAGCTGGAAAACCCAAAACATAGTCTCAAAATTTAACCCAAAATGTGTTCATGAGCCGCATGCAATTTGGATGAGGAGCATGAAAACACCCAACAGCTAAACAGCAAATAACCAGATGCAAAACACACTACTTTGTACTCCCATGCACATCCCGCACAAGTAGGCCAGCTAAAGAAACAACCAAAGTAAACACATCTAATAAATCCAAACACAGTGATTTTAAACAAAATAAAAAGAGACTTTCTTCACACAAGAGGCGCCTCTAGCAGCCATCACCACGAAAACAGCCAGCTCCAAAGCTCGAAGGATCTAGGACTGTTTGCCAATCTAAGCAGTAGCCACCCAGGAAGGTACTTTGCTGCCATCCCATGCATCCCAAACAGAGTTTAGACATTATAATAAACCCTGTCACCAGCAGATACCAAAACATGATTAATCGATCCACAATCAAGTAACATTCTAGTAGCAAAAACAACTTGCACTATAAATCACTCATATAGATGCTCACTACACTCAACCCACAATTATATATGCTCACATAACTCGGAAAACACTGCTCCATATACCTACAAAAGAAAGAGATACAGGAAATATATAAAAACATGTTAGTTTCACTCAATATGGCTAGTGATTTTGGGTTAGGTACTTATTTATTCCACACACTATACTCAACCCTCATAGTATTTAGCTCACACTCAAGATTCTGCTTCACTATGGTCCAAGTACCTATAACAAAAGCAAACATTAAGAAACCCCACAATGTTTATGTTTGCCATCACTCAACCCTCATTTTGTGAACTCACATTCCTCATTTCAGCTGCAGCAGACTTCAACATGGTATGAGGTAACCTCCATGAGCTTAGGTACCATCTGTCAGTATGGTGAGATTTCATATTGGTAATATGCATTACCCTGAATCTAACCATATCCACAATACAATTTATAACCACCTCTTCAGGTAACATATCCTTACTAAAAATTTTGTTATTCCTAGCAATCCACAACTGGTACACAGTACAAGTAAATGCAAGCTTAGTAATAACAGCCCCTAAAGACTTCCCTTTTACAGATTTAGCAATAAGCTGGATCAAATCATTCCATTGAATGGATGGCCAATCAACATTTATTTTACCTTTTATGCAGGTCCACACTCTTTCAGAGAATGGACACTCAAAGGAAAGGTGGTTATGGTCTTCACACGGATGCACAAACCACGAGATGAGGAAAATATTTTGTTTTCATAAAGTGATTAGGGGAATGAATTGTTCTAAGAATAATGCAATAGAAGTTTGGTTGAAAACTTACAGTATGTGGCATTTGAGCACTCAAATTTTGACAGAAAAGATCCTCCACAAGTGGTTAGACCACTGAATGGCATGTCTGCATTAACAGCAATAGTGTTCCCAGGAATGCTCCTTTCATTAGGTCTAGAGTAAGGAAAAACAATAAGCTATTGACCATTACACATAAATTTGAAAAATAAAGTAGGATATTTTAAAAAATTGGAAGTATAATTTTTTGTTACTAAATGATTGGTTTCAGTAATAATAAATCCACCAAAACAAGATTTTTTTTAGGTGGATAAAAAAAGATTTTATTTCAAAAATAAGATGGGAACATGAAAACAACTTTTAATTACCATAACAACAACAAATCTGTCAGTTGTAGGCTCCGGTCTAATGTGAGCTCCAATCACAATTATTATAAAAAGAAAAAGAAATAGAAAAAAAAAAGAAACAATTGAAAACCAAGAACCAATGTAAAAAAATTATTACCTTCTTGGTACATTTTGATGTAAACAAATTTACTGACAAAGATGGCTGTAGCATAGTACTTCCTACATTGACATCAAAAAAAGATTTTAAATGAATTGAAACAATGTCATTTTTATGTCAAAATATGAGAATTTGTACTAACCATTTGCCTCATAATTGTCATTGCTTTTAGAACCCTTATGCTTATGGAGGAAGAGGAGCACCAATAAAAGGTCAATGGAACTAAAAGTCTCCTTTTGAAGTAACTGTAAAAAGAATAAATAATAGGACTACTTACTGCTAGCAAGTCATCCAAACCTTCCATCAATGGTGGTTTTATAACCTCTCTGTCATCTGTAAAAGTAAAACAAGAAAATCACATCAACTTAAGTCACATATCAAAGTAACAATGTACTGGAAGTGTTAAAGCATGAACCCTGAACTCAACAAGAGACAAGCCTCATCTACAAGAGTATATCCAAATTCCAACTTCAAGAGGGCCAAATTCTTTAAACCCAAAGATCATAGTGTGAAGGGCACACAAAGTGACATGATATTAGCTTTCTCTGCAACCTGTTTTTTTTTTTTTTTTTTTAACATACTTAGTGAAATAAAATGACAATTACCTTATTGATAAAGGGATTTGAGTTCATTAAATCAAAGAGTATGTTTTTAGGATTTTTTTTCAAACATCTCATTTTATCAAAATTGAAAGTATTACGTGCAACACTTTGTCCACTTGGATCATATTGATATTAGAACCTAATACATGTACTTGCCACGAGCATTTCTTCTTTAAAATCTTTCTGCATTCATTCTAAATTTCAGTTGAATTCTTCTATGGATTAAGGGAGTGTATGCTTTTAAGCAGCATTCTCTAAGGAACTCTACAACCCAAGGTCCTAATGCCAAAAGTTCTTAATGTTAGACAATTTTTGTTTAAGAAAAAATAAGTAGAGAACTTAACCTCATGTGAGCAGTAAGGTCGTAATATATTGTGTACTGGTTCTTCTTTAAAAATCAAACACTAATGAGATGAATAAAAAACCTAAGCTTATAGATCAAAAGTAAAAAGAGAAGTTATCTAGTAGCATATGCTGCTCAAATACTAAATACCACTTGCATACTAAATCTAATTACCTGTCACTTTAAGGAGATCTTTGTTTAATTCATGTCCTACCTATGCTAGAGACACCAACAGTCATTGTAACAATAAAACAAATGTCATATCTCTACCAATTTGTTAACAAAAACACAAGAAACAGCTCACAAAATACAACCTGAATCGCAGTAATGAACTCCTTAAAACCTAGAAATCCTTGTCGTTTGGAGTCTGTGATTGCCCGAACCTTTAAAAACAAAAAACAAAAAAAAAACATATTTATAAGGAGAGAAACTAAAACAAAAGGCAAGTGTAAGCACTTAAGAACTAACCGATTAGAAAAATGACAAAAACAAAATAAACTATCACATGATTGAATTAGCCTATTAGATTGACACATGCATATGCTCTCACAAACAAAACTAGTCTTATAATTTGAGAGCCACATTGTTTATTCTGTTACCTTGTGAAAAACTTGCAATATTGTTTCTCATAAAATATATCAATCAAAAACATCATGATCATCATTATAAATGAAATTAAAAAATCCCATCAATAAATGAGTCAACTTCCAATGAAAGGTATTCAAAAATCAAAATTGTCAAAAATCAAAATTGTTCCTCATTTGTAATTTTGAAAACTAAAAACAAATTTCAAAGTGTAATTATACAACTGCGGGATAAGAGTAACAATCATTTAAATATTACATATTCATATATTTGCTAATAGATGAGGCCACACTGGATGTAAGTATGAATCTGTTTCTTAATAAAAATGTTTTGGACACATTTTAGTGTTTTATGGGAGGGAGGAACTAGAAAGACTTTTTGAAAAACTATTCGTGATAAAAAAAAAAATTATAGGGTATTACCCTTCCCTACATCAGTTTTACCATTATTTTCATTACTATGTCCAGTGAAGAAGAAACGATTACATCAACTAGAAGATTTTGATTTTAAGCCACATGAATGCAATTGCAAAAGCTTGTAGATTCTTATAGTTAATATTTAAAAAATTGAGGTTGAGTTTTCTTCAACCACAGGAGAGAATGATATAGTTCAGTGAATCAATATAGAAACAAAGCAACAAAACACAACAATTTTAGACAAATCTAAGGGTTTCGATTTCCTCCAAACCAATGTTCGATCAAATATGAAATTACTATCTCATTTCTCTCTCTAGAAGTACGAATTAGTTACTTGGTGAATGAGAGAGGAGAGATCTGGATTTGTGTAAAAAAAACTACAGATCAATTAAGAAAATAATCATAAATTAGAAAACGATTTATAGAGAAAATAATCAGTTAAGAAAATAATAAGACAAATAAAAAATTGTATACGATTGATTTATATATGTAGAGAAAGAGAGTGTAAAGAGAGAGACGATGAATCGAACTCACAAAGAAATCGGAATCGAATGACCTCGCCGTAGAAGAAATTTGTCACCGGAGATGCCAAGGCCAACGGCAGCAACGGCGGATTTATGGAGGGGAATCAAACTCCAAGGGGAATCAATGCCAAAGACGCGTTCATGTTTCTGAATCAGAGGAACAGTGGTTGGTGGTGGCGCTTGTGTGTTTGTGTGAGACACTGATGGAGATAGAGAGAGAGAGAGAGAGAGAGAGAGGGGGTATGAGAATGATGTATGTATGCTACCATAGAAATTTTCCAAGTGCTTTGTTCAATCCTTTGCATAAAAAAAATAAAAATAATAAAAATTGGAGGAAAAAATTATAGATAAAAAGATTTCAAGTATGAGTTTATAAATTATTTTTGTATTAAAAAAATGTAGATTATAAATAGAATATCTAATTTATTGGGGGAAAAAATAAAAAAAAAATGTCATATTTTCTAGAAATTTATAAATATCTAAGAACATGTAGAATTTTATTTATTTATTATTAAAATATAATTTGGTAAAAAAAACATCTTGAATTTATAAATATCTAAGAACACCTAGAATTTTGTTTTTATTATTTATAATTAAAATATAATTTCTCTAGAGAATGAGAGGGTTTGGGACAAAAACAGGTATGGATCTAAAATGAGAGGGAGTGTGACGTAAGTTTTTAAATATTTTTTTTTTACTTTTTAAATTCAAATAATTTTCATATACTTAGAAGGAAAATATTTTTTAATTTTCTAAAACAATCACTAAATTCAAAATATATAAAATTTAATATTTTATGACATGAAATGCATGTTGTCTTAAGTGCAAATATTTTATAACATATTTTTGTATGCTGTGAAAATATACATTTTTTATGGCATACTTTTGCATGTCATAAAAAAATCGGATTGAGTTTTTTATTTTTATTTTCTTAAAGAAGTTTTCACAACATTCATTAGCATGTCATGTAAGGTTATAATATTTTACAACATGAAATACATGTTGTCTTAAGTGCCAATATTTTACGACATATTTTTGTAAGTTGTGAAAACATATATACTTTACGGCATACTTTTGCATGCCATAAATATATGAATTGACGACTTACATGGTATATATGTTGTTATTGACAAAACATTAACGGCTTGCAAAAAAAATGTCGTAGAATGTACTAACTACGACATACATTTAATGCATGTCGTAAATATGATACCGTAAATAGTTAGTTTTGTTGTAGTGGTGTTTGGGTGTGCAAGGTGCATACCGTATGTATTTGCATAAATTTTCACGAATATATATAAGTTAGCTCACAAAATCACATCCCTGCCGTAGGTTTATTATTAGCTAATGATACTAGTGTTGTGAATAACGTAATATCACCGTTGCATTGAATTTTTATTTTTACTCTACAAAGATATGAGCCATAACATTCTGATTCATTTGCCTTTCATAAACTATTGTTATTAAAATCATGATTTGGATCTTAAAATCTCATGATTCAATGATTTAAGTTAGGCCAAACAATCTTGGATTGCACATTAGAATCTTAAATTTTGTAATATCTTAAAGTAATTATAATCTTAGTCATAAATCATACTACGATCATGTTCCTATTATTTTTTTATTATATATGTGTGTGGAGAAGTGGTTCGGAAATACTCTTCTAATCTTGGGAGACGCTAATGATCCTCAGCTAGTCACCTGAAAAGATACAAACACTCCGGTCGGGGGTGCCGGAATTAGCACTCCGACGGACAAGTCAGTTCAGACCCTCAAGATAATTTGTTTACTAAGTTTTGTGAAGTGATTCTTACATACCTTTCTAAATCTGTGGTCCTTGTATTTATACTTGCTTTTTGGGCCTCGGGGCTAGAGCCTACTTTTATCCCATTCCCCCTTTATTTATTCGGAATTACTGGTCTCCGGCGATTCGGCCTTATTAATGTATTCGGCATCCTGGTCATGCAGGATGGAGCCGAATAATACCCAATTTCTAGGATACGCACCTTTCGACTCTTCTACTCATTCGGCTCCCACAATTCCCCCCATGCACTTTACCGACGACAGCTAGCTAGAGTGCTTGGTTCCGAATTTCGAAAAGTCAACCAAAATTTGGCAGTTGGCCTCGTCCTCACGCAGACGCCTAAGCGCACTTTTTTCGGTTGTCGTGTCGACTTCCCGCCCCTTCGTTCGTGTCTATTTATTGTGATTTAAAATCTTGACGTCCTTTCGAGTATGTGTTTTATGACGCTCGTCGTTGGATTACCTTTTGAATCGTCCCTGCAACTCTCTTCTCCGATATCCTCTTCGTTCTTTGTAAGTTCTCTCCTCCCTTGCTTCGGAGACTCTCTGGTTTGTTCCTTCCTTGATATGTTCTTATAAACTGTAGGGTATGGCAAAACATTTAAAAGACCTTCTCTCGTCAGATCGAATCGCTGGCTTTAGACGTCATTTCTCCATTCCTGATGATGTCCATCTGTCGTTTGTGGCAGACGGCACGTTTGATATGGAGAGGGAAGATGAATCCACAATTGTCTTTCCTCTTTTGTCAATCACAGAAGGTGGAGTCCGTTTTCCCCTTCACCCTTTTCTTAGGGCTGTGCTTCGCCATTGGGGTTTAATCCCCTCTCAATTCAATGTGAATTTCTTTAGAATTATAATGGGGGTTGTTGCACTCAACCGTTGCCTTAGAATTAACCTTGGCACTCCTGCCATCCGGCATTGCTATGCCTTGGCTAAGTTTTCTGGTCGGCACGGGCGTTACTTCTTAGGGCCAAGGATATCGACCATCAGCTAATTACTATGCTTTCCAATTCTGGGAAACGAGTTGATGATGTTATGGTCGTTGTCCGGGGTAGTTGGGAATTTGGAGAAGTGGAGGATCACGTCGACCTTATTCCTAGACGGAGGGGCGAGCCAGGTGGCCAATTGTCTTCTCACTTTTATTATTTGTTTATTTTTGTTGTGAAGCCTCTTCTTTAAAATATTATGGCCTGGTTTGTGCAAGAAATGTTTTGAAAAAAGTCCTGTCTTCAACTGACGACACTGTTCTTTCGGATATCAAAGTCGCGCTCAAGTATTTCGACCGTCGAAGTCTTCAGAAATAGAGGAGAGCGGCCCACGTTCTGCTTCGTTACGAGCTAACGTATACGACCTTCTCAACGGCAGAAAATATCCCGATTCTGAAGGGTGAAGATTCTCTTATCGCTCTTATTTTGTCCGACTTCAAA
Organism: Camellia granthamiana; assembly: GCA_036172215.1. NCBI lineage: Eukaryota > Viridiplantae > Streptophyta > Magnoliopsida > Ericales > Theaceae > Camellia > Camellia granthamiana. The sequence continues at coordinate 79,140,628 of CM069912.1, read as the reverse complement.
AACTTGAGGCAGGTTGGTTTTGAAGGGTCTGATTCGAAGCGAGATACTGCTAATGTTACCGAATCAGATCAATCCGAAACCGAGTCTGACGAGGTTTTGAATTCAGCTAATCCTCCATCCACTTCGAGTCGAGGGGATCTTTCACTTGATGGCGTTTTTCACGGCTTAAAGGATCTTCCCGCCGTAGGCCTCGCAGACATGGCCGGGTTAAGCCTGACGAAACTTGCCAGGAAGGCGAATGCAGAAAGGTTAGTCGCGCGGTGAAGAACGGAGGCCCTTCCGTCTGAAATGCCACCCACCACCGAATCTCAACTCTCCCTGCCTGTTAGCGAATCAGAGTCCATCCGTGTTGAGGAAGAGACGGCAAAAAGTCATAATGCCGAATCTACTTTGATCGTGGAGGCCGGCCAAGAAGCCGGACAAGAAGTTGAGGAAAAGGAAGAGAAATGCCCTGCCGAGTTTGAGGCCGGTTCAGAAGAACAAGGCGGCAAACGTCCTCGATTAGGGAGATCGAATGTGATCGTTCCTTTTGTCATTCAGCCGATGATAAGAGACATGCCGGTTTCTTCTGATACTTTGGTGCTTAAAGATCCAGAAGTCGTATTCAGCTTGGCTACGTCCGTGTCGTTGCCGTCTGACAGAGAGGCTTTCCGGGTGGAACCAGATCTGAATGCGACAGGACTAGCCGCCCAATCGGCACTTTTGGTACATATTTGGGCTTTGCTTCACTTAATCCAAATACTGTTGAAGTTCTGGTTTTAAATTCTTGTTTTGTAGACCGCCGGATGGATAGCCGATATGGGCCGTCGCCATCGTGACGCCATCAAACAAATTGATCGTTTACGAAAGAAAGTTGAGGGCCAGAGGATAAAGGCCGAGGCCGAGGTGGAGAGGGCGAACAAGGAAGCCTCAACAGCCGAGGCCGAGGTGGAGAGGGCTCGTAGCGCTGATCAATTAAGATTGGATGTCGAGAAGAAGGCGGACGTGAGCGAAGATGCGCTCAAATTGGCCCAGAAGGCGGTCTCCGAACTGGAGGCTGAGTTGGCTGAAATGAAGGCGGTGAAGGCAACAGCCGACTCGGAGGCTTCCAAAGTATTCGAGGCTGGGAAAAGTGCTGGGCTCGCCGAGTATTTGGACCAAGTCCCCAAGTTTGAAAATCGGGGGTTCAAACATGGCTGGTACAAAGCCCTTGCTGCTGCTAAAGTTTCATTGACTATGCCAATACCGTATGAGCAGGTGGATGTTGAGCCATTGGAGTCTGATTCCGATGACGGATCTGGGCGACTGACATAGTTTTTAGGGTGTCGAATGTATTTTTACAGTTTTTAATTTGGTATTTTTCATGTGTTGCTATGTGTTGCTACAGTCATAGTTTTTTGTATAGTAATTTGCGTATATATAAAATTTCATGAGTTGTGTTCAACTTGCTAAGGAAGATGTTGTTGATGAATGATATAGCTTTCGGTTATGGTTAGATCGGCTGTTTAGCTTAAGTATTTGGCCGACCAGCTGGCGCTTGAAAACACGGCCGATCAGATTAGTAAATCTGCACTTGCCTTAGCCAGAGTGCGAGCTTAATGAGCCGAGTGGGTCTCACTCGTGGGCTGGCTGAGGCACAGGTTGATCAGCGCTTGTGCTTGAAAACACGGCCGACCAGATTAGTAAATTTGCCCTTGCTTTAGCCAGGGCACGAGCTTGATGAGCCGAATGGGTCTCACTCGTGGGCTGGCTGAGGCACAGGTTGATCGGCGCTTGCGCTTGAAAACATGGCCGATCAGATTAGTAAATCTACCCTTGCCTTAGCCAGGGCGCGAGCTTAATGAGCCGAATGGGTCTCACTTGTGGGCTGGCTGAGGCACGGGTTGATCGACGCTTGCGCTTGAAAACACGGTTGATCAGATTAGTAAATCTGCCCTTACCTTAGCCAGGGCGCGAGCTTGATGAGCCGAGTGGGTCTAGCTTGTGGGCTGGCTGAGGCGCTGGTTGAAAACACAGCCAATCAGATTAGTAAATCTGCCCTTGTCTTAGCCAGGGTGCGAGCTTGATGAGCCGAGTGGGTCTAGCTCGTGGGCTGGTTGAGGCGCAGGTTGATCGGCGCTTGCGCTTGAAAACACAACCAACCAGATTAGTAAATATGCCATTGCCCCAGCGAGGGCGCGAGCTTGATTAGCTGAATGGGTCTAGCTCGTGGGCTGGCTGAGGCACAGGTTGATCGGCGCTTGCACTTGAAAACACGGCCAAGCAGATTAGTAAATCTACCATTGCCTTAGCCGCGGCGCGAGCTTGATGAGCCGAGTAGGTCTAGCTCGTGGGCTAGCTGAGGCGCAGGTTGAAAACATGGCCGATCAGATTAGTAAATCTGCCTTTGCCCTAGCCAGGGCGCGAGCTTGATGAGCCGAGTGGGTCTAGCTCGTGGGCTACCTGAGGCACAGGTTGATTGGCGCTTGCACTTGAAAACACGGCTGACCAGATTAGTAAATCTGCCCTTGCCCTAGCGAGGGCGCGAGCTTGATGAGCCGAATGGGTCTCACTCGTGGGCTGGCTGAGGCACAAGTTGATCGGCGCTTGCGCTTGAAAACATAGCCGATCAGATTAGTGAATCTGCCCTTGCCTTAGCCAGGGCACGAGCTTGATGAGCCGAATGGGTATAACTCGTGGGCTGGACACTTGTCATCCGACTTTTGGCGTTTGGGATTACTAACGTTGCCTCGGGAGAGCTGCATGCAATGAAGGATAAATGGGGCGGGTGTATGCCAGAGTCCCTACTTATTTCCATTCAGGCAACTTGGGAGGGACGAAGATTGGCTGAATTAGACGCCGTAATGAGTTGTAGTAGCGAGCCTATGCGTACGGGAAGAAGAACGTCCAAGGATCGGGAAACACAACAGCCCTTTAGTCGTCGAAGCAGATCGCTCCAAAAGGACAGACAATAACGGGGAAATCCCCCGCCCCGCGATCGGGAATCGAGCCTGAAGCGACGCCCCGACCGTTGAGCTTTTCGATTTTCGTGAGGAATAGACCGATGACGGAGGCGGATTCTATAATTAAAGACCCAAGTGTGGCAGTCGAGTTCACTCGGCAAATCTTCCCGCCGGAAGTCCAACAATCGATGGTTGGACGTCAAGATTTTGAAGTATTTCGAGACGGCATACATGGGGCCGTGAAAGGACTGTATACAGCTTACGAAGTCGGCATGCGTCTGCGCAAAGCGCGACGTGAGAGTGAGAGAAAGGATGAAAGGAATCGCAGTCTGGTGATTCGCGCGGAAAAGGCTGAGCGTGAGCTTCGGGAGCTGAAGAGTATTCAGACGAGCGCGTCAGTGACGGCCGGTCAATCTAAATTGGTCGTCGAGGAGAGAGTGACCCAACGGTCCTCGGGTTATGAAAAGGGGTTTCAGGACGGCTTGAAGGTCGGGATAGAGAAGGCCAAACAGGACCTTGCCAAGGAGGTCTGCCGATGTGAAAATTGTGGATTCACGCACGGTTGGATTAAGGCCCTTCAGACTGAAAAAGCTCTCGAAGCCATGGGCATTGATTCGGCCTCACCCCTGTACCATCGTCACCACTTGCCTTATTCCGATTTCGAAATTGAGAAGAGCAACGATGAGGGTGCCGAATAAGTAGACTTTGGAATGCGAGAACAGGCCTTGTGCCGAACAAATAGGATTTCTTTTATTTTCGACATTCGCATTTGGTTTTTGAAATGTTATGTGCTTAATCGAACGTATTATTTCAGCTTTCTGGCAAGTTTTGTGTTGCGTGGTACAAATGTTTAAACATGGATTAACCGGCTCGAATTAAGAACAATTCTGTGAATATTTATTTGGCCAGTAGAGTGGTCCGAATGCATCACTCACAAAGGCTCCGAATCCGGAGACTATTTTGGCCAATCGTGATTTCCACGAAGGGCGCTTCGAATCCGGAGACTTAATCGGCCAATTGTGATTTCCACGAATGGCACTCCGAATCCGGAGACTTTATTTTGGCCAATTGTGATATCTACGAAGGGCGCTCCGAATCCGGAGACTTAATCGGCCAATCGTGATATCCACGAATGGCGCTCCAGATTCGGAGACTTAATCGGCCAATCGTGATTTCCACGAAGGGCGCTCCGAATCCGGAGACTTTATTTTGGCCAATCGTGATATCCACGAAGGGCACTCTGAATCCGGAGACTTAATCGGCCAATCGTGATATCCACGAAGGGCGCTCCGAATCTAGAGACTTAATCGGCCAATCGTGATTTCCACGAAGGACGCTCCGAATCCGAAGACTTAATCGGCCAATCGTGATATCCACGAAGGGCGCTCCGAATTCGGAGACTTAATCGGCCAATCGTGATATCCACGAAGGGCGCTCCGAATTTGGAGACTTTATTTTGGCCAATCGTGATATCCACGAAGGGCGTTCCGAAACCGAAGACTTAGTCGGCCTTAAAAGGCTTGAGAGCTTAAGCAAAAGAAAACGAGAAACTCTGTATTGCAACGGTGGAATATGTACAAGTATCAAGCCCACAAGTCGGGTCAATGATAGAATTTGCGTAAATGTGTTGAATTCCAAAGCCGTGGCAGGCTTCTTCCTGACATGTCTGACAGCCGATATGCCCCTGTTCCTGCGATGGAATCTATCTGATAGGGGCTATCCCAGTTTGGGCACAATTTTCCATCGGCCGGTCTCCGGTCGGCTGGAAGTACCTTCTTCAGGACCAACTCTCCTGGCGTGTATCGGCGCAACTGAACTCACTGATTATATGACTTGGCGAGCTGCTGCTGATACCGTGCCATGGATGCCAGGACGCGGTCTCTTCGTTCTTCGATTAGAATCGGGTCAAGGGCAAGCATCATGTCGTTTCGGCCCATATCAAAAACTTGCGATTTCAGAGTTTGAAGGTCGATTTCCAGGGGTAAGATTGCCTGGGTTCCAAAGCATAGAGCAAACGGCGTTTCTCCGGTGGATCTCCTCGGCGTAGTACGATGAGCCCATAATACACTCGGTAATTCTTCGACCCATTTGCCTTTAGCTTTTTCCAGCCTCTTTTTGATGCCGTCCAAGATAGATTTGTTAGAGGCTTCAGCTTGTCCGTTGCTTTGGGGGTAGGCCGGCGTAGAGAAGTAAAGCCGAATGCCATATTTGCTGCATAACTCTCGATATACGCCACAATCGAACTGGGTGCCATTGTCTGAGATGAGAGCTCTTAGAATACCGAATCGTGTTATGATGTTTCTCCATACAAAGCGTTTAATGTCGGCATCTCGTATATGTGTTAAAGCCTCCGCTTCGACCCATTTTGTGAAATAATCTGTTGCGACGATTAAGAATCGCTTGTTCCCTGGGGCCTTCGGCAATGGTCCTACGATATCAAGTCCCCACTGAGCAAACGGCCAGGGGCTGGTGATAGAGTTCAACTCTTCGGCAGGCAGATGGGTTAACGGGGAGAACTTTTGGCACTGTTCACATTTTTTTACATAACTCTCCGCGTCAGCTCTCATTGTCCGCCAATAATACCCCTGTGTTATAGCTCGATGAGCTAGGGAGCGTCCGCCAGAATGGGCACCACAACTGCCCTCATGTATCTCAGTCAGGAGCTCCTCCACTTTGTCCGGGTGCATGCATTCCAGATATGGACCGGAGAGGGACTTTTTATAAAGCCCTCCTTGCGGATCCAGATAGTATCGCAGGGCTTTATTTTGCAGCTTGTGTGCTTGTTTTTTGTCCTCTGGGAGTTGTTCAGAAGAGAGGAATGCAGCAATGAGGTCCATCCAGCTTGGTGCGGATTCTATAACGTTGATATGGATTTCCTCCAGAGGGCCAATACTCGACTCCGAAATGAAACCTACTTCGATGGTCCGTTTGATCTCAAAATTGATAGCGGAGGCTAGGCATGCCAAGGCATCTGCGTGTGTGTTCTGGTCGCATGTTATTTGGTTCAGTTCGTGATGGTCAAATTTTTCCAGCAAGGAGTTGGCCGTTTTCATGTAAGCCGCCATACGGTCGTTTCTTGCCGCGTACTCCCCCTTTAGCTGATTGATTACCAATTTTGAATCACAAAACACAAACAAACGCCGAGCGCCGAGAAGGTGCGCATTCCGCAGACCGGCTAGAAGGGCTTCGTACTCGGCTTCGTTATTTGATGCTTCGAAGCCAAGCTTAACGGCCTGCTCAATAACTACGCCGTCCAGAGACATGATTACAACTCCGGCGCCGCTGCCCCTTTGGTTAGACGATCCATCACAGTATAATTTCCAAATATCCCCGACATAAATTCTCCAATTCGGCTTTGGTCGAACTTCAGCCTTTGGTCGAACTTCGTCGGGTTTGAGGTTAGCAAGCCCGCCGGTGAATTCGGCAACAAAGTCGGCCAGCACTTGACCCTTGATTGCGGTTTTAGGTAAAAATTGAATGTCGTATTGGCCGAGTTCCAGAGCCTATTTTGAAACACATCTAGATGCTTCTGCACTCCGTAGTACTGATCGGAGGGGATAATCTGTTAGCACCCCAATGCTATGCCCCTCGAAGTAATGCATCAATTTTCTTGCCGCCATGACTAGGGCTAAAATGAGTTTTTCCAACGGAAGGTAGCGTGTTTCGGCGTCAACCATTGCCTTGCTCACATAATACACTGGCCGTTGCTCTCCCTCCTCCTCTTTCAACAGTACGGCGCTGACGGCCCTATCGGAAACTGCCAGATAAAGAATGAGCGGGTCACCAGCGGCAGGTGTTGTCAAGAGAGGTACTGATCGAAGGTAGGTCTTGAGTCCGTTGAAAGCAGTTTCGCATTCGGCGGACCATTCAAAAGCCTTGCCTTGCCGAAGAGTCTGAAAGAATTGTCGGCAGCGATCTGTAGACCGGCTGATGAACCTGTTGAGTGCAGCAGCCATCCCCATCAGCTTTTGGACTTCTTTTACTGAACGGGGGGAGCCGAGTTCCAAGATTTCTGTGACTTGCCTCGGGTTGGCTTCGATTCCTAGATGATTGACGATGTAATCTAGGAATTTGCTAGAGTTGATTCTGAACGCACACTTGGAAGCGTTTAGTTTCATTATGTATTTGCGTAAGATGCTGAATGTCTTTTCTAGATCGGCTATATGATTCTGTTCCTCTTTGGACTTGACCACCATGTCGTCGATGTATACTTCTATAGTGTGGCCGAGTTGTTCTTTGAACATGGTGGTGACCAGTCTTTGGTAGGTTGCCCCTGCATTCTTCAGTCCAAAAGGCATAACTTTGTAGCAGTAGGTTCCTCTTGGGGTGAGGAATGCAGTTTTATCCTGGTCATCTAGATGCATGGCGATTTGATGGTAGCCTCTGTAAGCATCGAGGAAGCTCATGCGTTGATGGCGTGCCGTCGCGTCGACAAGTTGGTCGATTCTAGGTAGAGGAAAACAGGGGCAAGCTTTGTTCAGATCCGTGAAATCGACGCACACTCGCCAAGTCCCATTTTTCTTCTTCACAACCACTGTATTGGAGAGCCACGTGGGGTAAGTGACTTCTCTAATTGCCCCGACGTCAAGCAGTCTGTCTACCTCCTTAACCACGGCGGCAGTGTGCTCCGCGGCTGACCGCCGGCCTTTCTGAATGATCGGCTTACATTTGGAATCAACATTTAGCTGGTGCTGCGAAACTGATGGGTCTATTCCCGGTATTTCGTACAGAGTCCACGCAAAGACGTCGAGGTTGTTAAGCAAGAAAGAGATCAGCTACTGCCTATCGGCCTGATTCAGAGAGGCGCCAATCATGAAGAACTTTTCTGGGCTTCCATCGATGTCAACTTGGTCTAACTCTTCCGTGGCCTTCTCCTTTGGATGACGTCCAACGTCATCAAGGATCTCCCGATTCGGTACCTCAATGGAGTTTACTTGCAGTTCCTTTGGCGTTCTGGAGGCAATGAGATAGCATGCTTGTGCCGATTTCTGGGAGCCGCAGATTTGCTCAATGCCGTGTTCTATTGGGAAACGTAGCAGTTGATGATAGGTACTTGGGACGGCCTGTAAGGTATACAACCATGATTGCCCCATGATGAGATTGTACGGCGAAGGCAACCTGACGACCAAGAATTCCACATCCACCGTTCTGGAACCTGCTCAAACGGGTAAGCTGATCTTTCCCAATGGGTACTCTGGATTGGCATTGAAGCCGAATAGTGTGTATAGAGCTGGAGTTAGGTCTGACTCGTTGAATCCAAGTTTTGATGAAGGTTTTATAATACATAACCTCCGAAGTACTGCCCTGGTCAATAAGAACGCGTTTGACGATGAACCGGTTTACGCGTAGCTTAACAACCAATGGATCGATGTGAGGGAGTGTTACGCCGATCAGGTCAGAGTCGTCAAAGGTGATACTTGGCGTTTCTCAGAGTCGCTTTGCTTGTGTGAGTTGTTGGGGGCCTGGATGTGATTGGATTGCATGTACAGTCGGGGTCGCTGGCAAGCTGTATATCATGCGGACGGTGTCAAGCGAAAGTGCATCCTTTGGAAGGGCAGGTGTTTTGATCGCATTCCTCCGGATGCATTGTTGGATACGTTCATTCTTTGCCAACTCCTCAAGATGGTCTGTTGAGGCATAGCGGTCGTCAGTTTCTTGCTGTTGGGCTGGAGATCGTCGCTCATCTACCCTCGGGGGTCGCTTAGAAGACTGGCGCACTGTTTGTTTGGATTTTGCTATTTCCGAGGCCAGGATCGCGACGAAGGCGTTCATTCTCAGCGATGATATTATCCAACCTCTGTTTGGTTTGCCTAGCTAGTGCCATGGTTGCTTGTATTGTCTTTTGTGTTGGGTTTGAAGATGAGCAGAGGTTCAAGGTAAGTCTTGCTGTGATGGTTGTTGGTCCAGGCGAGGTTGATGGAGCGAGGTCATCTCTCTGTGTGGTCTCATCAGTGACTATCGGAGGATCTTCAGTCACGCCTTCCATGGATGTGTTTGAGTATTCCCACAGACGGCGCCAATAGTGGAGAAGTGGTTCGGAAATACTCTTCTAATCCTAGAAGACGCCAGTGATCCTCAGCTAGTCACCTGAAAAGATACAAACACTCTGGTCGAGGGTGCCGGAATTAGCACTCCGACGGACAAGTCAGTTTAGACCCTCAAGATAATTTGTTTACTAAGTTTTGTGAAGTGATTCTTATATACCTTTCTAAATCTGTGGTCCTTGTATTTATACTTACTTTTTGGGCCTCGGGACCAGAGCCTACTTTTATCCCATTCCCCCTTTATTTATTCGGAATTACTGGTCTCCAGCGATTCGGCCTTACTAATGTATTCGGCATCCTGGTCATGCAGGATGGAGCCGAATAATACCCAATTTCTAAGATACGCACCTTCCGACTCTTCTACTCATTCGGCTCCCACAATGTGTATATTTATTTAAATTTTTGACTATAAACTCTTTCTCTAAACATTTTCTCTAATTTATATTAACATAAAATATATTATATCAAATTTATCTTTTTTCTTTAATATTTTTCAAATTATTTAACATACATTATCATTATTGTTAATTTTTTGATTTACTTTACATTGAAAATAAAATCTTATGATCCTCGATTCGTTTAACAGGCAATTTTTAAGTGTGTAAGTGCATACCATATGCACTTGCATATTCTAAAAAATATACATAAATTACCTCACAAAATCACGTAAGTTTTCACAAACATACTTAAGTTAATCCATAAATAATTGAGAAATCACAACTTACGTATATTTGTGAGAACCCTGTAACTATCTTGCCACATTTACATAGGAGAACAAATAACAAACAATTATTAGATAGTGATGCTATATCACTAATATCACTGTTATATTACCCCAAAAAAGAAATCTTAAATTTGTGAGGAAATGAAGCCATACCTTTGATTTATTTATTTATTTATTTTTTTGTTGAGAGGCAAATAAATTAAAAGAAAAACAGAGTACAAGAACAAAAAAATAAAAAGGAAAATTTGGTGATAGACCCCTCACTGTCTAATTTGTCTTTTAAAAGGACAAAAATTATATAGATCCTTTCAAAATCCCCTAATATTTTAAAACTTGTTTCTTTTATTATACTACCCTCACACACACACATATATATATATATATCAACTCTTCAGTAAAGCCATCCTCACAATGTATTTCAGAGTAAAATTTACTCTGAATCAAAGTAAAATTTATTATTATTCAAAATAAAATTTTATATCGTTAAGCAAATCAACATGTTTTTAACCGGAGTAAAATTTTACTGTTACAAAAATAAAATGCATACTAAATGAATAAACCAAAGTCAAATTTTACTTTTAGATCTATGAACAAATAAACAAAAAAAGAAAAAAAAGAAGCCAATTGATACGCATTTTTGTTCACTCCCTATACGTTCCAACCCCAATCACACCAATGTTCTCCATCTCAAACAGATCAGAACTTGCATAGCTCATATAATCATTCATCATGCATTGAACCCCACTGCTAGGCATAATAGAACTCTCATGTTCCTTCACTTCGCCATCTCCACTCCTAAATTCATAGGCAAAGGTCTAAACATATTAATATATATGTATATAAGGAGAGAGAAAGTATGACTTTTGAGTTTGAATAGAAGAGTAAGATTGAGATCTCAGGTCTAACGTGAGGTAGAGATCTCAAATTTGATGCGATCTGAGAAAGGAGGCGACAGCGGAGGGGGGAAGACGATGGAGTTGGAAAGAGAGACCGACTGAGATGAACAAGAGATGAGAGAGAGAGATGGAGAGCGGAGATATGAGATCTGAGCACCACAGTGGTGAGATCGTCGTGATCGAATTGAAGATCTAGTTGAGGGTATAATAGTCAGATAAAATATTTAAATAATAAATTTTGTCCTTTATACAAGACTTTATAATTATGCGGGGGTTTTAAAAGGATAATTTATTTATTTTAACAAGAAAATGAAGATAAGATGGGTTTATGGCCAAATTTCCCTAAAAAAGGGGACTCCGTATAACCTGACCTCTTTAGTTTTTGCCTCGTCTCCTCCGCCTCTATCATGATCTCGACATGTGCTACAGCTTCAACAAGCCGGTCATATTCCCTAATCATATTGCTGAAAACTAAAAATCTACGTAGGAAACAAAGGGAATATCACAAAACTCCCTATTCCTAACATAAAAAGTCTAGATCTACATTCTAGAAGTGTAAATCTACATTTTAAAAGTGTGAAAAAGGTTGTCGGATCATCATCGAAACTTGGCCAGGAATCACCTAAAGATTGAAGCTCTCGTCCCTCTCTCTCTAGAACTCAATCTTTCATTGTTGAGACGTGGTTTTTAGACTATTTTTTATTTTATAAACAAATTGACGATTAAAATCCCGATGCAACTGCCATTAAAATAGGAAGTTATGCAGGAAGCAAACTTTTTTCTACACAATTTTTGTAGGTAGTGTTTAATTCATTGGAATGAAATGATCATTCTATTAAAATGTTTATTCTCATGTTTAATTGATTAAAAAAATAATAAAAAAATACATTACAATTGTAATCAACAATTATCAAATTGAATGATCATTCAATAGTAGAGTTTAAAGAATGATCATTATATTCCATTCAATTTCATTCTATCTCATTCCCATAAATCAAATAGAACATATCAGATGTGTCAAAATTACCTCCCATTGTGACAAAAGAGTGATTCCATAGTTGTGAGACTTGTACCATGCAAGTCGGGACTACATTGTTAGGGTGAGTTTGGTTACTTTGTCCATAAATTCTTATATCTCTAAACCTCTCTTATCATGTTGTATAGTTAAGAGAGAGGCGTGAAAAAAGGGACATAAACATTGGGACAAGGACTTAACTTATGACTACGCTATTAAAGTTGACAGAGTTTGGTTCCTTTATCTCAAAATGTTCGTGTCCCTATGTTTCAAACCTCTCTTATCATGTTGTATGACTGAAAAGAAAGGCACACATATTGGTATGAAAACTATTGTGCTGAGGTTTGATATGACCTATTCCTATGAAAATGAAAAGCAAAGCAAAATGAAGAGGATTAACACACAGTTCAACAAATTCAAGGCACAACTCAGGCTACAGTTGCAGCCTCAGCTCAGGTTATAGCTCAAGGTCTTAGGCTTAGGTTTAGGCTTAGCTATTTTGTTGCATGGTACAAAATAGCTTAAACAAAATATCTTAGACCACTATTTGTTTTTAACTTAAGTGGGCCAAAATCAATTAACAGTCACGAGAAGGCCCGAGGAACACCACAAACATCTCAACAGGGACCGATGTAAGTTGTGGAAACTTATAGAACTAGTGCGGGACTCCCAGTTTGAAAACTAAGTGGAAAAAGACACTTTTTTCACACTTAAGCTTGAAAATAGTCCATCGGGGTCCAAAATTGTGTAACAGTCACGAGAAGACTTGGAGAACACCTCAAACACCTCAAGAGGGAGCATTGTAAGTTGTGGAAACTTACGAAACTGGCACGAGACTCCCGGTTTGAAAACTAAGTCAAAAAATGTACTTTTTCACACTTAAGGTTGAAAATAAGCCATTAGGGTCCAAAATCTTGAAGAGTCACAACAAAGCCCCAGGAATAACTCAAACACCTCAGGAAGGACCAATGTAAGTTGTCGAAATTAACGGAACTAGCACGGGACACCCGGTTTGAAAACTAAGTCAAAAAATGCATTTTTTTCACACTTACCGAGTAAAATCTCCTTGTGCTTCAGGACCCCATAGTAACAACAAAGAATGTGCTAAACTATTAGCAGGAGTAGAAATTGCGGCCGTTAAGAAATTGCAGCCTTCCAAATAGGAACTAGCCAATCCATGAGTATACCATGAAGTTACAAAGGTTGTACCTGTGAACCAACCCCCTAAAGCAAAAGGTTAAAAATAGGCCATCGGGGCCCAAAATCTTGTAACAGTCACAAGAAGGCCCGGTGAACACCTCAAACACCTTGGGAGGGAGCAATGTAAGTTGTGAAAATTTACAGAACTGGCACGGGACTCTTGATTTGAAAACTAAGTCGAAAAATGCACTTTTTTCACACTTAAGGTTGAAAATAGGCCATCGGGGGCCAAAATCATATAACAGTCATGAGAAGGCCCGGGGAACACTTCAAACATCTCAAGAGCGAGCAATGTAAGTTGTGGAAACTTACGGAACAAGTATGGGACTCCCGGTTTAAAAACTAAGACGAAAAATGAACTTTTTTTCAAACTTATGCTTGAAAATAGGCCATCGAGGGCCAAAATCATGTAACAGTCACAAGACGGCCTGGGGAACACCACAAACACCTCAGGAAGGACCAATGTAAGTTGTGAAAACTTACGGAACTGGCACGAGGCTCCCGGTTTGAAAACTAAGTCAAAAAATGCACTTTTTTCACACTTAAGTTTGAAAATAGGCCATCGGGAGCTAAAATCGTGTAACAGTCACAATAAGTCCTGGGAAACACCTCAAACACCGTGGAAGGGACCAATTTAAGTTGCTAAAACTTACGGAACTAGCACAAGACTGTCGATTTGAAAACTAAGTCCAAAAAGGCACTTTTCTCAAACTTAAGCTTGAAAATAGGCCATCGGGGAGCCAAAATCTTGTAACAGTCACAAGAAAGCCCCGGGAACACATCAAATACCTCGGGAGAGACCAATGTAAGTTGTGGAAACTTACGGAATTAGCACGGGACTCCCAGTTTGAAAACTAAGTCAAAAAATGCACTTTTATGACACTTAAGATTGAAAATAGGGCATTGGGGGCCAAAATCGTGTAACAATCACGAGAAGGCCCAGGGAACACTTGAAACACCTCGGGAGGGAGCAATGTAAGTTGTGGAAACTTACAAAACTAGCACAGGACTCCCAGTTTTAAAACTAACTCGAAAAAGGCAGTTTTTTTCATACTTAAGCTTGAAATAAGCCATTAGAGGCCAAAATCGTGTAACAGTCACGGGAAGGCTCGGGGAACAACTGCAGTATATCGGGAGGGAGCAATGTAATGTTTGGAAACATACGGAACTGGCACGGGACTCCCGGCTTAAAAACTAACTCAAAAAATGCACTTTTTACACACTTAAGATTGAAAATAGGCCATCAGGGGCCAAAATTGTTTAACAATCACGAGAAGGCCTGTGAAACACCTCAAACACCTCAAGAGTGACCAATGTAAGTTGTTGAAACTTACAGAATTGGGACGGGACTCCCGACTTGAAAACTAAGTCGAAAAATGAACTTTTTTCACACTTAAGCTTTAAAATAGGAAATCGGGGGCCAAAATCATGTAACAATCATAAGAAGGCCCAGGATAACTCAAACATCTTGGGAGGGAACAATGTATGTTGTGAAAACTTACAGAACTGGTACGGGACTCCCAGTTTGAAAACTATGTCAAAAAATGCACTTTTTTCACACTTAAGCTTGAAAATAGGCCATCGGGGGCAAAAATCATGTAACAGTCACGAGAAGGCCCGGGGCACACCTCAAACACCTCGGGAGGGACCAATGTAAGTTATGGAAACTTATGAAACTGGCACGGGACTACCGGTTTCAAAACTAAGTCAAAAAATGCACTTTTTTCACACTTAAGTTTGAAAATAAGCCATCGGGGGCCAAAATTGTGTAACAGTCACGAGAAGGCCCGATGAACACCTCAAACACCTCGAGAGGGACCAATGTAAGTTGTGGAAACTAACCGAACTAGCACGGGGCTCCCGGTATGAAAACTAACTTGAAAAAGGCACTTTTTTCAAACTTAAGTTTGAAAATACGAGATCGGGGGCCAAAATCGTGTAACAGTTACGAGAAGGCCCAGGAACACCTTAAACACCTCGGGAGAGACCAATGAAGGTTGTGGAAACATATGAAACTGTCATGGGACTCCCGGTTTGAAAACAAAGTCTAAAAAGCCATTTTTCTCACACTTAAGCTTGAAAATAGGCCATCGGGGGCCAAAATCGCGTAACAGTCACGAGAAGGTCCCGATAACACATCAAACACCTCAGGAGGGACCAATGTAAGTTGTGAAAACTTACGGAACTAGCACGGGACTTTCGGTTTGAAAACTATGTCAAAAAAAGCTTTTTTTCACACTTCTTGAAAATAGGCCATCGGGAGCCAAAATCCTGTAACAGTCATGAGACGTCCCGAGGAACACCACAAACACCTTGGGAGGGACCAATGTAAGTTGTGGAAACTTACGGAACTAGCACGTGACTCCTGGTTAGAAAACTAAGTCCAAATGGGCACTTTTTTCCCACTTAAGCTTGAAAATATGCCATCGGGGGCCAAAATCGTGCTACAGTCACGAGAAGGCTCAGAGACACATCAAACACCTCGGAATGAACCAATTTAAGTTGTGAAAAGTTACTAAACTAGCACGGGGACTCCCCGTTTGAAAACTATGTCAAAAAATTAACTTTTTTCACACTTAACCTTGAAAATAGGCCATCGGGGGCCAAAATTGTGTAACAGTCACGAGAATACCAGGGCAACACCTCAAACACATTAAAAGGGACCTATCTAAGTCGTGGAAACTTACAGAACTAGTACGGGAATCCCGGTTTGAAAACTAAGTCGAAAAAGACATTTTTTTCACACTTGAGCTGAAAATAGGCATTTGAGAGCCAAAATCGTGAAACAGTTATGAAAAGGCCAGGGGAACACCTCAAACACTTCGGGGGGGACCAATGTAAGTTGTGCAAACTTACGAAACTGGCGTGGGACTACCGGTTTGAAAACTATGTCAAAAAATACATTTTTTTCACACTTAAGGTTGAAAATAGGCCATCGGTGGCCAAAATCGTGTAACAGTCACGAAAAGGACTGTACAACACCTCAAACACCTCAAGAGAGACCAATGTAAGTTTTGGAAACTTACAAAACTAGCACGAGGCTCCCGGTTTGAAAACTAAGTCCAAAAGGGCACTTTTCTCACACTTAAGCTTGAAAATAGGCCATCGGGGGCCAAAATCGTGTAACAGTCACGAGATGGCCCCAGGAACACATCAAACATCTCGGGAGGGACCAATGTAAGTTGTGAAAACTTACGGAACTAGCACGGGACTTCCGGTTTGAAAAGTAACTTGAAAAAAGACATTTTTTTACCTTGGGAGGGAGCATTGTAAGTTGTGAAAACTTATGGAACTCGCACGGGACTCCCGGTTTGAAAACTAAGTAAAACAATTGACTTTTTTCAAACTTAAGGTTGAAAACAGGAAATCGGAGGCCAAAATCGTGTAACAGTCACGTGAAGTCCTGGGGAACACCTCAAATACCTCGGGAGGGACCAATGTAAGTTGTAAAAACTTACGGAACTAGCACGGGACTCTCGATTTGAAAACTAAGTCCAAAAAGACACTTTTCTCACACTTAAGCTTGAAAATAGGCCATCGGCGGCCAAAATCATGTAACAGTCACGAGAAGGCTTGGGAACACATCAAACACCTCGGGAGGGACCAATGTAAGTTTTGGAAACTTACGAAATTATCACGGGACTTCCGGTTTGAATAGTAAGTCGAAAAAGACACTTTTTTTTATACTTAACATTTAAAATATGCCATCGGGGGCCAAAATCGCGTAACAGTCACAAGATGGCCCGGCGAAGTCCTCAAACACCTCGAAAGGGACCGATGTAAGTTGTGGAAACTTACGAAACTAGCACAGGACTCGTAGTTTGAAAACTAAGTAAAAAAAGGAACTTTTCTCACTCTTAAGCTTGAAAATAGGCCATCGGGGGACAAAATTATGTAACAGTCACGAGAAGGCCCAAGGAACATATCAAACACCTCAAGTGGGACCAATGTATGTTGTGAAAACTTACGGAACTACCACGGGACTCTCGGTTCTAAAACTAAGTCAAAAAATGCACTTTTTTCACACTTAAGGTTGAAAATAGGTCATCGGGGGCCAAAGTCGTGTAACTGTCACGAGAAGGCCCGAGGAACATCTCAGACACCTCAGGAGGGACTAATGTAAGTTGTGAAAATTTACTGAACTACAACGGGACTCCCGGTCTGAAAAGTAAGTCCAAAAAGCCACTTTTCTCACACTTAAGGTTGAAAATAGGCCATCGGGGGCCAAATTTGTATAACAGTCATGAGAAGGCCCCAGGAACACATCAAACATCTCGGGAGGGACCAATGTAAGCTGTTGAAACTTACGGAACTAGCATGGGACTTCTGGTTTGAAAACTATGTCGAAAAATGCACTTTGCTCACACTTAAGCTTGAAAATAGGCCACTGTGGGCCAAAATCGTGTAACAGTCATGAGAAGTCCCAAAGAATACCTCAAACACCTCGGGAGGAACCAATGTAAGTTGTGGAAACTTACGGAACTAGCACGAGACTCCCGGTTTGAAGACTAAATCCAACAAGGCACTTTTCTCACACTTAAGCTTGAAAATAGGCCATCGGGGGGCCAAAATCGTGTAACAGTCATGGGAAAGCCCCAGGAAGTAATCAAACACCTCGGGAGGGACCAATGTAAGTTGTGAAAACTTATGAAACTAGCACGAGACTCTCAGTTTGAAAACTAAGTCAAAAAATGCACTTTTATCGCACTTAAGATTGAAAATAGGCCATCGGGGGCCAAAATTGTGTAACAGTCATGTGAAGGCGGGGGAAATACCTCAAACACCTTGAGAGAGACCAATGTAACTTGTGGAAACTTTCAGAACCAGCACGGAACTCCCAGTTTGAAAAGTAAGTCGAAAAAGACACTTTTTTCACACTTAAGCTTGAAAATAAGCCATTGGGAGCCGAAATCCTGTAACAGTCACGAGAAGGCCCGGGGAAGATTACGGCAAACTTCGTTGAAGGGCCAATAACATATGTCCACTATATTTTCCAGAACTTGAGCCATCAATGATGTCGATAAGCTAAGTGAGGATGACCTAGCTGGTGAAGAAGGGTACTCTAAACAGTTGATGCGGCTTTTGTTCTTCTGCTTCGTGTGATCGGTGGCAAAGAAACTAACACTGGCTATCTTTAAACCAAATCTGTAGTCTTACAAAGTCTACCAACACGAGTCCATAGAACTTGGGTATATTTGACTGTTCTGAAACTATGGTGCCCAACTACCTTGCAAAAATAAAATAGAACCCCCAATCAAATTTCAGCAGTATGCTGGTTCAATTGATTACTACTAAATCACACTGAAAAAATGAACTCAAACCCCACAAACTGAAATGCCTTAACCATTCATCTAAATATGAGAATCCCCATACATTGCACATAACACATAGCAGGAAAGAGAACAAACACCCCTATGGGGGCTAAGGTTACCCTCTCCTAGCTTTGAATTGATCTAAGGCTTCACTATTCAAACAAATGATATCATAAATCCTAGAAATGGGAGAACATCTTGTCCTAATTTTGGAAGGTACTATAGCTCACTATATTGTAACAACCCTCGTTACCGATTACTGACTAAACACTGACCGTTGATTTATTACCGATTACTGTGAAATGGAGACTGCTTATGACTGATAATTGAATCAACTGAAACACTGAATAGACTGATTGAAAATTGGAACTGAATTGACTGAGTGTGTCTATTGTATTGTATTTCCATCTGTTCGATTGTTTAATTATCTGTTCGTGTGTTTACGTTTAACTTGCTAATTGAAGGCCTTATCGGCGGCCGAACTGAAAATTGTTTAGTGTTTCATGATCACCATAATTTATGTGATTTAATGGTATATTTATCTAAAATATGATTAGGCATGATTAAATTAGATTAAATTGAGCTAATTAAAGATTTTGACGTAATTACCATTTTGCCATTGTGAGTGGGGCCTTTGTTTATTCATCTTTGAGCCTTATACACTTAATCAAAACATTCCATCAGCCCCTTATTCTTGTTATAGCCGACCAAGAAGAGGTTAGGGAGAGAGAGACTTAGTCTTGTGGAATTTAGCTTGAAGAATTGAAGAAATTGTTGGAGAATTGTCAAATTGGACTCCTAAACCTTGCATACAAGACCTAAGGTAGTGTAATTACCCCTTTGTTTGTGAATTAAACTTGTCCTTGCATGGTTTATGTCAAGTTTGGTGGATCAAGCCATGAAATAGCTTCACATGTTGAAAACATAACATAATTCATGCATGCATGTTTAAATTGTTGAAATTTGAGTTGAATTCATGGTAAATTATACATGCATGTGCATAATTAGGCTTGAGTTCATGAATTCATCATGTTCTTGAAAAAATGAGTCCATTTGGACAAGCTTTGAAGGTTGAAGTTGGTTTGAATCCATGCATGTTTGTATATTCTCCATGTTCATGAAAAAAATGGGTTTGAAAATGGTTTTAATTGACTCACTCTTGGGCTTTGAATTCACAAATTGAGCTTTGAAACTTATTGTATATTGGATTTGGATGTGTTTTCTAGAATTTGGGCCCAAGAGGTCGAGTTTTGAGTGATAGAATGCTTGGTTTGAGCTTGGAAGGCAAATCTGGAAATTCCAGATTTGGCTTCTTCGCTCGAGCGAAGGATTCTTCGCTCGAGCGACCAACCTTTGTTCGAAGCTACGCTCGAGCGTAGGATTGGTGGCTCGAGCATAAAATTCGAGCATCCAGTGCTTTTACTGTTTCATCAGACCGCTCGAGCGAAGGATTACTCGCTCGAGCGAAGCCTTTGATTTTGGAAGCTCGCTCGAGCGTAGAAAGGCTCGCTCGAGCGAAGCCCCTATTTTCAGCAAACTTTGCAAAATGTTTTCTAAGTGTATTTTTGCATTCTCATCCCATCCTAGGCATTCTTAGGCCTAGTTTAAGGCATCTTAATGAGGATATAGATGTAGAACACACCAAGGCAAATTAGGGATTAAGTTATTGATCTTTCCCAACTGTATAGCTTAGTGTGTGTTCATCCTGTATACTGTGTAGGGTTGGCTTTCGAGGAGACGCTCTAGCTTACTGTAGCCCAGAACTCTGTGAGTAACAATTGTGTAAAGATATGTTCAAAATGATTATCTTCTGAACAACTGTACTGTACTGTACTGTTTTCTGAACTGATACTATTAACTGAATGAATGTATGTCCTATATTCTGAACTGTACTGTGGCATCCTTAGCACTACGGTTACTGACTGTTTACCGTTACAGAGATCTCTGTCGGTTCCCTTGTTGGAACCACTACTGTTTACTGGTTGATTGGCCATCAACGACTGTTCGGTCTTTTAGACCTACTGTACTGCTTAGTCTTTTTAGACCTACTGTTTACTATACTGTTATGCTTATGGATGTACCACATATGACTGTTTACTGTACTGAACAACTGATAACTGTTTGAAATGATTGTTTTCAATATACTGAAAGGACATCCATTCTAACCCCTTTACGCATTATGTTATTCACTGGGCTTTAGCTCACTGCTCATATATATATGTAGGTGTACAGGCACCGGACTGTTGCTAGAGGCGTCAGGGTAAACTTCAGTTTTGTCAAGCCAACCACTGTGCCTCACCGCGAGGTTCCTGAACTGTTCAAGCTATGGCTTAGGGGTGTTTTAGCTTCCCCTGTCTGTCTCTGTATCTGATCTGTATAGACTGGTAGACTGTTAGCACTGTACTGTATTGTTTAATAGGGATTAGGTCCCTGTTCTGACTAATTGTAAATATTGTGCATACTGTTTTGTACTGAATGTATATATGTATGAAAAAGTCTTTTTGCATACAGACTGTCACAGCTCATTGGACATTGTTTTATTACTGTATTGGCTTCCGCCATGCCCTTGTACTCTGTATTACTGTTCTACTGTTAAGCAGGCCTTCGGTAATCTCGGATTACTGGCCGGTTACGGTGCTAAACCCATAGGGGCGGGTTTGGGTTGTGACATATATGCATAAGGTTAGCTCTACTCTAGGGATTAATGTCAAGGTGACGCTACGAAAGAGTCCTTTAGGTAATAACCAATGAAGATCCTAGGAAATTAGAAGAGTCAATATAGCCTCTCATCAAAATCTAAGAACCTTAGATAGTAGAACTACCTTTTTGATAGATCTCAAAAAGTTATAACACAATGGCTCTAAAGTAATGTAGAGATAGGTATAGTGTCACGGAAAGTTTGCCTGCACTCCTACCAAAATCTGGGCAACACAGGAACTTTAAGTTCACCATTACATGCAATGCAATGAATATATAATTGAAAATAAAATTCATATCATAGAGGTCGAGTCAAGGTTTCTTAATATCCCTAACGGAGTCACCAAAAATTGTCACATGCCCGAGGGGTACCCATGGGCGTTAAACAGTTCGGGCCCTCTATTTATTTGATCTATTCTCACGAGTGCAGTGTGAAACATAGATGAGAGTCTAGATTTGGCAACTTTTATAGAAAATTCATTTTATTGCAAAACCATTGCCAGAAATGGACTGTATCACCAGATCTTAGAGTCATTTTGGGAAAATTAGAAAACCAGTGACTCGTGCCAAGGTCATTGTTCTTCATAACCAAAGATGCTTCGCTCAGAACCTTAGGTATAAGACAGGAAGGTTATTAATTGAGCACCCCCACTCACCCGATTAAAGATCAGCCTCTACTAAACGATGATATGAGTTTTATTAACTTTATATGTTTATATTCTGATTATTAAATAAATCTTAAAAGTTACTATGTGAAGCATACAAATATAGACTATGCCATTCATTTTGAAACAACATGATTTCATATGTTTTGAAAGAGTTTTGAAAATGTACAACTAAAAGAAATTGAGTTTACAATTATGAAAATCAACATCATTCCAAATTAAGCGACATAACCTCATCCATCGACATTCATACAATTATATCAAGTAAGCAAGTAACCATATGGTAAGATGCTTAAACATAGTAAACAAAACACACACAAGCGGGATGCTAAAGCATGAAAAACTTACAT
Organism: Camellia granthamiana; assembly: GCA_036172215.1. Lineage (NCBI taxonomy): Eukaryota > Viridiplantae > Streptophyta > Magnoliopsida > Ericales > Theaceae > Camellia > Camellia granthamiana. Next base: position 79,118,804 of record CM069912.1, on the reverse strand, counting down.
ATTTACCGACGTCCCGCAAATAGCTACAAAACAACATTAGAAAACTATGCATGATCTTATATATTCAATTCTAATGCAATTCACTCATGAAATGCAACTAAAGATTTGACTTCTAAGATATGACATGTGAATCATCTCAAGAATATGAGGTAGCACACATAATCACATAGGAATTGATTAAAACTACAAATGCAAACTTAGCTGAATTAAGGTGCATGAAACATGGATGTAAAGCACGGATATGATTAAAAAAAAATATGATGCTTATGCACAAATAAGGAAAGCAAGTAAAAGAATAGGATAGAAAGAAGCGGAGCAGAGAATTATTACAACACTTGAAAGAATAATTACAAACCAAATTAGAGAGGGAGAAGGAAAATATTATAACAAAATAAAAACCTCACAAAACACTCAAATAAAAAAAAAAATAGAAGTTTCATACGTCTTGAAAACCACCGAAAATTGGTCAACATCGGAAGATTATGCCGTTTTATCAAAAAGAAGTTAACCGTCTGGCCTAGGCTTAGCAAAACATGTCTTGTTGCAATACCGAGAAAAGAATAAACAAGAAATATGTAGGCAACTCAACTAACCACTTCCGGTTAGCTTACAACAAAACTAATATACAGCTTAAAACAAAAAAATGACTATAAGATTGAAAGTGCAAGAAAATGAAAGAATTGAAAACTAACCGCTTCCAGTTAGATTACAACAAAACAATATGAAACAAAAGTAAGAAAATAAATATGAGCTAAACTAACTACTTGGATTACAACAAAACACTATAAAATAAAAAGTACGAAAATAAATATGAGCTAAACTAACCACTTGGATTACACAACAAAACGCTTTAAAATATGAAGTAAGAAAATAAATATGAACTAAACTAACCACTTCCAATTAGATTATAACAACAAAATACTATGAAATCGAAAGTAAGAAAATAATTATGAAATAGAAAATATAAATAAAATGAAAGACTTAAAATTCACATTCCAGAGAAAGATTGAACTTTTCGATTTCCAAACTTCATCTTGATCACCCTGAATGTTGTGAATTTTGATTTCAATCCTCAATTCAAGAGCTTGGAATTTGAGCTTAGAATAATGTTTTGGACAAGTGTATGATCACTGTTTAATCTTCTTCAACTTAGCAAGATTACTCTCACTTTGGTCAAAGCTTTAGAATTTGGTTCTTGAGTGGTGTTTGCAAGGAAATATGAGATGTATAGAGGCTTTATAACTTCACTAATTTGGAAAGACAACTCTCTTGCTTTCAAGGATTTTTTTTTTCTCTCAAATTCTAACTCAAATTTAGTATTCTCTCTACACTTCTCTTCTAATTCATCTCCTCAAACTCAAGACTATAGCTCTCATTATATAGGCAATGCTAGTGGAGCAATGGTGGAAGACAAAGTGGATCATTTAGAGAAGATAATGGAGCTAATGGGGCACTAAAATGGAGCATTATCCTCGTTGGCTCAAGCACTAGTCAATGGAGGATGAGTAAGCATGCATTTGGTGCAAAAATAGGTAAGAAATAACATCACAAAGTGCCACACACAGTAAAAAAAACTCGCCCAATGTGAATAGGTCGCGACCGTAGTAAGGCAAGTTGCACCCGCGATCACATTGGTCGTGCCCGCGATGGTGCTACCGGTTGACCGGCTAGGGTGGATTTTGTCCCTTTTTGCTCCGGTTCGGTCTTGTTTCGCTCCAGTTTGGTCCCATTTCGCTCCGGGTGTCCCACAGGGCTTAAGCACTTGGACGATGTAGGCTTAGGGTTAGGAATACAGCTCAAATTCCAAGCTCTCTTACTAATAATTTTGTGAGAAACGCATTCTTATTGTCATAATCGGGTAATCAAAAGAAAGCGCCCAAGTCTTAGGGCCGGTCAAAATGGGATGTCTACAATATTATGTGAATTTTTTTTTTCCTGTGACTAATTTTTACTATTTTTATAACTATTTATAAAATTGAAATATGTTGTGCGATTAATTTTTTTAAACTAGTTTTAAGTTTGAAACGCAAACTGTTTGGTTGAATTTTTAAATTTTGTCTTTTATTTTTTTAAAAAAAATTAAAAGTAGCTTGATAAAAGATATCGTTTTCATTTTCATATGATTCTATTTTTGTTTTTAACGAAAATAATATTTGTATGTTTGAATAATATTTTTATATTAATTGTATAATTTGAGTTAATATTTTTATTAGTCTCTACGTTTTTTCTTCGCAGATAAAATAATATTTTTTATTTAAAAATTAATTTTTAAAAAATAATATAAAATATTAGAAATATTTTTGTAATATCTTTTTCATTTATAAATAACTCAGATGTATATATATTTTTTAAAGTACTTTGCAGGGTGCAAGTCTATTATGTGTGTGGTACATGTTCATTATGTGTAGGTGCAAGTTTAGTATGTGTAATGTCCAAGTTAAACCTATATAGTGGTGCAAGTCTAGTCTGTGTTAGCATGCAAGTCGAATCTATGTGAGGGTGCAAGTTTAGTCTATGTGGTGTGCAAGTCAAATCTTTATAGTTGTGCAAGTCTAGTCTGTGTTGGCGTGCAAGTCAAATCTATATGGGAGTGCAAGCTTAGTCTATGTAAAGTGCAATTAAATCTATGAAGGGTGCAAGTTGAATTTGTGTAAGGGTGCAAATCTAATCTGTGTGGGGCACATGTTTAAGCCTCATTTGGGAACATGATTTTTTAGTAATTTTTTGACTTTTTTGCTAAAATATGATATAAAAAAAAACTAGTATGTTATGGATGAGTTTTTGGTTTTTTGACAAAAAAAATGTGCAATAAGTACAGAGAAAAAGGGAATCTTTGACTTTTGGTATAAGTTGTTGATTTTTTGATTTTTTTAGTGACTTTTTGGCTTTTTGACTAAAATTACCACTTGCCAAACGAGACCTTAGTCTATGTAGGGATGCATATTCAGTATGCGTAGAGTGTGCAAGTCAAATCTATGTAGTAGTGCAAGTCTAGTCTGTGTTGGTGTGTATGTTGAATCTGTGTGGAGGTGAAAGTTTAGTTAGTGTGAAGTGCAAGTTTAATTTGTGAGAGGTGCAAGTTGAATCCGTGTATGCAAGTCTAATCTATATAGGACACGAGTTTAATCTATGTAAAGTGTGGGGTGCAAGTCTAATATGTGTAGGGATACAAGTCTAGTCTATGTGAAGTGTAAGTTTAGTTTGTGTGGGTGCAAGTCTTACTTTGTGTGTGGGATCAAACATGGCCACTATTTTTTTTATTATATTATTATTTTGGTTTGAGTTATTATTTGCATGGTTTGAATTAATATATTTTATTTACATTTGTATTATTCTAAACGTTTTCTCCTACCAATATATATATATATTAATTAGAAAAATAATTTATTATTTATATTAACTTAAGTCATACAAATTATTTTAATTCTATAAATTTTTATTAGATTATTAATTTAAATTTTTATTAAATATGTGAAATATTAGTTGCATTTTAAAATTTTAAATATATTTTTAGAACAATATTAATTTTATAAAAATAGAATTTGTATATTAAATATTAAATATATTTTAATAAAATAAAATAAATTTAAAATACAAAGATAATTTTTTTTTTTTTTTTTTTTTATTAAAAGAATGAGGTGAGTGTACGTGTGTTGGGATAGAACTAGGAGAAGATTATGAGGGGTCATGACCCCTCTGTCTCTGTGAAAATTTTATTTTTCGTAGTACTTCTAAATATATATGTATGTATTATTTTATAAATAAAATAGCATCTAAATATAAAAGATATATACTTCATTATTTTCTCATCTTTTATTCTCTGTTATTTTTCTAGAAAAAAATTTATTCATTCTATTAGAGATTGTTTATATGATATTTAAATTTTTTTATGTGTATATATATAATTTATATATCATATTGTACATATATGTGTATTTGTCTATACGGTAAAAAATATTATTTATCTTTTAATCCCTGTAGTAATAAAATCCTAATTTCATCTCTGTATGTGAGAGAGAAGGAGAGAGAGAGAGAGTATGTGCAAGGCATTGTGATTTTAAGTGTGGAGTTGTGAGTTCAGTTTTAAAAAAATAAAAATTTATGGGGAAATTACCCACAGGTCTTATTTGAAACATGTGGACACTATTTAATCCAACAACTTTTTTAGTAGACCCAAAAGTCCTACTTTTCTCTCTCTCTTTCTCTCTTTCTCTCTTTGCTTTTTGCCTCACTGTTTACGTTTTCCTCTCTCTCTCTTTTTTTGCATTTTTCTCTCATATTCTTTGTCATGGACGACGACCGGTGATCACGTCTTTCTCCATTGATCGGGGTTCACCGGTAACCACTAACCATCGAAAATCAACTCGTGACTTCACCCTTACCGACGGCAAAGAAGATGAGTGGATCTACTTAGATCTGGAGTAGATCTACTCAGATCTGATGTAATACAGATCTACTCAGATCTGATGTAGTACATCAGATTTGAGTAGATCTACATCAGATTTGGCTAGATCTAAACAAAAAATAGTTGCCGGAGTACATTTTCTCTGCTATACACTTCTCTTTTTCTGTTCTAATGAAGAAAATTTTCAAATTATGAACAAGTAGTTTTCGAGTTTTAGTTACAGACGGTGAAAACTGTAAAATTTTGCAGTTTCAAATTTTTTTTGGTGCTGGAATGAATCATGGTTTAAAACTGTAAAATTTTGCAGTTTCAATTTTTTTTGGTGCTGGAATGAATCATGGTATAAAACTGTAAAATTTTACAGTTTCATAACATTCTTTAGAACTGTAAAATTTTACAGTTTGATAGCATGTTTTTAGTTTGATTAATAAGGATAAATGCTTAATAAATTTTTGATTTGAAATTGTAACATTTTATAGTTTCAAAACTTATTTTTCAGCTTGATTAATATTGGAGATTATTTGCTTAAACTTTACAAAAATTTAAAAATAGCATATGTTTTTTCCATTGTTGCTGTTTTTTGTCGTTTCATTTTTTTCTTTTAATTTGTCAATATTTAGCACATTTTACTATATTTTTTCACTCTAATTTTTCAATTTATTCTTTTTTTTTCAGGCAATATTCTAGACATTCTGGTGAGTCTCCAGTGATGTTCTTAACGTCCAGTGAACATTCTGAACATTTTGGCGACTTCCATGAACGTTCTTAACACTTCGGTGAACTTTCGGCGAAACTTCGGCGACTTTCCGATGATGTTGAACATTCCGACGAGTCTCCGGTGACCGTTTGACGGAAGTCCGATGGTAGTAAGATGTAACAGTGTCTGTAAATTAAAAAAAAAAGATTTTTTGGTAACAATGAAAAATGTATAGGACTAATTGGTGCAAGTATTTTGTTTGAGAATTAGCTGGGTCTTGAACTTTGTACATGAGACTTATCAATACATTCCCCAAAATTTATTTGGTTATGAGTTTTAAAAATATTTTTGAGTTTTTGAATTTTGAAAAGAATTTTGAGTTTTGAAAAGAGTTTTGAGTTTTGAAAAGAGTTTTAAGTTGTAATTTGAGTTTTAAGTTTTTGAATTTTGAGTTGTATTTTGAAGTTTTTCGAATTTATTTCTTTTAAATATTTAAAAATGTTTAAGAAAAACATAATTTTCATTTTAAATATTTTAATTTATTTTTGTAATTTTTTTAAATTCAAAACACAACTCCACATTCAAATCATAAGCAAACACATAACTCCAAACTCAATTCAAAAACTATTTTTAAAACTCATAACCAAACACATATCTCAAAACTCAAAACTCAATTCAAAAACTTTTTAATCAAAATATATTTTTTATTTTTTTATTTTATTGAAAAATATTTTTTGTTATTTTTTTAAGTATTAGCCAAATAATTTGTTACGGTTTAGATATATATGGCCATCCAAATTTTTTTGAAATTAAAAAAAATTAAATATTTTTTAAAAAAAATCATGATTTTAAAACATAAAATAAAAAAATATTTTTTAAAAATTTTCTTTAAATAAAATTTTTAAAAAAATTTAGTTATGAGTTTTGAAAAAAAATTTAAATTAAATTTTGAGTTGTGTGTTTAATTACACATTTAGAAAAAAAATTTAATTTTTTTTTTTTATTAGAATTACAATTTCAAAAGAGTTTGGTCATTAGAATTTTTGTTAGAATTTTTAGGTGTGTGTTTGGTTGCTACCCAACAACGGCCATATTCACCGCCGCCCCCACCCAACGGTACATTTCTCTCCCAAAATTGCAACCCAAAGTTGCAACGGAGATAAATACGTAGGGCTTTGACGTAGAGAATAGAAGATTGTAGCAAGCAAAGCAAAGCAAAGCAAAGCAAAGCAAAGCAAAGGCCAAATTAAAAGAAGAAAATGGACGACGATGATAATGATCATCTATTCCAGAGAGAGAGGTACCAAATGGAGCAAATTCGAGAGCTCGATTCCGAGGAATTGCAGATTGAAGAAGTCGATGACCTTGCCGACTCATCCGATGCCGATGATACCAAGTAAAATCATTCCTCATCATTCATTAATTGTTCATTTCATACACAATCAATTTGATTGTCGCTCGTTTATGTTTTTTGAAATTTAGGGTTTCATAATTGCACTCGATTGAGAATCAACTTTGAGTTGATATTGCCCCCACCCACACCAAATGCAGAGGGGAAAAAAGGGGTCAATTGAGGGCACTTCAGCTAAGGTTATTATGACTAAGTTGCAAAACTTTCAATTCCCACATCCGTTCTCGCTTCTATTGATATGGGTGATACCATCACCCAAGTAACACATGCGTTCCCTTATTATCATACATGAATTAGCAGTAATGTTGTGTAACTGTGCAAAGAAGAAGATTTCACCAAAAGATTACTAATCCACCTGACCTGGATGTCGTCTGCACTGATTCGGCGGCTGGGGATTGGGAGGTCACGGGGGATGTCAAGAACATGTCCATTTTCGCCACAATTGACAATTTTAGTAATTTTACATACATAATATGTGCTATATATTTACATATATACATATTAATTGTGCCAAATTTAGTTGTTTGAATTCTTAACTTGTATCTGTAGAATTTGTGTGAAATTCTCGTAGAACATTATGGTAATCTCGTAAATTCCCAACTCTGAAATTGGGTTGAAATATAATCTAAATTTTCTTTTCATTTCCTTTTCCCTTTTAAAATTTTTAAGGTTGTGTTTGTATTTCGTTCACATTTTTCTTTTTACTTTTCAAATCTCTATTTAAATTCTTGATCCAAACACAATTTAAGAGTCCACAAGAGCAAAGCAAATGATTGTCATGAAAAGAATGAATTGGAAGAGGAATTTGATCATAGATTTGGATTATTTGGTGAGTGCCAGTTGGGAAGGTGGCTCTCAAACAGTTAAAGAGGGTCCTCATGTTGGGATCTTGAGAAAACTCATCTTCTACCATGGGTAGAAATAATACAACAAAGCAATAGACTTGTATCTATAACTTTGACATAGTATTATATTCAGTTTGAACAGTGAATAATTAAAAAAATAAAAAGAGTGGGGCCCTTGTTCTGGGTAGTTATAGATATCTTTCTAGTCACATGTGAGATGTCTTCTGTGGAACCCCTCTGCTTTCTGCCTTATAGGAATATTACAAAGAAAGCAACATTTACTGATGCAAAATGCCTATGCACTATTTATTTATTTATTTTTGTTGTGTATGCAAGACTATCACATCTATTAATATCGAAAAGTTCAAAAGATTAGTCATAAAATGAATCACATTTAAAATTGTTAATATGAAACCACACTTTAAATGAATTTAGAATATTGATGTTAAATCTGAGCAATTTTTTGGATTTCCTTTTCTAGGATTGTAATATCAGTGTATTGATATACTCCCATAATGGATTGTAAATAGTAGTACAAGCCTTGTAATTAGGGTTTAGGGCATAACACTAGTAATTTGGGTTTAGGGCATTGCGTTGTTTAGTTAGATAATGATAACTAAAAGCGTGTAGGGATCTTCTGTTCAAAAAAATTATTTTCTTATTCCATTTACTAACAGTCGTTGAATAACTGAGAATCTAAAAGTAAAAAAAATCTCAATGCATAATCAAATAATTATTACTAAATTTAAAGTTAAGGGACAAAAGATTTTTTTGGACAGAAATTACTTATCTCTCTCTATCTCCTTTCAAGGGCAAGGATATACAAACATCATCAGATTTGTTGTCTTAAAATTTCCTCAATCCTCTATCCATCATACTTTCAGCAACATAATATAGTGAAAATTTTCAAATATAAGAATTTCAAGTCAAGATCAGAAAATTTTCAGACTAAAGGAAACCCAATTCACTCTAAATAAATATAATAATTTGTGCAAAAAAGTATTTTTAGGTGGTGATACAAGTTGAGAATTCAAACAACTAAATTTTCAAACATAAGAATTTCAAGTCAAGATCAGAAAATTTTCAGAATAAAGGAAACCTAATTCACTCTCTAAATAAATATAATAATTTGTGCAAAAAAGTATTTTTAGGTGGTGATACAAGTTGAGAATTCAAACAACTAAATTTTTAGGTCTTGATATTTTGAGATTTTTTTGTGTCGGCATGTTCGTATCATGCGTAGTTTATGGGCAATAACATGATCTTTACTGGTTTAGATAGTCTAGTTCCTTGAGTTGTTGGAGCTTCTGTATAATGGTGGCCCTAATTTTGTAAAATGAGACTTTAAATAGTATGGTTTCAAAGCTTGGTGATATATGGCAATAGTGGACCAGAGTGATGGTCTCTATATTCATTTTAGCAGGGGAATTAGACAACGCATTTGACATCAAAGTTTCTTTGAATCTATTTTATCTGCACAGAAATGAATCTTTGCATGGAATTAGCTGAATGTCTTTGCTTTCTAGTACAATAAAGCTTGGTTGTAAAACCAAAATGCTGATAAAAACTGAAAATTGCTCGTAAAATGTTTGGGATGGTTATTATTATTATTATTATTTTGAATTTATTGTTGACAGCAATATAGTCTAAAAAGAACAAAAGGTTATTATTCTTTTAGCCTTATTGTTGAGTTTTTAGAACCCAAAAGCACATGCATAAAAAATTCTCGAATTTCTTTGAGAATAAGTAGATAAGGAGAGGAGGTGAACCAATATCAGAATAATTGGAAGATCTTTTGGAATATTAGTTTCTAATTGCTATGACCTTTATTTTGAATTGTTTTACTTGTGTTAAAATGTTGAGTTCATATGACAATGTTATATTTTGTCTATGATTATTTTATAGTACAAAAGAATATCAGCTTTGAAATTGTTCTAAGTGTGCTTTTGCTGTAATAGTGCTGTTGGAAATTATTTTAATATGCATTAATAAATCTTCTTCTATGCTTCAAGTGCTCACCTGTCTTTCAAAGTTTTTTTTGCAATTTCCATTGCATTTGTGGCATGTTTACTAGATATTCCTTTTTCGGAGTCTTTTTAAATGTTGTGTTGCAACAAAAACTTCATGAGTACTTGTTGACTATGCTCTTGTTATGTCCATTCTTGCCCAACAATTGTTGGGACACTTGCAAAAGTGTTCACCTTTATTGACTTAAGTACGTGCAGAAGTCCAAGGGCATTACTCCTCCTTGTCAAAGAATTTTTATATGGTTATTATTTTAGGTTAAGTATGCTATATAAGTGAATTCACTTTCATTATTGTACATCACATTCCATCCCACATCGTCTAGGTAGGAAAAGTTCCTGGGCTATATAAATGAGTTCATATTCCTTCCAAGTAACAACATGCTTTAAACCCTTGAGGGCCTAGCTCAAAGTGAACAATTGTTATGATTTGAGATGGCGGTGTTATAGTAGCAGAAGCTGTTAGAATATTTCCTTCTTTCGATTAGATTGTGATTGTGATTGTGATTGATTGATTGTGATTCCTTAATCAGTCAGTCAATCAATCAATATAAAAGGTGATTCCTTAATCAGTGCCTTAGGGTTTCCTTTTGTAATAGTTGATTGATTAATATAAGAGGTGATGATATCATAATCATCACTCAAGCTTTGTATTCTCTTAAATTATGTGGTATTAGAGTCAAAACCCTAAAAACTGTCACTGACACAGCCGCTACCACCAACCAGCCATCACCTATCACCACCTATCCTGTATCGCTGGTCCCTGAGTCTCTGTCGGAACCAGCCAAGGTCTCATAGAGCTGTTTTGACTGAAGGCCCCCTTGGCCTAGTCGACCCTCGTGAGGGTTGTCCTAGCCTCTCTTTATGTATTTTGGCTCCTGTGGATGAGTGTTTGTGGGTTGCCCATCTTTTGTTGCCTCTGAGTCTCTGTCGGAACCAGCCAAGGTCCCACAGAGCTGTTTCGACTTCAGCCGAAGGCTCCTCTGGCCTAGTCGACCCTTGTGAGGGTTGTCCTAGCCTCTCTTCATGTATTTCGGCTTCTGTGGATGAGTATTTGTGGGTTTCCCATCTTCTGTTGCCTCAAGTTTCTTTCCCTCTACCTATCTTACGGGGACTCTTTGGAATTTCGAAGGTACCCGTTTCGACACGACACGGGTACGGGTGCGGGTGCGGGATACGGCTTCTTAGAAACGGATACGGTAGAAGAATCGAAAGAGAAGAGACCAAGGAGAGAACCTGGCCTTCGACTTCAATCGGTTGTAGAGCATCGATCGATCTGTGAAGCTTGATTTGCGAAGTCGATGTACTATGCTTCGTCGTCTTCCCCTTTGGTCTCGATCTCGGACTCTCTTCGTCGTCTTCCCCTTCCGTCATCTCTGCAAAGTCATTGCTCTACCAACCAATTTTCTAGGTCTTCCCCTTCCGTCGTCTCTGCGAAGCTCACACAATTTTTATTTCTATAGGTCTTTGACTTTTCTTTTTAATATAATTTGAATTATATATAATATAAATTATATTAATATAATATTATTCATATTATATAATATTATTTATTCAAAAAAATATTATATAATATAATATATCATAAATAACATAACTTTTATGTCTAAAATTAAAATAATTTATTTTATCATATATAATATAATTTATTTTATGTCTAAAATAATGTTTATAATTTTTATTTATTATTTATTTGTTATTTTTTTAATAAAATTTATTATTCCTTAAACTTTTCTTTCCAACGTAGTTTTCAAACCGGGAATCCCGTGCTAGTTCCGTAAGTTTTCACTGCTCGCGTTGGTCACTCCCGAGGTGTTTGAGGTGTTCCCGGCCCTTCTTGCGACTGGTACATGATTTTGGCCCCCCGATGGCCTACTTCCAAGCTTAAGTGTAAGAAAAGTGTATTTTCCGACCTAGTTTTCAAATCGGGTGTCCCATGCTTGTTCTTTAAGTTTTCACAACTCAAATTGGTCTCTTCTGAGATGTTCGAGGTGGGTCTTCTCGTGATTGTTACACGATTTCGGCCCGTCGAGGCCTGTTTTCCAAGCTTAAGTCTGAAAAAAATACCTTTTCCGGCCTAGTTTTCAAACCGGAAGTCCCGCGCTAGTTCCGTAAGTCTCCACAACTTACATTGGTCTCTCCCGAGGTGTTGGAGGTGTTCCACTGGCCTTCTCGGGACTATTACAGGATTTTGGGGGGGCCCGATGGACTATTTTCAAACTTAAGTGTTTAGGAAGTGCATTTTTTGACTTAGTTTTCAAACCGGGAGTCCTATGTGAGTTTCGTAGGTTTCCACAACTCACGTTGGTCCCTCCCTAGGTATTTGAGGTGTTCCTCGGACCTTCTCTTGACTGTCACACGATTTTGGTCCCACGATGGACTATTTTCAAGCTTAGGTGCGAGAAAAGTGCCGTTTTGGACTTCGTTTTCAAACCGGGAGTCCCGTGCTAGTTCCATAAGTTTTCACAACTTACATTGGTCCCTCTCGGGGTGTTTGACGTGTTCTCCGGGCCTTCTCGTGATTGTTACACGATTTTGGCCCCGACGGCTTATTTTCGAGCTTAAGCGTGAAAAAAGTGCATTTTTTGATTTAGTTCTCAAACCGAGAGTCCTGTGCTAGTTCCGTAAGTCTCCGCAACTTACCATGGACCCTCCCGAGGTGTTTGGGGCATTTCCCGGTCCTTCACGTGACTGTTACACGGTTTTGGCCCCCCCGGTGTCCTATTTCCAAGCTTGAGTATGGAATCTTTCCAACGTAGTTTTCAAACCAAGAGTCCCGTGCTAGTTCCGTAAGTTTTCATAACTCGCGTTGATCACTCCCGAGGTGTTTGAGGTGTTCTCGGCCCTTCTGCTTACTTCCAAGCGTAAGTGTAAGAAAAGTGTATTTTCCGACCTAGTTTTCAAATCGGGAGACCCGTGCCTGTTCGTTAAGTTTTCACAACTCAAATTGGTCCCTCCTGAGATGTTCGAGGTGTTCCCCGGGCCTTATCGTGATTGTTACATGATTTCGGCCCGCCGATGCCTATTTTCCAGCTTAAGTGTGAAAAAGTACCTTTTCCGGCCTAGTTTTCAAACCGGAAGTTCTGCGCTAGTTCCGTAAGTCTCCACAACTTACATTGGTCTCTCCCGAGGTGTTGGAGGTGTTCCACGGGCCTTCTCGGGACTGTTACAGGATTTTGGGGGCCCCCGATGGCCTATTTTCAAACTTAAGTATTTAGGAAGTGCATTTTTTGACTTAAGGTATGTTTGGGAAGTGGCTAAAATAGCCAAGAAGCCAAAAAGCCAACTAAAACACATCACATCACCTCTCTACTTTTCTGCACACCTTTTCGTAAAAAGCCAAAAAGTTACTAAAATAGCCTGTTCCCAAACCAAGCCTTAGTTTTCAAACTGGGAGTCCCATGCGAGTTCTGTAGGTTTCCACAACTCACGTTGGTCCTTCCCTAGGTGTTTGAGGTGTTCCCCGGACTTTCTCTTGACTATTACATGATTTTGGCCCTCCGATGGATTATTTTCAAGCTTAGGTGCGAGAAAAGTGCCGTTTCGAACTTCGTTTTCAAACCGGGAGTTTCGTGCTAGTTCCGTAAGTTTTCACAACTTACATTGGTCCCTCCCAGGATGTTTGACGTGTTCCCCGGGCCTTCTCGTGACTGTTACACGATTTTGGCCCCCGACTGCTTATTTTCGAGCTTAAGCGTGAAAAAGTGTATTTTTTGATTTGGTTCTCAAACCGAGAGTCCCGTGCTAGTTCCGTAGGTCTCCGCAACTTACCTTGGACCCTCCCTAGGTGTTTGGGGCATTTCCCGGTCCTTCTTGTGACTGTTACACGGTTTTGGCCCCCCCGGTGTCCTATTTCCAAGCTTGAGTGTGGAAAGAGTGTCTATTTCCAACGTAGTTTTCAAACCGGTAGTCCCGTGCTAGTTCCGTAAATTTTCACAACTCGTGTTAGTCAGTTCCGAGTTGTTTGAGGTGTTCCCGGCCCTTCTTGCGACTGTTACATGATTTTGGCCCCCCGATGGCCTACTTCCAAGCTTAAGTTTAAGAAAAGTGTATTTTCCCACCCAGTTTTCAAATCGGGAGTCCCGTGCCTATTCATTATGTTTTCTCAACTCAAATTGGTCCCTCCTGAGATGTTCGAGGTGTTCCCCGGGCCTTATCGTGATTGTTACACGATTTAGGCCCGCCGAGGCCTATTTTCCAAGCTTCAGTGAGAAAAAAGTACATTTTCTGGCCTAGTTTTCAAACCGGAAGTCTCGCGCTATTCCGTAAGTCTCCACAACTTACATTGGTCTCTCCCGTGGTGTTGGAGGTGTTCCACGAGCCTTCTCGGGACTGTTACAGGATTTTAGGGGGCCCTGATGGCCTATTTTCAAACTTAAGTGTTTAGGAAGTGCATTTTTTGACTTAGTTTTCAAATCGCGAGTCTCATGCGAGTTCTGTAGGTTTCAACAACTCACGTTGGTCCCTAGGTGTTTGAGGTGTTCCCTGGACCTTCTCTTAACTGTCACACGATTTTGGTCCCTAGATGGACTATTTTCAAGCTTAGGTGCAAGAAAAGTGCTGTTTCGGACTTCGTTTTCAAACCGGTAGTCCCGTGTTAGTTCCTTAAGTTTTCACAACTTACATTGGTCCCTCCTGGGGTGTTTGACGTGTTCCCCGGACCTTCTCGTGACTGTTACATGATTTTGGCTCCCGACGGCTTATTTTCGATTTCAAGCGTGAAAAAAGTACATTTTTTTATTTAGTTCTCAAACGAGTGTCCCGTGCTAGTTTCGCAAGTCTCCGTAACTTACTTTGGACCCTTCCGAGGTGTTTCGGGCATTTCCCGATCATTCTCGTGATTGTTACACGGTTTTGGCCCCCCTGGTGTCCTATTTCTAAGCTTGAGTGTGGAAAGAGTTCCAACGTAGTTTTCAAACCGGGAGTCCCGTGCTAGTTCCGTAACTTTTCACAACTCGGGTTGGTCACTCCCGAGGTGTTTGAGGTGTTCCCGGCCCTTCTTGCGACTGTTACATGATTTTGGTCGCCTGATGGCCTGCTTCCAAGCTTAAGTGTTAGAAAAATGTATTTTCCGACCTAGTGTTCAAAGCGGGAGTCCCGTGCCTGTTCGTTAACTTTTCACAACTCAAATTGGTCCCTCCTGAGATGTTCGAGGTATTTCCCGGGCATTCTCGTGATTGTTACACGATTTCGGCCTGCCGAGGCCTATTTTCTAAGCTTAAGTGTGAAAAAAGTACCTCTTCTGGCCTAGTTTTCAAACCGGAAGTCCCGCGCTAGTTCCGTAAGTCTCCACAACTTACATTGGTCTCTCCCGAGGTGTTGGAAGTGTTCCACTGGCCTTCTCGGGACTATTACAGGATTTTGGGGGGCCTCGATAGACTATTTTCAAACTTAAGTGTTTAGCAAGCGCATTTTTGACTTAGTTTTCAAACTGGGAGTCCTATGTGAGTTTCGTAGGTTTCCATAACTCACGTTGGTCCCTCCCTAGGTATTTGAGGTGTTTCCCGGACCTTCTCTTGACTGTCACACGATTTTGGTCCCACGATGGACTATTTTCAAGCTTAGGTGCGAGAAAAGTGCCGTTTCGGACTTCGTTTTCAAACCGGGAGTCCCATGCTAGTTCCGTAAGTTTTCACAACTTACATTGGTCCCTCCCGGGGTGTTTGATGTGTTCCCCGGGCCTTCCCCCGACGGCTTATTTTCGAGCTTAAGCGTAAAAAAAGTGCATTTTTTGTTTTAGTTCTCAAACCGAGAGTCCCGTGCTAGTTCTGTAAGTCTCCGCAACTTACCTGGGACCCTCTCGAGGTGTTTGGGGTATTTCCCGGTGTTTCTCGTGACTGTTACACGGTTTTGGGCCCCCCCGGTGTCTTATTTCCAAGCTTGAGTATGGAAAGAGACTTTCCAACGTAGTTTTCAAACCGGGAGTCCCGTGCTAGTTCGGTAAGTTTTCACAACTCGCGTTGGTTACTTCCGAGGTGTTTGAGGTGTTCCCCGACCCTTCTTGCAACTGTTACATGATTTTGGTCCCCCGATGGCTTACTTCCAAGCTTAAGTGTTAGAAAAGTGTATTTTTCGACCTAGTTTTCAAATCGGGAGTCCCGTGCCTGTTCGTTAAGTTTTCACAACTCAAATTGGTCCCTCCTGAGATGTTCGAGTTGTTCTCCGGGACTTCTCGTGATTGTTACACGATTTCAGCGCGCCGAGGCCTATTTTCCAAGCTTAAGTGTGAAAAAAGTACCTTTTTCGGCCTAGTTTTCAAACCGGAAGTCCCGCGCTAGTTCCGTAAGTCTCCACAACTTACATTGGTCTCTCCCGAGGTGTTGGAGGTGTTCCACGGGCCTTCTCGGGATTGTTTCAGGATTTTAGGGGGGCCCCCGATGGCTTATTTTCAAGCTTTAGTGTTTAGGAAGTGCATTTTTTGACATCGTTTTCAAACCGCGAGTCCCATGCGAGTTCCGTAGGTTTTCACAACTCACGTTGGTCCCTCCCTAGGTGTTTGAGGTGTTCCTCGGACCTTCTCTTGACTGTAACACGATTTTGGCCCCCAGATGGACTATTTTCAAGCTTAGGTGCGAGAAAAGTGTCGTTTCAGACTTCGTTTTCAAACTGGGAGTCCCGTGCTAGTTCCGTAAGTTTTCACAACTTACATTGGTCCCTCCCGGGCTGTTTGACGTGTTCCCCGGGCCTTCTCGTGACTGTTACACGATTTTGGAAAACGACGACTTATTTTCGACCTTAAGCGTGAAAAAAGTGCATTTTTTGATTTAGTTCTCAAACCGAGAGTCCTGTGCTAGTTCCGTAAGTCTCCGCAACTTACCTTGGACCCTCCTGAGGTGTTTGGGGCATTTCTCGGTCCTTCTCGTGACTGTTACACGGTTTTGGCGCCCCCCCACCAGTGTCCTATTTCCAAACATGAATGTGAAACGAGTGTCTCTTTCCAACGTAATTTTCAAACCGGCAGTCCCGTGCTGGTTCCGTAAGTTTTCACAACTCGCGTTGTCACTCCCGAGGTGTTCTCGGCCCTTCTTGCGACTGTTACATGATTTTGGCCCCCCGATGGCCTACTTCCAAGCTTAAGTGTTAGAAAAGTGTATTTTCCGATCTAGGTTTCAAATCTTGAGTCTCGTGCCTGATCCTTAAGTTTTCACAACTCAAATTGGTCCCTCCGGAGATGTTCGAGGCCTTCCCAGGGCCTTCTCGTGATTGTTACACGATTTCGGTCAAAAAGTACCTTTTTCGGCCTAGTTTTCAAACCGGAAGTCCCGCGCTAGTTTCGTAAGTCTCCACAACTTACATTGGTCTCTCCCGAGGTGTTGGAGGTGTTCCACGGGCCTTCTCGGGACTGTTACAGGATTTTGGGAGGGGGGCCCCGATGGCCTATTTTCAAACTTAAGTGTTTAAGACGTGCATTTTTTGACATCGTTTTCAAACCGTGAGTCCCATGCGAGTTCCGTAGGTTTCCACAACTCACGTTGGTCCCTCCCTAGGTGTTTGAGGTGTTCCCTCGACCTTCTCTTGACAGTCACACGATTTTGGCCCCCTGATGGACTATTTTCAGGCTTAGGTGCGAGAAAAGTGCCGTTTCGTACTTCGTTTTCAAACCGGGAGTCCCGTGCTAGTTTCGTAAGTTTTCACAACTTACGTTGGTCCCTCCCGGGGTGTTTAACGTGTTCCCCGGGCCTTCTCGTGACTGTTACACGATTTTGGCCCCCGACGGCTTTTTTTCGAGCTTAAGTGTGAAAAAAGTGCATTTTTTTATTTAGTTTTCAAACCGAGAGTCCCGTGCTAGTTCTGTAAGTCTCCGCAACTTACCTTGGAACCTCCCGAGGTGTTTGGGGCATTTCCCGGTCCTTCTCGTGACTGTTACACGGTTTTGGCGCCCCCTCCCCCCGGTGTCCTATTTCCAAACTTGAGTGTGGAACGAGTGTCTCTTTCCAACGTAATTTTCAGACCGGCAGTCCCGTGCTGGTTCCGTAAGTTTTCACAACTCGCGTTGGTCACTCCCGAGGTGTTCCCGACCCTTCTTGCGACTGTTACATGATTTTGGCCCCCCGATGGCCTACTTCCAAGCTTAAGTGTTAGAAAAGTGTATTTTCCGATCTAGGTTTCAAATCTTGAGTCCCGTGCCTGTTCGTTAAGTTTTCACAACTCAAATTGGTCCCTCCGGAGATGTTCGAGGCCTTCCCAGGGCCTTCTCGTGATTGTTACACGATTTCGGCCAAAAAGTACCTTTTTCGGCCTAGTTTTAAAACCGGAAGTCCCGCGCTAGTTCCGTAAGTCTCCATAACTTACATTGGTCTCTCCCGAGGTGTTGGAGGTGTTCCACGGGCCTTCTCGGGACTGTTACAGGATTTTGGGGGGGGCCCGACGGCCTATTTTCAAACTTAATTGTTTAAGAATTGCATTTTTTGACATCGTTTTCAAACCGCGAGTCCCATGCGAGTTCCGTAGGTTTCCACAACTCACGTTGGTCCCTCCCTAGGTGTTTGAGGTGTTCCCTCGACCTTCTCTTGACAGTCACACGAATTTGGCCCCCCGATGGACTATTTTCAAGCTTAGGTGCGAGAAAAGTGCCGTTTCGGACTTCGTTTTCAAACCGGGAGTCCCGTGCTAGTTTCGTAAGTTTTCACACCTTACGTTGGTCCCTCCCAGGGTGTTTGACGTGTTCCCCGGGCCTTCTCGTGACTGTTACACGATTTTGAACCCCGACGGCTTATTTTCGAGCTTAAGCGTGAAAAAAGTGCATTTTTTGATTTAGTTCTCAAACCGAGAGTCCTGTGCTAGTTCCGTAAGTCTTCGCAACTTACCTTGGACCCTCCTAAGGTGTTTGGGGCATTTCCCGGTCCTTCTCGTGACTGTTACACGGTTTTGGGCCCCCCTGGTGTCCAGTTTCCAAGCTTGAGTGTGGAAAGAGTGTCTCTTTCCAACGTAGTTTTCAAACCGGGAGTCCCGTGCTAGTTCTGTAAGTTTTCACAACTCGCGTTGGTCACTCCCGAGGTGTTTGTGGTGTTCCCGGTCCTTCTTGCGACTGTCACATGATTTTGGCCCCCCGATGGCCTACTTCCAAGCTTAAGTGTTAGAAAAGAGTATTTTCCGATCTAGTTTTCCAATCGGGAGTCCCGTGCCTGTTCGTTAAGTTTTCAGAACTCAAATTGGTCCCTCGTGAGATGTTCGAGGTGTTCCCCGGGACTTCTCGTGATTGTTACACGATTTCGGCCCGCCGAGGCCTATTTTCCAAGCTTAAGTGTGAAAAAGTACATTTTCCGGCCTAGTTTTCAAAGCGGAAGTCCCGCGGTAGTTTCATAACTCTCCACAACTTACATTGGTCTCTCCCGAGGTGTTGGAGGTGTTCCACGGGCCTTCTCGGGACTGTTACAGGATTTTGGGGCGGAATGGCCTATTTTCAAACTTAAGTGTTTAAGAATTGCATTTTTTGACATCGTTTTCAAACCGCGAGTCCCATGCGAGTTCCGTAGGTTTCCACAACTCACGTTGGTCCCTCCCTAGGTGTTTGAGGTGTTCCCTCGACCTTTTCTTCACAGTCACACGATTTTGGCCCCCCGATGGACTATGTTCAAGCTTAGGAGCGAGAAAAGTGCCGTTTCGGACTTCGTTTTCAAACCGGAGTCCCGTGCTAGTTCCGTAAGTTTTCACAACTTACGTTGGTCCCTCCCGGGGTGTTTGACGTGTTCCCCGGGCCTTCTCGTAACTGTTACACGATTTTGGCCCCCGATGGCTTATTTTCGAGCTGAAGTGTGAAAAAAGTGCATTTTTTTATTTAGTTTTCAAACCGAGATTCCCGTGCTAGTTCTGTAAGTCTCTGCAACTTACCTTGGAACCTCCCGAGGTGTTTGGGGCATTTCCCGGTCCTTCTCGTGACTGGTACACGGTTTTGGCGCCCCCCTCCCAGTGTCCTATTTCCAAACTTGAGTGTGGAACGAGTGTCTCTTTCCAACGTAATTTTCAAACCGACAGCCCCATGCTGGTTCTGTAAGTTTTCACAACTCGCGTTGGTCACTCCCGAGATGTTCCCGGCGCTTCTTGCGACTGTTACATGATTTTGGCTCCCCGATGGCCTACTTCCAAGCTTAAGTGTTAGAAAAGTGTATTTTATGATCTAGGTTTCAAATCTTGAGTCCCGTGCCTGTTCGTTAAGTTTTCACAACTCAAATTGGTCCCTCCTGAGATGTTCGAGGCCTTCCCAGGGCCTTCTCATGATTGTTACACGATTTCCGGCCAAAAAGTACCTTTTTCGTCCTAGTTTTCAAACCGGAAGTCCCGCGCTAGTTCCGTAAGTCTCCACAACTTACATTGGTCTCTCCCAAGGTGTTGGAGGTGTTCCACGGGCCTTCTCGGGACTGTTACAGGATTTGGGGGCCCCCGATGGCCTATTTTCAAACTTAAGCGTTTAAGAAGTGCATTTTTTGACATCGTTTTCAAATGGCGAGTCCCATGCGAGCTCCGTAGGTTTCCACAACTCACGTTGGTCCCTCCCTAGGTGTTTGGTGTGTTCCCGCGACCTTCTCTTGACAGTCACACGATTTTGGCCCCCCGATGGACTATTTTCAAGCTTAGGTGCGAGAAAAGTGCTGTTTCGAACTTCGTTTTCAAACCGGGAGTCCCGTGCTAGTTCTGTAAGTTTTCACAACTTACATTGGTCCCTCCCGGGGTGTTTGACATGTTCCCCGGGCGTTCTCGTGACTGTTACACGATTTTGGCCCACGACGGCTTATTTTCGAGCTTAAGCGCGAAAAAAGTGCATTTTTTGATTTAGTTCTCAAACCGAGAGTCCTGTGCTAGTTTCGTAAGTCTCCGCAGCTTACCTTGGACCCTCCTGAGTTGTTTGGGGCATTTCCCGGTCCTTCTCGTGACTGTTACACGGTTTTGGGCCCCCCTGGTGTCCTGTTTCCAAGCTTGAGTGTGGAAAGGGTGTCTCTTTCCAACGTAGTTTTCAAACCGGGAGTCCCGTGCTAGTTCCGTAAGTTTTCACAACTCGCGTTGGTCACTCCCGAGGTTTTTGAGGTCTTCCCGGCCCTTCTTGCGACTGTCACATGATTTTGGCCCCCCGATGGCCTACTTCCAAGCTTAAGTGTTAGAAAAGAGTATTTTCCGACCTAGTTTTCCAATCGGGAGTCCCGTGCCTGTTCGTTAAGTTTTCAGAACTCAAATTGGTCCCTCGTGAGATGTTCGAGGTGTTCCCCGGGACTTCTCGTGATTGTTACACGATTTCGGCCTGCCGAGACCTATTTTCCAAGCTTAAGTGTGAAAAAGTACATTTTCTAGCCTAGTTTTCATAGCGGAAGTCCCGCGCTAGCTCCGTAAGTCTCCACAACTTACCTTACATTGGTCTCTCCCGAGGTGTTGGAGGTGTTCCATGGGCCTTCTCGGGACTGTTACAGGATTTTGGGGGGGGCCCCGATGGCTTATTTTCAAACTGAAGTGTTTAAGAAGTGCATTTTTTGACATCATTTTCAAACCGCGAGTCCCATGCGAGTTCCGTAGGTTTCCACAACTCACGTTGGTCCCTCCCTAGGTGTTTGAGGTGTTCCCTCGACCTTCTCTTGACAGTCACACGATTTTGGCCCCTTGATGGGCTATTTTTGAGGCTTAGGTGCGAGAAAAAGTGCCGTTTCGGACTTCGTTTTCAAACCGGGAGTCCCGTGCTAGTTCCGTAAGTTTTCACCCCCGGGGTGTTTGACGTGTTCCCCGGGCCTTCTCGTGACTGTTACACGATTTTGGCCCCCGACGGCTTATTTTCGAGCTTAAGTGTGAAAAAAAGTGCATTTTTTTATTTTTTTTCAAACCGAGAATCCCGTGCTAGTTCTGTAAGTCTCCGCAACTTGCCTTGGAACCTCCCGAGGTGTTTTGGGGCATTTCCTGGTCCTTCTCGTGACTGTTACACGGTTTTGGCGCCCCCTCCCCCCCCGGTGTCCTATTTCCAAACTTGAGTGTGGAACGAGTGTCTCTTTCCAACGTAATTTTCAGACCGGCAGTCTCGTGCTGGTTTCGTAAGTTTTCACAACTCGCGTTGGTCACTCCCGAGGTGTTCCCGGCCCTTCTTGCGACTGTTACATGATTTTGGCCCCCCGATGGCCTACTTCCAAGCTTAAGTGTTAGAAAAATGTATTTTCCGATCTAGGTTTCAAATCATGAGTCCCGTGCTTGTTCGTTAAGTTTTCACTACTCAAATTGGTCCCTCCTGAGATGTTCGAGGCCTTCCCAGGGCCTTCTCGTGATTGTTACACGATTTCCGGCCAAAAAGATCCTTTTTCGGCCTAGTTTTAAAACCGGAAGTCCCGCGCTAGTTTCGTAAGTCTCCACAACTTACATTGGTCTCTCCTGACGTATTGGTGGTGTTCCACGGGCCTTCTCGGGACTGTTACAGGATTTGGGGGGGCCCCCGATGGCCTATTTTCAAACATAAGTGTTTAAGAAGTGCATTTTTTGACATCGTTTTCAAACCGCGAGTCCCATGTGAGTTCCGTAGGTTTCCACAACTCACGTTGGTCCCTCCCTAGGTGTTTGGGGTGTTCCCTCGACCTTCTCTTGACAGTCACACGATTTTGGCCCCCCGATGGACTATTTTCAAGCTTAGGTGCGAGAAAAGTGCCGTTTCGGACTTCGTTTTCAAACCGGGAGTCCCGTGCTAGTTCCGTAAGTTTTCACAACTTACATTGGTCCCCTCCCGGGGTGTTTGACGTGTTCTTCGGGCCTTCTCGTGACTGTTACACGATTTTGGCCCACGACGGCTTATTTTCGAGCTTAAGCGCGAAAAAAAATGCATTTTTTGATTTAGTTCTCAAACCGAGAGTCCTGTGCAAGTTCCGTAAGTCTCCGCAACTTACCTTGAACCCTCCTGAGGTGTTTGGGGCATTTCCCGGTCCTTCTCGTGACTGTTACACGGTTTTGGGCCCCCCTTGGTGTCCTGTTTCCAAGCTTGCGTGTGGAAAGGATGTCTCTTTCCCACTTAGTTTTCAAACTGGGAGTCCCGTGCTAGTTCCCTAAGTTTTCACAAATCGCGTTGGTCACTCCCGAGGTGTTTGAGGTGTTCCCTGCCCTTCTTGCGACTGTCACATGATTTTGGCCCCCCGATGGCTTACTTCCAAGCTTAAGTGTTAGAAAAGAGTATTTTCCGACCTAGTTTTCCAATCGGGAGTCCCGTGCCTGTTCGTTAAGTTTTCAGAACTCAAATTGGTCCCTCGTGAGATGTTCGAGGTGTTCCCCGGGACTTCTCGTGATTGTTACACGATTTCGGCACGCCGAGACCTATTTTCCAAGCTTAAGTGTGAAAAAGTACATTTTCCGGCCTAGTTTTCAAAGCGGAAGTCCCGCGCTAGTTCCGTAAGTCTCCACAACTTACATTGGTCTCTCCTAAGGTGTTAGAGGTGTTCCGCGGGCCTTCTCGGGACTGTTACAGGATTTGGGGGGTCCCCGATAGCCTATTTTCAAGCTTAAGTGTTTAAGAAGTGCATTTTTTGACATCGTTTTTAAACCGCGAGTCCCATGCGAGTTCCGTAGGTTTCCACAACTCACGTTGGTCCCTCCCTAGGTGTTTGAGGTGTTCCCTTGACCTTCTCTTGACAGTCACACGATTTTGGCCCCCCGATGGACTATTTTCAGGCTTAGGTGCGAGAAAAGTGCCGTTTCGGACTTCGTTTTCAAACCGGGAGTCCCGTTCTAGTTCCGTAAGTTTTCACAACTTACGTTGGTCCCTTCAGGGGTGTTTGACCTGTTCCCCGGGCCTTCTCGTGACTGTTACACAATATTTGCCCCCGACGGCTTATTTTCGAGCTTAAGTGTGAAAAAAGTGCATTTTTTTATTTTGTTTTCAAACCGAGAGTCCCGTGCTAGTTCTGTATGTCTCCGCAACTTACCTTGGAACCTCCCGAGGTGTTTGGGGCATTTCCCGGTCCTTCTCGTGACTGTTACACGGTTTTGGCGCCCTCTCCCCCCCTGGGTGTCCTATTTCCAAACTTGAGTGTGGAACGAGTGTCTCTTTCCAACGTAATTTTCAAACCGGCAGTCCCGTGCTGGTTCCGTAAGTTTTCACAACTCGCGTTGGTCACTCCCGAGGTGTTCCCGGCGCTTCTTGCGACTGGTACATGATTTTGGCCCTCCGATGGCCTACTTCCAAGCTTAAGTGTTAGAAAAGTGTATTTTCCCATCTAGGTTTCAAATCTTGAGTCCCGTGCCTGTTCGTTAAGTTTTCACTACTCAAATTGGTCCCTCCTGAGATGTTCGAGGCCTTCCCAGGGCCTTCTCGTGATTGTTACACGATTTCCGGCCAAAAAGTACCTTTTTCGGCCTAGTTTTCAAACCGGAAGTCCCGCGCTAGTTCCGTAAGTCTCCACAACTTACATTGGTCTCTCCCGAGGTGTTGGAGGTGTTCCACGGGCCTTCTCGGGTCTGTTACAAGATTTGGGGGGCCCCCGATGGCATATTTTCAAACTTAAGTGTTTAAGAAGTGCATTTTTTGACATCGTTTTCAAACGGCGAGTCCCATGCGAGTTCAGTAGGTTTCCACAACTCACGTTGGTCCCTCTCTAGGTGTTTGAGGTGTTTCCTCGACCTTCTCTTGACAGTCACAGGATTTTGGCCCCCTGATGGACTATTTTCAAGCTTAGTTGCGAGAAAAGTGCCGTTTCGGACTTCGTTTTCAAACCGGGAGTCCCGTGCTAGTTCCGTAAGTTTTCACAACTTACGTTGGTCCCTCCCGGAGTGTTTGACGTGTTCCCCGGGCTTTCTCGTGACTGTTACACGATTTTGGCCCCCGACAGCTTATTTTCGAGCTTAAGTGTGAAAAAAGTGCATTTTTTTATTTAGTTTTCAAACCGAGAGTCCTGTGCTAGTTCTGTAACTCTCCGCAACTTACCTTGGAACCTCCCGAGGTGTTTTGAGGCATTTCTCGGTCCTTCTCGTGACTGTTACACGGTTTTGGCGCTACCTCCCCCCCGGTGTCCTATTTCCAAACTTGAGTGTGGAACGAGTGTCTCTTTCCAACGTATATTTCAGACCGGCAGTCCCGTGCTGGTTTCGTAAGTTTTTACAACTCGCGGTGGTCACTCCCGAGGTGTTCCCGGCCCTTCTTGCGACTATTACATGATTTTGGCCCCCCGATGGCCTACTTCCAAGCTTAAGTGTTAGAAAAGTGTATTTTCCGATCTAGGTTTCAAATCTTGAGTCCCGTGCCTGTTCGTTAAGTTTTCACAACTCAAATTGGTCCCTCCTGAGATGTTCGAGGCCTTCCCAGGGCCTTCTCGTGATTGTTACACGATTTCCGGCCAAAAAGTACCTTTTTCGGCCTAGTTTTCAAACCGGAAGTCCCGCGCTAGTTCCGTAAGTCTCCACAACTTACATTGGTCTCTCCCGAGGTGTTGGAGGTGTTCCACGGGCCTTCTCGGGACTGTTACAGGATTTGGGGGGCCCCCGATGGCCTATTTTCAAACTTAAGTGTTTAAGAAGTGCATTTTTTGACATCGTTTTCAAACCGCGAGTCCCATGCGAGTTCCGTAGGTTTCCACAACTCACGTTGGTCCCTCCCTAGGTGTTTGGGGTGTTCCCTCGACCTTCTCTTGACAGTCACACGATTTTGGCCCCCTGATGGACTATTTTCAAGCTTAGGTGTGAGAAAAGTGCCGTTTCGGACTTCGTTTTCAAACCGGGAGTCCCGTGCTAGTTCCGTAAGTTTTCACAACTTACATTGGTCCCTCCCGGGGTGTTTGATGTGTTCCCCGGGCCTTCTCGTGACTGTTACACGATTTTGGCCCACGACGGCTTATTTTCGAGCTTAAGCGCGAAAAAAGTGCATCTTTTGATTTAGTTCTCAAACCGAGAGGCCTATGCTAGTTCCGTAAGTCTCCGCAACATACCTTGGACCCTCCTGAGGTGTTTGGGGCATTTCTTGGTCCTTCTCGTGACTGTTACACGGTTTTGGGCCCCCCTGGTGTCCTGTTTCCAAGCTTGCGTGTGGAAAGGATGTCTCTTTCCCACGTAGTTTTCAAACCGGGAGTCCCGTGCTAGTTCCGTAAGTTTTCACAACTCGCGTTGGTCACTCCGGAGGTGTTTGAGGTGTTCCCGGCCCTTCTTGCGACTGTCACATGATTTTGGCCCCCCGATGGCTTACTTCCAAACTTAAGTGTTAGAAAAGAGTATTTTCCGACCTAGTTTTCCAATCAGGAGTCCCGTGCCTGTTCGTTAAGTTTTCAGAACTCAAGTTGGTCCCTCGTGAGATGTTCGAGGTGTTCCCCGGGACTTCTCGTGATTGTTACACGATTTGGGCCCGCCGAGACCTATTTTCCAAGCTTAAGTGTGAAAAAGTACATTTTCCGGCCTAGTTTTCAAAGCGGAAGTCCCGCGCTAGTTCCGTAAGTCTCCACAACTTACATTGGTCTCTCCCGAGGTGTTGGAGGTGTTCCACGGGCCTTCTCGGGACTGCTACAGGATTTGGGGGGGGGGCCTGATGGCCTATTTTCAAACTTAAGTGTTTAAGAAGTGCATTTTTTGACATCGTTTTCAAACCGCGAGTCCCATGCGAGTTCCGTAGGTTTCCACAACTCACGTTGGTCCCTCCCTAGGTGTTTTAGGTGTTCCCTCGACCTTCTCTTGACAGTCACACGATTTTGGCCCCATGATGGACTATTTTCAGGCTTAGGTGCGAGAAAAGTGCCGTTTCGGACTTCGTTTTCAAACCGGGAGTCCCGTGCTAGTTCCGTAAGTTTTCACAACTTACGTTGGTCCCTCCCGGGGTGTTTGACGTGTTCCCCAGGCCTTCTCGTGACTGTTACACGATTTTGGCCCACGACGGCTTATTTTCGAGCTTAAGTGTGAAAAAAGTGCATTTTTTTATTTAGTTTTCAAACCGAGAGTCCCGTGCTAGTTCTGTAAGTCTCCGCAACTTACCTTGGAACCTCGCGAGGTGTTTGGGGCATTTCCCGGTCCTTCTTGTGACTGTTACACGGTTTTGGCGCCCCCTCCCCCCCTGGGTGTCCTATTTCCAAACTTGAGTGTGGAGCGAGTGTCTCTTTCCAACGTAATTTTCAAACCGGCAATCCCGTGCTGGTTCCGTAAGTTTTCACAACTCGCGTTGGTCACTACCGAGGTGTTCCCGGCCCTTCTTGCGACTGTTACATGATTTTGGCTCCCTGATGGCCTACTTCCATGCTTAAGTGTTAGAAAAGTGTATTTTTCGATCTAGGTTTCAAATCTTGAGTCCCGTGCCTGTTCGTTAAGTTTTCACAACTCAAATTGGTCCCTCCTGAGATGTTCGAGGCCTTCCCAGGGCCTTCTCGTGATTGTTACACGATTTCCGGCCAAAAAGTACCTTTTTCGGCCTAGTTTTCAAACCGGAAGTCCCGCGCTAGTTCCGTAAGTCTCCACAACTTACATTGGTCTCTCCCGAGGTGTTGGAGGTGTTCCACGGGCCTTCTCGAGACTGTTACAGGATTTGGGGGGCCCCCGATGGCCTGTTTTTAAACTTCAGTGTTTAAGAAGTGCATTTTTTGACATTGTTTTCAAACCGCGAGTCCCATGCGGGTTCCGTAGGTTTCCACAACTCACGTTGGTCCCTCCCTAGGTGATTGGGGTGTTTCCTCGTCCTTCTCTTGACAGTCACACGATTTTGGCCCCCCGATGGACTATTTTCAAGCTTAGGTTGCGAGAAAAGTGCCGTTTCGGACTTCGTTTTCAAACCGGGAGTCCCGTGCTAGTTCCGTAAGTTTTCACAACTTACATTGGTCCCTCCCGGGGTGTTTGACGTGCTCCCCGGGCCTTCTCGTGACTGTTACACGATTTTGGCCCACGACGGCTTATTTTCGAGCTTAAGAGTGAAAAAAGTGCATTTTTTGATTTAGTTCTCAAACGAAGAGTCATGTGCTAGTTCCGTATGTCTCCGCAACTTACCTTGGACCCTCCTGAGGTGTTTGGGGCATTTCCCGGTCCTTTTCGTGACTGTTACACGGTTTTGGACCCCCCCGGGTGTCCTGTTTCCAAGCTTGAGTGTGGAAAGGGTGTCTCTTTCCAACGTAGTTTTCAAACCGGGAGTCCCGTGCTAGTTCCGTAAGTTTTCACAACTCGCGTTGGTCACTCCCGAGGTGTTTGAGGTCTTCCCGGCCCTTTTTGCGACTGTCACATGATTTTGGCCCCTCGATGGCCTACTTCCAAGCTTAAGTGTTAGAAAAGAGTATTTTCCGACCTAGTTTTCCAATCGGGAGTCCCGTGCTTGTTCGTTAAGTTTTCAGAACTCAAATTGGTCCCTCGTGAGATGTTCGAGGTGTTCCCCGGGACTTCTCGTGATTGTTACACGATTTGGGCCCGCCGAGACCTATTTTCCAAGCTTAAGTGTGAAAAAGTACATTTTCCGGCCTAGTTTTCAAAGTGGAAGTCCCGTGCCAGTTCCGTAAGTCTCCACAACTTACATTGGTCTCTCCCGAGGTGTTGGAGGTGTTCCACGGGCCTTCTCGGGACTGTTACAGGATTTGGGGG
This sequence comes from Camellia granthamiana, assembly GCA_036172215.1. Classification (NCBI taxonomy): domain Eukaryota; kingdom Viridiplantae; phylum Streptophyta; class Magnoliopsida; order Ericales; family Theaceae; genus Camellia; species Camellia granthamiana. The sequence goes on along the minus strand of CM069912.1, from coordinate 79,090,942 downwards.
GGGCCCGATGGCCTATTTTCAAACTTAAGTGTTTAAGAAGTGCATTTTTTGACATCGTTTTCAAACCGCGAGTCCCATGCGAGTTCCGTAGGTTTCCACAACTCACGTTGGTCCCTCCCTAGGTGTTTGAGGTGTTCCCTCGACCTTCTCTTGACAGTCACACGATTTTGGCCCCCTGATGGACTATTTTCAAGCTTAAGAGCGAGAAAAGTGCCGTTTCGGACTTCGTTTTCAAACCGGGAGTTCCGTGCTAGTTCCGTAAGTTTTCACAACTTACGTTGGTCCCTCCCGGGGTGTTTGACATGTTCCCCGGGCCTTCTCGTGACTGTTACACGATTTTGGCCCCCGACGGCTTATTTTCGAGCTTAAGTGTGAAAAAAGTGCATTTTTTTATTTAGTTTTCAAACTGAGAGTCCCGTGCTAGTTCTGTAAGTCTCTGCAACTTACCTTGGAACCTCCCGAGGTGTTTGGGGCATTTCCCGGTCCTTCTCGTGACTGATACACGGTTTTGGCGCCCCCCTCCCAGTGTCCTATTTCCAAACTTGAGTGTGGAACGTGTGTCTCTTTCCAACGTAATTTTCAAACCGACAGTCCCGTGCTGGTTCCGTAAGTTTTCACAACTCGCGTTGGTCACTCCCGAGATGTTCCCGGCGCTTCTTGCGACTGTTACATGATTTTGGCCCCCCGATGGCCTACTTCCAAGCTTAAGTGTTAGAAAAGTGTATTTTCTGATCTAGGTTTCAAATCTTGAGTCCCGTGCCTGTTCGTTAAGTTTTCACAACTCAAATTGGTCCCTCCTGAGATGTTCGAGGCCTTCCCAGGGCCTTCTCGTGATTGTTACACGATTTCCGGCCAAAAAGTACCTTTTTCGTCCTAGTTTTCAAACCGGAAGTCCCGCGCTAGTTCCGTAACTCTTCGCAACTTACATTGGTCTCTCCCGAGGTGTTGGAGGTGTTCCACGGGCCTTCTCGGGACTGTTACAGGATTTGGGGGCCCCCGATGGCCTATTTTCAAACTTAAGCGTTTAAGAAGTGCATTTTTTGACATCGTTTTCAAACGGCGAGTCCCATGCGAGCTCCGTAGGTTTCCACAACTCACGTTGGTCCCTCCCTAGGTGCTTGGGGTGTTCTTTCGACCTTCTCTTGACAGTCACACGATTTTGGCCCCCCGATGGACTATTTTCAAGCTTAGGTGCGAGAAAAGTGCCGTTTCGAACTTCATTTTCAAACCGGGAGTCCCGTGCTAGTTCCGTAAGTTTTCACAACTTACATTGGTCCCTCCCGGGGTGTTTGACGTGTTCCCCGGGCGTTCTCGTGACTGTTACACGATTTTGGCCCACGACGGCTTATTTTCGAGCTTAAGCGCGAAAAAAGTGCATTTTTTGATTTAGTTCTCAAACCGAGAGTCCTGTGCTAGTTCCGTAAGTCTCCGCAACTTACCTTGGACCCTCCTGAGGTGTTTGGGGCATTTCCCGGTCCTTCTCGTGACTGTTACACGGTTTTGGGCCCCCCTGGTGTCCTGTTTCCAAGCTTGAGTGTGGAAAGGGTGTCTCTTTCCAACGTAGTTTTCAAACCGGGAGTCCCGTGCTAGTTCCGTAAGTTTTCACAACTTGCGTTGGTCACTCCCGAGGTTTTTTGAGGTCTTCCCGGCCCTTCTTGCGACTGTCACATGATTTTGGCCCCCCGATGGCCTACTTCCAAGCTTAAGTGTTAGAAAAGAGTATTTTCCGACCTAGTTTTCCAATCGGGAGTCCCGTGCCTGTTCGTTAAGTTTTCAGAACTCAAATTGGTCCCTTGTGAGATGTTCGAGGTGTTCCCCGGGACTTCTCGTGATTGTTACACGATTTCGGCCCGCCATGACCTATTTTCCAAGCTTAAGTGTGAAAAAGTACATTTTCTAGCCTAGTTTTCATAGCGGAAGTCCCGCGCTAGCTCCGTAAGTCTCCACAACTTACATTGGTCTCTCCCGAGGTGTTGGAGGTGTTCCATGGGCCTTCTCGGGACTGTTACAGGATTTTGGGGGGGGCCCCGATGGCCTATTTTCAAACTTAAGTGTTTAAGAAGTGCATTTTTTGACATCGTTTTCAAACCGCGAGTCCCATGCGAGTTCCGTAGGTTTCCACAACTCACGTTGGTCCCTCCCTAGGTGTTTGAGGTGTTCCCTCGACCTTCTCTTGACAGTCACACGATTTTGGCCCCTTGATGGGCTATTTTGAGGCTTAGGTGCGAGAAAAGTGCCGTTTCGGACTTCGTTTTCAAACCGGGAGTCCCATGCTAGTTCCGTAAGTTTTCACAACTTACGGTTGTCCCTCCCGGGGTGTTTGACGTGTTCCCCGGGCCTTCTCGTGACTGTTACACGATTTTGGCCCTCGACGGCTTATTTTCGATTTTAAGTGTGAAAAAAGTGCATTTTTTTATTTTTTTTCAAACCGAGAGTCCCGTGCTAGTTCTGTAAGTCTCCGCAACTTACCTTGGAACCTCCCGAGGTGTTTTGGGGCATTTCCCAGTCCTTCTCGTGATTGTTACACGGTTTTGGCGCCCCCTCCCCCCCCGGTGTCCTATTTCCAAACTTGAGTGTGGAACGAGTGTCTCTTTCCTACGTAATTTTCAAACCGAGAGTCCCGTGCTAGTTCTGTAGGTGGTCGTGTGTGCTAAGTTTCGGGCCAAACCGACGCCGTTTGACGATTTTGGGGCATCAACACATCGAATCCAAATTTCTTAAGGAAATAGTTTGCTATGACCGGCATCCGGCTCTAACTCCCAAAACGGGAACCCGATTCGAGCCCCGTTTTCTCCCATAACTCTCTCGTGCCTAGGCGGTCGTACGTGCCAAGTTTCGTGCAAATCCAACTCAGTTTGGTGATTTTGGGGGCATCAACACCTCGAATTCAAATTTCTTAAGGAACTAGTTTGCCTAGAGCAAAATCCGGCTCTAACTCCCAAATCGGTAACCCGATTGGAGTCCCGTATACTCCCACAAGTTTCTCGTGCCTAAGCGGTCGTCTGTGCCAAGTTTCGTGCCGAACCGACGCCGTTTGGTAATTTTGGGGCGTCAACACCTCGAATTCAAGTTTCTTTAAGAACAAGTTTGCCTAGATTGAAATCCGGCTCTAACTCCCAAACCGGGAAGCCGATTGGAGTCCCGTCTTCTCCCACAAGTCTCTCGTGCCTAGGCGGTCGTGTGTGCCAAGTTTCGTACCAAACCGACGCTGTTTGGTGATTTTGTGTCATCAATACCTTGAATTCAAATTTCTTAAGGAACTAGTTTGCCTAGATGAGAATCCGGCTCTAACTCCCAAACTGGGAACCAGATTCGAGCCCCGTCTTCTCCCACAAGTCTCTCCTGCCTAGGTGGTCGTTTATGCCAAGTTTTGTGCCAATCCGACCCCGTTTGGTGATTTTGCGGCGTTAACACCTCGAAGTCAAGTTTCTTAAGAAACTAGTTTGCCTAGAGTGAAATCCGGCTCTAACTCCCAAACCGGGAACCTGGTTGGAGTCCTGTCTTCTCCCACAAGTCTCTCGTGCCTAGGCGGTCATGTGTGCCAAGTTTCGTGCAAAACCGACGCCATTTGGTGATTATGGGGCGTCAACATCTCGAATTCAAATTTGTTAAAGAACTAGCTTGCCTAGAGTGAAATCCGACTCTAACTTCCAAACCGGGAACCTAGTTGGAGTCCCGTCTTCTGCCACAAGTCTCTCGTGCCTAGGCGGTCGTGTGTGCCAAGTTTCGCGCCAAACCGACGCCGTTTGATGATTTTGAGGAGTCAACACCTCGAATTCAAATTTCTTAAGAAATTAGTTTGCCTAGACCGAAATCCGGCTCTAACTCCGAAGCCGGGAACTCGATTCGAGCCCCGTCTTCTCCCACAAGTCTCTCGTGCCTAAGCGGTCGTGTGTGGCAAGTTTCGTGCTAATCCGATCCCGTTTTGTGATTTTGGGGCGTCAACACCTCGAATTCAAGTTTTTTAAGGAACTAGTTTGTCTAGAGTGAAATCTGGCTATGACTCCCAAACCGGGAACCCGATTGGAGTCCCGTCTTCTCCCACAAGTTTTTCGTCCCTAGGCGGCCATGTGTGCCAAGTTTCGTTCCAAACCGACGCCGTTTGGTGATTTTGGGGTGTCAACACCTCAAATTTAAATTTCTTAAGGAACTCGTTTGCCTAGAGAGAAATCCTGCTCTAACTCCCAAACCGGGAACCCGATTGGAGTCTCGTCTTCTCCCACAACTCTCTCGTTCCTAGGCGGTCGTGTGTGCCAAGTTTCGTGCCAAACCAACGCCGTTTGGTGATTTTGGGGAATCAACACATCGAATTCAAATTTCATAAGGAACTAGTTTGCCTAGACCGACATCTGCCTTTAACTCCCCAAACCGGGAACCCGATTCAAGCCCCGTCTTCTCCCACAAGTCTCCCATGCCTAGGCGGTCGTATGTGCCAAGTTTCGGGCCAAATCGACGCCGTTTGATGATTTTGGGGCATCAACACAGCGAATTCAAATTTCTTAAGGAAATATTTTGCCAAGACTGGCATCCAGCTCTACCTCCCAAACCGGGAACCCGATTCGAGCCCCATCTTCTCCCACAACTCTCTCATGCCTAGGCGGTCGTGCATGCCAAGTTTCATGCAAATCCAACACAATTTGGTGATTTTTGGGCGTCAACATCTCGAATTCAAATTTCTTAATGAACTAGTTTGCCTAGAGCAAAATCCGGTTCTAACTTCCAAATTGGGAACCCGATTGGAGTCCCGTCTTCTCCCACAAGTTTCTCATGCCTAGGTGGTCGTGTGTGCCAAGTTTCGTGCCAAACCGACGCCGTTTGGTGATTTTGGGGCGTCAACACCTCGAATTCAAGTTTCTTAAGGAACTAGTTTGCCTAGATTGAAATCCGGCTCTAACTCCCAAACCGGGAACCCGATTAGAGTCCCGTTTTCTCCCACAAGTCTCTCGTGCCTAGGCAGTCGTATGTGCCAAGTTTCGTCCCAAACCAACGCTGTTTCGTGATTTTGTGTCATCAACACCTCAAATTCAAATTTCTTAAGGAACTAGTTTGCCTAGACGAGAATCCGGCTCTAACTCCTAAACCGGGAACCAGATTCGAGCCCTGTCTTCTCCCACAAGTCTCTCCTACCTAGTCTCTCCTGCCTAGGTGGTCGTCCATTATTTCCTTGTCCACTCCGACCTGTTGTGTTGGCCGAAAGTCTATGCCCTAGCTTGCATTGTTCACGGTGAGGTTGCTTGTTCCGACGTGAAGGGGTTATTGCATTTAATACTGCAGGAGCCTCATTAATGGCTGATATGTGGTGCAATAACTCTGCAGGATCTTTGTTTGCTTACGTGGCTGGTCCTCCTATTGACAAGTGTTTAGATGCCGTTAGTTCCTAGTGCAGCGTTGGGTTTTCAATGGTGTTAGGCTTTAGTGTTTGAACCATGAATTGGGCTTTAAGTGGTAGGCCAAAAGCTTCTGTGGGCCCACCGATGTTAGAGCCAATATTGGAGTACGATGGAGGAGTGCGAGAGAGGCAATGAAGCAGCGACGGAGTGCAAAAGTTGACTTCGTCGATAGGAATGAGAGAAGAGAGCAAAATGTGAGATGAAAAAAAGAGATAGGAGCGAGATGAGAGAAAGAGAAGAAAGACAAAGAGCAAGTGGTAGAGAGAGGAAACTTGGGCAGCAAAGCAAGAGAGGAATAAAAAATAAAAATAAAAAATTATGAGGATTTGCAGGTGCACCGGTTCTATGAAGGTAGGCCAAGTCTGATCCAAACTTGATTTTGTCTCTAAAAATGAATCCACATCCAACCCAATTAATATCTCAAAACCGCCCAAATCATTACAGGTAGGGCCTGTTTGGGTAGGTTGTGTGGGTCTAATAATCCGTTGCCTACCCTTAACAGGACTCAAATGAAAAAAGGGGTCATCCTTGAAGGGCGAAAGTGTAATTTTCAATTCCTTTGTTTTTGTTCCTATGGCACATGTGTCCTTTCATGGAACGACATCGCGGCTGACGGTAATCCCATAGCCTCCTCAACTCCCTCATGAGAACAAATGAAACCAGAATCCACGACACGACACGACCCATCCAACTCAGTACACCAATGGCGAGTGACTCACACACCACCTCGTCTCCTTCTTCCCCCAAAACAAACGCCCCAAACCCCTAATTCCAACCCTAACTTCTCCTCCTCCATCATCACCATCATCATCCAAAGGCAAAGACTTATTAATCTGCAATGAATCAACAACGCTTTTCGATTCGGAATCGCAGTGCTGTGGAATTTGCTTGTCGGAGGACGGTATGGTGGCCATCAGAGGCAAGATCGATAGCTGCGATCACTACTTTTGCTTCGTATGTATCATGGAATGGGCCAAAGTCGAGTCTCGATGCCCCATGTGCAAGCGCAGGTTCAGCTCCATTCGTCGCCCCCCAAGGGACGGTGTCTTTCTCGCCGAGAGGGTCGTTAACGTGCCTGTTCGCGATCAGGTGACGAATTTTTTGATCCAATTTTTTTTATGTGAATGTGTAAAAATTGTATTTGAAATATAGGAGAATACGTGAAATGTGAATTGAGTTTTTAATTTTTTTGATTATTGATAACTGGGTTCCTGATTTTGATTGGTTTTACTTTAGCTATGTTGGTATTGATGGGATTTTCTGTTTGGTTTGAGTGGTGTTGAATTTGTGAATGCTAATTTGTAGATTATGGTTTGAATGAAACAGGTGTGAGTGAGATAGGTGTATTGTTTTATTAGTATTTAGAAAGAAGCTCAAGTTTTACATATTGGTAGTTGAATACCCAACTTAATATATATATTTTTTCTGTGTCTAAAAAATCCTATCTTTTGTTTTAGAGACAATTATGTTTTGTAGGATAATAATTATTAGAAAAAATTTATTGCTAAAATTACTAGCTAATAACCACATGGAGAATTTTTTTTTTTGGGATCATTGTTGGGAAAAGTAATTGAGATAGAGAGGTGGCTACTTGGGGGTGGCAAACAACTTATAAAAAAAAGTCAGAATGGAAATGAAAAGTGATGTGAGAATAGTTGGTTTTAATGGTAGTCGTAGAGAATGTTTGAGGTGGGATTGTTCTTGGTTGAATTCAGTTAAATGAGTCATTTTCTCAACCAGCTAGCTTTGCAGATATATGTGCTTTATTCTGATTCTTGGTAATTGTTATTTGTTAGGTTTTTTCATGTAATTTTATGAGTTATCTATTTGCTTATGCTTTGAACTGCTTTGGTATTGTTATGTATAATACATGTTCCCCTTCTTATTGTTAGCTTTCTTCTAGAAAAGCTAAGGAGTCCAGCCCTTCATTTTTAGGGATCACAAGTATTTTCCTCGTAAAATGAAAGGGAGAATTTTTCCTAGTACAGCTTATACTCCATGGGCTTGTTTGATTAACAGGATTAATAATCCTATGAATTAGTGTAGGATTAGTTATCCAATTAAATTAGTGATATAACCATTTATTTTGCATTCGTTTTTTTTTTTTTTTTTCATACTTGAAATTATGATCCTCAACCCCTCTTAATATTAAAAATTCGTCAATTTCATCGGATTGAATATCCGCCATACATGTAATCCGATTAATAAAATTTGCAATCAAACATGAGATTGTGAGCCCATGGACTAACAATCTCAATCCTATGCTATAATCCTTGTAATCAAACATACCCTATATGGTTTAATTCTAACCCTTGATTGGGTGCTTGAGGATTCTTTCCCATGTACATTGTTCTCTTTATGCTGCAACTTCGCGTCTCTCTTGAGAGTACTCTCCTTATCTTTGATGTTGTGTTTGTTCCCCTTTGTAGGAAAAGCAGTCTCTTTCTTTTAGTGGGTGCCTTGTATAGTTGCTTCCTTCTCATTAAAAAATTAAAAACTTGGTCTATTTTTATGGGCCCTTTAGATGAGGCCGCTTAAATTCCATTTGGCTCTTAAGGTTTGTTGTTGCCAACCCTTCTTGTAGGTTATGTGATTAAGCTTGGTTCAACTACTATTTGTCCAATTTTGGGTCCTAGTCCTAGGTGCAGTTTTTGTAAGGTTGTTCATCAATAGAGGGTGTTGACACCAGATCATTTAAGCTTGTTTGAAGCCTATAAAGGCATTCAACTATTGCATTGGCATGACTTATTCAAGTCAAAGCCTATTAGGTTCTTTGCTAATACACCTGGTCATCAAAGTGGTCATCCAAGCTTGTTGCCCTTTCTTATTTTTGCATAAAAAAAATTTAAACGGTGATTTGATTGACATTGAGGGTGGTAAAAGAAGTTGAGGAAGACCAATGAGAACATGGGTTGGGGTGATAAGAAATGAAATGATTACTGTAAATTTATCTGGATGATATGACTTTGTACTACTGGTAAAAAATAAAAAAATAATAAAAAATAAAAAATAAAAAATAAAAAAAAAGATCCATGCATCTGGCACCAAATAATTGTGGAGTTGACCTGCTGTGTAAATTTATGATAAGTGGGACTCTTTCTCACCTGTGATGTGTTGAGAGAGCTCGTGTCTATCCATTTAAGAGACTTGTTTGGCCACCTACGCATTATTTTTCTTATTCTTTTAGTTTCTTAAAGATTGTATGTTAGAATATGTGTATTATGCTTCGTTGTTGTGGAATTTTTATGTTTAATATTTTATGCATTGTTTACTCTTGTTTAAGATATTCAAAATCAAACAAAACATGGACACTTATTAATGAGTGCAGGTGCAAACTGACATGATCCTTTGTCTAGATTATGGAGAGTTGCTGTGCCATCTTTGGCACCTTGCTTATGCATGACCCTGGCACTACATCCTAGTTGCTATATTTGAGCTGAAACTGGATCTCTAGTTCATGAAAGGTCACTGATAATTTGACATATTTTTGCCTTGCAGATTTATCATTGTCTTGGAAACGCGACAGTGGGGCCTTCAGATCCATATTCAGAAGTTCGGTGTACTGTATGTGACAGTGCGAGAGATGAAAGTCTTCTACTACTATGTGATCTTTGTGACTCTGCAGTTCATACTTACTGTGTTGGTCTTGGTGCCACTGTCCCTGAGGGTGATTGGTTTTGCCAGGACTGTACTGTTTCTAAAGCTGAACACAAGAAGAGTGAAACAGATACAGATTGTGACAGTCAAATGAGTTCTATAAACTTTCAAAAAGCTCCACTGGCTGAATCACATGTTTCTATACAAGATATTGTACGAGAATCCAGCTTTAGAGAGCTTCAGAGACCTCCTACAGCAGTGTTGCCACATTCAACAAGTCTTGCAGATAGCACAACTGAGCAGGGTTCGAGAACACAACCAAGCATTGCACCAACTGCAACTGATTCGGGTGCAAGAACATTACGGCGTTGTCGCAATGTACAGGGTCGTATACAAACATTGCGTGAAAATTGGAATGCATTCCGAAGTGGGTCTTTGAGTTTTACTTCCAGTTCAGTTGATTCTAGTGGAAATACAAATCAGAGACATAGCGGTGGTGCCATTCTTCCTGATAGATCAGGTCAAACACATTCTACACCTTGCTCAAGTCAGCACTTGGTTGCTCCGAAGGGTTCTTCCAGTGATACAATACCTAATAGAAGCTCCTATAATGTAGAAAAAGCGTGGAAAATGATGGATGTGGCAAAACGGGCTCATGAAAGAGCCAGCGTCGTTAATCAGGCCTCAAAACATACTTTAAGCAAAGTATTACCCCAATAGAAAAGGCTAAAGCGAGTTCTAGCCTCCTGCCGTCATGTAGAAAACCAGTTGGAACTAAAGATCTTTCAAACACTGTATTACAAAAGCAAGGAAATGATAGGCCTCAGATAGGTGTTAAACAAGAGCAGAGTATTGTTACTACAAAGAGGATTTTAAAATTTGGAGAGACCTCGCTGAGTGCTCAATCACCCAGAGATCATGAGTTGCCATCTTCTAGGAAGGCTCAGACTTCAGTTCAAGTTGATGTTTGTTATCGCAATGGTGGGAAACTACCGCAAGAAAATTTACCGGCAGTGTCATCCAATGTTTTTAATGAACGTGACAGGTCTGCTTGCTTGATTACTACTCCAGCTGGGCTAGTTACTGCAGCTTCAAAAGCATCTTGTGCTAAACCAGACATTGTCTCTTCCTCCAAGATGAGACTTCCCAATGAAAAAGCCACAGTGGACAAAAGTTGTGCTGGAAGCAAGTCTAGAAGAGATGATGATGCCAAGAGTGAGATTCAATCACTTGTCAAGCTCAATTTAAAGCTTCTAACCAGAGATAGAAAGTTAGGTATGGCTATTTTATTTGAGCTTTAGGTCTTTCATATTTGTGTGTGTGTGCATGCATGCATGCAACTTTTAATTACCTCGTAGTTCTTCGATTTGGGGATGAGATGTTAGCAAGCTGGTGTAGCCTCACTATCAAGACTCTCTTGAGATCTTTATACTTCTTGACTTTTTTAGGCAAAAATCTTCTTATTTGGAGATTGCCAAACAGGGCATTAAAGATGCTTGTTTCATGACCCAATGAATCTCTATACATTGGTCAGAACCAACAGCACCTCCCAGCTGGCACTTGGTGGGTAAACATCAGATGCTGTAGCATGTAATCTAGGGGATAACTAAAATGATTAAACAAAGAAATTTAAATTTTAAGCAACTGGGAATTATGGCCTGGATGATTTTTGTTAGGCCATGGCAAAAGAGAGAGAACACGTGTTTAAGAAAATCATAATCTGGGTAATGTTCTATAAGGGCAAGGCGTCTTGAAATTGTTTTATGGTTTCAATTCTGTTTATAGCATCGCCTCTTTTGAGGCGCAGTTTCCATAATTATGTCGTATTGAGGCCGCCTTTTTTGGGGCTGCAGAGATTTCCAAGTGGACGCTTTTTGGCTAATGTCATTCCAGCCTTCCTATACCTTCACCAGAAGGAATTGAAATTGTTTTTTGCTGCTTAGGTAATGTTCTTCCTGTTATTTCCTTTCAGCTTATTTATCAAGAACTTTTTATTTTTTATTTTTTAAATTGCAAGTATAGTTTAGAAGAGTTATAAGTGGTAATGCCTGTTTTGTAAACCTATACCGTGTAATTTATAAATTGGAGCAATTTATGGTTTAAATATGAGTAGTGGTGCAATCGCAACATTTACCATCATTTCTGTCAACTTCGGTTTATTTGCAATGGTGGGTGTTATTTTACGGAAAAAAAAAAAAAAAAAACTTTTCACAAACAATGCAACTGTCTGTTCAATTTTCCATTTTTAATAAGAGTTCAGAGAAGAGCTAAATCAAAGGGCCATCTAGCTTTCTTTTTTACTTTTCTTTTATTGATTTTTTTTTATTATAGAAAATTAGTAATAAAAACTTATTTGGTATATTATTTTTGTTTTCATAGAAGTGGAATTAATTTCAAAATTTTTAAAACATGAAGTTTTTTTTGTAAAAATAAATTTTCATTCATTCTTTCACTCATCTCATTAAGTCCTAACCACCCCCACTGCTAGCTATCACCACCCTCCCGTCACTTCTAACAACACTCCGACCAACCCCTCTCAAATTATTTTTTTTGTGATTTTACCAAAAAAAATATTTAGTATTTCATGTAAAAAGAATAAAATAAAAAAAATTGACAACATTTGCGAACGTCCTAGATTGATGAGGACGTCGTTACAAGTAGTCAAAACAAGGCATAGAGGTATGTTCCAACACGAAAGCATTCTAGATTAAGAAACAATGAAGCAACCTTTTCCTAAATTTTGTACAAAAATTCTGGTAATTTAGCATTTTCCCTCAAGAATGGGTATGGGACTCTACAAACCTTTCATACGAACTATGAAAGATGAAGCAACCTAATTTCCTAACAACCACCAAAGTAGACCTTTCATACGAACTATAAACGATGAAGCAACCTAATTTCCTAACAACCACCAAAGTTACCCGGCATACGCTTGGGAAAATTATCCGGAAATATACTATAGCATCTCCATGTATGAAAATGTCATAAGGAGCTCTGCCTTCCTTTCCTTTTGGACTCGGAGGAAACTTAACTGTCTAGGGTTGACATTACAACCCCGTAGTACACACCACACAAAATTGAACATAATGAAGAAAAACTAATCAAAACACCATGCATTAACAATTGATTAGTCACATAATAAAACTGATAATTTTTTTTATTTTTTTTAATACAAGCCTTGCATTAGGTTGCATACTTCATGCATCTGAAACTATATATATGCATGTAATTTTCTCTTTGTTCTTTTCTACAAACATTTTTTAAAGCAGTCCACAACAGACTAGGTTAAAAAAAAAAAAAAAAAAAAAAGAAAAAGAAGAAGAAGAAGAAGAAGAAAAAAAAAAAAAGAAGAGTAAAAACAAACAATAAAGGAGCGACCATTTCATTTCATTTACCTCGCTGACGAACTTTATATACACTTCTTGCTACAGTCACTGACTAAAATACATCCCGAGGGAAGACAATCCGACCAACAAACCTAAAACAAATCTCAGAGTCTCTGTTTGATCAGCGAGTAGTTAGTTAACTGTCTCAAAACTGGCATGAGGTCCCGAGCCTAAGCCTCTGTCTCTGACCAATGCTTGATGATTTTCGATTAGCAAATGCAGGGTAAAGAAGCTCTTGAAACTTGTCCAGGAACATAAACCATTCCCCCTTGCTCATGTTCGCCAACTTCACAAAGGTGGTTGACGAAGGTAACAACTCTTTCGCGCTTCTTCTGATACTGTCTGAAGTACCCACAAGAAGAGAGCGTTCTTGTCGCTTGCTCTTTTCACCCAACCCAAAATTTTTAAGAGACGTGGATAGCTCTGAAATAGTCTGAAATTGATTGTGAGATGACACTTCTTTGGCATCAATCTCTTCCTCTTCAATGCGCTCGAAAGAAAATGAAGCTTTGTTCAAGGACTCCCATGAGGCAATTAGATCAACCGATTTGGTCTGACAGTGAAGAGATGATGACGGTGGAACAAATAGATAATTGGTGGCAGAAATGGTCTTCAATGCTTTAGGCATTTGGTGTAAATGCAGGTAGTTGGATGACATTAAGAGATTTGAATCAAATTGATTTGTCAAATTTTGGGTGGCGAGGCCAGAATAATGGATTTTAACGTGGGCCTCTAGATAAGGGACTTTGTTAATATGGAAGAAATTAAAGGAAATGTGGAATGGGCCTGTGCTCAGGATATTATGGAGAATATTAAAATTGGGCTACCTCAGGATGTAGGTTTAGGCTTTCCAAATGTGGATCTTGACTTGAGTTTAGGATGGTCCATTGGGCCTATCATTATTTAGGAGCCTAGAGACAGAGCCCATATTCCAATGAAGGCCCACTAGAACAATAAAGGTATAGGTTAAGCTTATGATTTGGCAGATAAGGATGAAGATAGCTCATCAGAGAATGAATGACCTAGAGTTTGTTTTATTTTAATTCTTGACTTTTTAATTGTGACATATTTAATTTTAAATTTTAAATTTTGTTCTAAATAAACACAATTGAAGATACCATATGATTTTGCAAGGGCAAAACTGTCAATTTGATAAAATATAACTAATTTGACAAAAATAAATGTCAAAAAAATATTTTGGAATTTAAAAAAATTATTTCTGCCCACTAAAGATAAAATTATGTAAAATTGATAAATCTTTTAGATATTTATTTATTTATTTATTTTACCAAATTAATTTTTATTATGTGTTTGGATGATAATCATATAATGGGTGGTTGTTTTTGTTTTCATTAAATTAGTTTTTATTTTTCCAAAGGTCAAATATGGCGACAGCTTTGATATCATTATTAAAACAATCCATTAAATCAAAAAAAATCCAAAACTAAAAATATTTCATATATTAAATGTATCGATTACATATTAAAAGTTTAACAACTACCTATTACATAGTTATCATCTAAACATATAATAAAAATTAATTTGGTAAAATAAATAAATAAATGTCTAAATGCTTTATCAATTTTACATAATTTTATTTTTAGAGTGTAGAAATAATTTTAAAAATTTTAAAAATATTTTTTTGACATTTATTTTTGTCAAATTAGTTTATATTTTATCAAATTGACAATTTTACCCTTAAAATTAAGCAATGATATCTTTAATTGTCCTTATTTGGAATAAGATTTAAAATTCAGAGTCAAATATATCACAATTGAAAAATCATAGATCAAAGTGACACAAATTTCAAACTATAGGGACTATTAGTGTAATTTACCCTAATATTATTGTTGTATCAAATTTTTTCAACGGAAGGTGTACTAATGAATGAATTAATTTTGTCCAAGGAGTAATAAGGAATTCAATATGTTTGGTTGAAAATCAGTATTTATTTTATGAAAAAATAAAAATAAAAACTTATTTATTAAAAAAAAATACTCGTTATTTTTATTTGAATTCTTATTTTTTGAGGCAAAAAAATATTTAAAATTTTAAAAATATTTTTTGTGATATTTATTTATATTAAATTAGTTTCTAGATTTTCAAAAAAAATATATTGGAAAACAAGTAATGAAAACTCAACCAACAGGAGTTAGGGAATTTTTTTAGCAGTTTTTTTTTTTTTTTTTTTTTCAGTGCTTTTTTTTAACATTTAAAAAGCTTCACACTTCTATGTTTCTAGAAATATTTTTTTCTAAAATCTGCTAAAGACCAAAAAGAAGTCAAAAAGCTTAAAATGCTGATATTTTTTACTTTTATTTTTAGTTTTTTTTTAATTATTTTTTCAAAAAAAAAAATCTACTTTTTAGAACCTCTAAAGACAGACAACTTTGAACAGTAAATTTTTTTTTTTTGTAAATTTTAAAAATTATCACAAAATAAAAAATTTAAAAAAAATTGAGTTTTGTAACTTCTCTCAAATAAAAATAAATGTGAAAAAGCTCGTTCCAAATTAAATATTATTTTGTTTATACACAATTCAAATATTATTTTTTTATACACAATTCGTGAATAAAACCAATCTTAATTTTAAGTTTAATTTAATTAAAAATGTATGATAAATTTTATATTTTAATTATAAATTAGGGTGTTGCTAACAACTTCCCTAATAGCATCTCCAAAACTCAGTTAGTATTTCATTAAATATAAATTTGATAAAATGCAATTTTTTTTTTCCCAATCCAATCATGGTCTCAAATCCATATCAAATGAAGGCAAGGTCAGATTTTTCATCAAATCAAAAGAGTATTTAACCTTTCATTAAAATTTTCAAGTGGCCATTAATGGACAACCGGGTGGATGATCGACTTGAGAAAGTTTTGTTGAAAATTTGCTTTAAGACGAACGACTGGTCAAATTTGATAAAACGATTGGAGCGTAACATATCAAATCAAACTTTTACACAAATTTAATAAAAATTTTAAATAAGCATTAGAGGGGGCGCGCACACACACAAAAAAAGAAGTATAAAATCTAATACATTTTTATTAATTTTATAACACTTTTCACTTATTTTAAAATATTTTTTAATTTTTTTTATAATTTCTAAAACACTTTTTACGCTAAAATTCTAACATTAATTAATAAATAATACGTTAAATTTTCGTTTGGCATAAAAAGCTTGGGTTAAAATAGTCATAAAAAGGTAAAATAGGTTAAAAAGTTAATAAAACGAAATATCACATTTAAATTATAATTATTTTATTTTTTCTCATAAAAATTAAAAAAATATATCCAAATAAGATTTTTTAACTACAAATTAAAACAATTTAAAAAATTAAAAAGGGAACTCACATCTAAGCTAGTGGATCCACTTAAAAAGTATACATCTTTTTTCGGTAAGTGTTTTGTTACACGTGTGATTCAAACTGCATATAAAACCTTCTTCATGGCATTACGTTTCCGTCTCTGCACAGGTTTCAGGTTTCTTTACAAAACTATCTGATTCTCTCTCTTTCTCTCTCTCCAAGACTTTCTCTCTCTAAACTCAAACCTCATTCGATCTCTCCACAATCAAACCATTTCCAAAAACCATCTCTCCCATACAATTCCTATAACCTTCGAAAAAAAGGCCTCTCTCTCTCTCTCTCTATGTATATAGAAATACATACACATGATTCAGGTGTGGTGTGTTCTTCACATTATCCTCGTTTGTTTCTTGAATTTTTTTGTTTCCTTTTCCCTTTTATGACTCTCTCTAGGGATTTTATTTTAATCTTTTATATTCTATATATTGTGTTGATTGAGAGCAAGCAAAACTCCTTAGGATTGTTTGTTTATGAAATCATTAATGCCTTCAACGGTGAAATTGTTGATTCTTGAACAGAGAAGAAGAAGAAGAAGAAGAAGAAGAAGACTATGGTCTGGGGATTATAATAGAGCTTGCCTTTTGATTTGAATTTGATCTGGACAATTGCACGGGCCAAAAAGTTACAGGCAATTACGTGGGTATTTTGGGAAAACCAAAAATACTTTTACGGTCTACACCAACTTAGGTGCTGGCTTTATATAGTAGATAGATAGACAGATGCATATGTATCTATATTGTTTAGAGCTTGGGTTGAGTGTTGTTGATTTTCAATATTGTTGATGTATTCACGCATTGATGCAATAATTCAGTTAGGCATTTATAGACAAATATTGGTTTCATTAGCAGAATATATATGAGCCTTTAATTTATTGATTTCAGTTACCTGAGATTGGATCCTCTAAGCTGATTTTTCCTAAGAGTGATCGTATAGTGATTTTTTGTATGGTTGAGATTTTTTTTTTAAGTGACTATCAGTACTATTGTACCCTCAATTTTTGTAGAATTAAATCTCAACCATACAAAAAATCACTCTAAGATCACTCACCATTTATTGATTTTCAAAGTAGTAGGTAGACATTGCTCGATGATAATCAGTTCTGCTTCCCAACGTCTAACTCAAAATCCATTCAATGTAGGAGTAGGAGTTGTTTTGATTTGGTTGTTGTTTTGCTTCATCTACATGTTTGGGCACTATTTCAATTTGTTCTAAATGTTAGTTGTAACAATCAAAACTAAATGGCGGTTGTTATTGACGAACTTGTGTTTTATGGAAATTTATAAACGTGGGAATAATGCAATGTAGTTGAAAGTTTGACATTTAGCTGTACCTATCAAATTTAAAATTTTGTTTGTTCATGATTAAAATGTTTTGAATTAAAGAGAAATTTCAGTGGTTTGTCATTGAACTGTAGTGCCCAAGTGGCATGCAATGAAAAATGTGACATTTTTATTTTTTGTAGCAATTTTCTTTTGAAAATTATTTTAGTTTGGATGGATAGCTCAACTAAAGTCTTGTTGGAATAAACACTAGCCAAAGTGGTTAGGCAAAATGAATAACATATTTTTTGTGTACTTTTGCTATGCAAAATGCCTTGTAGTATTGGAGTTACTTTGGTAATTTCCTTTTTTGAATTGTATTTGGTAGTAATGACACTTGTTTCGATCATTGCAACGTTTGCATGATGGATGATCCCAGTTACATGCATGTTAAGTGACTTGAACATTGGCATTGATGGTGACAATTGGTCAGTCGAATTAAAGTATGATATTTGGTGTCTTGTACAGTTGAACATCAAGCAGGGTGGATCTGCATTTGTTTCTTTTTTTTTGGATTTTGTAGATGAATTGATTGGTTAGGTGTTTTCCCCTTTTATTGTGGTTTTCATTTTGTATTATTTAGCATCTTCTTGATGCTTTTGATAATAAATTTATTTATATAAAAAAAAGGTCTGATATTCAACCACAAGTTAGAAATACAGAGTGAATACTCTTGTTTTTCCCTTGACAAGGATTGTAAACATGCATATAGTTTATTGGGGGAAAAAATAAAAATTATTTTATTCAATCCTTTGCCTAAAAAATAAAAATAAATAAAAAATAAATTGTCATATTTTTGTATAAAAAATAAAAATGTAGAATTTTTGTAGGAAAATAAATTATTTTGTTCAATCCTTTGCCTAAAAAATATAAATAAATAAAAATTGGAGGAAAAAATTGTAGATAAAAAGATTTCAAGTATGAGTTTATAAATTATTTTTGTATTAAAAAAATGTAGATTATAAATAGAATATCTAGTTTATTGGGGGAAAAAATAAAAAAATTGTCATATTTACTAGAAATTTATAAATATCTAAGAACATGTAAATTTTTTTTATTATTATTTATTATTAAAATATAATTTGGTAAAAAAAATCTTGAATTTATAAATATCTAAGAACACCTAGAATTTTGTTTTTATTATTTATAATTAAAATATAATTTCTCTAGAGAATGAGAGGGTTTGGGACAAAAACAGGTATGGATCTAAAATGAGAGGGAGTGTGGCATAAATTTTTAATTTTTTTTTTTACTTTTTAAATTCAAATAATTTTCATATACTTAGAAGGAAAATATTTTTAAATTTTCTAAAACAATAACTAAATTCAAAATATATAAAATTTAATATTTTACGACATGAAATGCATGTTGTCTTAAGTGCAAATATTTTATAAAATATTTTTGTATATCGTGAAAATATACATTTTTTACGGCATACTTTTGCATGTCATAAAAAAATCGGATTGAATTTTTTTTTTTTTTTTCTTAAAGAAGTTTTCACGACATTCATTAGCATGTCATGTAAAGTTATAATATTTTATAACATGAAATACATGTTGTCTTAAGTGCAAATATTTTACGACATATTTTTGTAAGTTGTGAAAACATATATTTTTTACGGCATACTTTTACATGCCATAAATATATGAATTAACGATTTACATGGTATGTATGCTGTTATTGACAAAACATTAACGACTTGCAAAAAAATGTCGTAGAATGTACTAACTACGACATGCATTTAATGCATATTGTAAATATGATGCCGTAAATAGTTAGCTTTGTTGTAGTGGTGTTTGGGTGTGCAAGGTGCATACCGTATGTATTTGCATAAATTTTCACGAATATATATAAGTTAACTCACAAAATCGCATCCCTGCCATAGGTTTATTATTAGCTAATGATACTAGTGTTGTGAATAACTTAATATCACCGTTGCATTGAATTTTTATTTTTACTCCACAAAGATATGAGCCATAACATTCTGATTCATTTGCCTTTTATAAACTATTGTTATTAAAATTATGATTTGGATCTTAAAATCTCATGATTCAATGATTTAAGTTAGGCCAAACAATCTTGGATTGCACATTAGAATCTTAAATTTTGCAATATCTTAAAGTAATTATAATCTTAGTCATAAATCATACTACGATCCTGTTCCTATTATTTTTTTATTATATATGTATATATTTATTTAAATTTTTGACTATAAACTCTTTCTCCAAACATTTTCTCTAATTTAGATTAACATAAAATATATTATATCAAATTTATCTTTTTTCTTTAATGTTTTTCAAATTATTTAACATACATTATCATTATTGTTAATTTTTGATTTACTTTACATTGAAAATAAAATGTTATGATCCTCAATTCGTTTTACGGGCAATTTTTAAGTGTGTAAGTGCATACCATATGCACTTGCATATTCTAAAAAATATACATAAATTACCTCACAAAATCATGTAAATTTTCACAAACATACTTAAGTTAATCCATAAATAATTGAGAAATCACAACTTACGTATATTTGTGAGAACCCTATAACTATCTTGCCACATTTATATAGGAGAACAAATAACAAACAATTATTAGATAGTGATGCTATATCACTAATATCACTGTTATATTACCAAAAGAAAAAAATCTTAAATTTGTGAGGGAATGAAGCTATACCTTTGATTTATTTATTTATTTATTTATTTATTTTTGTTTTTTTTGTTGAGAGGAAATAAATTAAAAGAAAAACAGAGTACAAGAACAAAAAAATAAAAAGGGGAATTTGGTGATAGACCCCTCACTGTCTAATTTGTCTTTTAAAAGGACAAAAATTATATAGATCCTTTCAAAATCCCCTAATATTTTAAAACTTGTTTTTGTTACCATACTATCCTCACACACACACACACACACATATATATATATCAACTCTCCAGTAAAGCCATCCTCACAATGTATTTCAGAGTAAAATTTACTCTGAATCAGAGTAAAATTTATTATGATTCAAAGTAAAATTTTATATCGTTAAGCAAATCAACATGTTTTTAACCAGAGTAAAATTTTACTATTACAAAAAATAAAATGCATACTAAATGAATGAACCAAATTCAAATTTTACTTTTAGATCTATGAACAAATAAACACAAAAAGAAAAAAAGAAGCCAATTGATATGCATTTTTGTTCACTCTCTATACACTCCAACCCCAATCACACCAATGTTCTCCATCTCAAACAGATTAGAGCTTGCATAGCTCATATAATCATTCATCATGCATAGAACCCCACTGCTAGGCATAATAGAACTCTCATGTTCCTTCACTTTGCCATCTCCACTCCTAAAATCATAGGCAAAGGTCTGAACATATTAATATATATGTATATAAGGAGAGAGAAAGTAAGACTTTTGAGTTTGAACAGAAGTGTAAGATTGAGAACTCAAATGTGACGCGATCTGAGGAAAGAGGCGACAGCAGAGGAGGGGAGACGATGGAGTTGGAAAGAGAGACAGACTGAGATGAACAAGAGATGAGAGAGAGAGAGAGAAAGAGAGAGAGAGAGAGAGATATGAGATCTGAGCACACAGTGGTGAGATCGTCGTGATCGAATTGAAGATCTAGTTGAGGGCATAATAGTCAGATAAAATATTTAAATAATAAATTTTGTCTTTTATACAAGACTTTATAATTATGAGGGGGTTTTAAAAGGATAATTTTTTTTTTAAACAAGAAAATGAAGATAAAGATGGGTTTATGGCCAAATTTCCCTAAAAAAAGTGACTCTGTATAACCTAACCTCTTTAGTTTTTGCCTTGTCTCCTCCGCCTCTATCATGATCTCGACATGTGCTACGACTTCAACAAGCCGGTCATATTCCCTAATCATATTGCTGAAAACTAAAAATCTATGTAGGAAACAAAGGAAATATCACAAAACTCCCTATTCCTAACATAAAAAGTCTAGATCTACATTCTAGAAGTGTAAATCTACATTTTAAAAGTGTGAAAAAGGTTGTCGGATCATCATCGAAACTTGGCCAAGAATCACCTAAAGATTGAAGCTCTCGTCCCTCTCTCTCTAGAACTCAATCTTTCATTGTTGATACGTGGTTTTTAGACTATTTTTTATTTTATAAACAAATTGACGATTAAAATCCCGATGCAACTGCCATTAAAATAGGAAGTTATGCAGGAAGCAAACTTTTTTCTACACAATTTTTGTAAGTAGTGTTTAATTCATTGGAATGAAATGATCATTCTATTAAAATGTTTATTCTCATGTTTAATTGATTAAAAAAATAATAAAAAATACATTACAATTGTAATCAACAGTTATCAAATTGAATGATCATTTAATAGTAGAGTTTAAAGAATGATCATTATATTCCATTCAATTTCATTCTATCTCATTCCCATAAATCAAATAGAACATATCAAATGTGTCAAAATTACCTCCCATTGTGACAAAAGAGTGATTCCATAGTTGTGAGACTTGTACCATGCAATTCGGGACTACATTGTTAGGGTGAGTTTGGTTACTTTGTCCATAAATTCTTTTATCTCTAAACCTCTCTTATCATGTTGTATAGTTAAGAGAGAGGCGTGAAAAAAGGGACATAAACATTGGGACAAGGACTTAACTTATGACTACGCTATTAAAGTTGACAGAGTTTGGTTCCTTTATCTCAAAATGCTCATGTCCCTATGTTTCAAACCTCTCTTATCATGTTGTACGACTGAAAAGAAAGGCACACATATTGGTACGGAAACTATTGTGCTGAGGTTTGATATGACCTATTCCTATGAAAATGAAAAGCAAAGCAAAATGAAGAGGATTAACACACAGTTCAACAAATTCAAGGCACAACTCAAGCTACAGTTGCAGCCTCAGCTCAGGTTATAGCTCAAGGTCTTAGGCTTAGGTTTAGGCTTAGCTATTTTGTTGCATGGTACAAAATAGCTTAAATAAAATATCTTAGACCACTATTTGTTTTTAACTTAAGTGGGCCAAAATCAGTTAACAGTCACGAGAAGGCCCGGGGAACACCGCGAACACCTCAACAGGGACCAATGTAAGTTGTGGAAACTTATAGAACTAGCGCGGGACTCCCAGTTTGAAAACTAAGTGGAAAAAGGAACTCTTTTCACACTTAAGCTTGAAAATAGTCAATCGGGGTCCAAAATTGTGTAACAGTCACGAGAAGGCTCGGGGAACACCTCAAACACCTCGGAAGGGAGCATTGTAAGTTGTGAAAACTTACGGAATTGGCACGAAACTCCCGGTTTGAAAACTAAGTCAAAAAATGTACTTTTTCACACTTAAGGTTAAAAATGGGCCATCGAGGGCCAAAATCTTGTAAGAGTCACAACAAAGCCCTGGGAACAACTCAAACACCTCGGGAAGGACCAATGTAAGTTGTCGAAACTAACAGAACTAGAACGGGACTCCCGGTTTGAAAACTAAGTCAAAAAATGCATTTTTTTCACACTTAAGGTTAAAAATAGGCCATCGAGGGCCAAAATCCTGTAACAGTCACAAGAAGGCCCAGTGAACACCTCAAACACCTTGGGAGGGAGCAATGTAAGTTGTGAAAATTTACGGTACTGGCATGGGACTCCTGATTTGAAAACTAAGTCGAAAAATGAACTTTTTTCACACTTAAGGTTGACAATAGGCCATTGGGGCAAAAATCATATAACAGTCACGAGAAGGCCTGGGAAACACTTCAAACACCTCGGAAGGGAGCAATGTAAGTTGTGGAAACTTACGGAACAAGTACGGGACTCCCGATTTAAAAACTAAGTCAAAAAATGAACTTTTTTTTCAGACTTAAGTTTGAAAATAGGCCATCGGGGGCCAAAATCGTGTAATAGTCATGAGAAGGCCCGGGGAACACCACAAACACCTCGAGAAGGACCAATGTAAGTTGTGAAAACTTACAGAACTGGCACGACGCTCTCGGTTTGAAAACTAAGTCAAAAAATATACTTTTTTCACACTTAAGTTTGAAAATAGGCCATCGGGGGGCCAAAATCGTGTAAAAGTCACGAGAAGTCCTGGGAAACACCTCAAACACCTCGAGAGGGACCAATGTAAGTTGCTAAAACTTACGGAACTAGCACAAGACTGCCGATTTGAAAACTAAGTCCAAAAAGGCACTTTTCACAAACTTAAGCTTGAAAATAGGTCATCGAGGAGCCAAAATCTTGTAACAATCACAAGAAAGCCCCAGGAACACATCAAACACCTCGGGAGGGACCAATGTAAGTTGTGAAAACTTACGGAATTAGCACGGGCCTTCCGGTTTGAAAACTAAGTCAAAAAATGCACTTTTATGACACTTAAGATTGAAAATAGGGCATCAGGGGCCAACATTGTGTAACAGTCACGAGAAGGCCTGGGGAACACTTGAAACACCTCAGGAGGGAGCAATGTAAGTTGTGGAAACTTAAGAAACTAGCACAGGACTCGAAAAAGGCATTTTTTTTAGACTTAAGCTTGAAATAAGCCATCGGAGGCCAAAATCGTGTAACAGTCACGAGAAGGCTCGGGGAACAACTGCAACATATCGGGAGGGAGCAATGTAAGGTTTGGAAATTTACGGAACTGGCACGGGACTCTCGTCTTAAAAACTAACTCAAAAAATGCACTCTTTGTACACAATAGGTCATCGGGAGCCAAAATTGTTTAACAATCATGAGAAGGCCTGTGAAACACCTCAAACACCTCGAGAGGGACCAATGTTATGGAAACTTATAGAACTGGGACGGGACTCCTGGCTTGAAAACTAAGTTGAAAAATGCACTTTTTTCACACTTAAGCTTTAAAATAGGAAATCGGGAGCCAAAATCATATAACAATCATGGGAAGGCCCGAGAACAACTCAAACACCTCAGGAGGGAGCAATGTAAATTGTGAAAACTTACAGAACTGGCACGAGACTCCCGGTTTGAAAACTATGTCAAAAAATGTACTTTTTTCACACTTAAGCTTGAAAATAGGCCATCGAGGGCAAAAATCGTGTAACAGTCACGAGAAGGCCTGGGGCACACCTCAAACACCTCGGGAGGGATCAATGTAAGTTATGGAAACTTACGAAACTGGCACGGGACTACCGGTTTCAAAACTAAGTCAAAAAATGCATTTTTTCACACTTAAGTTTGAAAATAGGCCATCAGGGGCCAAAATTGTGTAACAATCATGAGAAGGCCCGATGAACACCTTAAACATCTCGAGAGGGACCAATGTAAGTTGGGGAAACTTACCGAACTAGCACGGGACTTCCGGTATGAAAACTAACTTGAAAAAGGCACTTTTTTCAAACTTAAGTTTGAAAATAGGCCATCGGGGGTTAAAATCCAGGAACACCTTAAACATCTCGGGAGAGACCAATGAAGGTTGTGGAAACATACGAAACTGTCACTGGACTCCCGGTTTGAAAACTAACTCCAAAAAGCCATTTTTCTCACACTTAAGCTTGAAAATAGGCCATCAGGGCTCAAAATCATGTAACAGTCACAAGAAAGCCCCGGTAACACATCAAACACCTCAAGAGGGATCAATGTAAGTTGTGGAAACTTACGAAACTAGCACGGGACTTCCGGTTTGAAAACTAAGTCAAAAAGGCATTTTTTTTTCACACTTGAGCTTGAAAATAGGCCATCGGGAGCCAAAATCCTATAACAGTCACGAGACATCTTAGGAAACACCACAGACACATCGGGAGGGACCAATGTAAGTTGTGAAAATTTATGGAACTAGCACAGGACTCCTGGTTTGAAAATTAAGTCCAAATGGACACTTTTTTCCCACTTAAGCTTGAAAATAGGCCATCGGGGGCCAAAATCGTACTACAGTCACGAGAAGGCCCAGGGATACATCAAACACCTCGGAATGGACCAATTTAAGTTGTGAAAACATACTAAACTAGCACAGGACTCCCCGTTTGAAAACTATGTCAAAAAATTAACTTTTTTCACACTTAAGCTTGAAAATAGGCCATCGGGGGCCAAAAATTGTGTAACAGTCATGAGAAGGCCAGGGAAATACGTCAAACACATTAAAAGGGACCTATCTAAGTCGTGGAAACTTATAGAACTAGTACAAGAATCCCGGTTTGAAAACTAAGTCGAAAAAGACACTTTTTTCACACTTAAGCTTGAAAATAGGCATTCGGGAGCCAAAATCATGAAACAGTTACGAAAAGGCCAGGGAACACCTTAAACACCTCGGGGGGGGCCAATGTAAGTTGTAAAAACTTACGGAACTGGCACGGGACTACTGGTTTGAAAACTATGTAAAAAAATACACTTTTTTCACACTTAAGGTTGGAAATAGGCCATCGGTGGCCAAAATCGTGTAACAGTCACGAGAAGGATTGCACAACACCTCAAACACGTCAAGAGAGACCAATGTAAGTTTTAGAAACTTACAGAACTAGCACGAGGCTCCCGGTTTGAAAACTAAGTCCAAAAGGGTACTTTTCTCACACTTAAGCTTGAAAATAGGCCATCGATGGCCAAAATCGTGTAAGAGTAACGAGATGGCCCCGGGAAAACATTAAACATCTTGGGAGGGACCAATGTAAGTTGTGAAAACTTACGGAACTAGCACAGGACTTCCGGTTTGAAAAGTAACTTGAAAAAAGACACTTTTTCACACTTAAGTTTTAAAATAGGCCATCGAGGGCCAAAATAATGTAACAGTCACGAGAAGGCCTGTGGAACACCTCAAACACCTTGGGAGGGAGCATTGTAAGTTGTGAAAACTTATGGAACTCGCACGGGACTCCTGGTTTGAAAACTAAGTAAAAAAATGGACTTTTTTCAAACTTAAGGTTGAAAATAGGCCATCGGAGGCCAAAATCGTGTAACAGTCGCGGGAAGTCCCGGGCCACACCTCAAACACCTTGAGAGGGGCCAATGTAAGTTGTGAAAACTTACAGAACTAGCACGGGACTCCCGATTTGAAAACTAAGTCCAAAAAGGTACTTTTCTTACACTTAAGCCTGAAAATAAGCTATCGGAGGCCAAAATCGTGTAACAGTCACGAGAAGGCCCGGGAACACATCAAACACCTCGGGAGGGACCAATGTAAGTTTTGGAAACTTACGGAATTATCACGGGACTTTCAGTTTGAATAGTAAGTCGAAAAAAACACTTTTTTCACACTTAACATTTAAAATAGGCCATCGGGGGCCAAAATCGTGTAATAGTCACGAGATAGCCCAGCGAAGTCCTCAAACACCACGGGAGGGACCAATGTAAGTTGTGAAAACTTACGAAACTAGCACAGGACTCCTGGTTTGAAAACTAAATCAAAAAAGGAACTTTTCTCACACTTAAGCTTGAAAATAGGCCATCGGGGGAACAAAAATCGTGTAACAGTCATGAGAAAGCCCAAGGAACATATCAAACACCTCGGGTGGGACCAATGTATGTTGTGAAAACTTACAGAACTAGCACGGGACTCCCGGTTCTAAAACTAAGTTAAAAATGTACTTTTTTCACACTTATGGTTGAAAATAGGTCATCGGGGGCCAAAGTCGTGTAACTATTACGAGAAGGCCTGGAAAACATCTCAGACACCTTAGGAGGGACCAATGTAAGTTGTCAAAACTTACGGAACTATCACGGGACTCCCGGTCTAAAAAGTAAGTCCAAAAAGCCACTTTTCTTACACTTAAGGTTGAAAATAGGCCATTGGGGGCCAAAATCGTGTAACAGTCACGAGAAGGCCCCAGGAACACATCAAAAATCTCTGGAGGGACCAATGTAATTTGTTGAAACTCACGGAACTAGCACGGGACTTCTGGTTTGAAAATTATGTCGAAAAAGGCACTCTGTTCACACTTAAGCTTGAAAATAGGCCATTGGGGGCCAAAATCATGTAACAGTCACGAGAAGTCCCGGCAAACACCTCAAACACCTTGGGAGGGACCAATGTAAGTTATGGAAACTTACAGAACTAGCACGAGACTCTCGGTTTGAAGACTAAATCCAACAAGGCACTTTTCTCACACTTTAGCTTGAAAATAGGCCATCGGGGGGCCAAAATCATGCAACAGTCATGGGAAAGCCCCGGGAAGTAATCAAACACCTCGGGAGGGACCAATGTAAGTTGTGGAAGCTTACGAAACTAGCACGAGACTCCTGGTTTGAAAACTAAGTCAAAAATGCACTTTTATCGCACTTAAGATTGAAAATAGGCCATCGGGGGCCAAAATTGTGTAACAGTCACGAGAAGGCAGAGGGAATGCCTCAAACACCTCGAGAGGGACCAATGTAACTTGTGGAAAGTTTCAGAACAAGCACGGAGTTCCCGATTTGAAAAGTAAGTCGAAAAAGGCACTTTTTTCACACTTAAGCTTGAAAATAAGCCATTGGGGGCCGAAATCCTGTAATAGTCACGAGAAGGCCCGGGGAAGATTACGCCAAACTTCGTTGAAGGGCCAACAACATATGTCCACTATATTTTCCAGAACTTGAGCCATCAATGATGCCGATAAACTAAGTGGGGATGATCTAGCTGGTGAAGAAGTGGTATTCTAAACAGTTGATGCGGCTTTTGTTCTTCTGCTTCGTGTGATCGGTGGCAAAGAAACTAACACTGGCTATCTTTAAACCAAATCTGTAGTCTTACAAAGTCTACCAACATGAGTCCACAGAACTTGGGTATATTTGACTGTTCTGAAACTATAGTGCCCAACTACCTTGCAAAAATAAAACAGAACCCCCAATCAAATTTCAACAGCATGCTGGTTCAATTGATTACTACTAAATCACATTGAAAAAATGAACTCAAACCCCATAAACTGAAATGCCTGAACCATTCATCTGAATCTGAGAATCCCCATACATTGCACATAACACATAGCAGGAAAGAGAACAAACACCCCTATGGGGGCTAGGGTTACCCTCTCCTAGCTTTGAATTGATCTAAGGCTTCACTATTCAAACAAGCGATATCATAAATCCTAGAAATGGAAGAGCATCCTGTCCTAATTTTGGAAGGTACTATAGCTCACTATATGCATAAGGTTAGCTCTACTCTAGGGGTTAATATCAAGGTGACACTACGAAAGAGTCCTTTGGGAAATAAACAATGAAGATCCTAGGAAATCAGAAGAGTCAATATAGCCTCTCATGGAAATCTGAGAACCTTAGATAGCAGAACTACCTTTTTGACAGATCTCAAAAAGTCATAACACAAGGGCTCTAAAGTAATGTAGAGATAGGTATAGTGTCATGAAAAGTTTGCCTGCACTCCCACCAAAATCTGGGCAACACAGGAAATTTAAGTTTACCATTGCATGCAATGCAATGAATATATAATTGAAAATAAAATTCATATCATAGAGGTCGAGTCAAGGTTTCTTAATATCCCCAACGGAGTCACCAAAAATTGTCACATGCCCGAGGGGTACCCATGGGCATTAAACAGTTCAGGCCCTCTATTTGTTTGATCTAGTCTCACGAGTGCAATGTGAAACATAGATTAGAGTCTAGATTTGGCAACTTTTATAAAAAATCCATTTAATTGCAAAAACATTGACAGAAATGGACTGCATCACCAGATTTTAGAGTCATTTTGGGAAAATTAGAAAACCAGTGACTCATTCCAAGGTCATTGTTCCTCGTAACCAAAGATGCTTCGCTCAAAACCTTAGGTATGAGATAGGAAGGTTATTAATTGAGCACCCCTGCTCACCCGATTAAAGATCAGCCTCTACTAAACGATGATATGACTTTTATTAACTTTATATGTTTATATTTTGATTATTAAATAAATCTTAAAAGTTACTATGTGAAGCATACAAATATAGACTATGCCATTCATTTTGGAACAACATGATTTCATATGTTTTGAAAGAGTTTTGAAGATGTACAACTAAAAGAAATTAAGTTTACAATCATGAAAATCAACATCATTCCAAATTAAGCAACATAACCTCATCCATCGGCATTCATACAATTATATCAAGTAAGCAAGTAGCCATATGGTAAGATGCTTAAACATAGTAAACAAAACACACACAAGCGGGATGCTAAAGCATGAAAAACTTACATATTTACCGACGTCCCGCAAACAGCTACAAAACAACGTTAGAAAACTATGCATGATCTTATATACACAATTCTAATGCAATTCACTCATGAAATGCAACTAAATATTTGAGTTCTAAGATATGACATGTGAATCATCTCAAGAATATGAGGCAGCGCACATAATCACATAGGAATTGATTAAAACCACAAATGCAAACTTAGCTGAATTAAGGTGCATGAAACATGGATGCAAAGCATGGATATGATTAAAAAAAAATGATGCTTATGCACAAATAAGGAAAGCAAGTAAAAGAATAGGATAGAAAGAAGCGGGGCGGAGAATTATTACAACACTTGAAAGAATAATTACAAACCAAATTAGAGAGGGAGGAGGAAAATATTACAACAAAATAAAAACCTCACAAAACACTCAAATAAAAAAAAACAAAATAGAAGTTTCATGTGTCTTGGAAACCACCAAAAATTGGTCAACATCGGAAGATTACACCGTTTTATCAAAAAGAAGTTAACCGTCTAGCCTAGGCCTAGCAAAACCTGTTTTGTTGCAACACCGAGAAAAGAACAAACAAGAAATATGTAGGCGACTCAACTAACCACTTCCGGTTAGCTTACAACAAAACTAATATACAACTTAAAACAAGAAAATGACTATAAGATTGAAAGTGCAAGAAAATGAAAGAATTGAAAACTAACCGCTTCCAGTTAGATTACAACAAAACAATATGAAACAAGAGCAAGAAAATAAATATGAGCTAAACTAACTACTTGGATTACAACAAAACACCATAAAATAAAAAGTAAGAAAATAAATATGAGCTAAACTAACCACTTGGATTACTACAAAACGCTTTAAAATATGAAGTAAGAAAATAAATATGAACTAAACTAACTACTTCCAATTAGATTATAACAAAATACTATGAAATCGAAAGTAAGAAAATAATTATGAAATAGAAAATATAAAGAAAATGAAAGACTTGAAATTCACCTTGAACTTCTCGATTTCCAAACTTCATCTTGATCACCCTCAATGTTGTGAATTTTGATCTCAATCCTTAATTCAAGAGCTTGGAATTTGAGCTTAGAATAATGTTTTGGACAAGTATATGATCACTATTTAATCTTCTTCAACTTAGCAAGACTACTCTCACTTTGGTCAAAGCTTTAGGACTTGGTTCTTGAGTGGTGTTTGTAAGGAAATATGAGATGTATAGAGGCTTTATAACTTCACTAATTTGGAAAGATAACTCTCTTGCTTTCAAGGCTTTTTTTTTTTCTCTTAAATTCTAACTCAAATTTAGTATTCTCTCTGTACTTCTCTTCTAATTCATCTCCTCAAAGTCAAGACTATAGCTCTTATTATATAGGCAATGCTAGTGGAGCAATGGTGGAAGACAAAGTGGATCATTTAGAAAAGATAATGGAGGTAATGGGGCACTAAAATGGAGCACTATCCTCGTTGGCTCAAGCACTAGTCAATGGAGGATGAGTAAGCATGCATTTGGTGCAAAAATAGGTAAGAAATAACAACACAAAGTGCCTCACACAGTAAAAAAAAACTCGCCCAATGTGAATAGGTCGCGACCGTAGTAAGGCAAGTTGCACCCGCGACCACATTGGTCGTGCCCGCGATGGTGCTACCGGTTGACCAGCTAGGGTGGATTTTGTCCCCTTTTGCTCCGGTTTGGTCTTGTTTCACTCCAGTTTGGTCCCATTTCACTCCTGGTGTCCCACAGGGCTTAAACACTTGACCGATATAGGCTTAGGGTTAGGAATAAAGCTCAAATTCCAAGCTCTCTTACTAATAATTTTGTGAGAAACACATTCCGATTGTCATCATCAGGTAATCAAAAGAAAGCGTCCAAGTCTTAGGGCCGGTCAAAATGGGGTGTCTACAATATTATGTGATTTTTTTTTTCATATGACTAATTTTTATTATTTTTATAACTATTTATAAAATTGAAATATGCTGTGCGATTAATTTTTTTTAAACTAGTTTTAAGTTTGAAACGTAAACTGTTTGGTTGAATTTTTAAATTTTGTCTTTTATTTTAAAAAAAAATTAAAAGTAGCTTGATAAAAAAAATATCGTTTTCATTTTCATTTTCATATGATTCTATTTTTGTTTTTAATGAAAATAATATTTGTATGTTTGAATAATATTTTTATATTAATTGTATAATTTGAGTTAATAGTTTTATTAGTCTCTACGTTTTTTCTTTGCAGATAAAATAATATTTTTTTATTTAAAAATTAATTTTAAAAAAATAATATAAAATATTAGAAATATTTTTGTAATATCTTTTTCATTTATAAATAACTCAGATGTATATATATATATTTTTAAAGTACTTTGTAGGGTGCAAGTCCATTATGTGTGGGGGTACATGTTCATTATGTGTAGGTGCAAGTTTAGTATGTGTGGTGTCTAAGTTAAACCTATGTAGTGGTGCAAGTCTAGTCTGTATTAGCATGCAAGTCAAATCTATGTGAGGGTGCAAGTTTAGTCTATGTGGTGTGCAAGTCAAATCTTTGTAGTTGTGTAAGTCTA
Organism: Camellia granthamiana; assembly: GCA_036172215.1. Classification (NCBI taxonomy): domain Eukaryota; kingdom Viridiplantae; phylum Streptophyta; class Magnoliopsida; order Ericales; family Theaceae; genus Camellia; species Camellia granthamiana. The sequence continues at coordinate 79,059,263 of CM069912.1, read as the reverse complement.
GTCTGTATTGGCGTGCAAGTCAAATCTATATGGGAGTGCAAGCTTAGTCTGTGTAGGGTGCAATTAAATCTATAAAGGGTGCAAGTTGAATTTGTGTAAGGGTGCTGTTACGACCCAAACCCACCCCTATGAGTTTAGCACCGTAACCGGCCAGTAATCCGTGATTACCGAAGGCCTGCTTAACAGTAAAGACAGTAATATAGAGTACAGGAGCTGGTGGAAGATATAATAGTAATAAAAGATGTCCAATGAGCTGTGACATTCTGTATGCAAAAAGACTTTTCAGAACATATTTACATACATCAACAAAACATATATACAACATTTAGGTTAGGGACCAAATCCTTTCACCATAACTGTACAGTACAAGTCTTATTCAGTCATTACAAAACAGAGACAAACGGGTGAAACTGAGACACCCCAAAAGCAGCCTTAGCTTGAACAGATTTGGAACCTCAAAGCGAGGAACAACGGTTGGCTTGACAAAAGAGAGCTAACCCGATGCTCCAAACTCCGATCCGGTACCTAGACGCCTACATATAAATATAAATAGTGAGCTAAAACCCAGTGAATAACATATGCATAAAAAGGTTAAGAATGAATGTCCTTTCAGTTTTTAAAATAGTCATTTGCATCAGTATATCAGTTATTCAATCAGTGGCTCATATTGCATGCCATATCAGTCATTTAGAAGCCATAATAGTCATATGTAGTACATCCAATAGTAAAGTAGTACAGTAGGTCTTAACAGACCGAACAGTCAGTTGATGGCCATCATATCAATAAACAGTAGTGGTTCCAAACATTGGAACCGACAGAGATCTCTGTAACAGTAGCAGTAACGGTACAGTAACAATAAATTGCTATGGATGCCACGAATACAGTTCACAAATAGGACAAACATTCATTCGGTAAGAAATATCATTTCAGAAAGCAGTATAGTTGATCATTCTGAAAATATTCATGATTGAACATATCTTTACAACATTGTTACTCACAGAGCACTGGGCTAATGACAAGCTAGTGAGCGTCCTCGGATGCCAACCCTACAGTTACAGAACGAACACACACTAAGTTATACACTTGGGTTTAATAACTTAACCCCTAACTTAACTCGGTGTGGTTCTGCATCAATATCCCCGTTAAGATTTCTTAAACTAGACCTAGGAATGCCTAGTATGGAATGAGGATGCAAAGATGTATTTTAAAACACTTTTCAAAATTTGCTGAAAACAGGGGTCTTGCTCGAGCGTGGCTTTCTTCGTTCGAGCGAGCTTGCCAAAACAGAGGGGTCACTCGAGCGTGAACTCCTTCACTCGAGCGATCTGTAAAAATGCAAAAGTACTGGATGGTGTAAATCTACGCTCGATGCTCGCTCGAGCGTGAGGCACAGCTCTTCGCTTGAGCATAGGTCTCTTTGCTCGAGCGTGTGTCTACGTGCACCAAAACCTGAGAGCTTGCAATCTACGCTCGAGCCAGTATTCCTTTGCTCGAGCGGAGCTTAGAACAAAACGATGGTCGCTCGAGCGTGGAATCCTTCGCTCGAAGAAGCCAAATTCTGGAATTTCCAGATTTGCCTTCAAAGTTCAAACCAAGTATCCAACACCTCAAATCTCAACCTTTTGGGCCCATTTTCTGGAAAACACTTGTAAACTCATAGTATAACATGTTTTAAAGATCAATTTGTAAAATTAAAGCCCAAAGGTAAATCAATTAAACACAATTTCAAACAAAACTTCATGAACATGATGTACATGTAACATGCAAGTGTTCTAATGGATTCAAAGCTTCTAATACATGCTCCAAAGAGCCAATTCCCTAAAAAACATGATGAATTCATGGACTTCAACCAAAATGTAAACATGCATGTAAGAATTCCCATGAAAACAACCTCAAAACTTCAATATAATGACATACATGCATGAATTACTACACAATCCCACTCTTTAAACCAATTCTTGACTTTAAACTCTAGGCTTCCATGAACCAAGAATTAACTTAAATTTACAAACTAAAGGGTAAACATCCTACCTTAGGTCTTCAATTCCAAGGTGTAAGAGCTCAAATATGCAATGAATCCTTCAATTCTTCTAATTCTCCAAACAATCCCCTACTAAAATCAAGTTTTCCTACTCTCTTTCACTCTTTCGGTTATGGCCTATAGAGATGAACAAGAATGATGCATCAAAAAGGCTCCAAACAATGTTGTAGGTAGTGGCCCACTTCAATGGCAATTAGGTAAATAATTAAACTAATGTAATTTGCATTAATTAATCCAATTTAATCATTCCAAATCAAATTTTAATTAAATTTACCATAAAATCACATAAATTCTAAGTAGCATGAAACACTAATCAATTTCAGATTCGGCCGCCGATAAGGCCTTCAATTTACAGTTCGAAATAAAAACACGAACAGATCAATCAACAGTCAAACAGATAGAAATGCATTTAAACCACTACATTCATGCAGTTAATTCAGAATTGCATTATAATCAGTTGCTTATCATGCTTAATCACAGTTTAGCATTAATCAGTGGTAAGGGTTATCACAGGTGCAAATCTAATCTGTGTGGGGCGCAAGTTTAAGCCTCGTTTGGGAACAAGCTTTTTTAGTATTTTTTTGACTTTTTGGCTAAAATATGATATAAAAAAAACTAGTATGTTTGGGATGAGTTTTTGGTTTTTTTACAAAAAGATGTGCAATAAGTAGAGAGGAAAATGAAATCTTTGACTTTTTGGAATAAGTTGTTGGTTTTTTTGATTTTTTTAGTGACTTTTTTGGCTTTTTGACTAAAATCACCATTTGTCAAATGGGACCTTAGTCTATGTAGGGATGCATATTCAGTATGTGTAGGGTGTGCAAGTCAAATCTGTGTAGTAGTGCAAGTCTAGTCTGTGTTGACGTATATGTTGAATCTGTGTGGAGGTGAAAGTTTAGTTAGTGTGAAGTGCAAGTTTAATTTGTGAGGGGTGCAAGTTGAATCTGTATAGGGATGCAAGTCTAATCTATGTAGGACACGAGTTTAATCTATGTAGGGTGTGGGGTGCAAGTCTAATATGTGTAGGGATACAAATCTAGTCTATGTGAAGTGTAAGTTTAGTTTGTGTGGGTGCAAGTCTTACTTTGTGTGTGGGATCAAACATGGCCACCGTTTTTTTTTATTATATTATTATCTTGGTTTGAGTTATTATTTGCGTGGTTTGAATTAATATATTTTTATTTACATTTGTATTATTCTAAACGTTTTCTCCTACCAATATATATATATTAATTAGAAAAGTAATTTATTATTTATATTAACTTAAGTCATACAAATTATTTTAATTCTATAATTTTTTTTTATATATTTTAGATTATTAATTTAAATTTTTATTAAATATGTGAAATATTAGTTGCATTTTAAAATTTTAAATATATTTTTAGAACAATATCAATTTTATAAAAATAGAATTTGTATATTAAATATTAAATATTAAATATATTTTAATAAAATAAAATAAATTTAAAAATATAAATATAAATTTTTTTTATTTTTGTTTTTTTATTAAAAGAATGAGGTGAGTGTATGTGTGCTGGGATAGAACTAGGAGAAGATTATGAGGGGTCGTGACCCTTTTGTCTCTGTGAAAATTTTATTTTCCATAGTACTTCTAAATATATATATGTATTATTTTATAAATAAAATAGCATCTTAGTATAAAAGATATATACTTCATTCTTTTCTCATCTTTTATTCTCAAAAAAATTTATTCATTCTATTAGAGATTGTTTATATGATATTTAAATTTTTTTTATGTGTATATATATAATTTATATATCATATTGTACATATATGTGCATTTGTCTATACGGTAAAAAAATATTATTTATCTTTTAACCCCTGTAGTAATAAAATCTTAATTTCATCTCTGTATGTGAGAGAGAGAGAGAGAGAGAGAGAGAGAGAGAGAGAGAGAGAGTGTGTGTGTGTGTGTGTGTGTGTGTGCAAGGCATATTAGTGAGTGTAAGAGTTAAGGGTAAAATCCATTTAGTTTAATTTTATAATTATGATTTAAGTGTGGAATTGTGATTTTAAGTGTGGAGTTGTGAGTTCAGTTTTAAAAAAATAAAAATTTATTTGGTTATGAGTTTTGAAAATATTTTTGAGTTTTTGAACTTTGAAAAGAATTTTGAGTTTTGAAAAGAGTTTTAAGTTGTATTTTGAGTTTTAAGTTTTTGAATTTTGAGTTGTATTTTGAAAATTTTCAAATTTATTTATTTTAAATATTTAAAAACGTTTAAGAAAAATTTATTTTTCATTTTAAATATTTTATTTTATTTTTGTAAATTTTTTAAATTCAAAACACAACTCCACACTCAAATCATAAGCAAACACATAACTCCAAACTCAATTCAAAAATTATTTTTAAAACTCATAACCAAACGTATAACTCAAAATTCAATTCAAAAACTTTTTAATCAAAATATTTTATTTTTTTTTACTTTATTAAAAAATATTTTTTGTTATTTTTTTAAGTATTGGCCAAATAATTTGTTATGGTTTAGATATATATGGCCATCCAAATTTTTTTGAAATTAAAAAAAAATTAAATATTTAAAAAAATAAAATCATGATTTTAAAACATAAAATAAAAAAATAATTTTAAAAATTTTTCTTTAAATAAAATTTTAAAAAGAGTTTGGTTATGAATTTTGAAAAAAAATTTAAATTAAATTTTGAATTGTGTGTTTAATTACACATTTGAAAAAGAATTTTGAATTTTTTTATTAGAATTACAATTTTAAAAAAGTTTGATTATTAAAATTTTTATTAAAATTTTAAAGTGTGTGTTTGGTTACTACCCAACAACGGCTATATTCACCACCGCCACCACCCAACGGTACATTTCTCTGTATATATATCTATGACCTACCACAGAACCACCTATCTTCTTTGAGCTATCATTTGACTGGAGAATCTGAAGCATACTACTATTATTCTGCTCATAAGCTCCTAAAAGTGTGACAATATATTCATCATCAGACTCATCATCAAAGAAGGAAGAGGAAGAAGAGGAGGATGAAAATGAAGTAGCTATCATAGATTTCAAGGTATTCATGGTGCTCTGTTTTGTTAAAGTTATGATCGTATTTGTCTGGTGTATGGATAATAGGTGAATATGAGAGCACAATCTATTTGGCAGATATATATATGTAATGGAGGGAAAAAAAAATGGGAAAAACAATTGGGAAATGAAATGGAGGGAAACAAAAAAAAGAAAAAAAAAAAATGGTAACCGGTCGACCCGCCGGTCGACCAACCGGTCGCCCCCCTCCCCGGTTCAGGCAGCTGGGGTGCAGACAGTTCAAAAGGGTCAAACAAAAAACATAAGATTTTACACATACCGGTTGACCAACCGGTCGACCCACCGGTTGACCAACCGGTCGCCCCACTCAATTTGATGCAAATTTGATGCAGCGTTGGAGCAGGTGATTTGAAATTTGGTGAAATGGCTTGTTTTATACTCAGATTTGATGGAAAATTAAGTACACCGTTGGAGATGCTCTTACATCGTTTTATCCTCCTCTCTCCTCATTACGATTAAGCTCACATCCCAAACCCACTATCGCCCTCTGAAAAGTTTTGGTTAGGGTCTCTCTCTCTAGAATGGACAGTGGGAGTGCACCAGCAACAGCGAAGGCTTCATCAGATGAACTACTAAGGAAATTTGCGGAAGTGGGTTCGGGATCCACCGCGAAGAAAGAGCTTCGCAGTTGGCAAAACGACGCCGCCACCATTGGAAAAAAATCACCAGAGAAAATGACTTTGATGATGATGAGCAGTATCGTGAGAACCCCTCCTCCTCCTCCTTAAGACGCCGGGCCAGTTTGGTTAAGAGGAAATTGCTTCTTCCTGATGTGGCGGCATCCACCCGATCCGGATGTCGTCTGCGCTGATTCGATGAGACCAATATCTATCGCTCTTGGGTTCGCGTATGTTTCATCATTCATTCATTCATTCATTTTCTCTCTCTACATGTATGCATATATGTATGTGTAATTGTTGGTTGCTGCTGGCAGGCTGCTGCGACCAGGAGCCCTCAGGAGAGGAATACTAGGCTCAAGAATATGTGCTGGCGGATTTGAAATTTGGCTCGCCAGAAGAAACAGGTCTCTCTCTCTCTCTCTCTTATCTGTAGTTGGAATTCTAGATTTCGACTGTTACTTGAAATGGGTGTGTGTTGCCAATTAAGTGGAGGATGTGGAATTGTGTATTTTAAGTCTGTAGCCTCAGTGGATGATGATGGGTTGTGTTGGAACTAAAGATTGGAGATTGGTTCATTCTGGGTTTTGAAGATTGTTTATTAATTGCCTTTGTTTTCATCATCTGAATCTTATCAATCCTTCAACAATTGGGCTTCTTTTAAGTTCCAAATTTCAAAATTTAGTTTTGTGTTAAACAACAGCATGCCGCATTTTGATTCCAAAATTAACTTCTCCAAGTGCTACGATTTTTGTTTTTAGTTGTGTTTCTGATATTTAAATTTTTTTATGATTATTTACTTTTTTTTTGGGGGGGGGGAGGTATTGGGATGCTTTATGTCTGTAGAAAACCATTACAATGTTTTTTTTTTTTGGGTCATATCCTTTATGATTATGTCTCTAAACTTGTTCAATGTTTCGGATTGTCATTACTCATTTAACGAAAATGGGCATGGCTCAAGTATTATTTTCTACTTTGTTGGCATTTAATTGTTTTTGTTCTTAACTGAACTCCTTTTTGATATGCTAAATGAAGATTTTACAAGGTTTATTCACATCAAATGATACTTGAATCCATCGGTTTTCCTTTGATTTAATTGTTGTCACTCCTACTTCCAATGCATTTCTTTTTATCTACATTTGGAGTTATACTAGATGTCTTTGTTTTTTTGGTCATTATGTTTCAAAAGAAGGCGTCGTATTCTGAGGCCTCGTTTGGGAACCCTCATTTTTAGCCAAAAAGTTAAAAAGTTACTAAATTAGCCAAAAAGTCAACAACCCATATCAAAAAGTCAAAGATTCTCTTTTCTCTTTACTTTTTGCACATCTTTTCATAAAAAGCCAAAAAGTCATCCCAAATATATTAGTTTTTTTTAGCTCATATTTTAGCCAAATAGTCAAAAAGTTACTAAATTAGCCTGTTCCCAAACGAGGCCTCAGATTCTATAAATCTTGTTCTAATATGTGAATATTGCATTGATTTTTGTTGTTGTCTTTATTATTTGTTTGTTTATCTCTGTAGCTTGAGGGAGAGAAAGCTCAAAGGATGGCTAAATGTCGTCTTGAATGTGAAAGAGGCCGCAAAGAAGCTACTACTGATATGTCAGAAGACTTGTCAGAGGGGGAAAAAGGAGATGTAGTCAGTGATTTGTCAGCTCATGGTGATAACACCAGGGGCCGACTACGTAGAATTAGCTCCGTTGAGACGATGGAGGCATGGGCTAGTCAACAAAAGGGGAAAAAACTATACATTGTCTTGATAAGGCATGGACTGAACTCTGTCTCTGGTCCTTCATTTTTCAAATATTGTAATAAATAGCACTTTGATTTCATTTTTCAAATATTGTAATGAATATCACTTTGAAAATGATCAATTGTTACTGCAATAATATCAATTACAAAAATTGTTTATTTATTCATGTTTTTAACATATAATTGATTTCTTTTAAGAACTAACTTGATGAGCTAAAAAACGATAAACCTTTTTTTATTTTATTTTATATTTTATTTTAAAGATATCAACATGCCCTGTAGTAATTGTGCAAGGCTATGATCTCTGTCACATGTGCCTGCTTTATTAACTTATTCTTAGCTGTTAGTACTCTTGCAGCCTTCATGGTCTAATTAGGGGTGAAAATATGGAGCTTGGTCGTGATTCTGACACTTGCGGCCAGGTAGATATTAGCTGTAGGAGCTTTTAGATTCAATATCCTGATCAATTAACTCTGTTTGTGTCAGGTATAGTTGCTTGAGACTGTTAAAGACTTCTTTTTCTTTTCTTTTTTTGATTTATTTTTTCTTCTTTTCTTTTAGGTCAAGTATGTTGTGGAACTTGCAAGGGCTTTGGGCTCAATGCCAGGAGTATATCGAGTTGATTTACTCACTAGACAAGTATCATCACCGGAAGTAGATTGGAGTTATGGTGAACCCACGGAGATGTTGCCTCCAAGATACTCTGATGGTTTGATAAATGAGATGGGGGAGAGTAGTGGATCTTATATTATTCATATTCCTTTTGGTCCCAGGGAGAAATATATTCCAAAAGAATCTCTATGGCCTCACATTCTGGAATTTGTTGATGGTACTCTTAACCATATCATACAGATGTCCAAAGTACTTGGTGAACAAATTGGCGGTGGGCAACCTGTATGGCTTGTTGCTATCCATGGTCATTATGCAGATATGCAGGTGATGCCGCTGCACTTCTATCAGGTGCTCTAAATGTACCCATGCTTTTTACTGGTCACTCACTTGGTAGAGATAAGCTGGAACAGCTTTTGACACAAGGTTGACTATCAAAGGATGAAATAAATATGACATACAAAATAATGCATCGAATAGAGGCTGAGGAGTTATCCCTTGATGCCTCTGAAATAGTCATAACTAGCACTAGACAAGAGATAGCGGAGCAGTGGCGTTTGTATGATGGTTTTGATCCGGTACTAGAACGTAAACTACGAGCCAGGATCAGGCGTAATGTGAGCTGTTATGGCAGGTTCATGCCTCGCATGGTTGTAAGTGTTTAGGATATCATTCTTAATTTACTATGACTCAGTTGTTTTTTGTGATAAAATTATTTTACTAGAAACCGTATTTAGCGTTGCTTGCTCTCAATCCTTGCCATTGATGTTGAGGCAGGTAAAGCAGGTAACCTGCTGATGTTTGTTGTGACTCAGGGGTAAGTAATGCTAGTTTGTCAGATTTAGTACCTGAGCTGAGCTACAGTTGCTTCAGCGTGCTTAGCTTGATAAGACTTCATACATGCCTTTTCTTTTCCTATGGTATCTCATGTCTGTATTGAACTCACTTATGAGGTGTTCAAGATAGAGGTCTTAAACACAGCAAATTGCAGCTAAATGCTTTGCATGAATCTGGCAAATGAATTTCATTGTCTCTGATCCTAGTTGTAGAAATAAAGCTCTGAATGGGTATATAGAAATTATTAGTTTTTGTAATGTTTTGTCGACTGCATGCATCAAAATTGTATTAATGACTTAATTATTGGCAATAACCTTGACTAGTGACAGGATTTGTGAATAGAAATGATGAATTTTCTTGTGTTAAAAGTTAATCATTAATATATGTGCTAAATTTGAACGGAGCTTGGACTTGGGAAGAATCTGGTCTTTCTGATTGTATCCATTTTGTTTGACTCGTACTAGCTTTGCCAAAATACTATGTAAGCCTGGCAATAATCACTGCCTGAGTTGGCTATACTTTACAACCCCGATTCATGAGTATGGTCTCAATTCATGTGTAAATGTTAGCTCCCTAATCCCTGTCATGTCATTTTTTGCTGGTATATGCACTTGACTACCTTGCTAGTTGGAAGTACGTTCTGTAATATTCCAGCTTTGTGCAGGTAATGCCCCCTGGGATGGAATTTCATCACATTGTTCCACATGATGGTGATGCGGAGGGTGAAACAGAAGCAAATGAAGATCAACCTGCTTCTCTAGAACCACCTATTTGGCCTGAGGTTCCAGTCATTTCTCTTCATTTGCTTTGATGTGTTCCTAGAGTGATAACTTATCTACAATGCTAGTCCTTCCAGATAAAACTTTTTCACTAGGTTCCTTAACCCTTGAATTTATTATGAAATTCAATCCAATATATAAGTTGACATAATGATATGCAGGTAATGCGCTTTTTCTCTAATCCATGCAAGCCTATGATACTTGCTCTAGCTAGGCCAGATCCCAAAAAGAATCTGACAACTTTGGTTAAAGCATTTGGGGAATGTCGGCCTTTAAGAGAGCTGGCTAATATGGTACTTTTGGATCACCTCTAAGTTTGTAACACAATTTCTTTTTTTTTTTTTTTGGAATAGATCTACTTGACTGTGCAAAGCTGCTGAATTTGCTTTGACATTAAGGTCCTTCTGTCGTATGTATTTTGCAGACCCTAATAATGGGTAACCGAGATGATGTTGATGAAATGTCAAGCACTAGTGCTTCACTTCTTCTCTCAATTCTTAAGCTTATTGATAAGTATGATCTCTATGGTCAAGTGGCGTACCCAAAACACCACAAGCAGTCTAACGTTCTTGACATCTACCGTCTGGCAGCAAAGACAAAGGTACTCCATTTATAGTTTGTATGCCATAGTAGGTTAGATATGGATCAATAGTGTAAACTTCAAAATAGTAAGCGGATAAATTTTAGTTATGCAATTTATATGACACTTCTACTGTCCTGGGTGGTTCAACTGGATTACTGTGTTCCAGTTTCCATACAAGTCTGCCATAACTGCACTCATTTCGTCTTCCATACAAGTATGCTTTATAACTACGAATTTCTTTGTGATTGTGCTATCAAGTTGCAACTCTTTAAAGTGTCCATCATCAAACTTATCCCTGGCAGATTTTTTTATTTATTTTTTTAATGTTTATGAGAAAAAAGTTTATTTTTTATTTTATTTTATTTTTGTAGGATGTTAGTTTTTTGTTAGTAAAGTTAGATTACAACTTAAGGAGTTTGCCATTGCTCCATCAACTCGAACCCTTGACCTTCCCCCCACCACACCCCTAAGGTGTAACTATAAGACCACTAGGCCAAACCCAAGGTCTTATGAAAGAGTTAAATCATGATGGGGTTGCATGAAATTCTATTAGAACCTTTCAGTTTTCAATACCAATGTCAGTTTTCTTGGTGGTGATTGTTGAAGACTGCACATTTGCATTTTGCATCTTGAGGTTGTGAATGCTTGTTGCTTCGCTATTATTATTAGTATATATTCTTTCTTCTTAAATGGCTTGGCTTGGCTCTCTAGTGTTTGTGCTGTTCAAGCATCCGTTAATATCTTTTCTGCAAATTGAATTTAAAATCAATCCTTGGTGGAAAATAAATGCCATGCATGCTTTTTATCAACAACAAAATGACACTTGTCTCTATTCAACTCAATAGGAATTTTGTATTCCCTTTCTCTTGTTTGGGTTGACTTGTGTGATCAACAAACAAGTTAAGGAATATACATTCTATTCTATCATGGAATCACCTTAAAAGTGTCTGTTGTCTCTCGTTTATTGCTTGCCATTGCTACCACAATTATGACCACCCTTGTCACCACCATTGTTGCTACCACCACCCTAGTAGTAGTCTACTACCGCTACCTTTTCCACTGCCATTACCTTTTCATGTGCATCAACATTGTAAAGTAAATATGACATTAATGTAATAGTGGTAATTCTACACTAGTTTATCACAACCCAGTACGCGCACACTTCCTAATAACACCTCAAACACCTTGGGAGGGATCAATATAAGTTGTGCAACGGGACACTCGGTTTGAAATATATGTCAAAAAATACACTTTTTTGACACTTAAGCTTGAAAATAGGCCATCGGGAGCCAAAATCGTGTAACAATCTTAAGAAGGCCCAGGGAACACCACAAACACCTCGGAAGGGATCAATGTAAGTTGTGGAAACTTACAGAACTAGCACGGGACTCCCGGTTTGAAAACTATGTCAAAAAATGCACTTTTTTCACACTTAAGCTTGAAAATAGGCCATCAGGAGCCCAAATTGTGTAACAGACACAAGATGGCCTGGGGAACACCTCAGACACCTCGAGAGGGACTAATGTAAGTTTTGGAAACTTACAGAACAAGCACAGGACTCCCGGATTAAAAACTAAGTCGAAAAAGGCACTTTTTTAACACTTTACCTAGAAAATAGGCCATCGGGGGATGAAATAGATTAACAGTCATGAGAAGTCCTGTGGAACACCTCAAAACATGTCGAGATAGACCAATGTAAGTTGTGAAAACTTACGGAACTGCCACGGGACTCCCGGTTTGAAAACTAAGCCAAAACACACTTTTTTCACACTTAAGCTTGAAAATAGGCCATTGGTGGCTAAAATCGAGTAACAGTCATGAGAAGGCTCGGGGAACCCCTCAAATACCTCGGGAGGGACCAATGTAAGTGGTGGAAAGTTACGGAACTAGCTTGGAACTCCCGATTTGAAAAATAAGTCCAAAAGCCACTTTTTTCACACTTAAGTTTAAAAATAAATCATCGGGGGGCCAAAATCTTGTAACAGTCAGGAGAAGGCCTAGAGAACACATCAAACACCTGGGGAGGGACCAATGTAAGTTATGGAAACTTACGGAACTAGCGCGGGACTCCGGGCTTCAAAACTAAGTCAAAAAATGCATTTTTTTCACCTTAAGCTTGAAAATAGGCCATCGGGGGCCAAAATCGTGTAATAGTCACGAAAAGGCCCGGGGAACACCTCAAACACCTCAAGAGGGACCAATGTAAGTTGTTGAAACTTAAAGAACTAGCACGAGATTCCCAGTTTGAAAATTAAATCGAAAAAGGCATTTTTCTCACACTTAAGCTTGAAAATATACCATCAGTGGCCAAAATCATGTAACAGTCATGAGATGGCCCGGGAAACACCTCAAACACCTTGAGTGGAACCATTGTAAGTTGTGGAATCTTACACAACTGGCACGGGACTCCCGGTTTGAAAACTAAGTCAAAAAATGCACTTTTTTCAAACTTTAAGCTTGAAAATAGGTCATCAGGGGGCCAGTTGTCATGAGAAGGCCTAGGGAACACCTCAAACACTTCGGGATTGAACAATTTAAGATTGGAAACTTACGGAACTAGCACGGGTGTCCGAAAAGGCACTTTTCTCACACTTAAGCTTGAAAATAGGCCATCGGGGGCCAAAATCATCTAACAGTCATGACGAGGCCCAGTGAACACATCAAACAACTCGGGAGGTACCAATGTAAATTGTGGAAACTTACAGAGCTAGCACGGGACTTCCGTTCTGAAAACTAAGTCAAGAAAGGCACTTTTTTCATACTTAAGCTTGAAAATAGGCCATCGAGGGCAAAAATCGTGTAACAGTGATGAGAAGGCCCAAGGAACACCTCAAACACCTCGGGAGGGACCATTGTAAGTTATGGAAATTTACGGAACTAGCACAGGACTCCCGATTTGATAACTATGTCAAAAAATGTACTTTTTCCACACTTAAGCTTGTAAATAGGTCATCGGGGGCCAAAATCTTGTAACAGTCATGAGAATGCCTAAGGAACACCTGAAACACCTCAGGAGGGACTAATGTAATTTGTGAAAAATTACAAAACTTCAACGGGACTCCCGGTTTGAAAACTAAGTCAAATAATTCAATTTTTTCACACTTAATCCTGAAAATAGGCCATCGGGAGCCAAAATTGTGTAACAGTCATGAGAAAGCCTGGCGAACACCTCAAACACCTTGACAGAGACCAATGTAAGTTATGGGAACTTACAGAACTAGCGCGGGACTTCCGGTTTGAAAACTAAGTCCAAAAAGACACTTTCTCACACTTAACTTGAAAACAGTCCATCGGGGGTAAAATTGTGACGAGAAGGCCCATGGTACACATCAAACACCTCGAGAGAGACCAATGTAAGTTGTGGAAACTTAAGGAACTAGCACGGGACTTTCGATTTGAAAACTAAGTCGCAAAAGTCACTTTTTTCACACTTAAGTTTGAAAATAGGCCATCGGGGGCCAAAATCATGTAACAGTCACGACAAGGCCCAGTGAACACATCAAACAACTCGGGAGGCACCAATGTAAGTTATTGAAACTTGCGGAACTGGCATGAGACTCTCGGTTTGAAAACTAAGTACAAAAAGAAACTTTTCTCACACTTAAGCTTTAAGAAAGGCTATTAGCGGCCAAAATCGTATAATAGTCACGAGAAGGACCAGGGAACACATCGAACACCTTGACAGGGATCAATGTAAGTTGTGGAAACTTACAGAATTAGCACGGGACTCCCGGTTTGAAAACTAAGACAAAAAATGTATTTTTTTCACACTTAAGCTTGAAAATCAGCCATCGGGGGCCAAAATCGTGTAATAGTCACGAGAAGGCTTGGGGAACATCTCAAACACCTCGAGATGGACCAATGTAAGTTTTGGAAACTTAAAAAACTTGCACAGGACTCCCGACTTGAAAACTAAGTCAAAAAAGGCACTTTTTTCATAGTAAAGCTTGAAAATAGGCCATCACAAGAATACCCAGGAAAAACCTCAAACACCTCGACAGAGACCAATGTAAGTTTTGGAAACTTAGAGAACTAGCACGGGACTTCTGATTTGAATACTGAGTCGAAAAAGGCACTTTTTTCACACTTAAGCTTGAAAACAGACCATCGGGGGCCATAATCGTGTAATAGTCATGAGAATGCCCAGGGATTATCTCAAACACCTCGGGAGGGACCAATATAAGTTGTGGAAACTTGCGGAACTAGCACGGGAATCTGGTTTGAATATTGAGTTGAAAAATGCACTTTTTTCACACTTAAGCTTTAAAATAGGCCATCGGAGGCCAAAATCGTGTAACAGTTATGAGAAGTCTCAGGGAATACCTCAAACATCTTGGGAGAGACCAATGTAAGTTGTGGAAACTTACGGAACTAGCTTGGGACTCCCGGTTTGAAAACTAAGTAAAAAAATGCACTTTTCAAACACATAAGCTTGAAAATAGGCCATTGGAGGCAAAAATCGTGTAATACTCACAAGAAGGACCGGGGAACACGTCCAACACCTCAGGAGGGACTAACGTAAGTTGTGGAAACTTACAGAACTAGTACGGGACTTCCAATTTGAAAACTAAGTCGAAAAAGTCACTTTTCTTACACTTAAGCTAGAAAATAGGCATTCGGGGGACAAAATCGTGTAACAGTCACGAGAAGGCCCAGGGAACACCTCAGGAGGGACCAATGTAAGTTGTGGAAACTTGCAGAACTAGCATGGGACTCCTGGTTTGAAAACTAAGTCAAAAAATTCAAATTTTTCACGTTTATGCTTGAAATAGGCCATTCGCGACCAAAATTGTGTGACAATCATGAGAAGGCCTAGGGAACACCACCAACACCTCGGGAGCGACAACGTAAGTTTTGAAAACTTACGGACCTAGCACAGGACTTCCGGTTTGAAACCTAAGTTGAAAAAGTCACTTTTTTCACACTTCAGCTTGAAAATAGGCCATCAGGGGGCCAAAATCGTGTAATAGTCAGGAGAAGGCCTGGGGAACACCTCTAGCACCTCGAGAGGGACCAATATAAGTTTTGAAAACTTACAGAACTAGCACGGGGCTCTCGGTTTGAAACTAAGTCCAAAAAGACACTTTTCTCACACTTAAGCTTAAGAATAGGCCATTGGGGAACAAAATCGTGTTACAGTCATGAGAAGGCCCCAGGAACACATCAAACACTTCGGGAGGGACCAATGTAAGTTGTGAAAACTTACGGAACTAGCACAGGACTCCCGATTTGAAAACTAAGTCAAAAAATGCATTTTTTTCACACTTAAGCTTGAAAATTGGCCTTCGGTGGCCAAAATTGTGTAACAGTCACGAGAAGGCCTAGGGAACACCTCAAACACTTTGATAGGGACCAATGTAAGCTGTGGAAACTTATGGAACCAGCACGGGACTCCCGGATTGAAAACTAAGTAAAAAAATAAACTTTTTTCATACTTAAGCTTGAAATTTGGCCATCGGGGGCGAAAATAAGGTAACAGTAACGAGACTTCCCGGGGAACACCTCAAATAGCTCAGGAGGGACCAATATAAGTTGTGGAAACTGACGCAACTGGCACGAGACTCCTGGTTTGAAAACTAAGTCAAAAAATACACTTTTTTCACACTTAAGGTTGAAAATAGGCCATCGGGGATCAAAATCGTGTAACTGTCACGAGAAGTTCCAAGGAACACCTCAAACACCTCGAGAGGGACCAATGTATGTTGCGGGAACTTACAGTACTAGCCCGAGACTCCCAGTTTGAAAACTAAGTTGAAAAATGTACTTTTTTCACACTTAAGCTTGAAAATAGGCCATCGGGGGGCCAAAATCGTGTAACAGTCACGAGAAGGTCGGGGGAACACCTCAAACACCTTGGGAGGGAGCAATGTAAGTTTTGAAAACTTACAGAACTAGCACAGGACTCCCAGTTTGAAAACTAAGTCAAAAAATGTACTTTTTCACACTTAAGGTTGAAAATAGACTATCGGGAGCTAAAATCGTATAACAGTCACGAGAAGGATTTCAAACACCTCGGGAGGGACCAATGTAAGATGTGGAAACTTATGGAACTAGCACGGGACTCCCGGTTTTAAAACTAAGTCAAAAATGTACTTTTTTCACACTTAAGGTTGAAAATAGGCCATCGGAGGCCAAAATCGTGCAACAATGATGAGAAGTCCCAGGGAACACCTCAAACACCTCGCGAGGGACTAATGTAAGTTGTGAAAAATTACGGAACTAGCACGGGACTCCTGGTTTGAAAACTAAGTTGAAAAAGGTACTTTTTTCACACTTAAGCTTGAAAATAGGCCATCAGGTGCCAAAATCGTGTAACAGCCACGAGAAGGCCCAAGGTACACATCAAACACCTCGGGAGTGACCAATGTAAGTTGTGGAAACTTACGGAACTAGCACGGGACTCCTGATTTGAAAACTAAGTAAAAAAATGCACTTTTTTCACACATAAGCTTACCATTGGGGGCCAAAATTGTGTAACAGTCACGAGAAGGCCCGGGGAAAACCTCAAACACCTCGAGAGGGACCAATTTAAGTTTTGGAAACTTATAGAACTAACACGGAACTCCGCGTTTGAAAACTAAGTCGAAAAAGGCACTTTTTCATACTTAAGCTTGAAAATAGGCCATCTGGGGCCAAAATCGTGTAACTATCACGAGAAGGCCCGGGGAACACGTCAAACACATCGGAAGGGACCAACGTAAGTTGTGAAAAATTACGAAACTAGCACGAGATTCTAGGTTTGAAAACTAAGTCAAAAAATGTATTTTTTTTCACACTTAAGGTTGAAAATAGGCCATTGGGGGCCAAAATTGTGTAGCAGTCACGAGAAGGCTGGGGAAAAACTCAGACACCTCGAGAGGGAACAATGTGAGTTGCGAAAACTTACATAAGTAGCATGGGACTCCCGATTTGAAAACTAAGTCAAAAATGGCACCTTTTTCACACGTAAGCCTTAAAATAGGCCATCGGGGGCCAAAATTGTGTAACAGTCAAGAAGGCTTGGGGAACAACCCAAACACCTCGAGAGGGACCAATTTAAGTTGCAAAAACTTACAGAACTAGCACGGGACTCCCAGTTTGAAAACTAAGTCGAAAAAGACACTTTTTTCACACTTAAGCTTGAAAATAGGTCATCGGGGGCCAAAATCGTGTAACAGTCACGAGAATGGCCGGGGAACACCTCAAACCCCTCAGGAGGGAGCAATGTATGTTGTGAAAACTTACGGAACTGGCACAGGACTCCCGGTTTGAAAACTAAGTCAAAAAATGCACTTTTTTCACACTTAAGGTTGAAAATAGCCATCGGGGGGCAAAAATTGTGTAACAGTCATGAGAAGGCCCAGGGAAAACCACAAACACCTTGGTAGGAATCAATGTAAGTTGTGAAAACTTATGGAACTAGCACGGGACTCTCGGTTTGAAAATTAAGTCAAAAAATGCATTTTTTTCACACTTAAGGTTGAAAATGGGCCATCGGGGCCAAAATCGTGTAACAATCACTAGAAGGCCTGGAGAAGACCTCAAACACATCGGGAGGGACCAATGTAAGTTGTGGAGACTTACGGAACTAGCACGGGACTCCCGATTTGAAAACTAAGTCCAAAAATGCATTTTTCTCACACTTAAGATTGAAAATAGGCCATCGGGGGCAAAAATCGTGTAATAGACATGAGCAGGACCCTGGAAACACATCAACAACCTCGGGAGAGACCAATGTAAGTTGTGGAAATTTACGGAACTAGCACGAGACTTCTAGTTTGAAAACTAAGTCGAAAAAGGTCATTTTTTCACACTTAAGTTTGAAAATAGGCTATCAGGGGCCAAAATCGTGTAACAGTCATGAGAAGGCCCGGAGAATACCTCAAACACCTTGGGAGGGACCAATGTATGTTGGGGAAACTTACGGAACTAGCACGGGACTCCTGGTTTGAAATCCAAGTCAAAAAATGCACTTTTTCACACTTACGCCTCGTTTGGGAACAGGCTAATTTAGTAACTTTTTGGCTATTTGGCTAAAAAGGTTGGTAAAAAAAACTTGTATGTTTGGGATGACTTTTTGGCTAATTATGAAAAGATGTGCAAAAAGTAGAGAGAAAAAAGAATCTTTGACTTTTTGGTATGGGTTGTTGGCTTTTTGGCTAATTTAGTAACTTTTTGGCTAATTGGCTAAAAAGGTAAGTCCCGAAACGGGGCCTTAAGCTTGAAAATAGGCCATTGGGGGCCATAATTGTGTAAGAGTTACGAGAAGGTTCAGGGAACACCACAAACACTTCGAGACGGACCAATGTAAGTTGTGGAAACTTACAGAACTAACAGGGGACTCCCTATTTGAAAACTAAGTCGAATAGCTAAGTTTGGCAACCCAAAAATAATCCATCTTTTTATTTTTTTTCCATCACATCACCTCTCTACTTTTCTGCACATATTTTCGTAAAAAGACAAAAAGTGCACTTATTTAGGTCATCCCAAACAATTAAACTTGAAAATAGGCCGTCGGGGGTGAAAATTGATTAACAGTCACGAGAAGGCCCAAGGAACACCTCACACACCTCGGGAGGGACCAATATAAGTTATGAAAACTTACGGAACTGGCACGGGACTCCCGATTTGAAAGCTAAGTGAAAAAATGCACTCTTTTCACACTTAATCTTTAAAATAGGCCATCGAAGGCCAAAAACGGGTAACAGTCACGAGAAGGCCTGTAGAACACCTCAAACAACTCAAAAGGGGCCAATGTAAGTTGTGGAAACTTACAGAATTAGCACAGGACTCCCGGTTTGAAGACCAAGTCGAAAAATGTACTTTTTTCACACTCAAGCTTGAAAATAGGCCTTCAGGAGCCAAAATTGAATAACAGTCATGAGAAGGCCAGGGGAACTCCTCAAGCACCTCAGAAGGGACCAATGTAAGTTGTGAAAACTTACGGAACTAGCATGGGACTACTAGTTTGAAAACTAAGTCAAAAAATGCACTTTTTTCAAACTTCAGGTTGAAAATATGCCATCGGAGGCCAAAATCGGGTAACAGTCACAAGAAGGCCGGGGGAACACCTCAAACACCTTGAGAGGGACCAATGTAAGCTGTGGAAACTTACGGAACTAGCACGGGACTCCTAGTTTAAAAACTAAGTCCGAAAAGGCACTTTTTCACACTTAAGCTCAAAAATAGGCCATTGGGATCCAAAATCGGGTAACAATCACGAGAAGGCCCAAGGAACATCTCAAACACCTCGGGAGGGACCAATGCAAGTTGTGAAAATTTATGGAACTTGCATGGGACTCCCCGCTTGAAAACTAAGTCAAAAATTGCACTTTTTTCACACTTAAGGTTGAAAATAGGTCATCGGGGGCCAAAATTGTGTAATAGTCACGAGAACCCCAACGGAACACCTCAAACACCTCAAGAAGGACCAATGTATGTTGGAGAAACTTACGACACTAGCACGGGACTCCCGGCTTGAAAACTAAGTCAAAAAATGCACTTTTCAAACACTTAAGCTTGAAAATAGGCTATCGGGGGCCAAAACCGTGTAACAGTCACGAGAACCTCCATGGAACACCCCAAACACCTCGAGATGGACCAATGTAGGTTTTGGAAACTTACAGAACTAGCACGGGAGTCCCGGTTTGAAAACTAGGTAGAAAAATGCAGTTTTTTCACACTTAAGCTTGAAAATAGGCCATTGGGGGCCAATATTCTGTAATAGTCAGGAGAAGGCCTAGGAAACACCTCAAACACCTCGGGAGGGATCAATGTATGTTGTGGAAACTTACGGAACTGGCACGGGACTCCCGGTTTCAAAACTAAGTTGAAAAAGACACTTTTCTCACACTTAAGCTTGAAAATAGGCCACCGGGGGCCAAAATCATGTAACAGTCACGAGAAGGCCCGGCGAACACCTCAAACACCTCAGAAGGGACCAATATAAGTTATGAAAACTTCTGGAACTAGCAAGGGACTCCTGGTTTGAAAACTATGTAAAGAAATGCACTTTTCTAACACTTAATCTTGAAAATAGGCCATCGGGAGCCAAAATCGTGTAACAGTCACGAGAAGTCTCGGGGAACACCTCAAACCCCTCGGGAGGGACTAATGTAGGTTGTGGAAACTTACAGAATTAGCACGGGACTCCCAATTTGAAAACTATGTAAAGAAATGCACTTTTCTAACACTTCAGCTTGAAAATAGGCTATCGGGGGCCAAACTCATGTAACAGTCATGAGAAGGCATAAGGAACTCCTCTAACACTTCGGGAGGCACCAATTTAAGTTGTGGAAGCTTACGAAACTTGCACGGGACTCCCGATTTGAAAACTAAGTCAAAAAAGGCACCTTACTAAGACTTAAGCTTGAAAATAGGCTATCGAGGTCCAAAATCGTGTAACAGTGATGAGAAGGCCTGGAGAACACCTCCAACACCTCGGGAGGGACCATTGTAAGTTGCGAAAACTTATAGAACTGGCACGGGACTCCTGGTTTCAAAACTAAGTCAAAACATGCACGTTTCTAACAGTTAAGCTTTAACATTGGACATCAGGAGCCAAAATCGTGTAACAGTCACAAGAAGGCCCGAAGAACACCTCAAATACCTCGGGAGGGATCAATGCAAGTTGTGGAAACATACAAAACTAGCACGGGACTCCCGGTTTGAAAACTAAATTCAAAAAGGCATTTTTCTCACACTTAAGCTTGAAAATAGGCTATCGGGGGCCAAAATCGTGTAACAGTCATGAGATGGCCTGGGGAACACATAAAACACTTCGGAAGGGACCAATGTAAGTTGTGAAAACATACGAAACTGGCACAGGACTTCCAGTTTGAAAACTAGGTCGAAAAATGCATTTTTTTCACACTTAAGCTTGAATTGAAAATAGGCCATCGGGGGCCAAAATCGCGAAAGAATCATGAGAAGGCCCGGGGAACACCTCAAACATCTCGGAAGGGACCAATGTATGCTTTGGAAACTTATGGAGCCAGCACGAGATTCCCGATTTGAAAACTAAGTCGAAAAATGCTCTTTTTCATACTTAAGCTTGAAAATAGGCCATCGAGGGCCATAATCGTGTAACAGTCACGAGAAGGCCCAGGGAATACCTCAAACACATTGGGAGGGACCAATGTAAGTTGTGGAAACTTACGGAACTAGCACGGGACTTCCGGTTTGAATACTAAGTCGAAAAAGGAACTTTTTTCACACTTAAGCTTTAAAATAGGTCATCGGGGGCCAAAATCGTGTAACAGTCACGAGAAGTCTCGGAGAACACCTCAAACACCTCGGGAGGGACCAATGTAAGTTGTGAAAACTTATGGAACTAGCTCGGCACTCCCGGTTTGAAAACTAAGTCAAAAAATGCACTTTTCAAACACTTAAGCTTGAAAATAGGCCATTGGAGGCTAAAATCGTGTAACAGTCACGAGAATGACCGCGGAACACCTCCAACACCTCAGGAAGGACTAATGTAAGTTGTGAAAAATTATGGAACTAGCACGGGACTCCTGATTTGAAAACTAGGTAAAAAAATTTACTTTTTCACATTTATGCTTAAAAATAGGCCATCGGGGGTCAAAATTGTATAATAATCATGAGAAGGCCTGGGGAACACCACCAACAACTCATGAGGGACCAACGTAAGTTTTGAAAACTTACGGATTGCACGGGACTTTCGGTTTGAAAACTAAGTAGAAAAAGTCACTTTTTTCACACTTAAGTTTGAAAATAGGCCATCGGGGCCAAAATCGTGTAACAGTCACGAAAAGGACCGGGGAACACCTCAAACACCTTGGGAGGGACCAATGTAAGTTGTGGAAGCTTATGGAACTAGCACGGGACTGCCGATTTGAAAACTAAGTTGAAAAAGACAATTTTTTCACACTTATGCTTGTAAATAGGCCATCGGGGGCGAAAAACATGTAACAATCACGAGAAGGCCCAGGGAACACCTCAAACACCTCGAACACCTCGGAAGGACCAATGTAAGTTTTGGAAACTTACGAAACTAGCATGAGACTTCTGGTTTGAAGACCATGTCGAAAAATGCACTTTTTTCACACTTAAGCTTGAAAATAGGCCATCGGGGTCCAAAATCCTGTAACAATGACGAGAAGGCCTAAAGAACACCTCAAACACCTCGGGAGGGACCAATGTAAGTTGTGGAAACTTACAAAACTTGCTCGGGACTCCTAGTTTGAAAACTATGTCAATAAATGTACTTTTTTCATACTTAAGCTAGAAAATAAGCCATATGGGGCCAAAATTGTGTAACAATCATGAGAAGGCCCGGGAAACACCTCAGACACCACGAGAGGGATCAATGCAAGTTGTGGAAACTTACAGAACTAGTACGGGACTCCTGGTTTGAAAACTAAGTCAAAAAAGTAACTTTTTTCACACTTAATTCGGAAAATAGGCCATTGCGGGCCAAAATTGTGTAACAGTCACGAGAAGGCTCGGGGAACACCTCAAACACCTCGAGAGAGACCAATGTAAGTTGTGGGAACTTACAGAACTGGCTTGGGACTCCCGGTTTGACAACTAAGTCGAAAAAAACAATTTTCTCACACTTAAGTTTAAAAATAGTCCATTGGTGGCCAAAATCGTGTAACAATCACGAGAAGGCCCATCGAACACCTCAAACACCTCAAGAGGGACCAATATAGATTGTGGAAACTTACAAAACTAGCACGGGACTCCCGGTTTGAAAACTATGTATAGAAATGCACATTTCTAACACTCAAACATGAAAATAGGCCATCGGGGACCAAACTCGTGTAACAGTCACGAGAAGGCCCAGCAAACACCTCTAACACCTCGGGAGTGACCAATGTAAGTTGTGGAAACTTAAAGAAATATCATGGGACTCTCGGTTTGAAAACTAAGTCAAAAAATGCACTTTTCTAACACTTAAGCTTGAAAATAGTCTATCGGGGGCCAAAACTGTGTAATAGTCACGAGAACCTCCACGAAACACTCCAAACACCTCAAGATGGACCAATGTAAGTTTTGGAAACTTACAGAACTAACACGGGAGTCCCGGTTTGAAAACTAGGTCGAAAAATGCACTTTTTTCACACTTAAGCTTGAAAATAGGCCATCAGGGGCCAATATCGTGTAACAATCAGGAGAAGGCTCGAGGAACACCTCAAACACCTCGGGAGGGACTAATGTAAGTTGTGGAAACTTACAGAACTGGCATGGGACTCCTGGTTTGAAAACTAAGTCGAAAAAGGCTCTTTTCTCACACTTAAGCTTGAAAATAGGCTATCAGGGGCCAAAATCGTGTAACAGTCACGAGAAGGCCTAGCGAACACCTCAGGAGGGAACAATGTATGTTGTTGAAAATACGGAACTAGCACGAGACTCCTGGTTTTAAAAGTAAGTTAAAAAATCTACTTTTTCACCTTAAGCTTGAAAATAGGCCGTCGATGGCCAAAATCGTGTAACAGTCAGGAGAAGGCCTAGGACACATCTCAAACTCCTCAGGAGGGACCAATGTCAGTAGGGGAAATTTATGGAATTAGCACGGGAGTCCCATTTTGAAATCTAAGTCGAAAAAGGCCCTTTTTCACACTTAAGGTTGAAAATATGCCATTGGGGGCCAAAATCGTGTAACAGTCACGAGAAGGCACGGGGAACACCTCAAACACCTCGAGAGGGACCAATGTAAGTTGTGGAAACTTACGGAACAAGTACGGGACACCCGGTTTGAAAAGTAAGTCCAAAAAAGCAAATTTCTCACACTTAAGCTTGAAAATAGGCCATCAGGGGAAAAATAG
This sequence comes from Camellia granthamiana, assembly GCA_036172215.1. Lineage (NCBI taxonomy): Eukaryota > Viridiplantae > Streptophyta > Magnoliopsida > Ericales > Theaceae > Camellia > Camellia granthamiana. The sequence continues at coordinate 79,035,186 of CM069912.1, read as the reverse complement.
TCTAATAGTCACGAGAAGGTCCAAGGAATACATCATATATCTTAGAAGGGACCAATGAAAGTTGTGAAAACTTACGGAACTAGCACGGGACTTTCGGTTTGAAAAATAAGTCGAAAAAGTCATTTTTTTCACACTTAAGCTTGAAAATAGGCCATCGGAGGCTAAAATCGTGTAACAGTCATGAGAAAGCCCGGGGAACACCTCAAACACCTTAGGATGGACCAATATAAGTTGTGGAAACTTATGGAACTAGCACGGAACTCCCAGTTTGAAAGCAAAGTCAAGAAATGCACTTTTCAAACACTTAAGCTTCAAAATAGGCCATCGGGGGCCAAAATCGTATAACAGTCACGACGACGCCCGGGGAACACCTCCAACACCTCAGGAGGGACCAACGTAATTTGTGAAAACTTACGGAACAAGCACGGGACTCCCGGTTTTCAAAATCAAGTCGAAAAAGACACTTTCTTTACACTTAAGTTTGAAAATAGGCCATATGGGACCAAAATCGTGTAACAGTCACGAGAAGGCCAAAGAAACACCTCAAAGGCCTCAGGAGGGACCAATGTATGTTGTGGAAACTTACAAAACTATTACGGGACTTCTGGTTTGAATACTATGTCGAAAAAGACACTCTTTTCACACTTCCATCGGGGGGGTTAAAATTGTGTAACAGTCAGGAGAACCCCCGTGGAACACCCCAAATATCTCGAGATGGACCAATGTACATTGTGGGAACTTATAGAACTGGCATGGGAGTCCCGGTGTGAAAACTAAGTCGAAAAAGACACTTTTGCCTCTCACTTAAGCTTGAAAATAGGTCATCGAGGGCCAAAATCGTGTAACAGTCACGAGAAGGCCTGGGGAACACTTCAACACCTCGGAAGGGACCAATGTAAGTTGTGGACATTACGGAACTGGCACGGGACTCCCGGTTTGAAAACAAAGACGAAAAAACCTCTTTTCTCACACTTAAGCTTGAAAATAGGCCATCGAGGGCCAAAATCGTGTAACAGTCACGAGAAGGCCTGAGGAACACCTCAATCACCATGGGAAGGACCAATGCAAGTTTTGGAAACTTATGGAAGTGGCACGACACTCTTGGTTTGAAAACTAAATCAAAAAATGCACTTTTTTCACACTAAATGTTGAAAATAGGCCATCGGGTGCCAAAATTATAGCGATCCCGGTTTCCCTTTTCTTTATTTGTTATATCCGGACTTAGGTTCCGTGGAGCTGGTTGTTGAGAGTATGTCGTTTGCATCCTTTACTCCTTATATTGAGTCTTGGATTGTGTTGGGAAGATTTGGAGCAGGCTGGTTGAGCTTAGGAACCAAGTCTAGTTGCCCAGATTTTGGCTTGTCCGCTCGAGCGGGGGTTTGGGCGCTCGAGCAGGGAATACACCCATCCAGTTTTTCTTGAGTAGTATTGGACGCTCGAGCGGGGAATTGGTCGCTCGAGCGGGAGTTTGTGTGTGCCGCTCGAGCGGGGAGTTGGGCGCTCGAGCGGGAGACATGGTTCAGCAAAAGTTCTGGGAGTGTGTATCCGCCGCTCAAGCGGGACTTTTGACGCTCGAGCGGGAGTCTGTGAGTGACGCTCGAGCGGGGGTTTCCACGCTCGAGCGGGGCGACTGTTATATAAATCCGAGATCCGACTTTCTGGGTCATTTTTCATCTTTCTTTTGATTCTAAAACCCTAGAACCGTTTTCTCTCTCTCCCTACACACCTTCTCTCTTAGGTTTGATCTACCTAGAGTGTATTTCTACCCTAGGTCCTTTGTTAAAAAGATAGAGTGGGTCGAGGGCTTCCTTGTAATCTGAACAATCTTGGGTTTGGAGCACTTTGGATTTTCGTCTTCTTCTCCATTCGAGTTCTTCACTTCGAGGTAGGGATTTCCTACTCCATATTATAGGCTTTGTTCTAAGTTTTGGTATTTTGATATGTTGGGGGTTATTTGGTAATTTTGGGAAAAACCCTAAATGTTTTAATAAATTAATTTATATAATTAATTTAAAGAAAATTGGGAAATTTAATTGAATTCATGGAATTGGGCAATTATAAGTCTAAATGGTGTAATTGAATAATTTAATCACTCGCCTACTGAATTATTGAGATTTTAATTGTTGATATGTTTATTTCTTATTTAGAAATAACTGTTTTGGGCTATCGGTGGAGGATAGTCGTGATTGTTGTAGACATTGCATGTGGATTAGGGAAAATTGAAACTAATCAATTTGGTTAAGTCATTAATTTTGACTATTGAATTAATACAGAAAATACGTGTATTGATTGAGCATTGCATATGCATATTGTTTGGGAGGAGATATGGGATGTACTCCACGGTTTAGGGGAAGATAGGGGATGGACCTCTAAACCGGATTTTATTTGGGAGGAGATAGGGGATGGACTCCATTAGCATCACTATTATGTCTGCTTATTGATTTATAGAAGTGTTTCTATATGTTGTGGATACAACACTAAAATGTGTATCAAATGAGAAGTATGAAGTGTTTTGATATGAGCCTTAGTCTCATTTGTTTTGTTGATATTGGAAGTAATGTTAATGTGATGTGTAGTTCACTGTTATAGTTTGGCCAGGTTATGAGCCATATTGTAAAAAATGAAAAGTTGAATAAATAATGGAAAGTGAAACTGATATTTGAGTTAACCATTTATTGAATGCTATTGCTTTATTCAATGCTTATATTTGGTTTAGTATTTTTCTACTAGGCTGTGGCTCACCCTTTATGGGAACATCATTTTCAGGTTCAGGTGATGGGCTACCTCCAAGGAATTAGCTTGGAAGGATTTAGAGTTGAAGACTCTGTTTAGTTTAGTCGTTATTTCTTTTATTTGACATTACATGTAAACTTGAGCCAAGGGCTGAATTTGTAGTTGAGTTAGAACTCACATTTTTGTGTCCAAGTGTTAAGCTTGGAAAGATGTAAGCCCATAGGGCATTTATTTTGATGTTACATGTGATGTCTTTCAATAATGATACTCTGATGAATGAGATAACAATTGGTTTTCTTTTATCAATGCATGCTACTGTTATATATTATGGATTTGTTTTGAGGGCGTTACAAAAATCATGTAACCAGTCGCGAGAAGTCCCGGGGAACACCTCAAACACCTCAGGGGGACCAATGTAAGTTTTGGGAATTTACGGAACTAACAAGGGACTTCTGATTTGAAAACTAAGTCGAAAAATGCATTTTTATCACACTTAAGTTTGAAAATAGGCCATCGGGGGCGAAAATAGTGTAACAATTATGAGAAGGCCGGGGAACACCTCAAACACCTCGGGAGGGACCAATGTATGTTTTGAAAACTTATGGAACTAACACGGACTCCCGATTTGAAAACAAAGTTGAAAAAGACACTTTTTTATACTTGAGCTTGAAAATAGGCCATCGGGGGCCATAATCGTGTAACAGTCATGAGAATGCCTGGGGAATATCGCAAACACCTCGGGAGGGAGTCATGGAAACTTACGGAACTAGCACAAGACTTCCGGTTTGAATACGAAGTCAAAAAAAGACACTTTTTTCACATTTAAGCTTTAAAGTAGTCCATCGGGGGCCAAAACCGTGTAACAATCACGAGAAGTCCCGAGGAACATCTCAAACCCCTCGGGAGGGACCAATGTAAGTTGTGGATGCTTACGGAACTAGCTCGGGACTCCTGGTTTGAAAACTAAGTCAACAAATGCACTTTTTAAACACTTAAGCTTGAAAATAGGCCATTGGAGGCCAAAATCGTATAATAGTCACGAGAAGGATCAGGGAACACCTCCAACACCTCAGGAGGGACTAACGTAAGTTGTGAAAACTTATGGAACTAGCACGGGACTTCTGGTTTGAAAACTAAGTCGAAAAAGTCACTTTTTTCACACTTAAGTTTGAAAATAGGCCATCAGCGGGCAAAATTGTGTAACAGTCACGAGAAGAATCGAGGAACACCTCAAACACTTCGTGAGAGACCAATGTAAGTAGTGTAAACTGATGAAACTAGCACGAGACTACCGATTTGAAAACTAAGTCGAAAAAGACAATTTTCACACTTAAGCTTGAAAATGCCATCGGGGGTGAAAATCGTGTAACAGTCACGAGAAGGCCCAGGGAGCACCTCAAACACCTCGAGAGGGACCAATGTATGTTGGTGAAACTTACGGAATTAGAACGAGACTTCCGGTTTGAAAACTAAGTCGAAAAAGATACCTTTTTCACACTTCAGCTTGAAAATAGGTCTCGGTGTGCCAAAATCGTGTAATAGTCATGGGAAGACCGGGGTACACCTCAAACACCTCGGGAGGGAATAATGTAAGTTGTTGAAAATACAAAACTAGAACGGGACTCCCGGTTTTAACAGTAAGTTAAAAAATTCACTTTTTTCACACTTAAACTTGAAAATAGGCCGTCGATGGCCAAAATTGTGTAGCAGTCACGAGAAGGAGCAAGGAACACCTCAAACTCCTCAAGAGAGACCATTGTCAGTAGGGGAAACTTACGGAATTAGCACGGGACTCCCAGTTTGAAATCTAAGTCGAAAAATGCATTTTTTTCACACTTAAAGTTAAAAATAGGTCATCGAGGGCCAACATCATGTAATAGTCACGAGAAGGCATGGGGAACACCTCAAACACCTCGAGAGGGACCAGTGTAAGTTGTGGAAACTTACAAAACTAGCACGGGACTCCCGGTCTGAAAACTAAGTCCAAAAAGGCAAATTTCTCACATTTACTTAAGCTTGAAAATAGGCCATCATGGGCCAAAATAGTCTAACATTCATGAGAAGGCCCAGGGAACACATCAAACATCTTGGGAGGGACCAATGTAAGTTGTAAAAACTTACGGAACTAGCATGGGACTTTCGGTTTGAAAACTAAGTCGAAAAAGCCACTTTTTTCACACTTAAACTTGAAAATAGGCCATCGGGCGCCAAAATAGTGTAACAGTCATGAGAAGGCTTGGGGAACACCTCAAACACCTCAGGAGGGAGTAATATAAGTTGTGGAAGCTTACGGATCTATCACGGGATTCCCGGTTTGAAAGCAAAGTCAAAAAATGCACTTTTCAAACACTTAAGCTTGAAAATAGGCCATCGGGGGCCGAAATCGTGTAACAGTCATGAGAAGGCCCAGGGAACAACTCCAACACCTTAATGCAACTTTTCAAAACTTATGGAATTGGCACGGGACTCCCGATTTCAAAACTAAGTCAAAACATGCACGTTTCTAATAGTTAATTTTTAACATTGGACATCGGGAGCCAAAATCGTGCAACAGTCATGAGAAGGCCCGAAGAACACCTCAAATACCTCAGGAGGGACCAATGCAAGTTGTGGAAACATACGGAACTAGCACGAGACTTTCGTTTTGAAAACTAAGTCCAAAAAGGTATTTTTCTCACACTTAAGCTTTAAAATAGGCCATCGGGGGCCAAAATCATGTAACAGTCACGAGAAGTCCTAGGGAACAGCTCAAACCCCTCGGGAGGGACCAATGTAAGTTTTGAAAACTTACGGAACTAGCTCGGGACCCCCGGTTTGAAAACTAAGTCAAAAAATGCACTTTTCAAATACTTCAGCTTGAAAATAGGCCATTGGAGGCCAAAATCGTGTAACAGTCATGAGAATGACCACGGAACACCTCCAACACCTCAAGAGGGACTAATGTAAGTTGTGGAAAATTACGGAACTAGCACGGGACTCCTGATTTGAAAACTAAGTTAAAAAATTCACTTTTTCACATTTATGCTTAAAAATAGGCCATCAAGGGCCAAAATTTTGTAACAATCATGAGAAGGCCTGGAGAACACCACCAATAACTCAGGAGGGACCAATGTAAGTTTTGAAAACTTACGGAACTAGCACGGGTCTTCTAGTTTGAAAACTAAGTCGAAAAAGTCACTTTTTTCACACTTAAGTTTGAAAATATTCCATCGGGGGCCAAAATCGTGTAACAGTCACGAGAAGGACCGGGGAACACCTCAAACACCTCGGTAGGGACCAATGTAAGTTGTTGAAATTTATGGAACTAGCACGGAACTGCCGATTTGAAAACTAAGTCGAAAAAGATAATTTTTTCACACTTAAGCTTGAAAATAGACCATCGGGGGCGAAAAACGTGTAACAGTCACGAGAAGGCCCAGGAAACACCTGAAACACCTCGAACACCTCGAGAGGGACCAATGTATGTTGCGGAAACCTTATGGAACCAGCACGTGACTTCTGGTTTGAAGACTATGTCGAAAAAGGCATTTTTTTCACACTTAAGCTTGAAAATAGGCCATCGGGGTCCAAAATCCTGTAACAATCACGAGAAGGCCCAAGGAACACCTCAAACTCGGGAGGGACCAATGTAAGTTGTGGAAACTTACGAAACTTGCACGGGACTCCCAGTTTGAAAACTATGTCAATAAATGTACTTTTTTCATACTTAAGTTTGAAAATAGTCCATCAGGGGCCAAAATCTTGTAACAATTATGAGAAGGCCCAGGGAACCCCTCAAACACCTTGGGGGGGAATAATGTAAGTTATGAAAACTTACGAAACTAGCCTGGGACTCTCGGTTTGAAAACTAAGTCAAAAAATGCACTTTTTTCACACTTAGGCTTGAAAATAGGCCATCTGGGGCCAAAATTGTGTAACAGTCACGAGAAGGCCCAAGCAACACCTTAGACACCTCGAGAGGGACCAATGCAAATTGTGGAAACTTACAAAGCTAGTACGGGACTCCCGATTTGAAAAATGAACTTTTTTTACACTTAATCTTGAAAATAGGCTGTCGTGGGCCAAAATTGTGTAACAGTCACGAGAAGGCCGAGGAACACCTTAAACACCTCGAGAGAAACCAATGTAAGTTGTAGAAACTTACAGAACTAGCTTGAGACTCCCGGTTTGAAAACTATGTAAAGAAATGTACTTTTCTAACACTTAAGCTTGAAAATAGGCTATCGGGAGCCAAAATCGTGTAACAGTCATGAGAAGTCCCGAGGAACTCCTTAAACACCTCAAGAGAGACCAATGTAAGTTATGGGAACTTACAAAACTGGCTCGAGACTCCTGGTTTGAAAACTAAATCGAAAGAAGTACTTTTCTCACACTTAAGCTTAAAAATAGGCCATCGGGGGCTAAAATCGTGTAACAGTCACGAGAAGGCCCGGTGAACACCTCAAATATCTCAGGAGGGTCCAATATAGGTTGTGGAAACTTACAAAACTAGCATGAGACTCCCGGTTTGAAAACTATGCATAGAAATGCACTTTTTAAACATTTAACCATGAAAATAGGCCATCGGGGACCAAACTCGTATAATAGTCGCAAGAAGGCCCAGCGAACACCTCCACCACCTCGGGAGGGACCAATGTAAGTTGTGGAAACTTAAGAAAATATCACGGGACTCCTGGTTTGAAAACTAAGTCAAAAAATGCACTTTTCGAACACTTAAGAATGAAAATAGGCCATCGGGGGCCAAAATCGTGTAACAGTCACGAGAAGGACCGAGGAACACCTCAAACACCTCAGGAGGGATCAATATAAGTTGTGGAAACTTACGGAACTAGCACGACATTCCTGGTTTGAAAACTATGTAAAGAAATGCACTTTTCTAACACTTAAGCTTGAAAATAGGCCATTGCGAGCCAAAATCGTGTAACAGTCATGAGAAGTCATGGACAACACCTCAAACACCTCTGGAGGGACCAATGTAAATTGTGGAAACTTACGAAATTTGCACAAGACTCCCGGTTTGAAAACTAAGTCAAAAAAAGCACTTTACTAACACTTAAGCTTGAAAATAGGCCATTGTGGGCCAAAATCGTGTAACAGTGATGAGAAGGCCTGGAGAACACCTCCAACACCTTGGGAAGGACCATTGTAAGTTGTGAAAACTTAAGGAATTGGCATGGGACTCCCAGTTTGAAAACTATGTAAAGATATGCCCTTTTCTAACACTTAAGGTTGAAAATAGGCCATCGGGGGCCAAAATCGTGTAACAGTCATGAGATGGCCCGAGCAGCATCTCAAACACCTCAGGAAGGACCAATATAAGTTGTGGAAACTAATGGAACTAGCATGGGACTCCCAGTTTAAAAACTATGTAAAGAAATGCCATTTTCTAACACTTAAGGTTGAATATAAGCCATCAGGGCCAAACTTGTGTAACAGTCATGAGAAGGCCTGGGGAACACCTCCAACACCTCTAGAGGGACCAATGTAACTTGTAGAAACTTACGGAACTTGCACAGGACTCCTGGTGTGAAAACTAAGTCAAAAAAGACACTTTACTAACACTTAAGCTTAAAAATAGGCCACCGGGGGCCAAAATCGTGTAACAGTGATGAGAAGGCCTGGAGAACAACCCCAACACCTCGGGAGGGACCATTGTAAGTTGTGAAAACTTACAAAACTGGCACAGGACTCCCGATTTGAAAACCAAGTCTAAACATGCACGTTTCTAACAGTTATGCTTGAAAATTGGACTTTTTCAGAGTCTAAAAATGCACTTTTTTTCACACTTAACCTTGAAAATAGGTCATCGGGTGACGAAATCGATTTACAGTCACGAGAAGTCCCGGAGAACACCTCAAACACTTCGGGATGGACCAATGTAAGCTAACTGCCACGGGACTCCCGGTTTGAAAACTAAACTAAAACACGCACTTTTTTCACAATTAAGGTTGAAAATAGGCCATCGAGGGCCAAAATCAAGTAACAGTCACGAGAAGGCTCAGGAAACGCCTCAAATACCTCAAGATGGACTAATGTATGTTGTAGAAATTTACGGAACTAGCACGGGACTCACAGTTTCAAAACTAAATCAAAATATGCATTTTTTTCACACTTAAGCTTGAAAATAGGCCATCGGGGGCCAAAATTGTGTAACAGTCTCGAGTAGGTGTGGGGAACACCTCAAACACCTCAAGAGGGACTAATGTAAGTTGTGGAAACTTACAGAGCTAGCATGGGACTCCCGGTTTGAAAACTAAGACAAAAAGGCACCTTTTTCACACTTAAGATTGAAAATAGTCCATCAGGGGCCAAAATCGTGTAACAGTCACGAGAAGGCCCAGGGAACACCTCAAACACCTTGGGAAGGACCAATGTAAGTTGTGGAAACTTATGGAACTGGCACGAGATTCCGGTTTGAAAACTAAGTCAAAAAATGCACTTTTTCCACACTTAAGGTTGAAAATAGACGGAGGCCAACATCGTGTAACAGTCATAAGAAGGCCTGGGGAACACCTCAAAAAAAAACATCGGGAGTGACCAATATAAGTTGTGAAAGCTTACGGAACTAGCACGGGACTCCCGATTTGAAAACTAAGTCCAAAAAGGCAATTTTCTCACACTTAAGCTTGAAAATAGGCCATCAGGGGCCAAAATCGTGTAACAGTCCCGAAAAGGCCTAGAGAACACAACAAATAACTCGGGAGGCACCAATGTAAGTTGTGGAAACTTACGGAACTAGCACGGGACTTCCGGTTTGAAAACTAAGTCGAGAAAGACACTTTTTTCACACTTAAGCTTGAAAATAGGTCATCGGGTGTCAAAATCGTGAAACAATCACGAGAAGGCCCAAGGAACACTCGAACACCTTGGAGGGACCAATGTAATTTGTGGAAACTTATAGAACTAGCACGGGACTCCCGGTTTGAAAACAATGTCAAAAAATGCAGTTTTTCACACTTAAGCTTGTAAATAGGTTATCGGGGGCCAAAATCATGTAGCAGTCACGAGAATCTCTGGGGAACACCTCAAACACCTCAAGAGTGACCAATGCAAGTTGTGGAAACTTACAGAACTTCAACAGGACTCTCGGTTTGAAAATTAAGTCAAAAAATGCACTTTTTTCACACTTAATCGTGAAAATAGGCCATCGGGGGCCAAACTAGTGTAACAATCACGAGAAGGTCGGGGGAACAGCTCAAACACCTCGAGAGCGACCAACATAAGTTATGGCAACTTACCAAACTAGCACGGGACTCCCGGTTTGAAAACTATGTTGAAAAAGTCGTTTTTCTCACACTTAAGCTTAAAAATAGGATATTGGGGGCCTAGTTTTCAAATCGGGAGTCCCGTGCCTGTTTGTTAAGTTTTCACAACTCAAACTGGTCCCTCCAAAGATGTTCGAGGTGTTTCCCGAGCCTTCTCGTGATTGTTACATGATTCCGGCCCGCTGAGGCCTATTTTCAAGCTTAAGTGTGAAAAAAATATCTTTTTTGACCTAGTTTTCAAACCGAAAGTCCCGTGCTAGTTCCGTAAGTTTTCAAAACTTACATTGGTTTCTCCCGAGGTGTTGGAGGTGTTCCACAGGCCTTCTCGGGACTGTTATTGGATTTTTGGCCCCTGATGGCCTATTTTCAAACATAAGTGTTTAGGAAGTGCATTTTTTGACTTAGATTTCAAACCGGGAGTCCTATGCGAGTTCTGTAAGTTCCACAACTCACATTGGTCCCTCCCTAGGTGTTTGAGGTGTTCTCCGGACCTTGTCTTGATTCTCACACGATCTTGGCCCCCGATGGACTATTTTCAAGCTTAGGTGCGAGAAAAGTGCTGTTTCTAACTTAGTTTTCAAACTGGGAGTCCCGTGCTAGTTCCATAAGTTTTCACAACTTACAGTGGTCCCTCCCGAGGTGTTTGACGTATTCCCCGGGCCTACTCATGACTGTTACACGATTTTGGCCACCGACGGCTTATTTTCCAGCCTAAGTGTGAAAAAAGTGCATTTTTTGATTTAGTTCTCAAACCGAGAGTCCCGTGCTAGTTCCGTAAGTCTCCGCAACTTACCTTGGACCCTCTCGAGGTGTTTGGGGCATTTCTCGGTCCTTCTCGTGACTGTTACACGGTTTTGGCCCCCTGGTGTCCTATTTCCAAGCTTAAGTGTGGAAAAAGTGTCTCTTTCCAACTTAATTTTCAAACAGGGACTCCCTGTGCTAGTTCCGTAAGTTTTTACAACTCACGTTGGTCACTCCTGAGGTGTTAGATGCGATCCCGGCCCTTCTTGTGATTGTTACATGATTTTGGCCCCCCGATGGCCTACTTCCATGCTTAAGTGTTAGAAAATTGTATTTTTTGACCTAGTTTTCAAATCGAGAGTCTTGTGCCTATTCGTTAAGTTTTCACAACTCAAATTGGTCCCTCCTGAGATGTTCGAGGTGTTCCCCAGGCCTTCTCGTGATTATTACACGATTTCGGCGCGCCGAGGCCTAGTTTCAAGCTGAAGTGTGAAAAAAGTACCTTTTTCGACCTAGTTTTCAAACCGGAAGTCCAGCTCTAGTTCCGTAAGTTTCCACAAGTTACATTAGTTTCTCCCAAGGTGTTGGAGGTGTTCCACGGGCCTTCTCGGGACTGTTATAGATTTTTTTGGCCCCGATGGCCTATTTTCAAACTTAAGTGTTTAGGAAGTGCATTTTTTGACTTAGTTTCCAAACCGGGAGTCCCGTGCGAGTTCCGTAAGTTTTCACATCTCACGTTGGTCCCTCCCTAGGTGTTTGAGGTGTTCCTCGGACCTTCTCTTGACTGTCACACGATTTTGGCCCCCCAATGGACTATTTTCAAGCTTAGGTGCGAGAAAAGTGTCGTTTCGAACTTAGTTTTCAAACCGGGAGTCCCGTGCTAGTTTTGTAAGTGTTCAACACTTACCTTGGACCCTCTCAGGGTGTTTGACGTGTTTCCCGGGCCTTCTCGTGACTGTTACACAATTTTGGCCCCCGACGGCTTATTCTCGAGCTTAAGTGTGAAAAAAGTGCATTTTTTGATTTAGTTCTCAAACCGAGAGTCCCGTGCTAGTTCCGTAAGTCTCCGCAACATACCTTGGACCCTCCCGAGGTGTTTGGGGCATTTCCCGGTCGTTCTCGTGACTGTGACACGGTTTTGGCCCCCCCCGGTGTCCTATTTCCAAGTTTAAATGTGGAAAACGTGTCTCTTTCCAACTTTGTTTTCAAACCGGGAGTCCCCGTGCTAGTTCCGTAAGTTTTCACAGCTCGCGTTGGTCACTCTCAAGGTGTTTGAGGTGTTCCCGGCCCTTCTTGCAACTGTTACATGATTTTGGCCCCCCGATGGCCTACTTCCAAGCTTAAGTGTTAGAAAAGTGTATTTTCTGACCTAGTTTTCAAATCGAGAGTCTCGTGCCTGTTCGTTAAGTTTTCACAACTCAAATTGGTCCCTCCTGAGATGTTCGAGGTGTTCCCCGGGCCTTATTGTGATTGTTACACGATTTCAGCCCGTTGAGGCCTGTTTTCAAAGCTTAAGTGTGAAAAAAGTACCTTTTTGACCTAGTTTTCAAACCGGAAGTCTCGCGCTAGTTCCGTAAGTTTTCACAACTTACATTGGTTTCTCTCGAGGTGTTGGAGGTGTTCCACGGGCCTTCTCGGGACTGCTACAGGATTTTTTTGGTCCCTGATGGCCAATTTTCAAACTTAAGTGTTTAGGAAGTGCATTTTTTGACGTAGTTTTCAAACCGGGAGTCCCATGCAAGTTCCGTAAGTTTCCAGAACTCACGTTGGTCCGTCCCTAGGTGTTTGAGGTGTTCCTCGGATCTTCTCTTGACTGTCACACGATTTTGGCCCCCTGATGGACTATTTTCAAGCTTAGGTGCGAGGAAAGTGCCGTTTCGGACTTAGTTTTCAAACCGGGAGTCCCGTGCTAGTTTCGTAAGTTTTCACAACTTACATCGGTCCCTCCCGAGGTGTTTGACATGCTCATCGGGCCTTCTCGTGGCTGTTACACGATTTTGGCCACCGACGGCTTATTCTCGAGCTTAAGTGTGAAAAAAGTGTATTTTTTTATTTAGTTCTCAAACCGAGAGTCCCGTGCTAGTTCTATAAGTCTCCGCAACTTACCTTGGACCCTCCCAAGGTGTTTGGGGCATTTCACGATCCTTCTCGTGACTGTGACACGGTTTTGGCTCCCCCACCCCCGGTGTCCTATTTCCGAGCTTAAGTGTGGAAAAAGTGTCTCTTTCCAACTTAGTTTTCAAACCAGGAGTCCTTGTGCTAGTTCCGTAAGTTTCCACAGCTCGCGTTGGTCACTCCCGAGGTATTTGAGGTGTTCCAGGCCCTTCTTGCGACTGTTACCTGATTTTGGCCCCTCGATGGCCTACTTCCAAGCTTAAGTGTTAGAAAAGTGTATTTTCTGACCTAGTTTTCAAATCGGGAGTCCCGTGCCTATTCGTTAGTTTTCACAACTCAAATTGGTCCCTCCTAAGATGTTCAAGGTATTCCCTAGGCCTTCTCGTGATTGTTACACGATTTCGGCCCGTCGAGGCCTGTTTTCAAAGCTTAAGTGTGAAAAAAGTACCTTTCCGACCTAGTTTTCAAACCGGAAGTCCCGCGCTAGTTCCGTAAGTTTTCATAACTTACATTGGTTTCTCTTGAGGTGTTGGAGGTGTTCCATGGGCCTTCTCGGGACTGTTACAGAATTTTTTTTGCCCCCGATGGCCTATTTTCAAACTTAAGTGTTTAGGAAGTGCATTTTTGACTTAGCTTCCAAACCGGGAGTCCCATGGGAGTTCCGTAAGTTTCCAGAACTCATGTTGGTCCCTCCCTAGGTGTTTGAGGTGTTTCCTGGACCTTCTCTTGACTGTCACACGATTTTGGCCCCCCGATGGACAATTTTCAAGCTTAGGTGCGAGGAAAGTGCCATTTCAGACTTAGTTTTCAAACCGAGAGTCCTGTGCTAGTTCCGTAAGTTTTCACAACTTACATCGGTCCCTCTCAGGGTGTTTGACGTGTTCCCCAGGCTTTCTCGTGATTGTTACACGATTTTGGCCCCGACGGCTTATTCTCGAGCTTAAGTGTGAAAAAAGTGCATTTTTTGATTTAGTTCTCAAACCGAGAGTCCCGCGCTAGTTCCGTAAATCTCCGCAACTTACCTTGGACCCTCCCGAGGTGTTTGGGGCATTTTCTGGTCCTTCTCGTGACTGTGACACGGCTTTGGCCCCCCACCCCTCGGTGTCCTATTTCCAAGCTTAAGTGTGGAAAAAGTGTCTCTTTCTAACTTAGTTTTCAAACCGGGAGTCCCCGTGCTAGTTCCGTAAGTTTTGACAGCTTGCGTTGGTCACTCCTGAGGTGTTTGAGGTGTTCTCGGCCCTTCTTGCGACTGTTACATGATTTTGGATCCCCGATGGCCTACTTCCAAGCTTAAGTGTTAAAAAAGTGTATTTTCCGACCTAGTTTTCAAATCAGGAGTCCCGTGCCTGTTCGTTAAGTTTTCACAACTCAAATTGGTCCCTCCTGAGATGTTCGAGGTGTTCCCCGAGCCTTCTCGTGATTGTTACACGATCTCGGCCGGTCAAGGCCTGTTTTCAAAGCTTAAGTGTGAAAAAAGTACCCTTTCTGACCTAGTTTTCAAACCGGAAGTCCCGCGCTAGTTCCGTAAGTTTTCACAACTTACATTGGTTTCTCTCGAGTTGTTGGAGATGTTCCACGGGCCTTCTCGGGACTGTTACAGGATTTTTTTGGCCCCCGATGGCCTATTTTCAAACTTAAGTGTTTAAAAAGTGCATTTTTTGACTTAGTTTCCAAACCGGGAGTCCTATGCGAGTTCCGTAAGTTTCCAGAACTCACGTTGGTCCCTCCCTAGGTGTTTAAGGTGTTCCCCAGACCTTCGCTTGACTGTCACACGATTTTGGCCCCCCGATGGACTATTTTCAAGCTTGGGTGCGAGGAAAGTGCCGTTTCGGACTTAGTTTTCAAACCGGGATCCGTAAGTTTTCACAACTTACATTGGTCCCTTCCGGGGTGTTTGACGTGTTCCCCGGGCCTTCTCGTGACTGTTAAATGACTTTGGCCCTCGACGGCTTATTCTCGAGTTGAAGTGTGAAAAAAGTGCATTTTTTGAGCGAATGAGTCCTCGCTCGAGCGAACCCTCTGTTTTGGCAAGCTCGCTTGAGCGAAGAAAGCCTCGCTCGAGCGAGACCCCTGTTTTCAGCAAGTTTTGCAAAATATTTTCTAAAGTATTTTTGCATCCTCATTCCATCCTAGGCATTCCTAGGCCATGTTTAAGACTTTATAGTGAGGATTAAATGGTAGAAACACACTAAGAACCAACGACGTAAGTTTTGTATAATTAGATCGTGTGTTTCAAGTGTGTGTCTGTTATGTGCTATGTAGGTCACGTGCCGCGTCCTGTTTGACCTATCTGCTTCGTCTGTCTGATTCAAGATCAACTGTGAGTAATAACTTAGTAAAGTTATGTTCAACTATATCTACTTTTTGTGTGATGAAACAAGATCTGTTTTCTGAAATGATATTTCTGTATGAATTAATGGTTGTCCAACGTTTTCTGAAATGTATTCGTGACATTCTTAGCCTCAAATATGTTATGTTTCGTCCCTTTATGGGCCAACTGTACGTCTCATGAGCCAACTGTTTATGGATCCTTACATCCCTTTATGGGCCAACTGTACGTCTCATGAGCCAACTGTATCGTCTCCGTGCACGTGAGTCAACTGTTTGCCTTTATGGCCGTCCCTTTATGGGTCAACTGTATCTGTGAGAGCTAATGAATGTATCACGTATGCTTATGCATGACTAATGCTTTCTGAATATGATCTGGACAAATATGATTTTGATATGAACTAAATTATGATTTCTGAATCTGTATGGACTCATTCATCGAAACCCCTTTACTCTGTTATTGTTCATTGGGCTTTCGCTCATAGTTTACTATATATATGTAGGTGAGCTGGCGTATGACCAGGGCCAGAATTGACGGCCTTCATCTCTGTTTTTGGTCAGCCAACTATTGTGCCTCCCGAGGAGGTTCCGATCGAAGTCTAATGCCTTGCTATTTTTGTTATCATGCTAGTCTCTGTATATGTTTTGCTAAGTCAGGTCTTGGGAAGTACATTCTGTAAATACCTTTGTACATATTGGTGTACTTTGACTGGCATGTTTATGTATATAAATAAATTTTAAATCTTCGGTCCCATGTACGTTATCACAGCTCATTGGACCTTGTCTATTATGTATTAATGCTTCCGTAGCCCCTTATTAATTGCTAATCTGTACAGAGGCCTTTGGTAATCTACGGATTACTAGCCGGTTATGGTGCTAAACCTACAGGGGCGGGTTTGGGTCGTGACAATAAGTTTGGACCATGCAAGAGAAATGTTGATCTATTTGAGGATTAGATCATGATTTTGAATAATTAGCCTCACATTGGTTGTATTCTTATATTATGTAGTGCCTCTCCATGTTTTGTACCAAAAATGTGAGTTTTGAACCTTTGAACATGGAGTTTGAACTTGAAGAACAATTCTGGAAAACCCAGAATTTGGCATGTCCGCTCGAGCGGGGAAAGCGTCGCTCGAGCGTGAAATGCGAGCTCCCAAAATTTTTGCAGACATTGATATCCGCTCAAGCGGGGACATTCACGCTCGAGCGGGGAGCCATGTAGTGTGACTTTCAGCTCGAGCGTAAAAATGAGGCAACTAGTACTTTTGCAGACCTTGAGGGTCCGCTCGAGCGGCGGAACCCACGCTTGAGCAGGGACCCCTGTTTCAGAAATTTTGTAAAGGTGTTCTGTGTTTCATTTTCCGTTCTCTTTCATTTCTAAGCACTCTTAGGCATGCATTGAACATCATAAATGAGTTAAAAGGATAAGAAAGAAGCCTAATAGGGATGTATGAATTAAGAATGGATTAAATCGTTGTGACCCGTTATGTTTATGAAATGTGTAGGTTCAAGCACGAGGGCAAGCACGAGGGCAAATCATCCAGCCGATCACTGTGAGTAATATCTTAATAAAGATATTTTGAAGTATGTTATTTGTCCAATTGCTTATTTCCATACAAGTCCTATAAGCTTGTTAATTTGAATTGTGGACAAATGTTTGCTATGCCATATGGTTGGGCCAAAGGCCGTTGGATACAAATGATTGGGCCGAAGGCCGTTTGATATGAATGAATGAATGGGCCGAAGGCCGTTTGATGAATGAATGGGCCAGAGGCCGTTGGACATGAATGAATGGGCCAAAGGCCGTTTGACATGAATGATTGGGCCAAAGGCCGTTGGATATACATGAATGAATTAGGCTCAAGGTCGTTTGCTAAGGAACGAAGTGGGCCAAAGGCCGTTTGATATGTTCAGGCTTGAATCGCCTAATGTACCAAAATAATGCACTAAATAGAATTCTACATGGGCCCAAGGCCATTGGATATATGTGAATCTCATTTGCGTATCTTCTTTATTTGATATTATTCACTGGGCTTTCGCTCACACTCATTTATGTGTATGTAGGTGAGCAAAGAGATGTCTAAACCCAGCCCCGGTGAAGTTTGTGAGAAAGGTCAAGTTTTGGAGAGTCAGCCCTAAATGTCTCACGCATGAGACTTACTTTCGCCTCTTTTGATCTCTTGTTGTAATCTCGTTGTGTTGGCGAAATGTTGGATTACCTTTGTATATAAGTTTTGGTTAGGCTAACTAAGACTTGAATGATCCTGTGTGTGTATAACACTTTTAGTTGATTTCTTTTGGTGTGAGTTATTAATGAATGCAGATATGAGTCATTTGATGTGCCATGTAAGCATGGCTCTATGGACAATTTGCAAGTTTGCTTCCGTTTGGCCCCTTAACTCTGATGAAATATGTTTTGTTTGGTTTGAGGCCGCAGGTAATCCCTTGATTACTGGACGGTTATGACCTTAATCCATAGGGGCGGGTTCGGGTCATGACAACATTATTGTCTACATGGATATTTATAATTGGTTCATTTGTTTATACATAATTATTAAGAAATCAATGAAAACAAATAACATATTGTCATAGAGAAATGCTATATATGACTAATTATTTATCATTATTTTGTGTCACCGTTTATATGGATACTTATGATTATAAGTATCCATATTCTCTTATTTGAAGATGATTATTACCAGATTAATGCAAACAAATGACATCTTTGCAAGTAGGTTGGTGACATAAAAAGATAATATAAACATGTGATACATAATCGCCTAATATATTATCATGTAGCTGGTAATAAAAATAGTGAATCCTATTTTTGAAATTGTTATTAGTGCCACATCATTCAAATAAAAACTTTTGAATAAAAAATTCATAAGAGTAAGATATTGGTGTTGTTTAGGTCCATGAGACCCACCACAGGTTTCGTTTATAGAATTTAAACTATTCATTTTATTAGGCACTTCATCTATTTCATTCATACAAAAATTAAGTCGATCTAATAATCATAGCCTATTTAATTTATTGCTTTTGTCACCAAAAAAATTATATTATTTATTTTTTAAAAACACAATTGTCATTCTTTTTTTCTTTTTCTTTTTTTGTGACACATTTGATAAATTGAATATATTATGATTATCGGATCGATCTAACTTTTTTTTATGAATAAAATATGTGAAATGTCTGATAAAATGAAATATTCAAATTATTGAAATGAAGCCAAACCCCATGGTCAATTCCACGCACCTACACAGTGTCCACCGATCCATATTATTTGGACATGAGGGAATCCTTCTCCTTTGGTATTATACAGGTCACATTAATAGGGTATTCAATTTTAATAGATCGGATATTTTTTCAAGTGATGCACAACCATATGCCTGTACTTCCAATAAGTTCAGAGGAAGATCTAAGATAGATTGAAGACTTATGCAGTTATTCAACTTAAGGTCTTCTAGCTTGGATAGATGACTGAAGCCATATGGTAGGTTACAAAAATTGTTTCCGCTTAAATCCAACACTCGCAATGAGGATAAACTCCTAAGATCAGCTGGAAAATCTCCTTCAAACAGATTATGATCACTGAGATGTAGCTATGTTAAGGAACACAAACCTGAAACAAATTATGGTAAAAATCTTAGGGAGTCAACATTTTTTCTTGGTAAAACCCAAGATGAAATGAGAGACAACCAGGATTCAGTTGTCAATTGCCTATTACATCCCTTCAACGATAACCTCCTAAGATTCTTCAGTAATCCAATAGAGAAAGGTAGTTGTTTAATGGTTGTTCTATCTGCAAGAAGCTCTATGAAGCTTTCCATATGTCCCAAGTGCTCTGGAAACTCCTCTAGTTTTGCACAACCAGTGAGATTTAGATGTTTAATAGACTTTAACTTGCAGATACTACCTAGAAAATACCTGAGGTTCATGCAATATTTCAAATTCAAGTGAACAAGTTTAAATAGAAGCCCAATTGATTCATGGAGCTCCATTAAACCTATACAACTTTCAAGCAGTAACTCCTTGAGCATCAGTAGTGCGCAGAAGATGGGACTCTTTGTTAGGCATTTGGAATTACTGAGATTTAGAATTTTCAAGCTCTTGAACTGCTGTTAAAATAATATATATATATAATTGTTTTTTTCATCATCATCCACTACATAATTTATCCAAATCCCAAACAACAATAAATTTGCTAAGAATGACATACCCTGCCATTTATCCGGAGTGTTTTAAATATGGTGAATTACATGTCTAAAATAACAAGTTTCTCTGGATGAAAACTGGATGGTAAATTCTCCAATGGGCAGTTATGCCAACAAAGCCACCTTAACTTTACAAATAGATCTTCAAAATTTCCACTGAGGTGCACATAATTTATTTAAAGCAGTCTTAGCTTATGCATCCCAACAAATGCTTTATTACTCCGTTGTATCTTCTTTAACATGGGTAAGGTTAGGATCACACCTTCAACTGCTTTTGTTCCCTAATATAGTAATATTTAAAAAACAAAATGGAAAATTAAAAGAAAGAAGGATTATTAAATAACTGAAATTAGCATTTCAAGCCGAAAACTAACTCACAAGAAAGAATTAAGATTCGACTCGTACCTTGTTTTTTTCAAGTACATAGCATACATCTTCATGAAACCACAATCTACTGCGCTTTTCAGGCTCCTTCAAATATTTTTCACGAATAATTTCCCTCCCCATATCCCTAAGTAGATCATGCATCTGCAAGTCATTTTCTTTCACTAATTCTCAGTAAACATCTACTAACCAAAACACTAATTCCATTTTGAGCAAAGAAACCACAACTATTCAATATAGTAATGACATAGTCTTTGTCCGATCCAATGAAAAAGCATGCAATATCAAGGAAGATATCCTTCATTCTGTCATTATCTAGCGAGTCAAAACTTATCCTAAGTTTTTTTTGAATTTGATGATGAGGAATTTGTTGTAATTCATCAAGTGCACTTTTCCATTCTAGGATGTTTCTTCCAAACAAATAAGAACCCAAAATTTCAAGAGCTAGTGGAAGCCCTCTAGCATAACTTACTATATCATTTGCAAGCTCTGCAAAATTTTCTAATGGATTTGTTTCTCTGAAAGCATGCCAACTGAAAAGCTGCAGAGACTTTGTGTGATTTAATTCCTCAGGTATATATCTTTCATCAACTTTCAATCCCTTCAACAAGTGCTCATCTCTAGTTGTTATGATGATTCTACTTCCTGGACCAAACCAATCACGATTTCTTGCCAAGGTATTTAATTGACTTGATTGATCCACATTATCAAGAACAATGAGAACCTTTTTAGAATGGAGCCTTTCTTTCATCAAATTAAGTCCTCTGTCAACACTGCCAATCTTTAGATTCTTTGTCCCTAATAATTCAAAAAGAAGTTCTTACAATTGAACTAGGCCATTGAGTTTTCCTACAACTTCTCTAACATTTGCAAGAAAACAACTTCCTTTAGATTGGAGGAAAATATGGTTATACACAACTTTTGCAACGGTTGTTTTTCCTATTCCACTCAAGCCGTATATCCCAATCATGCGAACATCATTTGATCTAATGCTCAACATCAAATTTATGTGTTCAACACGAGAATCTATTCCAACTAGGTGCATAGCAACATTTAGGAATGTATGTTTCAATTCACATAAAACCTCTTTAACAATATTTTGGATGAACTTTGCTTCATACCTGTCAATTTTGATCCAAATTAAAAGTAAAGCAAATGTATATTACAAAAACACAAAACCTTACAAACCCCACTTCCAATATGTAGTTAATAAATGTAAAATTCAAAACATCTTGAACTTACAAAGTGAACTAACTATACTTGATTTTTTTTCTTTTTAAATATTAAAAACAATAAGGATAGGATTTTCTAGTCAAAGATAAAAATTGATAGCAACAGCAGTAGCAAAATTAAAAGGATGTTAAAAATTACCCATTAGCAACATTTTGCAAATCCCAACCTGATAAATTAGCAGATTCAGAGAGGGCAGCTTTCCTCACCTCCACCTTCACCATCTCATCCACGTAACACTTTTCATGTCTTCAAAATGCTTCTCCAAAACACCCAATTTGGTGCCGTACATCAGATGGATTGACATAGTAGAATAGTGGGAGAATTAATTGTCCAAGTGTTTTTTTGCTGTTAAAATGGTTGAAAGAGAAATGAGAACTGTGTATCTGTATTATATAGAATGAATTGAATACAATAGGAGAGCCTGTATTTATAACCAGATAAGTATAGAAAGAGATAGAGATACAAGGAGAGAGAGGAGAGAGAGAGAGAGAGAGAGAGAGAGAGAGAGAGAGAAAGAGATAAACTATATCTACAATACAAGGAGATAAATAATGATCTTCACGAGCTCATCAAGGCATCATCTGGAAGAAGCATAGTTTGTTGAGAAAACAACGATGGAGATCCTTGATTTTTTGATTAATTTTAGCAAGGCCAAAGAAATGTCATGTCCTCTTGGGAGTTCATCATCGTCCATGAAGGTATGAATTCCAACTTGAACCAAAGCCTCGTAGAGGTGATTAGTAAAGTTTTTGTGGGTATCTTCACCTCTGAAACTCAAGAACACGTCATAGCTCCAGCAAGGTTGTATCAAAGATGATGAAGAAGTAAAACGAGAAGAGCCATATAGGGTTCTTGTAGTAGCCATGGATCAACCCAAGATTAGAGATCAAATGAATTGTATGGAGGAATATGAGTGAGTGAGTGGTGACTTTGCAAAAGGTAAGAACCTAATTGCAAGCACTCAGGTGATTCAATTTTTATTAATTCAGTACATTTAATTAAAATTTTAAAATTTTAATTTCTATTATATCTTAATGTAAATTTATTAATAAAGATAATAGACATTAAATTCTCAATAATTTTTTTTCCTCATAATACACTCAAACTACTTCTATTAAAAATTTTATATTCAACACACTTTATCTTCTAAGTTTCAATTTTTATTTTATTTTTTTCATTTTCTTCTTTATTTCAGAACTCCAATTTACCCTACCAAAACTCACTATTAAAACTTCAATCCACTCCACTAACACTCACAATAATCATTAATATCAATGATTTTGGAGTGGATTCCGACAACAAAATACCACCGTTTTGGTGGGTTTAATTTGTATATATAAATAATAATAATAAAAATCAATGGAAGCAATGGCTTCATTCACTACTTCACTTTTCCATCTCAACCCATTTTGTTTCTCAAACTTTCAATCATGACATCCATGACAAAATTATCGTAAGGTGAGTTGCCATTATTACCTTGTAATCATCTGTCACAACCCAAACGCACCCTTATGGGTTTAGCACCGTAACCGGCCAATAATCCAAGATTACCGAAGGCCTGCTTAACAGTAATACAGTAATACAGAGAATAGGGACTGGCGGAAGCCAAAACAGTAATTAAAAGATATCCAATGAGCTGTGACAGTCTATATGTAAAAAGACTTTTCATAATATATATATACATTCAGAACAGAGACAGTAAGTACATACATCATTTACAAATATACAGGTTAGGGTCCACATCCCTACCATAACAGTACAGTAACAGTATCATTCAGTCTATACAGTATTACAAAACCGGTACAAAAAGGAAGAAAACTAAAACACCCCAAAACAGCCCTAACTTGAAGGACTTGGAACCTCACAGTGAGGCACGGTGGTTGGCTTTACAAAAAGAGAGCTTATCCCGACACCCCTAGCAACGGTCCGGTGCCTGTACACCTACATATATATATGAGCAGTGAGCTAAAGCCCAGTGAATAACATAATGCATAAAGAGGTTAAGAATGAATGTCCTTTCAGTATTGAAAACAGTCAATTGAATCAGTATATCGATTATTCAGTCATAGCAGTCATATGTGGTACATCCAATAGCAAAACAGTACAGTAGGTCTAAACGGACCGAACAGTCAGTTGATGGCCATCATATCAGTAAACAGTAGTGGTTCCAACATGGGAACCAACAGAGATCTTTGTGACAGTAGTAGTACAGTACAGTAACAGTAAATTGCTATGGATGCCACGAATACAGTTTGCAATTAGGACAAACATTCATTTAGTAAACAGTGATATTTCATAAAGCAGTTCAGTCATTCATTCAGAAAGTAATTTCGATTGAACGTATCTTTACAACATTGTTACTCACAGAGTTCTGGGCTACAGATAAGCTAGTATGCGTCTTCGGATGCCAACCCTACACAGTTACAGGATGAACACACACTAAGTTACACATTCGGGAATCAAAGACTTAGTCCCTACTTGACTCGGTGTGGTTCTACATCAATATCTTCATTACGATGCTTTAAACTAGGCCTAGGAATGCCTCGGATGGAATGAGGATGCAAAGATGCACTTTGAAAATATTTTCAAGATTTTTAGAAAACAGAGGTCCCGCTCGAGCGCGTCTTTCCCCTCTCGAGCGGGCATGCAGACAAAGGTTCCCTGCTCGAGCATCACTTTCCACACTCGAGCGGACTGCAAAATATGGCAAAAGTACTGGATGCACGAAATTCACGCTCGACGGGCGCTCGACCCCCGCTCGAGCGTGTGACTCAGGTCCCCGCTCGAGCGTGCAATCCCCCGCTCGAGCTAACTGTAAAACAATGCAAAGTATTGGGAACACGCATTTCCCGCTCAAGCGTCAATTTCTCCGCTCGAGCGGACTGCATGAACTCAGCATGCACGCTCAAGCGTGGACTTCCCCGCTCGAGCGTGAGTCCAAAATCTGGAATTTCCAAATTTGAACCTCAAGCTCAAAACGAAGTTTTAATGCACCAAAATCAATCCTCTTGGGCTAATTTTCTAGAAAACACTTCAAAACCCGTAATATAACATGATTCAAAGCTCAATTTGTAAAATCAAAGCCCAATGGTGAGCCAATTAAATACCAATTTCAAACCAACTTTCATGAACATGATGTATATGCAACATGCATGAATTGGAACAACTTCAAAGCTTCAAATACGTGCCCTAATGAGCCAATTCTTCTCAAAACATGGTGAATTCATGGATTTCAACAATAATATGGACATGCATGCAATAATTTCCATGAAAACAACTCTAAACTTCAAGATATGCACATGCATGCAAGGAATGAGCTTCAATTCAACAATTTAAGCTAATACATGCCTCTACTCCACAATATAACATGAACCATGCAAAATTACAACTTGAATTCATAACCAAAGGATGAGTATCCTATCTTAGGTCCTTAATTACAAGAATGGAAGCTCAATTTGTGCAAAACTCCTTCAATTCTCTTAATCTCCAAGTAGTTCTCTAGATGAAACCAAGTTTCTTCTCTCTCACTCTCTCCTATGGTTTGTCTCTCAAAATGGGCTGATGAAATGCTGTGGAATCAAATCTCCAAGTGTTGTAGAAAAAGGCCACTAAATGGCAATTTGGTAAATAAAGCCAACTCTTGTAATTTAGCTTATTTAATCTAATTTAAACATACCAAATCACATTTCAATTAAATATACCATAAAATCACATAAATTCCAGTTAGCATAAAACATTAATCAATTTCTAGTTCAGCCGCTGATAAGGCCTTCAATTGGCAGTTTCAAGCATAAAACACAAACAGATAATTTAACAGTCAACAGATATAATTGCATTCAAACTAGCACAATCAATCAATCGATTCAGAATTTCAGTCAGTTAGTCAATTAACATGCTTAATCATATATTAGCACTAATCAGTGGTGTTATCGATAAACAGTGGTGAGGGTTGTCACATCATCAGTGGATGAGTCATAACAAAGTCTACATATTATCTCATTGATATAATCTTTCACATCATGTTTGTTGGACAGTAATCTTTCAATCACTGCTAAACCGATCTACCTTAACGCGACTTGGGTGACATCCCACTCAACCTAACACTGTTTTATCCTCAACTAGCACAAACCCAGGAATATTACTGTTCATATTATTATTATATTAAATTTAAATTATGCCATATATGGTCTCATGAGTTTACTGTAAAGAGGGTGGTGGCCTATTGGTCGCAGCCAACAAGCAAATTTGCTCCTGTATCTGCCTTTCTGTATTTTTGATTAATGTAGCAAAATTCTGCAAACGTATAAGTCTTACAGTCTGTAAATGGAAATTTCAATAGTAAGCCAGTAGTGGTAATGCTATTTATAATAATCTAACAAAGCATTTAATTCAACAAGTGTATCTACAGTTATACATTAAAAAGTGAAGAAATACTTATAATAAGATCTTTAAAGTTTATTATATTGCATAAGAGACGTACAGGAGAAGAAGGAGAGAGAGAGCACACTCTTACAAATAAAGCTTAATTTTCACCCTGCCTTCAACAAGGGTGAGGCATCCCTTATATAGACAAATAAAAGATAAGATAAGATAAGGGTGATGACAGATGGCATGTCCTAGATAGATGGGGTCGATCATCCTTATCCTCAGCTGATATGTGAATGACTCGGCACCTTATCTTTATTGTCCTGTAGTGGACCACTGTATGGACAGCTAACTGATAAAGTTAGATGGTAGACAAAGAATCTGCTTTTAATTTTTCTAAATTTGTCGTTTTGTACCGACGTTGCTATAAAGTGGGATGGGTGGAAGACAAAGGGTTATTCTTCATTGCCTCTTCCTTTCCTGTCTTTATCTTTTTCAATTTTTTCTGAAATGAGACTAGTCAAAGAGTCCCAAAAAACACCCATATTAGGTTCGTTGTTGGCAGGGTCTTGAGATTCACCAGCTAATACTGCAAATTCATTTTCATTTGGATCTGGATCTTCTTCTAGACCATGGCTACTGGTTCCAAAATGCATGCTGATATCATCTCTGGAAAGGGACTGTAAAAATTGTTCTTTCATGAAATCCATACTTTTGACAATTAATTCCTGTTCTGATAATCCTGGATACTTTTGCTTTAATTCTGTCTGGATTTGGACAAAAGGATTTTTAATTATTGGAGTGGTTGGGAGTAATTTTGGAATAGACTCCCAGCAGGCTTTGGTATGAGTTTGAATTTTCTGTAAGATCTCTTGTTGTTGTTTAGGGGTGTCAAGCCCGTTAATCCACCATTTTGTAAGAAAACTCTTTTAAGGTGGGGAACTTTGTTCTGGTAATTACATTGGAAGTCCCATTTCCATATCCATGGAATTCCAAAGCGAATAATAAAATGGACAACAGATTTAGACATTGAAATGTCTTTATATACTGGAAGACGGCTATAGGCAATTTGCCATTCATTAAAAGCTTGTCGGATTGGGTCTGGAAAAATTTCTAACTGGAGCCCAAACTTATCCCACCAAACGAGAAACCAATTGGGGCGATTGTTTTTAAGAACGTCAGCAAGACCATGAAAAAACCAGGAATGGCTCCGTGGAGGATTTTGGTAATAAAATGCATAAATAAATGCATCAATTTAATCCCAATAGTTGTAGCGAGATTCCTTATTACGGATCTCAAGTGTTTTGGTAACATGAGGATGCTTGCCCCAAGCAGCCATAGGTATAATTTTCTAAATTGTGGCTTTACTGTAGTTGATGGGGTTGGCAGTTCGATTGGGATCATCCAAAGTATGTTTGAACTCAATCGAAGCAATCTCTACTAATATCTGTTCAAAGATATATTTGTACTGATCAAAATGAGGCAGAAATTGTTGAGTGGTCAAATACCTCCTTTTGATCTTTCATGGATCAGACATCCATGGTTCATCTTCTGTATTAATATAGAGGACTGTTTCCTTAGTTATTGTATTCTGTAAATAAGGTTCGGGAGGATTGAGGAGGACATCTTTAGCCGATTGGCTAGATTCTCCTTTTTTACTGGAAATGATAGCTTGAAGTCCTGGAAATTTTGTATAATATGGATTCTGTACATGATAGGGGTTAGTTCCCCTTCCTTGGCCCCTTCGGCCTGGGCCTCAGCCTCTACTGGACATTTGAACCCTACAAGTATTCACAGGTTAGAAAATCTAGTAAACAATTCTGTTCACCTTTGATATATTCAATATCAAAGTCAAATGCGGAAAGTAAACTTTGCCATGAAGTAAAAATTTGTTTTTGAGCTAAATTTTGTACATCTTTTTTAAAGATCTATTTGGCTGCAGAACAATCGACATGAATTAAAAAATGCTGATTTAATAAATCATCCTGGAATTTAGAAACACATTTTACAATGGCTAAACATTCCTGTTTAATGGTTGGATAATTTAAAGCAGCTTGCTTCCACGTTCCTGAAGTGAATCGCAAAAGTTCTTCTTTTTTTTCTGTTAGGATTGTATTGTTTTAAGATACCACCATAACCTTGGTTAGAGTCATCTGTTTCAACAATCTTCTTCCATTCTGGATTTGGTAAAGCAAGACAAAGAAGAGTCTTGGCTTTAAGTTTAATTTTCTGAACAACTTCGGTATGTTCTGAAGTCCACGGTGGAGGATTTTTACGAAGTCTGGTATAAAGAATAGTAGCATCTTGTGCTAAATTATGATAGTAATCATGGATATAATTTAGACTACCAAGAAATCTCTGTAATTGAGTTTTATCCTTAATTTCATTAGGAAATTTAGATGCAAACTCAATACTTCTGTCAATTGGAATTATGGTGCCATTATGAATATTATGACCCAAAAATCTTACTGTAGTTTGGAAAAGTTTCATTTTTGGTGCTGAAACTATTAAACCATTTCTGATTATAACATGCTTAAAAATATTAAGATGTTTAATATGCTGATCAATGGATGATGAAAAAATGAGAACATCATCAATATAACAAATAGCAAATTCTGTATAAAGGATTGAATATATCATTCATAATATGCTGGAATTCGAATGGAGCATTTTTTAACCCAAAAGGCATGACATTCCATTCAAAATGTCCAAAAGGTACTATAAAAACAGTTTTATACCTGTCTTGTTCAGCAATTTGAATCTGCCAGTATCCTGATTTCATATCAAATTTGGAAAAAATGATTGCATCCTGTAATCGATATAAAAGATCCTTTTTATTCGAAATTGGATACCTTATCCATTTTAAGGCATCATTTAAAGGTTTGTAGTTGATGACCAATCTTGGCACATCTTTTTCGATTTCTGCATTTTTATTAACATAAAAGGCTGTACAACTCCAAGGAAAGTAACTTGTGCAGATAAGATTTTTTTGGAGAAGAGTATTAATTTCATTTTTACACATTTCTAAATACTCTTTTTTTCATCTGCCTAGGGCGCGACCTAGTAGGAATATTGCGCTCATTAAATCCTGGTTCATAAGGAAGTGAAACTATATGTTTTTCCCTTTCCCAGAATGCATTGGGAACATCACTGCAGATTTCTGTATGAAATTCTTGTTCAAATGATTTAATTTTATTTTGTAAAGAAGATTACTGTAATCTTTGTTCTGTAGTGAGACAATGAATTTCCTTTTGCAAGAAATTAATTTGTTTATCTTTAAAATTAACTAGATCCTTTATCTGATCTAATTCTTTGGTATAAGGTTTTGTAATAAACTCAAAAATAATCAGTTGATTACTTATGGTTGTATGAATGCCAATAGAATCTATTTCGGTGATTAGCATTAGTAAACATAGGAAGGGTGTCCCTAGAATAATAGATTGAGACATATTTCTTATTAAAACAAAGGAAGTTGGAAGACAAATTCCTTGTTTGCAAATAAGAACTTCTGGAAGTTTGTATCTAATGTACATAGAATTACCACTAGCACTAGTAAGTGACTAGGTTGTTTTCTAGAAATATTTAGTCAAAATAAATCCTTCATGTATACAGTTCATATCAGCTCCACTGTCCACAAGAGCGACATCATCTTTAATTATAAAATCTGGTTTTATAATGAAAGTTATTATAATATACTTTTTCTGGAAAGTAACCTGATTCATAAGCAATAAATATTCAGGTTCTGATTTGGTACTAGATTCTTCAATGGCCATATCTTTATCCCTGGTTGACACATTTTTCTGATTTAGCTGAGCATTAATCTTTCTAATGTCAGTAGTAATGGCTAAATTTTCTGTTTGTAGATGTTTAATTTCTACCTTTAAAGCATTAACTTCCATCTTAAGATCCTGGATTGTGATGGGTTTTTCATCAGAAGTATGTTGTAAATGATTATATACTTCTTTCATACTGTAATGTTTAGGGGGAAGACCAATAACTTTGATAACATATTTCAAGAAATTTTAATTTCATTTATGGATCTATTATTTGGTCAGCAATATTTAACATATTTTGTTCAGTTTCTGTAAGAACATTGATACTAGGTCCACCTATATCAAGTCCATTCATTTCAACTATTGCTTTCCAATAGTTAGCTTCAAAAATTTGATTTATAGT
Organism: Camellia granthamiana; assembly: GCA_036172215.1. Taxonomy (NCBI): domain Eukaryota; kingdom Viridiplantae; phylum Streptophyta; class Magnoliopsida; order Ericales; family Theaceae; genus Camellia; species Camellia granthamiana. Next base: position 79,005,632 of record CM069912.1, on the reverse strand, counting down.
ATTTTGTTTACAGGAACAAACTTATGGAGTTGAGTCTGATTCTGAATCGGACTTAGATGGGGAATAAAGTCCTGCAAGTCCATTATCGGAGCTTGAGCTATTACTAGAATCTTCTTCAAAGAGAATATGAAGAATTTGTTTCTGAATATGGTCATCTAAAGCCATTTCATTTAATTTTTGTTGTATTTTGGTTTTACAACGATTGGCATAATGACATGTTTGGCCACATTTATAACACTTTTGTGGAAGATTGCTTCTTTGGTTTTTAAGGTTGAGCTTGTGTTTGCTGGTAACTTTGTTTGGTAGTTTTGTATTTCCTGGATTTTTTGGAATAATGTTTCGAGGATTTTCCAAATTTATGTTTGTTGTGTATAGAAGGTTACTGAGTCTTTGCGTCATAGGCAAATTGTTCACAAAATTCACCTAATTCATTTTTACTTTGTTTCTTCATTTGATGCTGGAGTTTAAGGTCATTGCATAAGGCCAAGCCTTCTTCTATGACTAGCCTGATAAGTTGGCCATAGGTATATTCTGTATAAGGGATAGACATTTGATTATGTTTATCCCGTAATTTCTTTCTGATTCTTTTGACAAAAAGAGTAGGAAAGCTATCAATAAATTTGGCTTTCCAATGATCACTGTTGGAATCCGAACGACGTACAACCCTGTGATAACTCTGTTCCGTACCATGCTAATTAATCTTAATTAAGGTTGTGATTATGTGTTTAATATGATTTTGAGTGCCATTTATATAATTATATGTGGTTTTGAATTTCTATCTGTTCACCATAGGAAAATCTATTCAACTTACTATTATAAATTGAAAATTGAAGGCCTTGTTGGCCATAGAAACTGAAATTGACTATGCCATTGTGATTGGCGTAATTTTTAGAGCCTATGGTGAAATTTAATTGAAAATTTATTCGGATCAAAATAATTAGATTCAGAACGATTAATTAAGCTCAACTACTTAGCCTTAATCAATTTGATTAAGGGAGCCTATAAATAGGCCTTTATACACTCAATTCCTCTCCTTTAGAGTCATTTTTGCTGAGATTACACTCTAGAGAGAGAGTGTGTGCTGGTTAGAGAGAGAGAGGGAGCTCAAGTTGAACAATTAATCAAGAAGCTTGAAGATCTTGAAGATCAACTCAAGAATTAACCATAATTTGGGTGATTAGAGCTCCTAGGTAAGCATTTGAGTATAAATTCATGTGCATAAGTTTGTAAATTTGTGTATTCAAGCTAGTTGGGCAATCAAGAACATAATTTGAGATGAATTGAAGAATTGAAAACTTATATGTTCATGCATGCATAGAATTGCCATGAATTTGCATATTTGAGCATGAATTATGTAGAACAAATAGAATTGAGCACAAAATCTCACATGCATGCATGATTTTCATGAGCTTCATGATACTAAGTGTCATTTGTACCATTTGGAATAGAATTGGAGTCAAGAATCTACATGCATGCATGATTGATGAAGATATGGAATTGGTGTGAAGTTGAATGCACATGTTTTGGAACTATGTAAAGAATTCAAAATGATTTTTTGGAAAAAGAACCATGAATTTGAGCAATTGGCCTTATATTGTTATTGTCCTCATGTTGTGTAATATGTTTCCATGTTTTTGGTGTCCAAAACATGAGCCTTGCATCTTTGAATGTCAAGTTTGAAGCTCAAACAGCTTGCTGGAAAACCCAGAATTCGGCATATCCGTTCGAGCAGGGTAATGGCCGCTCGAGCGTGAAATGCTAGTTTCCAGAACTTTTGCAGATATGGATGTCCGCTTGAGTAGGGATATTCATGCTTGAGCGGTAAGCCATGTAGTTTGACTTTCAGCTCGAGCGTCCTAAGTCACGCTTGAGCGTAAAAGTGAAGCAACCAGTACTTTTGCAAACCAAAGGGGGGTCCGCTCGAGCGGCGGAATCCACGCTCGAGCAAGGAACCTTGTTTCAGAAATTTTGAAAAGTGGTTTTATGTTTCATTTTTTGTTCTCTAAGTACTCTTAGGCATGCATTGAACATTATAAATGAGTTAAAAGGATAAGAAAGAAGCCTAAGAGGGATGTATGAATTAAGAATGAATTGAACCGTTTGTGGCCCATATGTGTTATGTAATGTGTAGGGTCGAGCTCAAGAATGAATCCACAAGCAGAACACTGTGAGTAATATCTTAGTAAAGATATTTTCAAGTATGTTACTTTCCAAATGCTACTTTTGCATAAGCTTCATGGATTTGTTGATTTGAAATATGAATGAGTATTCTATATGCCTAATTTTATATAAGGCCGTTTGATACGTTTGATATATTTGAATTGGGTCTAAAGCCATTTGCCGCTTGATATGTTTGATATATCCGAATTAGGCCTAAGGCCGTTTGCCGCTTGATACGTTTGATATATCCAAATTAGGCCTAAGGCCGTTTGCCGCTTGATACATTTGATATGTCCAAATTAGGCCTAAGGCCGTTTTCCATTTGATATGTTTGAATATAAAGATGGGCCAAAGGCCGTTTGAATATAATAATGATGGGCCAAAGGCCGTTTGAATACCGTGATGGGCCAAACGCCGTTTGAACATGAGCGTAATGGGCCTAAGGCCGTTTGAATGAAAAGGGATCATGATCATGAATATGAAATGCTCACAGATATGAATATAAAGAGAATGGGCCCGAGGTCGTTTGATATGTTCGAATTGGACCAAAGGTCATTTTGAATAAAGAGTTGGTTGGACCAAAGGTCGTTTTGTATAGATGGACCCAAGGTCATTTTGCTTTATTGAGATTCGTAAATTTGATGTGAATGAGAATAGTGGTTCAAATGTGTACATTAAAGTATGACTCATTTATGAACGAATCTCATTCATTAACCTCTTTATTTTTATATTATTCACTAGGCGTTAGCTCACTCTTATTTATATGTATGTAGGTGAGCAAAGGGACGTTCAACGCCAGCCTTAGTGGAATTTAAGAAAGGAACTCGAGTTTTGTGAAGTCAGCCCAGGTGCCTCACGCAAGAGGCTTTGTTTATGATCTTCGTATTTCCTTTGCTATTTCTATTGGTCATGATAGACCGTTTATGTGTGTAAGCTTTCGGTTTAGCCAACTATGTGTTTGAATGATCCTGGGTATACAAGATATTAACTACTGATATGTGGTGTGAGTTATTATTAAGTATATGTGAAATGTTTTGATATGCCATGTAAGCATAGCTCATTGGACAAAAATTTTAAGTTCACTTCCGCATCTGGCCCCATATTATTAATTATTAATTGATATCAGGTTTGAGGCCGTAGGTAATCTCATGATTACTGGCCGGTTATGACCTTAATCTATAGGGGCAGGTTCGGGTCATGACAAACCCTCATCATAAAAACATCTTTATACCATCTAAAATGGGATAAAGAAGGGCATCTAAGATTCTGTAAAAGTTCTCTCCTCCTATATTCAATACCATCAGTGGAAGCACCAACAAAATGGTGTAATGTGGTACTAATAAGAGTATAAACAGCATCTTGCTCTGTTTGAACTTTTCCTATTACAGGTTCAGTAATTCTTTTGTATGAACTTAAGATTTCATTCTGTTGTGTTTCAGTGATGATGTTATCCCACCATCCTTTAAGAATGCTTGTAATGACTCGGATTCTAATTTGTATTGGATTGGTGTAAATTAGTACCCGTCACCTTAAAACTTGTATGGTTGTCGGACTCTTGACATTGATGGGTTGGCAAGTGAACTTTAAATATTATGATTGAGGATCCTTAGGGGATGTTTGGAACCTTGATTGAAGCCTTAACAAGGTATTTAGGCAAGATTTGATCAAAAGCCCCAAATTTGAGTTTTCGTTTTTGACCAACCTTCACTCTTTATCCCTTTTCTCCTTTCATACTTTGAATTTGAATGTGAGGCAAGAACCATTGGAAAGCTTGTTTCTGGGGCTTCGATTTGGACACAAAAACGACCTAAAACGGAGTCCGAATGAGAGAGTTATACCTGTTTGAATTCTTAGTGCCTCTGCTAGTTTTCTATAGGGTCGACACCAGTCTAGGAAGGGTCGACCCTCTTATATTGCAAAATTTGTGTGTTAGTTGCAAGAAATTAGGGTCGACCCCCCCTTGCTTGTGCCAGATTGTCTTTTCTATCTAAAGGGTCGACACCTCTACCTAAAGGGTCGACCCCTGCGTGTTATTTCCAGAATTTTTGGGTCCGAATGGGCCCTACTTTTGGGGGTTTTGGGCTTATTCTTTGCATTGACCTTAGGGCTACTTTTCTACTACTATAAATAGACCCAACACTCGTTTCTCTCATGATTTTCTCCTCCTCTTTCCTCTCAAATCGTGAGCCTCTCTCCTCTCTCTCTAAACCCAACTTTTTCCCACTTAGATAGCTAGGTCTACTCATCTAGAAACATCTTCTCGCCTAGGTCCCTTGAGGAAAGTTGGAGAGCGCGTCAAGGGCTTTCTTTTGATCCAAGGAGAGATTTCATCAACTTTGGGTTTCTTCGAGTTTTCTTTTCATTTCTTTGAGGTAGGGATACTTTTATCCTAATATTTCTTTATTTTGAAGAGATTTCATGGTATTGTTGTAACTTATAAGCTAATTTGAGGATCTTGTTGGATTAAACCCATGTTTTACACAAATAAATCATTTTGCTCAACTTTTGCTTGAAATTTCTTAACTCTTTTGCTAAAAACATATATATAAATGTTGTTAAGACCTATATCTATAATGAAGGAGAGAAACCCCCAAATTTGGTAAAACCCTAACTTTTTAATTTGAATAGAAAACACTAAATTGAGTGGAATTTCCTTTGACTCATGGAATATTATGAACAATCAAGAGATGAAAGATGTGGATATTGATATGGTAAAGGAATTGTGACTTGAATGTTATTATTCTTTAACTATTATGTGGTGTTTCATCTATTGTGATGATGGATGTTTGTTGATGGAATTAAAATGTGATGGAATTGTTAATTGTGCATGAGTCCAGGTAAGAGTCAGTTTTGGAAAATGTGGTGTTGTGTTGGTACCCGCGCAGGGAGTTTAAAAGGTGCCCAAATGCCCTGTCTAGGCTTATCGCTGGACGAATGTGGAAAAAATATTTTTGGGTGTCCACACAGTCCTGCCATATAATAGCCGGCGAAAGTGGAAAAACGGATGGTTTTCTTGGGTGCCCACTTCTTGCTGTATAATAGCCGGCAAATGCAGGGGATGGTTTTTGAAACTAAAGCAACTTGTGTTTGACTCTTACATGGGACTCATGGTTTGTTTTCCATTGATGTGATTGTTTAATTGTTGTGTTGTTAAGGTGTGAAATGTAATGGTCCATGCTTAGTCGTTATGTATTTATATAATCAATGAAGATTACATGTGTTCATAACTACTTATTATGTTTTGTCTCAAGGGTGCCATAAATTTATTCGAATGATTAAATACTTGGTTAAATGTATTCCTACTGGCCATATAGCTCACCCCTATTCTATTTTTCAGGAAATAATGTTGTACAACTACAGTGGTGACTTGAATTAAGCGGTTTTGGGATTAACAGTTGAGAATATTTCACTGTAAAGACTTAGAGTTTTGTAATAGGGCTGTTAGACTTATTTTGTTGTTGTCTTGTACACCCATGGTGTTCTTCTATTGTAATTGTCATCATGTTTGTAGAACTTGGAGTTGGGTACAAGGTTTCAAGGACATGTAGATAGAGAAGTTGTAAATTTTAATTCTTAGTTCAGTGAAAAGGATGTCTTTGAGGTGTGTTGTTATATTGGTTGCGATAGATTCTTGTATGAAATAACAGGGCGTTACAATGCTTGTAAAACCGTTGACCAGAAATCTGGCAATTTCATGGTCATCGTTTTCATTCTGTTTACAAATTGTTGAATACATGATCATTTGATGTAACAATTCAAATATCTGGTATTCAGAAAGACTATCTATATTCCATTCATAAATGGTTTTTCCATGATAAGCTTTTTGAGTCTGAAGGAAATCCTCTTCATAGAGAATATCCATAGGGGTAGGTTTGGGATAATAATACCTACTTGGTGTTGTTTTACTAGTGTTTCCATAATGAATTTTGTTTATGGAAATTGGATTATCCTGGAAATTATTTTCAATATCTGAAATTTGGGAAAGAGTAAGACTCTGAGGGTCCTCTCTTGTTTCCTGAATAGCCTAACGGGACATCGTATTGATTTGAGAGATGAGGATTCTCCTATTTTAAGATTTTTAATCTTATTAACTAGAGTATCCATAAATTTTCTATCCTACTTTTGTGACTTAAGTTTAAACTTTGCCACATCTAGAGGGGGTTTAATAGTAACCAGAATTAAAGATTCAAATTTTGGCTGGATTGTATAATTGTCTTTAATTTGCACAACAGTTTCTTCAATTCTGGTTAATTGTTTTCCTACTGTTTGGCAATAAAGATTAGTATAATTATTCTGCTTTATCAGAGGTATTATATCTTTGATAAGTATTGATTCCCTCTAATGTAATCTTTCTGGAGTTTCAACAAAAGCTGTGATTACTAATGGTTTACTCAAGGCGATAATACCACTAGGTTTCAGCTCTAAAGATTGAGGAGGTGGATGGACAGAGGTAATACTTTGGCCATTAGTAGTAACCCAAGTTTTCTGAATATTTTCAAGCACATTGATATTGATTTGTGTATCTGGAGGAGAGATATTCTCTAAGTACCAAATAGGAAAGGGTTTAAGTTCCTGGATTTTCTCTAAATGAGAATAATACTGTTGTTTTAATTGTTCTAATTGAAAGGAATTATGGTTGTTAAAATACCATGTTTTGAATTCCCTGTATTTATCCTGTAAGAAATTCTAATTGAGGATTTTATGATTTTCACTACCTGGTGTAAAATCCATTAAACTTCAAAATTCATGTCACTGGCTATAGGGCTGTAAGGTCTTCTGGTTTCATAAACACCATGTGGTATTTGATTTGCTGAAAATTGTACTCCTTGTACAACAGGGTCTGTGGTATTGTCAGGATTTGTATCACTTGGTGGTCTAGATGACATTCCCTGTAATACAGACTCTACTGGTTCTAAAGTAGATTGTCTAGAGAATTCAGGAAAATCTACTTTATAGGATGGAGAAGTTCTATAGCTGGTATTGGACATGCTTTTGGATAATGGTCGATTAAAAGTGAGGTATATGTTACCTCCTTGTGTCTGTATGACATCATCAATAGATTGTCTGACAATTGGTCTGACTGGAACTGCATTAGGTATATGCCACTTATCTGGAAAGGTGATGTTTTGCCAAGGTATCATCTTTGGCACATTAACTTGACTACTAAAGAGGTTAGTGTCTATCAAGACAGTGTATCCTAATTCACTTTGTTTTTTTATGTAAGGATTTAAGGTAGTTAATACCTTTAAGTGAATTCTAGAAATTACCGTAAAAGGTGGTGATCCTGGAAGATATTTATATCCATGTGACAGAATTCTAAGCTCTAAAAGTTTTGACAAATTGGGGTCAATAATTGCTATGCTTAGGTTTGGATATATGTTAAAATATGATGGACCATGGGAAAGACTGGTTTCAATCGCTCCCATAAGGGATGCTTTCCAATCAAGGCATCTACCATCCCGAAGGGTACACTAGATACTAGTATTTTGCCCAAGAAGGGTCAAGGGTTTACAAGCTATCTGTACCAGTCCTATATGGACATACTTGTATTTTTGTAAAAATGGATATAAATCTTGTATATGAAGTAGATACATAATCTCATCATCATTCTGTATAGGAGCAGCATGTTCAAATGTCTTGATGATTTTTCTATTGGTAAAGTCAAAGGTTCCTATCTTATAGATAGCATCAGGTTTGACTCTTGGGATAGTCCATTTGTCTAAGGCTTCCCTTACATCCTAGTAGGCAACTAATTCTGTTGCTTCTGATGTGGAAGCTACTGTAATGATTGAGTCCTCTGTAGGTGCAGTACTCATTTGGTTGTATTAGGACCATATACGTATAATTTAAATCATAATATGAACAACAATAAACATGGCTCTGATACCAATAAAGTGCGTAGACACAGGGTAAAGCTAAGCACGTCTGTCAACGACTTACAAGGATACAACTTCATGTTGGAACGATTGAAAGATTACATCAATGATGTGAAATAGAAGGTTCGAAAAGGACGGAGAGAGTTAGAGAAAAACTTTCTTCTTAAGTGGTAGAAGAGAAAGAGAAAAGAAAAGGAATTAGGATGAAAATTAAAAGGAATTCAAATTCATCCTTTTAGACTTGAGAACTGAACACTTAGGTAATTTAGAAAACATAAAATGAGTTGCTTATGTTAAACTAATATCGTTAAGCTACAATTACTCCGTAAATTATCTTTCTTGGAGGCTAAGCAAGATTAGTTTGAGTGAAACTTGGCCTCTTAAGCTAATGACACTAATAGTTGCCCAAGGTAATTAGTTCCTACAATAAAAGATAGATGGTTCTAGAAGGACGAAGAGAGTTAGAGAGAATCTTTCTTTCTGAGTGATAGAAGAGAAAGTTAGAGAAAAGAAAGGGAAATAGGTTGAAAATTAATGCGAATTCAAATTCAACTTTTTGGACTTGAGAATTGAGCGCTTAGGTGATTTAGAAAACATTAAATGAGTTGCTCAAGTGAAAGTAATATCATTAAGCTAAAATTACTCTGTATATTCTCTTTCTTGGAGGCTAAGAAAGATTAGTTTGAGTTAAACTTGGCCACTTAAGCTAATGAAACTAATAGTTGCCAAAGCTAATTAGTTCCTAGAACAAAAGAGAATAGATGGTTCTAGAAGGACGAAGAGAGTTAGAGAGAATCTTTCTTTCTGAGTGGTAGAAGAGAAAGTTAGAGAAAAGAAAGGGAAATAGGTTGAAAATTAATGCGAATTCAAATTCAACTTTTTGGACTTGAGAATTGAGCGCTTAGGTGATTTAGAAAACATTAAATGAGTTGCTCAAGTGAAAGTAATATCATTAAGCTAAAATTACTCCGTATATTCTCTTTCTTGGAGGCTAAGAAAGATTAGTTTGAGTTAAACTTGGCCACTTAAGCTAATGAAACTAATAGTTGCCAAAGCTAATTAGTTCCTAGAACAAAAGAGAGAAGGTTGGAGAAGGACGGAGAGAGTTAGAGAAAAATTTTGTTCTTGAGTGGTAGAAGAGAAAGTTAGAGAAACGAAACGGAATTAGGATTAAAATTAATGGGAAGTCAAATTCATCCTTTTTGAATTGAGAATTGAACCCTTAGGTGATTTAGAAAGCTTTAAACGAGATGCTTAAGTTAAACTAATATCGTTATGGTACAATTAATATCATTATGCTTAAGTTAAATGAGATGCTTACTATCGTTATGGTACAATTAAGTTAAACTAATATCATTTACTAAGTAATCCAAATCATTAGTAATAACTTGAAGAATTTACTGTTAATTTACTGTTAATCCTCAAAACATTGTTTTTGATGATTATTCAGAAACAAATTTATTGTTAATTTACTAAGTAATTTACTGAGAATTTACTGCGAATTTGCTAAGTAATTTACTGATAATTTACTCAGTAATTTAGTGAGAATTTATTGGCAATTTACTGAGTAATTTAATTAGCATTTACTGATTAATTTACTAAGAATTTACTTGGAATTTACTGAGTAATTTATTGAGAATTTACTCTGTAATTTACTGTGTAATTTACTTAGAATTTACTGAGTAATTTACTGTTAATTTACTGAGTAATTTTCTGAGTGATTTACAAAGAATTTACTGAGAACTTACAAAGTAATTTACTGAGAATTTACTTCCAAATTACAAGGAATTTATTGAGAATTTAATGAGTAATTTATTGAGAATTTACTAAGAATTTTCTGAAATTTTAATGTATAATTTATAGAGTAATTTACTTAGAATTTACTAGGAATCTATTAAGTAATTTACTGAGAATTTATTGACAATTTACTGAGAAATTTTCTGATTATTTACAAAGAATTTATTGAGAACTTAAAGAGTAATTTACTGAGAATTTACTGTGCAATATACTGAGAAAATTACTTAGAATTTACTAGGAATTTACTACGTAATTTACTGATAATTTACGGAGTAATTAACTGAGAATTTACTAGGAAGTTACAGAGTAATTTATTGGGAATTTATTGGCAATTTACTGAATAATTTATTAAGAATTTTCTTGGAATTTGCTGAGAATTTTTTTGAGTAATTTACTAAGAATTTACAGCAAATTTAGTGAGAATTTACTGGAAATTTAATGAAAATATACAGAGAATTTTCTGAGTAATTTACTAAGAATTTACTGAGAATTTACTGGTAATTTACTAAATAATTTACTGAGAATTTATTGAGTATTTACTGAAAATTTACAGAGTAATTTACTGGGAATTTACGTAGTAAATTATTAAGCATTTACTGAGAATTTATTGAGAATTTACTAGGAATTTACTAAGTAATTTACTGGGAATTTATTGAGTAATTTACAGAGAATTTACTGGGAATTTATTATGTAATTTAGTGGGAATTTACTCAGTAATTTGCTGAGAATTTACTGAAAGTTTATTGAGTATTTTACTGAGTATTTATTGAGAATTTACTCGGAATTTACTGAGTAATTTGCTGAGAGTTTACTAGAAATTTACTAATTAATTACTAAGAATTTATTGAGAATTTATGGTGTAATTTATTGAGAATTTATAGAGTAATTTACAAGAATTTACTGAGTAATTTACTGAGAATTTATTGAGTAATATACTAAGTAATTTTCTGAGAATTTACTGGGAATTTACTGAGAATTACTAAGTAATTTATTGAGAATTTATTGAGTAATTTACTTGGAATTTACTAAGTAATTTAATGAGAATTTACTGACTAATTTACTAAAAATTTACTAGGAATTTACTAAGCAATTTACTAAGAACTTACTGGAAATTTCTGAGAATTTACTGAGTAATTTACTGCGATTTTTTTGCGAATTTACTAAGTAATTTACATAGAATTTTCTGAATAATTTACTGAGAATTTAGTGGGAATTGACTGAGTATTTTACTGAGAATCTACTGAGTAATTTAATGGGAATTTACAGACTAACTTACTGAGTAATGTACTGAGTAATTTACTTAGAATTTACTGAGTAATATGCTGGGAATTTACTGAGTAATTTACTGGGAATTTAGAGTAATTTATTGAGAATTTACTGAGTAATTTATTGAGTAATTTACTGAGAATTTGCTGAGAATTTACAGAGTAATTTACTAAGAATTTACTGAGTAATTTATTGTGAATTTATTGGGAATTTCTTAAGTAATTTACTGATAATTTTCTGAGAATTTACTGAGTAATTTACAGAGTATTTACTAGGAATTTATTGAGAATTTATTAAGTAATTTACTGGGAATTTATTGAGTAATTTACTAAGTAATTTTCTGAAAATTTACTAGGAATTTACGAAGTAATTTATAGAGAATTTACTACGAATTTACTGAGAATTTATTCAGTAATTTATTGAGGAATTTACCGAGTAATTTACTAAGGAATTTACTGAGAATTTATTGAGAATTTGCTGAAAATTTACTGAGTAATTTATTTAGAATTTTCTAGGAATTTACCGAGAATTTACTAATAATTTACTAAGACTTTACTGGAAATTTACTGAGTAATTTACCGAGAATGTACTGGGAATTTACAGGGAATTTATTGTGCAATTTACAGAGTAATTTACTGAGGAATTTACTGTGAATTTATTGGGAATTTGCTGTGTAATTTACTGAGAATTTGGTGTGTAATTTACTAATAATTTACTGGGACTTTACTTTTTAATTTAGAGGGATTTTTACTAGGAATTTGCTGAGTAATTTACTGAGAATTTATTGAAAATTTACTGTGTTCTTTGCTGTGAATTTATTAACAATATACCCAGAAATTTACTGAGAATTTACTAGCAATTTATTGAATAATTTACTGAGTATTTATTGGAATTTACTAAGTAATTTACTGAGTGATTTACTGAGAATTTACTAAGTAATTTACTGAGAATTTACTAAATAATTTACTAAGAGTTTACTGGGTAATTTAGTGAGAATTTACTAAGAATTTACTGGGCATTTATTGAATAATTTATAGAGAATCCACTGAGAATTTAATGAGTAATTTATTTTGAATTTACTAGGAATTTACTGAGTAATTTTTCTGAGAATGTACTGAGTAATTTATTAAGAATTTACTGGGAATTTACTTAGCATTTATAGAGAGTTTACTAGAAATTTATTGAGTAATTTACAGAAAATTTACTTAGTAATTTATTGAGAATTTACTGGTAATTTATTGAGAATTTACTGAGTAATTTACAGGGAATTTATAAGTTAATTTACTAAGAATTTACTGAGAATTAATGGGAATTTACTGAGTAATTTACTGAGAATTTCATGAGTAATTTCTTGAGTAATTTATTGAGAATTTACTGGGAATTTCGTAAGTAATTTACTGAGAATTTACTGAAAATTTAATTAGAATTTTCTACAAATTTACTGAGTGATTTAAAGGGAATTTACTGAAAATTTACTAAGATTTTTATTTAGTAATTACTGAGTAATTTATAAAGAATTTACTAGAAATTTACAGAGAAATTTATTGAGAATTTAATGAGAATTTACTCAAAAATTCTGAGAATTCACTGAGTAGTTTACTGGGATTTTGCAAAGTAACTTACTGAGTAATGTACTGAGTAATTTACTAAGAATTTACTTAAAATTTTGTGAGTAATTTACTGGAAATTTATTGAGAATTTCCTAGGTATTTATTGAGTGATTTATTGAGAATTTACTAAGTAATTTACTGATTAATTGACTGAGAATTTAATGAGTAATTTACTGAGTAATTTACCGAGAATTTATTAGGAATTTGCTGTTGAATTTACTGAGAATTTACTAAGTAATTTACTCAGAATTTATTAAGAATTTACTGAGAATTTACGTGGAATTACTGCGTAATTTGTTGAGAATTTACCCAGTAATTTACAAATAATTTACTAGGAATTTCCTGAATGATTTACTGAGTATTTATTGAGAATTTACTGGGAATTTATTGATTAATTTACTGAGTGATTCACTTAGAATTTTCGGACAATTTATTGAGAATTTAATGAGTAATTTATTAAGAATTTACTTAGTAATTTACTGCGTGACTTACTAGGTATTGTACTGAATAATTTACGAAGAATTTACTAAATAATTAATTGGGAATTTACTTAGTTATTTATTGAGAATTTACTGAGTAATTTACTGGAATTTACTAAGTAATTTACTAGAAATTATCTAGGAATTTACTAATAATTTACAGGGAATTTATTGGGAAATTACTGTGTAATTTACTAAGAATTTACGAAGAATTTATTGGGAATTTACTGAGTAACTTACTGAGAATTTATTAAGAATTTATGCGAAATTTACTGCGCAATTTACTTAGAATTTACCTAGTAATTTCCTAAGAATTTTCTTTGAATTTGCTGAATAATTTACTGAGTATTTATTGAGAATTTTTTGGTAATTTTCTAATTAATTTACTGAGAGTTTACTAAGTGATTTACAGAGAATTTACTGATTATTTATCAAGAATTTATCGATAATTTACTAAATAATTTAGGGGAATTTTTTTTAAGCTCCCTAATAATAATAATTTAGAGAATAAAGGACACCCAAAAAAATAGTGAACAGCTTGGCGCGCTTTTTTAATTATTTTGTGGACCAAAATACCCTTGCCAAAATCAACACATAAACGAAACTCATTCCGACGTCAGAATTCCATTCCAAGCAACCAGCATCTTCACGAACAGGAGAACAACATAATTAGGTTTTCAACATCATCTTCACCATCGACATTAGAGCTTCGTTATCTTCTGCAAAAATCATTCCCATTTCTTCCTCATAAATTTCTCTGACCTTCGTTAGAGCTTCGTTTTCACTGCTCATCGTCATCTCAGTCCATCTTCGTCACATCGCATCTTCATCTCAGGCCATATCAGCTCGTCATTCAAGTTTCATCCTAACTCTGGTAAGTTTTTCTACAATACAACTAGATTTTCTCTGGAAACACAGTTAATAGCATTTTATATTAACCTTCCATAAATTAGGGTTTCAATTTCGTAATAAAAAGCTACCTGAATTTGGAAAAAGTTATTTCTGTGTGTTTTGAACTTATTCTTGAACATGTTTGTGTGATTTTATCTGTAAATTTCTCTGGCATTTGAATTTCTCTGATTTTTGCTTGATGTATGTTTCTTCTTTCAATTTTCTCTAGCATGTTTATTTTGAAAAAAATAATTTTCTTATTCTTGAACATGTTTCTATCTTTCTCTGGAATGTATATTTGTAACAACCCCCGTACCGTTTACCGATTAATGACTAATCAATTACTGATTACTGTTAAACAGAGACTGACTTTGATCGATAATAGAGTTATTGGAATACTGAACTGACTGACTGAAATCTGAACTTGAGTGACTAACTATATCTGTTTAAATGCATTTGTTATCTGTTGCCTGTTTAATTATCTGTTCATGTTTTTATGTTAAACTGCAAATTGAAGGCCTTATCGGCGCCGAAGCAGAAATTGATTGATGTTCCGTGTTCGTCAGAATTTATATGATTTTGTGGTGTATATGATTAAAAATTGATTTGGTATGAGTGAAATGGGTTAAATTAGAATAATTGAGGTTGAATTACACAATTGGATTAAATTGCAATTTTGCCACCCTTAGTGGCCCACTACCTCAACATTTTGAGCCATGCAAGCACTTAGACATACATTTGTTCAGCCTCATTTCCTTGTTTGTGCTGACCAAGAGAGCTAGAGAGAGAGAGATTGAGTTTTTCTTGCAATTTGCTTGGAGACTTGGGGATTTTTGAAGATAATTGTATAATTGAGCTCATATACCTTATAATTCAAGCTTTAGGTAAAGAGTCCAACCTTTTATTAATGTATTTGAGCTTGTTCATGCTTAGTTCTTAAGTCTCTAGTGATTTGAGCCTTGAATTGGTCCATAGGTGTTGGATTAGAGCTAAATTGTTGCATGCATGTACATATCTCTCATTTTTGAGGTTGTTCTTCATAGATTATCACATGCATGTTCATGTTTTGAGTGTAGGCCATGTTTTCATCTTGTTTTTAGAACAATTGGCTCCTTAGAGCACCACATTGAAGCTTTGAAATGGTTTTAATCCATGCTTGTTGCATAGTCATCTTGTTCTTGAAAAATGGTTTGAAAATGAGTTTAATTGAAACACCTTGGGCTTTGATTTCTCAAATTGAGCTTCAAATCATGTAATTCTATGGGTTTACAAAGGTTTTCCAGAAAATGGACCCAAAAGGATCGATTTTGGTGTTTGAAAACTTGGTTTTGAACTTGGAGTTCGAATCTGGGTTTTCCAGATTTTGGCCTTCCGCTCGAGCGGGAGAAGTGCCGCTCGAGCGGGGGGAAATCAAGCTCCCAGCACTTTTGACCTGTTTTACAGTCTGCTTGAGCGGAGTGATGCGCGCTCGAGCGGAGAAATCGAGCATCCAGTACTTTGCACTATTCATCAGTCGGCTCAAGCGGAGGAATGTACGCTCGAGCGGAGGATTGTGTGACACGCTCGAGCGGAGAAGTTGACGCTCGAGCGGGTCCCTTTGTTTGCATGTCCGCTCGAGCGGGGAAACCTGCGCTCGAGCGGGGATCCTGTTTCACTGAAAATTCTGAAACTGTTTTCTGTGCACATCTTGGCATCCTCATTCCATCCTAGGCATTCTTAGGCCTAGTTTAAGACATCTTAATGATGATATAGATGTAGAACACACCGAGGCAATTAGGGATTAAGTTATCATCTTTCCAACTGTGTAGCTTAGTGTGTGTTCGATCTGTTAACTGTGTAGGGTTGGCGACTGGAGAGACACGCTCTAGCATACTGTAGCCCAAACTCTGTGAGTAACAATTGTGTAAAGATATGTTCAAATGATTATATTCTGAACAACTGAACTGCACTGTTTTCTGAACTGTTTACTGTTTACTGAATGAATGTATGTCCTATATTCTGAACTGTATTGTGGCATCCTTATCACCTACTGCTTACTGTTACTGTTACAGAGATCTCTGTCGGTTCCCTCGTGGAACCACTACTGTTTACTGATTGATGGCCATCATTACTGTTCGGTCTTTTAAGACCTACTGTTACTGTTATGCTAATGGATGTACCACATATGACTGTTTACTGTACTGAACAACTGATATACCGATTTAATTGAACTGTTTTCATTACTGTAAGGACATTCATTCTAAACCTCTTTACGCATTATGTTATTCACTGGGCTTTAGCTCACTGCTCATATATATATGTAGGTGTACAGGCACTGGACCAAAGCTAGACGCGTCGGGGTTACTCCAGTTTTGTCAAGCTAGCCTACGTGCCTCACTGCGAGGTTCCAAGCCTATCATGCTAAGGCTTAGGAGTGTTTTAGCATTCCCCCTTCTGTACTGTCTTACTGTTTTGCATAGACTGAATGTTTACTGTATTGTTAACAAGGGATTAAGTCCCTGCACTGAGTGACTGTAAATATTGGTATAGACTGTACTGTTTTGACTGCATATATGTATGAAAAATCTTTTTGGCATACAGACTGTCACAGCTCATTGGACATTATTTATTTACTGTATTGGCTTCCGCTAGGCCCTGTACTCTGTTTTACTGTATTACTGTTAAGCAGGCCTTCGGTAATCTCGGATTACTGGCCGGTTACGGTGCTAAACCCTTAGGGCCGGATTTGGGTCGTGACAATATTACTCTCTTGCCTCTGTCTAAGTTTCTCTAGTATTTATAATTTTTTCTGACCACATAACATCACTTTCCTCCCTTGTTTGTCTCTATCATGTTTAATTTTCTCTGAAATTTTAATATTATGGATTGGAATGAATGTTTCTTCTTTGAATTTTCTCTGACATGTGTATTTGAGAAAAAGTTATTTCTCTGTATTTTGATCTTATTATTGAACATGTTTCTGTGATTTTGTCTATAAATTTCTCTGCTTTGTAAATTTCTCTAGAATATGTATTTTTCTCTGGAATGTATATTACTCTCTTGCCTGTCTAAGTTTCTCTGGTATTTATAATTTTCTCTGACCACATCACACCACTTTCCTTCCTTGTGTGTCTCTATCATGGTTAATTTTCTCTGGTTGTGTAGCATTTTAATATTATGAATTGAAATTTTCTCTAGAATTGAAATTTCCTCAAGAATGTGTAATTTTCTCCAGAATGTGTATTTTTCTCTGATATGTTTATTTTGTTCAATTCTTGGTTTCAATGTGGTATAATTTTCAGTGGCATGTTTACATTACTTTGTTTATTTTATCTTTGCTAATTGTGGAATGAAAATTTTCTTTGGCTTGCCATGTTTACTTTTTTCTGTCATTCATTTTCTCTGGTATGTTTACTTCTATATGTAATTTTAACAATTATTGAAAAATTATCTCCCATGTTTATGATGCTTTGTTGATTTTCTCTGACATTGAATTTTTAATGTCCAATTTTCTCTGGCATGTCCAATTTTCTGTAATTTTCCCTCATCTATAATTTTCTCTGACATCTAAAATTTTCTCTTATCTGTAATTTTCTCCCTTATCTGTAATTTTCTTTGACATGTCCAATTTTCTTTGGCATATTCAATTTTCTCTGGGATTTAATGTTGATATCTTTATGTTTTAATCATTGTCTAGAAATGGCAAAACGTAAAAGCACCGAAACACCAGAAACACCAAGCAAGAAACAGAAACTCTCTGAGTCTTCTTGTGAGCTACGATCAAAAACCAGCAACAAAGCACTGGAAACACCAAGCAAGAAAGAACAACTCTCCCAGTCTTCTTATGATCTAAGATCAAAAACCAGTAGCAAAACACCACAAACTCCTCGCCAAATCACACAAGGTGATGAAGCAACTAGCATCCAGATGAGTACCCCAAATTCAAAAGACTCAAGCTCAAGGAGGAAAAAACCTATTAAACTCCACAGAAAAAGTGCTCACTACACCATTCAATTCCGATCCGACCTCTCATCTGTTGTCTCCTTTTTTCAAACATTTAAATTCAATTCAAAACAACTTGTAGAGCTTCAAAAGACCCCATTTTGGTTTTTGATCCAAGCTCTAAGCACTGGAAGGATGGATCCAAAGAAATCTAGGAAATCTGATGATCATGTAGTTGCCATAATGCAATGTTACAATGAAAAAACAAAAGCATTCACAGTTGGTAAGAAGAACCTGACCTTTATAACAAATGACATGACCTTGATTTTTGGTTTGGAAGGAGGTAAAGGAACCATGTCATTAAGATACTCTAAAAAGCCAAAATCTACATTTCTAAGAAGAAGATTCCAAAAGGACACAAGGCTCACTGGTCCTGCTCTTAAAAATGCCTTGGCCAAAGTAATGAAAGGCAAGCAACCAACTGACTTCAAAGATATAGCAATCATTGTTACATTGTACTTGTGTCTCACCCTATTTTTTACAACAAGTGGGAATTCAATAGGGTGTGTTTTTATAAAGTATGTGAAACCTCTTGAATCAATGAAACAGTATGATTGGCCAGAAGCAATCACATCAACATTGATTGATTCTATCATGGCATTGCATAAAACTCCAGAAAAAGTTACGAGGTGTGTCATTGCATTGCTGGTAAGTATAATATCCATTCAAATTTGCAGTTATCATACTTACAAATTTGTGTGTTTAGAAAATTTTATTTACTTTAATTTTCATCACAGTATTGGCTATGTGAACATACAACTATCATTGACTCGGAAGACAGTAACACAACTAACTTCCCAAGATGTGTCAAGTCGAACCTGCAAACCTTGACGAAACAGCTGCAGAAGACACCACTCCACTCTCTCGCACCTCGACAGAATAGATTCCTATCGCTACTGAAATCTCAGTGAAATTTCAAAAGTTCTCTGACCACTGCTTTGTTCCCCTCCTTGTGCATTGATTGATTAAAATCAATTTTCTCTGAACTATCAATTTATGTTTTCTTCTTTGGTCCAACTGGTTTATTTATGCCATTCTAATCAATTTTCTCTGTAATCCAAATTTCTATGCAATCCAATTTTCTCTGACCATAATTATAACACATTAACTTATATGCCTTGATTGATTTTTTCTAATATCAGAATTATGTTGGTTGTTTCATAATTTTCTCTGGCCCATAAAATTGTTTCTCCGTGTGTGTAATTTTCTCTGGCCCATAACTTATGTGCCTTGCATCTTTGATAAACACTGTTTATTTCTACCATTCTAATGAATTTTCTCTAGAATCCAAATTTCTCTGACACAATTATAGTCAAACATTAACTTATATACCTTGATTGATTTTCTCTGATATCTAAATTATGTTGTTGTTTCATAATTTTCTCTGCCTCATAACATTAACTCCTTGTCTGTAATTTTCTCTGGCCCATACAATTTTCTCTGAAGTTTGTTTCCCATTAGTATCATTTAGATGAATTTTATTTTCCTTATTTGAATTTTTTTTCTCTCAGTGAATTTTGTAACATTTCTCTAATGAAATACAGATAGATAACAAGGAGCTAGTCAAAAACCCATTAGAGGAGTTCTATCTTGGTAAGAAGACGAAGAAAGAATCAAAAAAGGCAATTGTCAAATTCAATGAGACATTACAAGATTCATCTGAACATCAAGCAATTGTCAAATTCAATGAAGAAGCAGAAGGCAACATAGAAGAATACGAAGTCAGCAATGGACAAGAAGATCAAGCAAGCAGTGGAGAAGGAGAAGCCAGAGAAGAAAGTGAAGAAATAGAAGCAGAAGACAAAGAGCAAAATGAACAGAAAGAAGAAGACAGTGAAGAAGAAGATGAACAGCAAGAAGAAAACAAGGAGGAAAGTGATAAAGAAGAACGTAATGAGCCGATGGACAAACAACGTGATAGCATTTGCGGCTCAACAATGCATCAGCCTGAAGAATGTGAGGAATCAAAGGATGCCCAAATTGCTGATCTACATCAAAGATTAAAGAGACTTTCTTAATCTAAAAAAGAAGAAGAGAGAAATTGGATTGAATTACTTGCTGAAAAGGATATTACAATAAGAACCTTCACATCACTTAACTCAGAACTTCAAGAAAGTGAAAGCACACTCCAAATGAAACTAAGGATGTTGGAGGTTGAAAAAGAAGACGATACAAAAACAATCCAACAGTTGAGGAATTCAATTTCGGAGCTTGAAACTGAAAATGCTAAATTGCATGAACAAGTTCAAGAACTATCTGTCCAACTGGCAACACAACCATACCAAACACCAACACAACTTCAACCACAAGGTCAGTGAAACTCTTGAGCCACAAAAAGTTATGTCCTTGTGGCAACATAACTCAGAGAAATTTCTATTTATTATAATTTTCTATGTCATTGGTAATTTTCTCTGGAAGTTATATTTTCCTGAACACATTAGTTTCTGCCGCTTATTTCTATTGATTTCTACTGCTCATTTGATTTTCTCTGTCTATTTTCTTATTCGATTTTTGGGGCTTTTTTGATTTCCATTGTGTATAGTTAGAATGCAAGTGGAACAACAACAACCAACCCAACAAGAAAAAATGGCACACAAAGAACAACCGAAACAAGAGACAAAAGTCTATAGTAACTGGAAAATATTGAATCAAATAAATTTACATATTGAAATATTATCTGTTACTTCAAAGAAAAGTCTAGCTTGACAATGGCCAACTTCATTTTTTTTCACATTCATGAGCTTAGTATGTTACTACTATTTTGTTTGATTTTCGCTTTAATTTACTTACTACTTTCTCTTCTTAAGATACTTCTTGAAACCAGTTGTGTCACTAGTCTAATTTTCTCTGGCTAGTTGTGTGCATTTAAAGTTTTTGTGTATATTTCTTAAATTCCTGTCATTTCAACTTTCTCATAACATAACCATTTTTTGATTTTCTCTGACCACAGAATTTCATCAAGATGACAGAAAATCAAGCTTTTCGAGTGTCCTTATTTGACAAGCATATTGAAACAGCAAGGAGGAACTACAGGTTCCTCCATTTCCCAATAAATACTGGAGGTAATGAGAAGTCCACACATGGAAATCACTGGACCTTGCTTGTACTGGACAAACAAGACAATTTATGGAGGTTCTACAACTCACTGAGGCCAAGGAGGGATGATGTAGAAGACAAATATGTCAAAGATGCAAAACAATTAGTAACGAGTGCAAATTTCTCTAATCTATCATAATCTTTATGTGATGATAATTTTCATAGAATCCCATTGATTTGTCTGTAAATTTCTCTGTTATTTAACAATTATTCTTTTGCAGCAAGATTATGTGGAGAATTTTTTGAAAGCTTGCCTTGAAAGAGAGGCTTAATCACAACCCTCTTTCAAATTGATAAACTCACAAAACACAAGTTACGACTTTGATTATGTCAGCAATGCTCCACAACAAGACAGTGATTCGTAAGTTTCATACATCTATAAATAAGATAATCTGATTTACATGTTTCTTAAAACTAACCATACATATAATTTGTATGCAGTCTGGATTGTGGCCTCTTTGTCTGCTATATAATGAAACAATATAGCAAGCATGAACCTATTAGCTCAAAATTGTTCACACAAGAGATAAGGTTGATGAGGCCAGAACTCATAGAGAGATTTGTGACCGAAGTTGGCCAGTCATGGACTGAACCAATTGAAATACCTCCAGAAGAAGAACAAAAAATGTAATAGTGAAACTAGTGAAAGGAAGACAATGTACATATCCACACAGAGAAAATTGTCTTACATATATGTATATATCTATATAGTATTAACCATTCAGTTTTTTGTTGATACATTGAAGGAATGATGATGCTTCACATATATGTATATATCCTTTCTTGACTAATGTAAATTTCATTTTTTTTATTTTGACTAATGTAAATTTCATACCTATCAATGATTAAATATATATACTCCCTCCGTCCCAAAATATTAGTCCCTTATTCCATTTTTCATTGTCCCAAAATATTAGTCCCCCTTCAAAAATCAAGTACAAAATAATATAAATTTCCTATTTTGCCCTTCTTTTAAATTAATAAACAATATAAAAAGTACAATTATGACATTGATATTTCCAAAAAATGTACTATCAAAAGGATAATTTTGGAAAATCAACTTTTTTCAAATACAATAATTGTACTACCAAAAAAAGTTGGATTCCCCAAAAGGGACCATTATTTTGGGACGGAGGGAGTATATATATTTATTGTGATTGTCAACACAATCCACACAGAGAAAATTGTCTGCAGAAATTTCTCTGGTATGATATTAGCATAAATTCACAGAGAAATTTAACTTGTATCGTCCAAAGGGGATGCCTATATGATCATGTAATCTGTAATGCTTTGTGTTGGTACAAAACAATCATCAAACTCAACAAACACAAAGCGCAATGAAGAATGGTGACAAAAAATTTCAAATTTTTGAGTTGTGAATTTCACTGGATGAATTTCAAATTTCAAAACATAATGCCCAGATAGTTTTCTCTAATAGTGGAAAATTTCTCCGGATGAAATTGACGAATTCAAATGGTGACAGAAAATAGAATTTCTGAGTTGTGAATTTCTCTGGGTTGAGTGATTTGGAGAGGAGGAATTTCTCTGGGTTGGTGAGGAAAATTTCTCTGGCTTTGACAAAAATTTCTGAGTTGAAGTGAGTCCAGAGAAATTATTCCTTGGTGTAGAGAAATTTCTAACTTAGAGAAATTTCAAAAGAGCTTAATTTTATTTCTTGGTTGTAGTCAGTGCAATAATTTTGTTTATACTCTGTCTGGTGTGCACATTTCTTGAAATGATTGATATAAAGTTACCAAAAATTCACAGAGAAATTTAACTCATATCGTGCCAAAGAAGATGCCTATATGATCATGCAATCTCTAATGTACTGTGTTAGTACAAAACAATTATCAAATTCAAAAAACACAATCCACACAGTACTTTTCTCTGCCATTGTCAAATTTATGTGAATGAATTTGAAGCTTCAAAACATAATACACAGAATTTTCTATGCCATAGGAAAATTTCTCTGGATGAATTTGACAGGTATTACAAACCCACTGCCTATAGTATATATCAACAAACACAATGCACACTTTAACTGATATTGGAAAAATTCTCTGGATGAATTTGATTGATATTATTATTTACACTGTCTAAAAAATACATTGCACAAAACAAAATAAACAAAGTAATCATCAAATGTATTATTCAATTAATAAAATGTATTATCCTTAACTATTTAACAAAGGTTCCTTGCATGTCCTCTTATTATGGCGGCCAATACTCTTACAACGACTACACTTAATCACCCTTTTAAACTCTCCAGTAGAAGAAATTCTGTTCTTTTTTGGCCTCCTAGCTGGTCTCTTACTCAATGGAGGTAAATCATATCATCATCAATGCTACACACAGGTTTTTCAACAGTTGGAACTGGGCCAATCGAAAACGAGTATGCTTGACGATACATATCAGCATGAAAAAATGGTTCAACAAATGAATTCAAATTCTTTCCACTCCTAAAAATTGCAGCAACAGCATGTTGACATGGATACCCATTTATTTCCCATTTTCGACATGAACAAGTTCTCAACAAAAGATCAACCATAACCGAAGAAAAACAATGCATTTCAAAGACATTATCAGATGATAAACTCAGATTCCATGTCCTCCCATCCAAGAAAGCCTTCTCCAATACACTATCCATACGAAGACAGAGAACTTTATTCCATTTACTAGAGAGCAGCCTCCTATCAATATTCATCATTTGCAACCCGTATCATGTCCACCAAATTTGTTATTGGCAAGTGCTGAGTGTCTCGTATCCATGAATTGAATGACTCAGCAACATTTGAATACATCTCACCATAACGTTTCCCCTCAAAATATGCATCACTCTAATTTTCATATGGTAAACTTCTCAAGAAAATACTCACAATGTCTCCTCCCTCCCTTTTTAATTCATTTAACTTGAAATGAAATGATGCCTTTGTTGGCGCATATGCACATTCTGAAATTTTGGACACAATCGTCTCCCTAACCAAATTTTTGTTTCCACATGACAACTTATCCCTCAAATTTCTCTTTAGATATTCAAGACAAAATCCATGAAAGCAATTAGGGAAAAACCTAGCAATTCCTTCCACAATACCACAATGTCGATATGATATGAAACTTATTACCCTTTCTAATCCCAATACTCCACATAAATGTTCAAGAAACCAACACCAATTGTCTTTATTCTCAGCATCAACAACAGCAAAAGCTATAGGAAAAAAACCTACAAAACAAATAGTAACAAGCATATTAGATATACACATGCAAAGAAAAATAAAACAATAAACAACCAGAGAAATTTGACACTGCAAACATCTAGAGAAAATTCACTTAGTGCCCAACTCTAGAGAAAATTCACACATTGGTAACATCCAGAGAAAATTAACTTAGTGACCAACTACAGAGAAAATTTACACAATCAGAATATCCAGAGAACATTCACTTAGTGAACAACTACAGATACAATTCACACAATGACAACATCCAGAGAAAATTCACACACTAACCAAAATCCAGTGAAAATTCTCACAGTGGCCACAACAATACAAAATCCACAGAGTGGCCAAAACTAGAGAAAATTCAAAGTGTTAGAGAAAAATCATATTCACTCAATTCATACATGTATAGAAAATTCACATACTTAGATAAAATTAGATACATTTACAATTACCTTCATTCCCATCTTTCCCCGTTGCAGCAAGCATAACTCCTTTGTATCATCCTTTCAAAAATGTTCCATCAAGAAAAAACAATGACCGACAATATTTGAAACCAGCAATGCATGCATGAAAAGCCACAAACACTCTTTTGAAATGCTTGTTATCTTCAAAATCGAACTCAAAACGACTACCAGGATTATTCTTCAATGCCTCATCAAAATACTACCGTAATTGATCGAATGACAAACAAGAATCCCCATATGTACTACATTTTGCTTTTTCAACCCCCAACCAACCACAGCTGTAACTGATTGAGACCCCATATTTGTGTTTCATTTCTTTGACAACATCCACTGGACGAGTTAAAGGTTTTGCACTTACCTCTTCAAGTATCAGCCCAGAAATTAAGCTGGAAGTCATCCTAGCATGTTTACTCGTACGAACCGCCACACCACACGTATGTTCATTGTTCAAAGTCCTTATGTAGAAGAACTCATTTGTTTTTTCAACTGAAGCATGTACACGCCACATACATCCGCTTGATTCCTTATATGCACATTCTGCCGTAACCTTCAGCTTGTCATTTTTAACATACGTAAACTGAAAACAAACCTCAATAGCATACTTGCATAAAAAAGTACGGAACTCAACCACACCACCCTCAAACTTTTGTCTAACACTCGTAATATTATTTCGCCAACCAACTGACAATAACACATTTTCTTGGTGAGAACAAAACTTAGAGAGTGAATTCCTTTCAATATCCACCAGTCTATCACACTCACCATCCACAACATCTACCCAATTAAACCCCACTTCATCCTCTTCATCAGAAGTACTACATCTAGTAACTGAAACATCAACTATATCAACACCGCGTGCACAAACAACCCTCAACATATTCAGAAAATCAATATTATTTTGAATCATACAATTCGGATGGCCCACAATAGAATATGAAATACACATAGTCTCAGGTTTCAAATTCTCCCATGTTTTACACAAAATGCCAACCAATTCATCAAAATTCAATTCACATCCCCATATTTGCACAGCAACAACACTGCACTGTCCATCAAAACTGAAAGAAAAAACAAGAAAAATAATTTGTTCAACATAAAAACACTTCACAATAACAACATAAAAGTCCAGAGAAATTTAAGAACTTTTGCTCAGAAAAACAAAAAATTATATTCATTTTATACAAACTTATAATTTTCTCTAAATTCAAACTGAAAGTGAATAACAAATTAATAATTTTCTATCAACTACAAATAAAATTCTAGAGAAATTTAAGAACTTACATTCACTTTTTCAGATTCAATCTGCATTAGAAACTTTGGATTATAATAACAAACTTTCAATTTTCTCTGGACTATACCAACAAAAGTGCTGAGAATGAAATTTCTCTAGTTTAAACAAATTTCTCTGGTTTGAAAAAATAGAGAACAAAACTTATCATTGATCAGCATATTAATGAAAAATAGAGCACGATAAATGAACTCTAAACATCAAAATCAACTACACTGTCAACACTCTTTGAAATTGATCAAAAAATAGAGAATCAAAATTAATTCAAAAAATAAAAATCAACTCTATCAAGATGGCCTCTGTCTAAAATTGATCAATAACAGAAAATGAAAAATTAACTCCAAAAATCATAAACAACTTCATTGAGCTAGCCTCTCTTTAATTACGAATTGATCAAAACTGAAAACAAAATCAAGTCAGAATTGAAAACAAAATCAAATCGGAACTTAATTACGAATTGATCAAAACTGAAAACAAAAACCTAATGCAAAAATACACTAGAACAACTAATATCAAATCGGAATCCTTACATAAAATTCAAAAAAAAAAAAAAAAATCAAAATTCATGTGGAATCTGTATCGAAACCATACCTGATTCAACTCAACTGAAAAACCTACGCGATCAACACATTCTAACACCTACACGATCATCGAAATCTCTATCCTTAAGTACACTGCAACACTTGCGAAATCCCTACGAAATCTCCGACAAAATCTCCACCGCGAAACCAGTTTCCAAAATCTCCACCAAGAAATCAGCAACTGAATATTCTTGTCCTTTTTTTTTTTTTTGAACTGAGCAACAGAATATTCCAAAATCCAAATAAGGGTAAATTAGGTATTTTGTAACATAAAATAAAGTTGAGGGACTTTAGCCATCAAAATATATTATTGTGTACCTCTCCTCCTACCAAAAGTTGGAGATGGACCTTAGACCAATTTTCCCTAGTTCTTAATAGGTCCTAATAATTGGATTTAATTCCCAACATGGGTCCTAATAAATAAATGTCACGGGTCCTAAAAGTTTCCAAAAGTTGCACTTAATTCCCATCAAGTCATATTGAAACTAAGTTTTAGTAAAATCGTTGTTAAAAATAATTTTTTATAACGATTTTTGTCATGTAGCTAAAAATTGACAATTACTGATTTTTTTTAGTGAACGGTTTTAATAAATTGTCGCTGAAACTTACAATAGGAAATTTTTTTTGTAAAAATCTTTCAAACTATTGTTGAAAGTTGAAAATTAACAACTTTTTTTGTAATGATTTTTTTTAAACTGTTACTAAAATTTATAATTAGTGACATTTTTTGTGACAATTTTTAAACTATTACTGAAAATTAATAATTAATGATATTATTTAATAGTGTTTGTTAAAAAATGACATTAGTTATCATAAAATTTATTAAATAATAAGTTCACCTATTAGAACCAACTCATAAGTCTCCATATATATCATTTATGCTGTTAAAATTTCAGTAGATCATACTTTGTCCTCGGTGTTTTGGATGAGTTTATATATATATGTATATTCTATGTGTTTATTTATTTTTATTTTTTTTTTTAGATTGAAGGTAGTTTTGAGAACTTTCAAAAAAAAAATGTTGTTTTACAATTTTGATCAATCGAAAAATCAATCTATTCATTTTTTTTTTGGTTCTTTTGAAATTTCATATTTAATATGATTCTTACATGAAAGATCTCGAAAAGAAAAATCTATATATATCAATTTTGTTAAAAAAAATACTTGTAAAATTCATGTTAGGAGATTTCAAAAAATATAGCATAAAATACACATAAAAACACAAAAACATTAAGAATTGTCTCTATCATTACATGTTTTAACTTATCAGCACGTGTCTTTATAACCAACAAAGACATAGGCTAGGTTTGATATTAGTTATTTTTTTATTTTTTTTGTCACAAAATGATAAAATAAATTAAAAAATTAATAAAATAAAATATTACATTCAAAAATCAAAAAAAAATCTCATCTGAAACGAAACTTTCTAATTCCAAACTGAAATAATAAAAAATTCAAAAAACTAACAAACGAACCACACATCCCAACGAAGGCATGGTTTGAACGTTGGTCTCAAAACACTCCATGTACTAGACTTCTAATAATTTTTTCATAATTTTTATTAGTATTTTAATGTTTAAAAATTATAAAATTATAAAATTAACTTGATCCTACCCCATCCAACCATATTCCCGTCACTTACCCGATTGACCTTGCTCTCGATGTCATACGAAGTGGGATGGTGAAATTACAAATCTGCTACTTATATATTTTAAAAATAACTTAGAATTTTAAATGATACAAAATTTCAATTTAAAATCACCGTTCATAAAATGAATGAATTTTTCTCAATTTCATAACTTGAAAAAGGTCTATGAGACCTATCATAAGTTTTATTTTGATGATTTAAACTGTTATTTTGTAAAGATTTCAATATATATTACTCATGAAAAAAAATTAAGTTAATTCAATAATTGAAACATTTTCATTTTAGGGTAAATTATACGAACGATTCCTATAGTTTGGGACTTGTGTCACTTTGATCTTTAACTTTTTAATTGTAACACATTTGACCATGAATTTAGAATCTTGTTTCAAATAAGAACAATTGAAGATACCATTGGATTTTTCAAGGACAAAATAGTTAATTTGACAAAATATAAACTAATTTAACAAAAATAAATGTCAAAAAATATTTTTTAAATTTTTTTTTTCGCTACAACGGAAAGAAAATATTTTTTTAATTTTAAAAATTATTTCTACACACTAAAGATAAAATTATGTAAAATTGATAAATCTTTTAGATATTTATTTATTTATTTTACTAAATTAATTTTTATTATATGTTTGGATGATGATTATGTAAAATTAATTTTTAAAAATTAATCATGTAATTTTATTATTTTTTATCAATTTTATCTTTGGTGAGTAGAAATAATTTTTAAAAATTAAAAAATATTTTTTTGACATTTATTTTTGTCAATTAGTTTATATTTTATCAAATTAATGATTTTGCCCTTGAAATTAAGCAATGGTATCTGTAATTATCCTTATTGGAAATAAGATTTAAAATTCAGGTTACAATTGAAAAGTTAAGGATTAAAGTAATACAAGTTCTAAGGTATAGGGACTGTTAGTGTAATTTATTCTTTTTTTTATTATATTTATCTCCTAAAAAATAGACGACAAGCATGTTTGTAAAAATAGAATACTCATTTTTTTAAAAGACAAGGTATAAAAGAAATAAAATTATAAAATTGATCTAATTTTTATAAATGATATAAATAAAAGATCTTATAATATGAATGATGCACTGAATCCAACCCACCTCTCAAGTTCACTCAAATATTCATGAAATAAACTAAGGAAAATGTTTGGTGACCTAAATTTTTATGGCTAGAATGGTTTAAATGTGTCAAAATAACGTCATTTCAAACAATTCGTGTTATTATTTTTTGGGCCACTTAGCATTGTTGATAAACTAATTTCCTTCCATGCAAGGAATCATTATTATCCAGTCCTTAACCCCGGAAGAATCTCAAACATCCCACGACTCTTCATGTTTCGTGAATCAAAACAACTCTTCATAAATCCAAACGACCTTCTTCTCTTTCTCTCTCTCTCTCTCTCTCTCTCTCTCACACACACACACACACACACACTCACACACAAACACACACATTGTCAAAATGATCTGAAATGCGTCCTAGGGTTTCCAAAAATGAAGGATGATGATTATCGAGTCTCACATCATCAGTGCGCACTGGCAAGTCTTGAAAACACATGCAATGCAAATAAGGGACTTGTTTCCGGTTTAATTAAAAACAACAATCAATCAGATACATGCACCTACTGGAAGGAGATAATCATCTGTTATGCCGCCTTGTGTTAGGACTATCTGACAGTAGAAATCAATAGCACACAATAACACAACAATATTTACGTGGTTCGGCAATTGCCTATGTCCACGGAGAGTAATGTATTATCCGGAGAAACAAGATTACAGAACTCTTTCTCACATACACTCTCACTCTCTCAATTCTCTCTGTGTTTGCACTACACACTGCTATATTTTCTCCTCTCAGCCTCTCCATATATATATACAGAAATGGTAGGTGAAGCCAGCTTGCCAATCTCCTTTCGGTGGTAATCCGTCCACTTTTGCGGCTTGCCAACCGACAAACCGCTTTCCTTGACAAGCTCGGCAATGCGTTCACATGGGGAAGTTGAATGGTCTTCTTCTTATAAGCTGGAATGTTAACAATTCTCCCCCTCCACGCTCATAAGGATAACTGACTTCTCACTTGAAGTCCATCCCGGTCAGATTCTTGCAAACTTCCAGTTTGTCTCTGGTGACACCCTTGGTCATCATGTCAGAGGGATTCTTGTCTGTGTGAATCTTCACTAGCTTCATCAGCTGCTTTTCCATCACTTCTCGTATCCAATGATACCGGACATCAATGTGTTTTGTACGCGAATGGTACATGGAATTCTTGCTTAAGTCAATTGCACTTTGACTATCACAATGTACCTTGTAATCTTCTTGCTGTAGACCCAATTCTTGGAGAAACCGCTTTAACCACAACATTTCCTTTCCAGCATCGGCGGCAGCAATGTACTCTGCTTCTGTTGTAGATAAAGCAACACACTTTTGTAGTTTGGACTGCCATGAAACAGCTCCCCCTGCAAAGGTGAATAGAAATCCTGATGTAGACTTTCTACCATCAAGATCACGTGCCATATCGGCATCTGTAAAACCCTTCAAAATTGGTTCAGCTCCCCCGAAACATAAACACATTCTTGAAGTTCCCTTCAAGTACCGAAGAATTCATTTGACCACCTCCCAATGCTCCTTTCCTGGATTGGCGAGGAATTTGCTCACAACGCCAACTGCGTGAGCTATATCTAGCCGGGTACACACCATTGCATACATCAAACTTCCTACTGCGGAAGAATAAGGGATTGCCTCCATTTCTTTCCTTTCAGAGCTGGTTGTGGGACACAAACACTTTGACACATTGAAATGGTTGGCCAGTGGTGTGCTGACTAGCTTGGCATCTTTCATGTTGAACCTTTCAATCACCCATTCAACATATTTCTCTTGTGACAGCCATATCTTCTTGGCTTTCCTGTCATGAACAATCTTCATGCCCAAAATTTGATGTGCTGGGCCTAAATTCTTCATATCAAAATACTGCGACAAGTCCTTTTTCAACTTGTTGATCATAGTAGTATCCTGTCCGATGATCAGCATATCATCGACATACAACAGTAGGATAATGAAGTTTCCATCCGAAAACCTAGGGAAATATACACATTGGTCTGCCACCGTTCTTGTGTACTCGTGATCCATCATAAATGAATCAAACTTCTTCTACCATTGTCTCGGCGCTTGTTTCAAGCCGTAGAGACTCTTCTTCAGTTTGCAGACGAGTTTCTGTTTTCCTTGAACTTCAAATCCTTTTGGTTGCTTCATGTAGATCTCTTCCTCCAACTCACCATGGAGAAAGGCAGTCTTGACATCCATTTGTTCTACTTCCAGATTCAAGCGAGCTGCTAATCCCAGAGCTACTTGAATAGAAGTCATCTTCACAACTGGGGAGAAGATCTCATCAAAATCAATTCCTTTCTTCTGCCCAAAACTTTTGACCACCAAACGAGCTTTATGCTGCAATAGTTTACCGTTTCCATCTTTCTTCAACTTATACACCCATTTGTTCTTCAAGGCTCTCCTGTCTCTTGGAAGTGGAACAAGCTCATAAGTGTGGTTCTTCTGCAAAGAACTCATCTCCTCCTTCATGGCTTGCATCCAACAGTCTTTCTCTGTATGACTCTTGGCTTCCGAAAAACTCTCGAGCTCCCCCTCATCAGTAATCAGAATATACTGAGAAGCGGGATATTTGGTTGATGGCACGGCAGCTCTTCCAGATCTCCGCAACTGAGACCCAGTTGCCTCTGTTTGAGGGGGTTGCTCCCCCTGCTCAACACCGTCTTCATCCGGGTCTTCATCTCTTTCCTCCTGATCCTCAATTTCTGGCATAGGATCCTGCAACTCTGGTACTTCTTGTTGCACATCATCACATCTAGCATTTTGTGATGGCTTGGGAGATGGAAATAAGTCTGGAGTGATGACATCTCTAGACTTTGCCGATTTCTCAAAATCTGCTACTATCTGGTCTTCTTGGAACACAACATCTCTGCTCCTGAATATCTTCTTGTTCACTGGGTCCCAGATCCTGCACCTAAATGCTGCATCTGAATAGCCCACAAATATGCATGGAGTGGACTTGTCATCAAGCTTCTGTCTGTTTTCCTTGGAGATGTGTGCAAAGGCCTTACACCCAAAGACTCTCAAGTGAGAATATGATACCTTTCTTCTAGACCAGACTTCCTAAGGTATCGCAAAATTCAACGGGACTGAAGGCGACCTGTTGATGAGGTAACAGGCTGTACTGGCGACTTCAGCCCAAAATGACTTTGGCAACTTTGCCATTTTGAGCCTACATCTAACTCTTTCCATAATAGTGCAGTTCATTCTTTCTGCCACACCATTGTGTTGTGGGGTGCCGGGAACTGTTGTCTCATGCCGGATACCTCTGCTGGCACAATATGCTGCAAAAGCATTGGAAGTGTACTCGTCTCCATTGTCTGTGCGAAGACACTTCAACTTCTTCCCGGTCTCTCTTTCCACCATTGTATGGAACTCCTGAAAGTGCTGAAATACCTCATCCTTTGTCTTCAGGAAATACACCCACAACTTCCTTGATGCATCATCAATGAAAGTCAGAAAATACTTGCGGCCGCCATATGACTCCACGTCGATTGGGCCACAAACATCCGAGTATACCATATTGAGCACTTTTATTTTCCTCTTGCTCGTTGAATTGAATGATACTCGATGTTGCTTGCCATAAAGGCAATGATCACAAGGCTTCAAGACACTCCCTTTGGATAAGGGTATCCTGGATTGCTTTGCCAATAGATACAATCCCTTCTCACTCATGTGAGCCAGTCTTCTGTGCCATAAGTCCGGTGACTCCTTGTCTTCTGCTGCATTAAGACTTTCCAGACAGATCTTCATTTGAGTCTTATACAGTGTTGAAGACATCTCTCCTCTGGCAATTGTCAAAGCTCCTCCTATCAGCTTCCAATGGCCATTTCTGAATGTACTTGTATAGCCCTGTCGGTCCAGGGCGCTTCCAGAGATAAGATTGGGGCGCAAATCTGGAACACGCCTCACATCTTTGAGAACCAGCTTGTTCCCGACATTAGTTTGAATACTAATGTCTCCAATACCCACAATCTTCGAATAGGTAGAATTTCCCATTCGAACAGTGCCAAAATCTCCAGCGTTGTACGAGCTGAAGAGTTCTCTGTGGGAAGTGGCGTGATAGGATGCAGCTGTGTCTATCACCCATTCTATGTAGCTGTGGTCAACCACGTGAAGGCAATCTTCCTCTTCACTAACTGCAAGAAGTATTTCATCAGTTGTTGTGGCTGTTGTGTTCTCATCTCCTTTTGACTTACTGCTTTGGCCTTTCTCTTTCCGGCTTGGGCAGTTTCTCTTTATGTAACCCTCCTGGCCACAGTGATAGCAAGTGAAGCTGGAGTTACCTCGACCTTTGTTGTCTCTGGATTTACTCCTGCTGTTCCAGCTGCCTCTACTCTTGCTTCTTCCTCTACCTCTTCCTTTACCTCTGTCTCTGCCTCTATCTTCTGTGACAAGAGCATGGGACTGATTATGGGACTGGTTACCTCCCATGTCTTTCCTTCTTGTCTCTTCATTATACATGGCGTCTGTGACCATACTCATGGTCAGTTTCCCTTCTGGTGCTGAGGTGCTGAGAGAAACCACCAACGTCTCCCAGCTATCCGGTAAAGAACTGAACAGTAGTACGGCTTGCATTTCGTCGTCCAATCGCATCTTGACGGTTGCAAGCTGATTCACCAGATTTTTGAATTCACTGGTGTGCTCAGCAATAGACACACCATTCTTCAACTTCAAATTTACTAGCCTTCTCATCACCAAGGCTTTGTTTCGGGTGATTTTTGACTGGTACACGTCGTTTAACATTGTCCAAAGAACATATGCATCTGTCTCTTCGGCGACATGATGGAACACACTGTGGTCTATCCATTGTCTGATACAAGCGATAGTCTTGTGGTTTATCTTTATCCAGTCATCATCTTTCACTCCTTCAGGTTTAACCCCCTTTATAAAAATGGGGTCATGTAAGTCTTTTAAAAACAGGATGTCTTCCATCCGTGACCTCCAAATTGCATAATTGGAATGAGTTAACTTGAACATAGATTATGAAGTTGATGTGGAAGCCTCCATTGTATTCTGTCTTTTTACAAAAAAAAACTCCAAATGAAAAATCTGACTGTACGGATGTGTCCGGAATACTCCAAATAGTCAAAAACCACTATTGGATTGTCAAAAACGGACTCAGAATGGCTCAGATTGGCCAAAACAGTTTCGACGGTTCAGATCTGCGGAATCAGGTGCGCCTGCGAAGCACCAGATGATTTCCCCGGCTCGGCTGAGTCAACGGCTCAAACAGCGCACCGGTCAACGTGGCTAATCAGTGGCTTGGCTAAGCGGCTCGGCTCCGGCTCGGTCAACGGCTAGTCAACGAGCCGATGACGTGTCCGACACGTATCTGCCACGTGTTTGCCACGTGTCTAACAGTCTGCCACGTGTCACTGAGGTGGCGCTGATGTGTCACTGAGGTGGCGCTGAGGTGTCGATGATGTGTCGCTGACTGGGCGCCGAGGTGTGCACTGACGCGGCGATGACGCGGCGTGACGTGGCGTCGACGTGGCGGCCACGCAGTCGTCTTCTTCCTGCGGATGGCGTGTGACGGCGTGTGGTGCGTGTGGTCCTGATGCGCTCTCTTTGGGAGGCGCGTGTGGGCTCCTCTGGAGCTCTGCTTTGCAGTTCTGAACTCCTCTTCTCGAGATCTTCCTCCTGGTATGCTCAAAACCAGATTTCGAGCAACTTGATTTCTGGACAGTTTCGAAGAACACTCTGTTTTTGTTCCGAAACGCAACCGAAATGGCTCTGATACCACTTGTTAGGACTATCGGACACCAGAAATCAATAGCACACAATAACACAACAATATTTACGTGGTTCGGCAATTGCCTACGTCCACGGAGAGTAATGTATTATCCGGAGAAACAAGATTACAGAACTCTTTCTCACATACACTCTCACTCTCTCAATTCTCTCTGTGTTTGCACTACACACTGCTATATTTTCTCCTCTCAGCCTCTCTATATATATACAGAAATGGTAGGTGAAGCCAGCTTGCCAATCTCTTACCAATCTCCTTTCGGTGGTAATCCGTCCACTTTTGCGGCTTGCCAACCGACAAACCACTTTCCTTGACAAGCTCAGCAATGCGTTCACATGGGGAAGTTGAATGGTCTTCTTCTTATGAGCTGGAATGTTAACACCTTGTTCATCTGATTTCTCTCTCTCTCTCTCTCTCTCTCTCTCTCTCTCTGTAGTTAAAATCCAGAAAACCCACAAATCCAAGACAACAATTTTGTAAAATAGTTGTGAAGGACGTTTTGTTTTTGTTTTTGATTTTGTTTTGTTTTTTAAAATTAAATACATTTTTTTTTTTACTTTAATTGATGATCTTGCTGTTGAACTATTAAACCCTAACATTTTCTCATGTGGTTTGATGAAACAGTTCCGCATTTTTAAATGAGATGGATGAATCCATTATCAATCAATCTTGAAAAAACTAACAGCATTATATTTAAAACTTTGTTGCTGCGTTAACTTTATTAGTGTTGTTAATTAATTTGCATTTAATGTTTGATTTTGCTTTTTGATAGTTCATTGAATTAGTTAAAAGTAAAAGATAAGTTTTTTTTTTTTTTTCTCCGTTCATTGATGATGATCAACGTTGCTGGTCTTGTGACATCTCTATTCATTGAAAACATTGCTTCCTACTTTGAACTCTTTGTTTAATTTATATTATTTATTTGGAATATTTTTTGATAAATATTTGGAAGATCTTTGCATAGACACTAAGGTAGCAGGATGCAAGCAATTCCTCATAAACACAAGCTTCGTATTTTTATGGAAAAATGTCCAAATGGTTGTGGTTTATTTTTATTTTATTTTCGAAGTCCGTAGATTCATTGACCTTTAGATTATAAATTATGTTAGATTTTCCAGTAATGCTACAATACACATAATATATCACATGCAAATTACACAGTAAAGTCTCATAACTTTACTACCTTTTCATAATCAAAATTACCACGACATTTGGCTACTGAGTCACAACCAATACCATCATAACAAATGCCATAAAAGTTATAACTGTGGCATATTTGAAGGTGTGTATCATAAATTTTCTTAGTTCTTCAACCCATAATCTTTATCATTTCTTAAATCGAACACAGTGATTAAATGCTACATAAGCAATCCAATGCTTATGACAAATATTTTCAGTGTTGAGAACCTGGGAATTTTTTTTGTGATACAATTTATCTAGATTTTATTTTCTTTTATTTTTAGGATTTTTTTTTTTTTTTTTTTTACTTTTTATATTGAACATTGTTTAGTGTTATGGATATGTTTTGATCCATGATTCCAATTCATTTATTGATTTTTCATTCTATATTTCTATAATTTTCATTCTATATTTCATTCTAGGTACAATGTATAGAGCATTGTGTCTAAAAATTAAACTCATGTTTTAGGTACAATGTAATCAATTGCGATATCTAAGGCAACTTTTTCTCTCATATCTTTACTAATCATTAACTAATTATATCAATCATGACCAATCATATCACTTTCACATCATTGGATCTTAGAAAATGGGTATAGAAAGTAGGCTTATTTATTATTTTTCATAGAACAAAGTAATAGTTATTATTCCAATCTAAAAAAGTAATAGTAATTATTAGAACTTAAATTAACGTGACTAATATTATGTAATATGCATCGAGTATGTTTTTATTTTCGATACACAAAAGCATCACATTGTGTGGTATATAACTAGTATAGATAACAATGCTGTGACATGGGGACCCAATTATTTTTGTTTTAGTAATCTTACAGAATCCATTTAAAAGTCAATCTGTTAACAAGAAATACAGGAGTAATGGCACACTGATAGAATAGTTATTTTTATAGAGAATGATGTGGCTAATTATGATTCCCTTATTTTAAAACAAACGACCCATAATTTGGGCCTGATAATTTCAGAAACACCACTACCATGTTATTTTTTTTCATTTTTTTTTTTTTATGAGTTCTCTATGTATATGAAAATTATGTCTACATATCACTTTCTGAAATACAATACAGTGATCACCCCAAGATCACTCTAATGGAAGTGTCAATTGGCAAAGAGGGTGTACATGCACTTACCTGCCAAGTAATATGCAAATGCTTATTTATTTATTTATTTTTATTAGGTTTGAGAGATGGTTTGCAGAAGCAATCAAGCAATGCTTCTTAATCAGAAGGATAATTGTTGTTATTAGCCCATTGATTGTAAAGCTCTACCGTTGGTTCCTGATTGTCTTCTCCATTGATCATACCTTCAGTCTGAAATGGTCACACAATAACCACACAAATAACCAATTACTGTTCTTTTATGGAATTTAATTTATTGTAGTGTAATCAAATGATTCTATTCATGCTGCTAATTTAATTTATTGTAGTTTAATTGAATGATTCTATATATACTGCTATATAAGGACACCACTCAACATGCACAAAGACACTCTAATATATATAAATATATATTATTTTTTTATTAACTACTTGCCCTGTGGCTAGTATACGATTCTTATTGTGCTTTTTATACATTTTTTTTTTTTTCTTACTATTCAATCTAGTGATCATATATATGTTTGTGTGTGTTTGTAAAGACTTCATTTGTTTTTGTTTTGTGAACAATTTTGTAATGTCTTTTTCATACCTGCATTTCATTTATCATTTCACTTATCAACTTTTCTTCTCTTAGCCTCCTTTCCTGAAAATGAAAGCAAAAAGTCATTCAAAAACCTTCTCCATATACGCATGTAATAGTTTGGGGGCTTGCACAAATGATGCAGGCTCCTTGAATTTACTTTCAATTAATACTGAAAATATTGCATGTTTACTGCCATTCGAATGGTTAAACAAGCGAAGATGGTCAACTTTATGGATGTACTATGCCCACTTTCTTTCTTGAATGTATGTTTGAAGTTGATCTATAACTGTGTTTGTGATCAACAACACGACAAAAAAATTCAACTTTCCAGTCAACTTCATCATCCTTTATTTTTTGTTTTGTTGTTCTTTAGGGCAATCTCATGCCCACAATGGCTATTGTGGCATTCTATGATATGGCTGTGTACAGTGTATGAGTTATATCCTTACTTTTTTGAATATATTTTTTAAGTTGATCTAAAATTGTGTCTGTGAATTCAACAATTCTAATTTAAAAAAAAAAAAAAAGAAAATTCAACTTTCCAATCAACTTCACCACCCTTTATTTTTCGTGGCCAAACCCTTTGAGACTTTAGATCTCCGAATCCATGAAATTTTCTTGTTTGTTGTATTGGAAAAGGTGTGAATGGCATGGCCACAAAATTTGTAAGATTATACACTTCTTCTTTGTTGAGTTTTGTACATGAAAGTATCTTTGATCTAAGTGTCACTCTGTTAATTTTGCTTTATACAATTATAGTATGAACACATTTTATTTTTTTAGAAAAATAAATAAATAAATAAATAAATTTTTTTGAATGGGATTACAGATGCAAGAATTGTATCTTCCATAAATCTTAAGATTAGACTAGTGAAAGAATCACATGCAACCCACATGACCAGTTAATTTTGTAAGTGCTTGCAATAATATAAGTTTGAAATTTCATTATCTGTTTGTGTGACATTAAACAGGAATCTAAGCCACTACTAAGAGGAAGTCCCTTGGCAAGCCTAGAGATTTATGGGAGAAGAGTAATGAGAACTTCATCCATATGAGGATGGATTTTGTTAATGCGAAAAGAGAAAACACCAAAGGAGGGGTTTAACAACCCAATTTAGGTTGGCCTGTTGCCTAAGACTAGAGTTTGGTGACTTGGTCAGCCAAAGTATGATGGTTCATTAAGGCAAGTTTGAAGAGCTAGTTGGAATTCTTGAGTGAAACCAATTTTCAATGAAAGCAGACCTCTGAAACTTTAATTACAACGTAAATTTCGCCCAATTTACTGTTGATATGAGTATCTTAGAGTTTTGAAGTACCCTTTTTTGCCCATGTAAACCTAATGAGTATGATGGTCGATTACCTTTGCAACTCAGTCAGCCATCCCATTGTTTAGTTGACCAACTCTGATCTACATTCAAAAATTTAAAGGCTTTGACTAACCTTTAGACGCTTGGCTAACCGTCACCCCCCATTTGTTATTTATTGGAGATTAAGGCCTTCTAGAATGTCAAGCCACATCTTATGCACTCATTATCACTTTCCTATGCGTTTAATCATCTAACCTTCATATTCTTTAACACAAGCCTTTAAGAACATTTTTTTTTGGACTCTTTGGAGTGCTTGCGTTATGGAACATATATCTTCTCATCCTAGTGTTGTGTTGATATACTATTTTAATCACACCATACTAGTCTCGCTTCTAGACTAAGAGCTTTGGAACTCTTCTTACAACTCATTTTCTAGACTTTGTACAATTTAATGATGTGTTATCCATTTAG
This sequence comes from Camellia granthamiana, assembly GCA_036172215.1. Classification (NCBI taxonomy): domain Eukaryota; kingdom Viridiplantae; phylum Streptophyta; class Magnoliopsida; order Ericales; family Theaceae; genus Camellia; species Camellia granthamiana. The sequence goes on along the minus strand of CM069912.1, from coordinate 78,965,757 downwards.
TTTGGTGTGTGTTGTTCTATTTCAGTCTGTTGGTTTTCTATTGTTAATGTTAATATGGTAGGGGTTGAGGGTGGAACCTATTGAAGAGTACTGTAAAAGTTTTTATTGTAGCTATTGAAAACCAGATTTATGTTAATGGTTGGAATCAGGCAAGGGAAGACGACAGTGGATACACTAAAGTCACCAAACCACTATAAAAGTTTCTTATATCCTCATTTTTGCATTTAAACTCTAGTAAGGTGGGACTTATTCGTTTTATACCTTCTAAAGCTTGGCTTGCAACAGTATCCAGAGGGGGATAGGGCTAATGGAAGCGAAAGGTATTTCACGAGATTGGAAATAACTACACTCATTTGTGATACTGAGAAATCACTTAAAGAAGTATGGGTCATAGGAAAAAAAATAGAAACAGAAGTGCTATGTATATGCTATGAAGTGAGCCATGTGTAGAGAGCTTCATGTTTTGTTCAAGAATAAGATGAAAGTGTTATGTGTCACCTATCAATGAAGTCATGTGAAGAGAACTGTTTAGGAATAAAAAAATTAGCCCAAAAAACTTGATAAATAAAAATGGAGCTGTTACGTAGTTTATATGTAGTGTATATATATAAACTCTGATCTCATATTGGAATTGGCTAGTAATGCCTCTGGCAGTTGGCTTTCAAGAAATAGTAATTATTTCCATCAAGTTTAATGTTACAGGAATAAGGTGTATACCTTTTCATGGAAGGCTGCTAAAGATTCCATCATCAACTGTGTCTGGACATAATCAATAAACAGGAAGCATCAAATATGGAATAGAGAAGTTTTGCAAAGGAGCTGAATGCAAGTGAATGTGAATATCTTACAAGCAAACAAAAGTACAAGTAAGCCATAGAACGTAAATAGATGCATGGAGAACACTAATAAAAATAAAAATAGATAAGTAAATGATTATGTAGATTAATGAACAAATACTAGATAAATTAGATATGTAGGAGTGATAGGAGATGCCATTTTAAATTTCTCGATCTACATAAGGTCTTCTTTGAAAGCAATTGTATTTTTTAATATGTAACTTGGTTGTTTCAGTCAATTTTTCATCTACATTTTTGGTATGAAATGTTATTTGATCTGTTGCAATTCAAGTTCGTGATTAGAGAGCTTTAGATCTGAGTTTTATATGGAAAAATTAGTGGTAGAGAGAAAAACAATATTTGAAAGAGATTTTAAAGTTTTGTTACTATTTGATGTTCAAACTCTAATAACACTTAAAAGCTGCACAAGGTGATGCTTGTAACTTGGTTGTTTCAATCAGTTTTTGATCTAAAATTTTGAAAGGATTGCTATTTGATGTTTATGCATTTCAGGTGATGAGTGATGGAAGGATCTAGTTTTTAGATCCAGGTTTACTTCTTTTTTATATGTCAAAAGTGATTTGCTAGTAAACAAGATTTGAAAGAATATCTAAAAAAATTTCGTGTAATGATACTTGATGTAGATACTTAAGTAACACCCAAAAACTGTGCCAGGTGAAGCTCTGAGTTTTTTCAAATATTTAGTTCCCAACCTCGCAGTCATACACTGGTTGCCAAACTCATCATAAGATTTGCCTATGTTTGATGCTCTGTTTTGGAAGGAGTGGGTACATGCAACAAATGTGTATTCTGTTTTGTAGGCAATATAACTGCATTGTTTTCAATCCATAATTTGAAAGGGAGTTATTATTTGATCTTGTGATATTTAGAGTGAGTAATGGAGGGCCTAGTTTTAGATTCTTCATCCCTCTTTTTTTTTTTTTTTTTTTTTCAGTAGATTGATGAAAAATCAAATAAGATTTGTCATACATTTTGCCTATATTTGAACTACAAAAGCTACACCTGAGAAATTATGTGTGGGAGGATCAACCATTTTGGCCACATCACTCAAGTTTTTTAATATATAAGCGTGTTGCAGAAAATATTGGAGAGACAAATGAATTTCCTATCACTGTAGGGTTACACCAAGGATCTACCTTAAGTCCTTATCTTTTTGCTTTAGTTATGGATGAGTTGACGAGAAATATCCAGGATGACGTGCCATGGTATATGCTTTTTGCAGACGATATAGTGCTAGTGGATGAGACTAGAGAAGGAGTTAATACAAAGTTGGAGATTTGGAGAAAAGCTCTTGAATCTAAAAGATTCTGGATAAGAAGAACTAAGACAGAGTACATGGAGTGTAAATTTAATAACAGTAACAATGAAAGCAGAGGAGAAGTGAAGATTGAAAACCAAGAACTGCCTAAGAGTGAACATTTTCGTTATTTAGAGTCGATTATCACAACAGCGGAGTAGATTGATGCGGATGTGGCGCATAGGATTAAGGCGGGATGGTGTAAGTGGAGAAGTGCGTCTGAGATATTGTACGATAGACGAATACCCACTAGACTTAAAGGTAAGTTCTATAAAATGGCTATTAGACCAGCGATGTTGTATGGGACGGAGTGTTGGGCTACCAAGAAACAACATGTAGATAAGATGAGTGTGACTGAGATGAGAATGCTAAGGTAGATGTGTGGTAAGACTAGACAAGACAAAATTAGGAAGGGAATGGATAGGAGTAGCACCGATAGAAGATAAGTTAAGAGAGAATCGATTGAGATGGTTTGGTCATATTCAACGGAGACCAATAGAGGCAGTAGTGAAGAGATGCGATACTGTAACAGTATATAGAAGTGTTAGGGGACGGAGTAGGCCTAGATTAATGTTGGTTAGAGTTGTAAATAGAGATATGGATCTGCTTAATTTGACTAACGAAATGACATTTGATAGGGCTGCGTGGAGAAGAAGGATTCATGTAGCCGAACCCATTTAATGGAACTTAAGGCTTGATTTGGTTTGGTTTGGTTTGGTTTGTTAGAAATGGAAAGCGGAAAGTTGAAGTGCACTTTAATAATATTTAGGGTTGGTTTGGGATGTCCTAAAAAAGTGCACTTTTTGACTTATTGGTAGGTTTGGGTTGGGTTTGATGTGATGTGTTAGAGAGGTGATGTGACTTAAATAAGATAGTGACTTTTTGACTTTTTGACTTATTTAGTGCATGCCAAACTAGCCCTTAATTTTGGTCCTACATGGCTGGATTTATGGCATAAGTCTGAAATTAAGTAATGGATGGTTCAAAGATTAATTGAGAATAACCTTATTTTTCACCATGATAAAACTTTATCCCTCTATTCATGACAAAAAGCTATAAATCACATTGCATCCGTATTAGATATCGATACTCGTCAAATTACCCGATACCTTCTAAACTTATCTAACATGTTTAGAATGTGTGGAAAATTTTTTAAAAATATGATAATTACTAAAGTTGGATTCAACGGTTAAAACTAGCAAGTAGACTTTCTTGCAACCCTTTTGCATATAATGGAAAAGTACATGGGATATGAAAAGGGTTTAAAACTTTATATTGAAATGAAATTTTGTAAGACCTACCAAAAAAGGGTAATTTGGTTTCCCAATTTTATCGGTAATTTGTAAATAATAGTTTGTCATTATTCTTAATGCACAATATAATATTATATTATAATACTACATTTTTTTTATTTTTTTATTTTTTTTCCCTCTCTTTAACATGAATTGGCTGTACCTATATATATATATAATTATTTTCTATTTTTATTTTTATTTTTATTTTTATTTTTATTTTAGATTTTGTCTTATTTTAGTATTTGTATTGTTTTGTATCCTTCATCTGTTTCCTTATCAGTATCCATCCTTCATCACAGACTAAAAATCTAAACCATCATTTATTTTGTTAAACTATGCCATACGGCATGTTTCTACTAATCTTTTCTAAAAGCAAACTTAAAATATTGGCATAAAAAGTGACAAGTCTTATGGTTCACTTTATGTTTTTCACATTGAATTTGTAAAATCATTGGGAGTAGGGTCTTGCTTTTGTACCCTTTTCTTGGACTCTAATTGAAACCCTCCTTTAAGACAAGAATAGGTTGTTCCCTGCACTGTTTCTTTTTCTGCTTAGTGGAAGGTGCATTCTTATTTTTATATTGTCATCACCTTCCATTTTTCTAGATATGTGCAGGGGTATTGTGTTGCTATATCACTGGTGAATGGAGACCTAACGGCAAGCTCTATGAAAGGTTGTCACAATTATTGGTTAAAACTTGGCATATCAATGGTGGAATAATTTAAACTAGTGGAATAAATGTGTGTAAGTTGATTGAATAATTCAATTAATTGTTACATCCTCAAGACCCTATGACTCTGGAAATTTTTGGTTTAATTTGAATTGGCTCCATGAAATAAGGGCCATGGTACCATAAAATGTTTTTTTGTTGGTTACGTCACCTTTGACTCAACATGAAATGCTCTCTAGGTTTTGTGACCTGAACTTGGGTCTCTAATTCACTTTCTAACCTTCTTTTATTACATGAATTGCTGGTCAATGCTTTCTTTCTTTTCTTACTTTTATGGAAGGAGATTTTGTAAATTTAATATTATTTGTTGTTTTCGTCCGAATGGATGAGATATTACAAGAGATATCAGTAGGAAGAACCTAGTTATAGGTGATGATTTCAATGGCCATGTAGGAATAGATAAAGTAGGTTATGAGAAGGTGCATGGTGGATATAGTTTTAGTGATAGAAATAAGGCTGGAGAGAGTATTCTAGATTTTGCATTAGTCTCTGACCTGGTGGTGGCGAGTACTATGTATAAGAAGAGAGAAGAGCATTTGATAACCTTTAAGAGTGGGTCAATTAGGAGCCAAATAGATTACTTTCTAGTAGGAAAAGTGGACCGACTGAAATGAAGCGAGTGTAAGGTGATTCCTATAGAGAGCTTGACGTCTCAACATAGGACTTTGGTACCAGATTTATGCTTTAAAGGGCAATACCAAAGCTAAGAAAGATAGTGAGCGTCGCAGGACAAGATGGTGGGACCTAAAAGGGATAAACTAGAAATATTTAATAATAAGATGGATAAAGAAGGTACTTGAGACTTAGAAGATAATACTAACACTGTGGAACTCGATGGCCAATTGTATGAGGAGAATCTCAAGGGAAGTTCTTGGAGAGTCAAAAGGAAAGGGACACAACCTTAGAGAAATTTCGTGGTGGAGGAAGGAGGTTCAAGCGGTAATAAAGACGAAAAAAGACTTCTTTAAAAAGTGGCAGAATGATAGAACTGAGGAAAACTTTAAGAGCTACAGATTGGCTAATAAGGAGGTCGAAAAACTAATGAGGGAGACTAAGTTGAAAAACTATGATGACCTATACACTAAACTAGATAGTAAGTTGGAAGAGAAGAGGATATACAAACTGACTAAGATAAGAGAAAGAAAAACAAGAGATTTTAATTATATTAAGTGTATCAAGAGTGAGGACCAAGGTTTCAAAAAGCGATTGCGGTTGCCGTAACGATTGCGGTGGTTTGGTTGTAGTTGAAGGTATAAAGGCCGTAGCGTAACGGTTGCGGTAACCGGAATCGTGATTGTTTTTTAATTTTTCACACAATTTGAAGAAAACTTACCGATACGCGTATTTTCTTTTTCTAGAATCATATTTATTAGGGTTTAAAATAGATTTTGATCAATTTTTGTTAATTTTTAAGTGTGATCTAATATATTTCATATTTTCAAATCACTATAAAATAAGTTTTTTACATTTTATTTCAATAATTAATGACTTTAAGAATAATTGATTTTAAATGTCTACAAATTATTTTTGACTAATACCTGAACTAATTGAATAAAAAATATTCACAATTATTAAATGAAATAATTATAAAAATAAAAATTGTGCCATAAACAAAAATTATTTTTGAGGCATTTTTTTAGACAACACTTTACAGGTAACTAAATAAAATTATTTACAATTAAGTATGAAATGAAATAATTATAAAAATAAAAATTGTACCATAAACAATAAATATTTTTGAGTTTTTTAAAGACATTTTTTAGACAACACATTATAGTAACAAAATAAAAAATATTTATGATTAAATATTAAATAAAATGATTATAAAAATAAATACATATACAACTATTGTTTATATATTTTTTATTTTACATGTTAGTGTAATGAAATAAAAATTTTAAAAAAAAATTATAAAGAAAATAAATTCATATAAGTTTTTTTCTTTGGGCTTGGATCACTTGAGTATTTGTTCTTTTTTTGTAAGCTTTTATTTATTTTTATTTTTTTTGGGAAAGGAAGTGATTTAGAATATTATAAAAGGGTGTAACGGACTGTTACGGTACCACTACAGTCGTTACGTAACACCGAAACGGCCATTACACATGAATTTCCGTCACATCGCTATAGCGGTCGTAACGGGTGGTGGCAACCACCACAACTATTCCATAACGGTGTTATATAACGGTTGCAGTCGCTTTTTAAAACCTTGGTGAGGACTCTAAACTGTTAGTGAAGGATAAAGTGATTAAGGAGAAATGAAAGAACTATTTTGAGAAGTTGTTAAATGAGGAATATGGAAGTAGGTCAAGAGGGAAGGAAGTAGGAAGAAATGAGGAAAACTAGGAATATATGTTCTATCGTAAGATTAGGAACTTTGAAGTGAAAATTTCACTCAAGAAGATGGAATAAAATAAGGCTACAGGATCCGATGATATCCCTATTGAAGCCTGAAAATGCTTGGGTAAAAAAGGGGTTGTTTGGTTGACTAGGTTATTTAGCAAAATTTTGTTGACTAGGAAAATGCCAGACGAGTGGAGAAAGAGTATTTTAGTATCAATATATAAGAATAAAGGAAATGTCTAGAATTGCAACAACAATAGAAGAATCGAGCTAATGTGTATAATGAAGTGTTGGAAAGTAATAGAAAAGTATAGAGAAAAGAATAGAGACAGTCATATGATTTTTATCGATCTTGAGAAAGCATATGATAAAGTGCCTCGGGATATAATTTGGTGAGTGTTGGAGAAGAAAGGGGTGACAAAAGGTTACATTGATGTGATTAGGTATATGTATGACGATGTGGTGACCACTGTTAGATCACCTACTAGAAAGATGAGTGAATTTCCAATTACTGTAGGGTTACACTAAGAATCAGCCTTAAGTCTTTATCTTTTTGCTCTAGTTATGGATGAGTTTGTGCAAAATATTAAGGATGATGTGCCTTGGTATATGCTTTTTGCAGATGATATCATGTTAGCAGATGGACTAGAGAATGAGTTAACACTAAGTTGGAGATTTAGAGAAAATCACTTGAATTTAGGATAAGCAAAATTAAGGCAGAGTACATGGAGTGTAATTTTAATAATAATAACAATGGAAGCAGAGGAGAAGTAAAAATTGAGAACTAAGAACTACCTAAGAGTGATCATTTTTGTTATTTAAGATCGATTATCACAACGACTAATTAGATTGGAGCAAATGTGGCCTATAGAATTAAGGCGTGGTGACTTAAGTGAAGGAGTGCATGTGGGGTACTGTGCAATAAACGCATACCCACTAGATTAAAAGGAAAGTTCTATTTAGACCAGTGATGTTTTATGGGACGAAATATTAGGCAGCTAGGAAATAACATGTTGATAAGAAAATTGTTGTTGAGAAGAGGATGCTAAGGTGGATGTGTGGCAAGATTAAGAAAGACAGAGTTAGGAATGAGTATATTTGAGAATGGGTAGGAGTAGTACCGATAGAAGATAAGTTGAGAGAGAATAGATTGAGATGGTATGGTTAGATATAATGGAGATCAACAGAAGCAGTAGTGAAGAAATGCAATACAGTGATGGTGGATGGTAGTGTTAGGGGAAGGGGCTAACCTAGATTGACATGGACTAGTGTAGTAAATACAGATATAAATCTCCTTAATTTGACTAACGAAATGGTCTTGGATAGAGTCGAGTGGAGAAGGACTCATACAGCCGACCCCATTTGATGGGACTTAAGACTTGGTTTGGTTTGCTATTTTGATCCAATGGGTTATAGCTGCAACTTAGTTTGGTATTCAGATAAGTTTCTGAATTGGAATGTTTTGTGGCCTTAGGGAGTGTAGATGAACATTATTACCAAAGCATGTTGAAGGCTTATGTTCTGTTCTAGTATCATTCTGAGATAGTGTTTTGATACACTATTACCAAAGCATGTTGAAGGCTTATGTTTTGTTCTTTTATCATTCTGTGACAGCCAGCCCCTGTTGAGCTGGAGTAGGCATTTCGATGGCTGGGCAAAGTTAAACAGAAATGGGTAATTTCTCTGGATAGTCCAATCAATTTCATCCGCAGGAATCTGGGATCAGGTATGATGGTGCAATAAGTCTAAGAGAACCTTGCTATTGGTGGCCTAAAATTCTCTTCCATTTTAGTTGGATTGGAAATAACTAACTCTTCCAAACGTTTATGTAGTGTGGTTCACGTTTATGGTGTAGTTCAACTAGAATTCTTGCCTGGGTGACCTAAAATTCTCTTCCAACATCAGTTTGAAAGCCTGAAGTCTAACTACAGTAATGGTCTCCAAGTATAATGTCACTTGTGGACCGAACAGATTTACATAATTGAATACACAACATTCTTGATGAATTGGTAATTTCACAATTATATGAAATTTTGGTTTATTTAAATTTTTTTTTTATGAATAGTTGAACCTTTTTCTATAAATAAGCGCTTTTGACTCTTCTAGGGATAGTGACTGATGATTGTAATAATTAAGATTAAGGACACCACTGGACAAGCTTATTGTAGCTGGTTAATAGTTATGGGAGATGTGTTTCAACAGATTGGTATAAAAACTCTTTAAGCGACTCTAAAATAAAAATTGAGGTACTCTAGCTGGTTCTGCTGCATCAGTCATTTAATCAGTGTCAGTAACTTGTTTTTGAATAACTGATGTATGCAACAATCTATGATCATTACAACTCAGCTAACGTTTATAAACTTATTTGAAGTGGTCACCAGCAAGGAAGTTCCTTCAATGGACACTTTTACAATTTGGTATAATAGACCTTCTTTTTCTTTTTCTTTTTCTTTTTTTTTTTATTTTGAAATTGTTGTTATTCGATCGATTTCTTCTCATCTACTGTATTGCTATTGGGATTACTGTGCACAACTGATAAAGACAGACATGACCCTTAATTAAGTATCCTATACATTTTGCAGGCAGTGTTGATTTTGCCAAGTTAAACTGCACTTTTTTTCATATCATTGAACTCATGTTTTTGCCTTTTCTATAATTTTTTTCTTTTCAACATTTTTTGATATGGTGCATCTCCCTTGTGTTAGGTTTAATTTTTTCTTGAATTATTATTAATTAGGAATTTATAATCTTCTGATTTGTATATCTTGTTCTAATATGACTCCAAAAATTCAGGGTCTAGTTTCAGAACTGAAGAACTGACCTTTCTGCTTCTAGTTTGTGCAAGTTTGGCATCTAGAAAGTGTTCTAGACGCGCAAGGAGACTAATGTCCAGTTGTTCTACAGCTTGAGATTCAAAAAACCTGGAAAGGGATAAAGCAATTGTTACCAGAACCTCCCACTTAAGGGCAGTATGTTATCATATACTTTCACTGTGCTGCTGCATGTTATCATGTTTGTACCCAGGGTAGTATGTCATTGTTCAATCCCCTTTCAAAATATGCCTCCTTATACGATCTGAATTGGTTTTGGAAACAATCGCCTCCACACACACACACAGACAATAATAATAATAAATAAAGAAATATATTCCATCACTGCACAATAAGTTCACAAAAAATTATTACCTTTGGACTGATTGCAGTATGTTATTGTTTTCACATGGAGTTCTACATTCTTGTTGATGCTTCTGGTGTTAAAAAAAGGAAAAAAAAGAAAAAAAGGAAAAAAGAAAAAAAAAGATAGATTGAGTTGAAACAAAAAAGAAATGGGAACTGCCATAGTTTATTGGATGAATGAGTTTTATATGTCACTTTATAGTGTTCAGTCAATTATTTTTGTTCAGTCACAATTACATATTTCTGGTGTATTTTTTATTTTATTTTGGGTGAATAATTCTGGTGTATTGTTAACAAAACAAACAATGCTACCAGCATGTGTGATATGAAAGGTGTTGGCAACAGTTATTATTCAGTGAGATAGTCAACTAGTGGGTTTGAATGCTATGTTTATGTTATTAGGCAGGTATAATATTATAGGTTAGAATTAACCTTGGAACTCTTTTTGTATCAATACTTACCCCTCATGTTTCAATTTGTGCAACAGCTGACAGTATGGAAGTTGTCTACAATGTTCAAGATATATTTTTTGGTATTACCTACCCTTTTGCCATTAGCTTATCTTGTATGAAAGATTATTTTTGACTTTTCCTTTGAATTGAATACACTGAAAATGATTGTTTGTTTGGGATCCCTCTTACAATAGGACCTTATGAAAAGATGTGGAACAGCTTAATCATTAGGCTGTTTTCTGTCCCCAGTTTGGATAGTGAAAACTTATTACCTGCTTTTTGGTTTTATACAAATCAGGGATTATGCATATGTAGCTATTCTATTCTGTGAGGAAGACAATTGTATTTTACCTCAGGTTGATGATCGGTGCTGTTGCCAGAATTTGCCTCTATATGAGTCCGGTAGCGTTCAAGGATCGTATTGAAACTGCATTACATTAACATTATGTAAATCACAATACAGCTGGAAATAAAGACACAAACATAAACATTAGGAATGGTGGAAAAAAAGACGAAAACATAAACATTAGGAATGGGATTTTATGTCACCTCAAACAAAAACTATGAGATTTGGACCCTGATGTCATTACAGTTAAAAGTATTATTCCTACTTTTGTTAGTCTCTCATTGTTAATCATCTCATTAGATTTTTTGGCATGTTAATAAATAAGTCTAGAGAATGAGAAATTTTGGGTGCAGATAGGGTAGGTGCCATGTGGTACCTTTTTCTTTTCTTATTGGTTGAGAGAGTGGAGGCTATATTTATGTGTTGAGTGATGGGGAGACAACATGGGAGGCCATAGTGTTTGTGATTGGTTGAAGGCACCATGTGACATGCCACATGGTACCCTATTTGCACCCAAGAATTTTAGTAATTAGCTATTATGCAAAACATTAGATGTTAAATTCTTGAAGAAATTGTTGGAAAGATAAAGTTTCATTGCGAAAATGCTTTCTTGTTTAGTTTATGTCAGGGATTAAATAATAAGGCGACTTTTAGACAAACAAAAGAGTAGAGAAAAGCTTATAGTAATATTTTGATGTGTAATCAGAAAGAGCAGCTTAACACGGTGTAGTGTAAACATACCACCAGTTCAGCATTGACAACCTAAGTCATTGACTCATCAAATTGCTGGTTGGTTTGACTGGACACAAGCCATCTTGACCAATTGGAGATTGAAGGTGTCATATGTCTGGGGAGTCTTTGCTAGGGAAGGATTCAAGAAGGTAGGCCTTTCTAGATGTGCTGCAGTATATCATCCAATTTGTAGGAGACGGATAGTATAGAGTGGGGTAGGAGCTTAATGATACAAAGTTGAAAGAAAAATATTCGGATGTATTGAAAATGATAAAATGCAAAAGCTGCAGCAGTACAATATAAATAGGTCAAAGACAAAATCCTAAAAGCCTAATTACAAGAGAGACTAAAAGCCATTACAGAAGAAACACTAAACAACCAACTCACTCATGATATGAAGTAGGTTTCTTAAGAACCCCAAAAGAATTTGAAAACTTAGCATTCAATTCAATAGCGAGTATCTACAGTCTTGGCATCAATGAAATTGGCATGTGAAAGGATATCACCAACATATTTGGTCTAAGACAGAAGATACTCCGGATGAGAAAAGGCGATCTCAATACTAAGAAAATAACTCAAATCCTTCATCTCAAATTCTTGAAAAAGTTGTTTGACCTCCTGAACATGGTTGTCAAATCGGGATTCTAATCGTGAATCGAAATTAGTTTGTGTCTTGGCTTACATAGTTGTCAAATCCTTCAAATTAAGATGTACTAAAACTTTTTATGATCATTAACTCAAAGGTATTCAATCACATACGGCTTAATGTTCTTTGTTGTACAAAGACTCATCTAAGTTCTGGAAGTTGAAATTTGATCACCTCGGATTTCCTTGATAACTTGGGGTAGGTCGAAGAGTGCTTTATAAGGCAATGGTGCATCTGCCATTAGGAACTCAGTCTGTTATTTCTTTGTCCTTGCTTGTGCCATCGTTGTAACCATCCCTTAAGGCCAGGTTGGCAGTCCATTGAAGCCAATCTCAGGCTGTTCAATGGCTTGAAGTCTTCTTATTTAAATTGAATTCCTTCAACAATCCGATGTGCAGAATGTCGCTTGCATTGCCTTGGTCATCTAAGACTCTCATAACTTGGTAGCAATCTACCCCTAGAGTGATTGCTAACACATCATTGTGTGGATGCTGCATCCCTTCCAAGTCAGCATCCCAGAACAATATTAGAGGGCAAGTTTCTTAGTTTTCGGATGCTTATTTTGTACCTAATATACATACTATAAGTGCTTGGTTTTTTAGACTTAGCCTCCTAACTTGTTTTGATTCGCTTGGGCATGTATCACAGGGATTACCTAAGGTTCTTCCTATACGTCATCGGTGGTCATTGGTTTTTGTTATTTTGTCTTATTCCATTTTTGTGTTTTCCTCGTCAATTATGTTTTTTAGATGTCCCTCCTATACTCTGTCTTCAAGAAATTATTTCAAAGATTGACATCCTTGGTAAGCACACTTCATATGTTTGATTCTTCACATGAACTCTATTTGAACTTGGGAAGGATCTCGGTAATAGGGTTTGTTCTTGATTTGTTACAAGATCTTAAACATAGAGTTGATAGCCATTGGAGTCCTTATCATAAGTTTTCTTTCCCCACCTTTTCGATCTTCGTTCAGTTTCTTATCTTAGTATCTCAAGTAGAACAACTTTATTGTAGATTTCAATCTTCCAATCTTTCTTATCTATTAAATTCCCCTATATTCCGAACCACTAAATGGTATTTGAATTTTTCTCAAATACAAAATGACCTTAGTGAAAAAGGGACATGAAGAACATTGTCAACCTCTTGGCCTTTGATAGATTATATTTCCAACTTGCTGGACTCCTTAGAACTTCCTTAGCGCTAATTCCCAAAGCAATTTTGCTTTGAAAAGAGGATCATGTCCGCAATATACAAATTAATTAAAAGGTTGGGTTTTCACTCTTTAAATTTATATTACATTTAGGGATCTCACCCTACATTTCAAAGTAAAGGCAACAAAATCTTGTTAGACATATTGCCAACTAGAATCAATTGAAATAATTTCCAAGTTCGCTTCATCCTTGAAATAACTTCAAAACATGAAATCACATAGAAAAAACAACTCAACAACTGTGCACTAGCTTTTATAGAAGGTAATTGATCATTTACAAATGTTAGATCATGAAGAATTAAATGAAAAGGATAAAAGAAGGAAAAGAGAGAGAGGAGAGGAGAGGAGAGAAGAGAAGAGAAGAGAAACCACGTTGTTAGGAAAATAGAGAATGAGAGCACTAGGGTTCTAATCCCTGTTCTCTAATATTTATACCCATAGATAATATTACAATACTGCCCTTCTTACTTACACATAACCAACACTTCCCCTCAAGTTGAGGCAAAAATATTGTGAAGGCCCAACTTGTCAAAGGCAGTGTAAAACAGCATACTAGACACTCCTTTAGCCAAAATATTTGCAATTTGATCCCTCGTCTTGACAAACACGGTACAAATCACACCTTTGTTCAACTTCTCTTTGATGAAATGTCTATCAACCTCCCCACGTGCTTTGTTGTTGAATTGGATTGTGTGGAATGATAACTGCATCTTTATTGTCACAATACAATTTCATAGGACTTTTTTTTTTTTTTTTATCAAAACCCAACTCTTTCAAAAGTGACTTTAACTACAACAATTCACAAATTCCATGAGCCATCGGCAACAACAAATTGCTTCTTGCTACGCCACGTCACAAGATTACCACCTACAAAAGTGCAGTATCTCGAATTAGATCTCTTTGTCAGTGATAGATCTTGCCCAATCAGCATCAGTATAGACTTCTATGTACAAATCATCATGTTTTAAAAACAATATACCCCTACTAGGTACTAACTTTAAGTATCGTAAGGTGAATGCATAAGTTGACTAACCACACTGACTGCATACGCTAGGTCTAGACGAGCGAGTGAGAGGTAAATAAGTCTATCAACAAATCTCTAATAACAACCCCCCATCAACAAGAGTATCATTGTCACTATTTCTTAGTCTACGATTCTGTTCAATAGAAGTAGTGTCCATCGGTTTACATCCCGATATCCCGGTCTCCTTAAGTAGGTAAAGTACAAATGTTGAGAGATGAAAATATCATGTTTAGATTGAGAAACCCTAATATCTAAGAAGTACTTTAGTTTTCCCAAGTCCTTTATTTCAAATTCCTTAGCTAAGGAATTCTTCAATTCATCCATCTCAATTGTATCATCCCTGGTCAATACAATATAATCAATACACTATCAATGCAATTAACTTCTCGTGGGATGAATGTTTGACAACAAAGTGCGATTAGCTTGATATACCCAAACCTTTCTACTATTATTGGGAAGTTGTGACAACCCCGTCACATACTATGCTCTTAATCACTGATTTTGAATGTTAATTATGTGTTCATATGATTTTTAGATTCATATCTGTTAGCTATAGGAATATCTGTTGTGATTTATGCTATAATCTGAAATTGAAGGCCTTAATGGCATCATAAATCGAAATTGGTTAGTATATTGTGAATGACATAATGTTTAGAGCCTAATGAGAAGTTTGATTAAAATTTGATTCAGTTTAAAATTAATTAGATTAAATCAATTTAATTAAGTTTGTTTGATTAGCCTTAAGCTCTAATTAATTAGTTTAATCCTTGATTAGTGAATTAAGCTAATCTATCCTATATATATATATGTTGTAATTAAGAGTTGAGCTCGTAAAATCATATTTGGCTGAGATTGTAAGTTTTAGAGAGAGAGGGAGCTCAAGTTTAGAGAGGAAAAGGCTGGACTCTTGAAGATTTGGCTTGGAGATTGTGGAATTGTGAGGAAGATCTCAAGAATTGACTAGAGAAAGCTTGATTCAAGACCTTAGATGAGTGGTTAGCTCACAATTTATGAATTAGTCATCAAATGTATGAATTTAAGGAGATAATGAGTTTAGACACAAGGAATGAGCTTCGAATGAAGAAATTGGAACTAATTCACACATGCAAGCATGATTTTGAAGTATCTCATCCTTTTTTTAGCATGGTTCATGTTGTCTATGTTTGAATGAAGGATCATATCATACATGCATCCATAAATTATGTTGTTTGGAACTCAATTTCATGTTTTTGAAGCTTTGGAAAAGAATTTGAAGTTTAATCATACATGCATAAAGATTTGAATTTCAATGTTGAAGAATTCATGGAGTTTTGAGTTGTTGACTTTAATTGAGTGTATGTTTATGTCGCTGTGGAAGAGAAACTTAATATTCCACTATATCAAATATAGGATTACATTCCCCCTTTTATAGATGATAATACTCATCTAATTTATAGGGATATTTACAACTTACCTAGGATAGAATCAAACCTATCTAAAACAGAAAGCAATAAAACAGGAAACTTATCTACAGATTTGGTAACAAACTACCAGAATCCCCTAAAATCGTGGGACCAAATCATGATCTCTTAGCTGTAGATTTCCTCAACCTTAGCCACTAACAATGCTGACAGATCATCAAACTAATTAAATCTTCCAATAATTCCACACTCCCCCTTAAGCTGGGCGGTAAATATTTATTAACCCCAGCTTGGAACTCAGATCATCAAACGTCTTTCTCGGTAGGGCCTTGGTAAGAATGTCAGCTGTTTGAAGACATGTGGGCACGTACAGCATCTTGATTGTCCCTTCTTCTATCTTCTCCTTTATGAAATGTCGCTCAATCTCCACGTGTTTTGTTCTATCATGATGTACTGGGTTCTTGGCAATGCTGCTTGCTGACTGATTATCACAGAACATTTTCATAGTTTCTTCATTTGAAATTTTTAATTCCTTTTGCAACCTTCGTAACCATATTCCCTCACAAATGCCATATGCCATTTGCCCTGAATTCAACTTCTACACAGACACCACTGATTGCTTCTTACTTCGCCATGTAACAAGGTTATCCCACACATATGTGTAGTACCCTGAAATAGATCTTCAGTCTTGTACTGATCCTGCCTAATCTGTGTCACTGAATACTTCAATATCTCTTCTTTGATTCTTCTCAAAAAATAATCCTTTACTTGGTGTTAGTTTTAGGTTTCTTAGGATTCTATACACTGCCTCCAATTGTTCTTCATTTGGATTATTCATGAATTGACTTACCATGCTAACAGGAAAATCGATATCTAGTCAGGTGTGAGACAGGTATATAAGTTTACCAATTAGTCTTTGATATCTACCTTTATCAACTGGTGCACAATTTCCCTTAGGTCCAAGTTTGGTTGTTGAATCCATAGGCGTATCTGCCAGCTTACATCCGAGCATTCCAGTCTCTTTTAAGAGATCCAGGACATATTTTCTTTAGGAGATAGAGATTCCCTTTCTTGACCTTGCGATTTCCATGCCTAGGAAGTATTTGAGATTCCCAAGGTCCTTGATTTAAAATTCTGTAGCTAGAAGACTTTTGATAGTGCAAATTTCCTCCTCATAATCTCCTGTTAGAATTATGTCATCCATGAATGAGGACAACAAGTTTTCCTGCAGGAGAGTGTTTAACAAATAGAGTATGATCCGTCTGACATTGAGAATAGCCATGACTCTTAACTACATTTGTGAATCTCTCAAACAAGGCTCTTAGAGATTGCTTGAGCCCATATAGAGATCTTCTAAGTTTACAAACTTTGTTGCGTGTAGTATGTGTCTCAAATCTTGGAGGAATTTTCATGTTAACTTCTTCAGCTAGATCTCCATTTAGGAAGGCATTCTTGACGTCTAGTTGATAAAGAGGCCAATCAAGATTTGCAACCAAAGATAGTAGAACCCGAAATGTATTTAACTTGGCTACAAGGGCAAATGTCTCCTCATAGTCGATTCCATATGATTGGGTGAATCGCTTTGCAACCAGCCGTGCCTTAAATCGATTAATACTCCCATCTTCATTATATTTGACTGTGAATATCCATTTGCAACCTACTGGACGTTTCCCAGTTGGTAATTCTGAGATTTCCCAAGTTCCATTCTTTTCAAGTGCATCTATTTCTTTATACACGGCTGATTTCCACTCAGGTGAGCCGAGAGCTTCTTGTCTGTTATTGGGAACCTGAATGTTGTCCAGGTTGGCAACAAATGATTTGAACTTCGGTGACAGTCCTTCATATGACACAAATGTGTATATAGGGTGTTTTGTGCATGATCTTACACCTTTTCTCACAGCAATAGGAATATGACTACCATCATTAGTTAACTCACTATGTGAAGTCTCGAGATTAGAGTTACCTGATGGATCTTCACTTGATCTAGGACTTGGATCGGGTTCTTGGGCTTGCTCAAGAGATGCTTGTTGTTCCATCTCCTTTTGGTTCCTTCTCCTCTATGAGTAGGTAATCAACTCATCATTCTTTGTTGATTGAATAGTGTCCAGATTTTGAGGTGGATTAGTAGGAACAGACGGATTGTTGGTTTGATCTTGAGAAGGAGATTCTAGGAAGAGATGTTGAAGAAGAATGGATTCAAGATTCTGTGATGGACGAAATTGGTTAGAATTAGGAGAAAGGTGAGATGATTCTTCAATATCCCAAAGCTGGTATTCCTGGGTAAAATTAGGCTCCCCTTGAGTATCAGATTTGGGATGATAAGGCTGGTACTCAAAAAAGGTGACATCCATGGAGTGATAGTACTGTTTAGTAACCGGTGAGTAGCACTTATACCCCATTTGAGTTGGAGAGTACCCAAGAAAAATACATTTAAGGGCTCTAGGATCAAGTTTATCCTTGTGTTGTTGATGGACATGAACAAATGCTGAGCACCTGAAAACTTTGAAGGGGGGATAGTAGAGATGAGATGGATTATTGGTTTGATCTTGAGAAAGAGATTCTAGGAAGAGATGTTGAAGAAGAATAGATTCAGGATTCTGTGATGGACGAAATTGGTTAGAATTAGGAGAAAGGTGAGATGATTCTTCAATATCCCAAAGCTGGTATTCCTGGGTAAAATTAGGCTCCCCTTGAGTATCAAATTTGGGATAATAAGGCTGGTACTCAAAAAAGGTGACATCCATGGAGTGATAGTACTATTTAGTAACCGGTGAGTAGCACTTATATCCCATTTGAGTTGGAGAGTACCCAAGAAAAATACATTTAAGGGCTCTAGGATCAAGTTTATCCTTGTGTTGTTGATGGACATGAACAAAAGCTGAGCACCTGAAAACTTTGAAGGGGGGATAGTAAAGATGAGACGAGTATTGGGAAAGGACTGAAGTAGGATTTGACAAGGGGTTTGGAAGTTGAGAATACGAGATGGCATCCTGTTTATGAGATATGCCGCAGTGAGGATGGCTTCACCCTAGAAAAATTTTGGTACATGGGTAGAGAACATAAGAGAGCATGCAATATCTAGAAGATGCCCGTTTTTTCTTTCGGCAATTCCATTTTACTGAGGAGTGTTCACACAGGAACTTTGGTGAACTATACCGTGACTCAAGAGATAATCATTAAGGATGGATTTGAAATATTCTTTGGCATTGTCAGTTTTCAGAATCTGGATTTTTGCTTGGAATTGTGTTTGGATCATGGTGTTGAAGTTTTTGAAAATCTGACCTACCTCTGATTTTTCTTTCATGAGGAAGACCCATGTAAGTCTAGGGTGATCATCAATAAAGGAAATAAACCAGCTAGAACCAGTAACATTCTTGATTCTAGATGGACCCCATACATCACTATGAATCATTGAAAAGGGTTGGGATGCTTTATAGGATTGATTGGGATAAGAGTTACGAACAAGTTTAGAAAATTGACAAATCTCACACTGAAACTCATTTGGATTTTTATTATGGAATCGTGAAGGAAACAATTTCTCAAGATACAAGAAATTTGGATGACCTAACCTATAGTGCCACAACATAATTGCACTATCATTATTAGAACGACTAACAGAAAAAGAACTAGGACTACTGGACACTGAACAATCAGATTGGTGAGTTGCTCCTGGAGGAGGATCATTAACCTCGAGAAGATAGAGCCCTGAACACATCTTAGCACTGCCAATCATCTTCCCCGAGTCCAAGACCTAAAATTCACACAGATTTGAGCCAAATTTAGTAACACAATTGAGATCCCCAGTGAGTTTACTAATGGACAGTAAATTGCAATTTAAATTTCGCACAAGAAGAATTGAGTCAAGTGTGATGTTTTCTGAAACTCTAACAGAACCTGTACCAGCCACCTTTGAGAGTGAACCATCAGCTATACTGACAGTTAAATTTTTATAACATGGACTATAGTAGAAAAAAGCTTCGCATCTCCAATCATATGATCTGATGCTCCTGAGTCTATAATCCATGGACTTAGCTTCTCCTCTTTTTAACATTGAGAGTGCTTAAGAAATTACCTTTGTGTGCCAAGGTACTAGTACCAACCACAATGGGGGCAGGGGCAGGGGCAGGGGCAGGCAATGATTGGCTTAATAGTTTCTGTAATACTTCTAGTTATTCCTTGCTGAAGGGAGTGGGTTCAGTTAATGGTTTTTCATCCACCGAGATGAGATTGCCCCATTCTTCTTTGTCATTGGCAAACCGGGAAGGCTTCCAATCTGCAGGTTTGCCATGGATTTTTCAGCAGATGTCCTTGGTGTGACCAAGACGTTGGCAATGATCACACCATGGCCATCCTTTCTTTGGTCTGTTGTCATTGTTGTATGGATTTCCTCTAACTGCAAGGATTGAGCTCTCAGGATTTGTCACAGATTCTTGAGAGCCCATCATGATCTTTTTTCGACTACCCTCTCTATGAACTTCTGAAAAACGCTTCCTCGATATTCAGCAGTGGTTTGGATCCTAAGATTCTCCCTCGTACTTCATCGAGATTCTTATTTAATCCAATTAGAAATTTGTATATTCTTTTCCGTTCAATAATCTGTCTATACCTGATTCCATTGTCAGGACAGCTCCAATTGTACTCCTCGAACAGGTCCAGCTATTGCCAGTAGCGGTTGAGTGTGTTGAAGTAATGAGTCACCGTTAAATCTCCTTGGCGGAAGTCTTGGGGAACACTTTCCACCTTGAACAATTCAAATGTATTCCCATTGTTAGAATACGTTTCCTTGGCAGCTTCCCAAATCTCCTTTGCCGTTCCGTAGAGAAGAAAATTTTCTCCAATGTCATTTGTCATGGAATTAATGAGCCATGACATGACCATGTTATTTTCAAAATTCCAAATTTTCTCCAATGTCATTTGTCATGGCCTTAGACCCTAAGCTTGTCCAACAAGCTTACACTTTTGTTCTTTATAAGAGAGAACCCCCCCTCCTCCTCCAGGTTCAAAAAATTGTGCTTGAGAGTTATACATACACATTTGTATCTATCTTGCATCTTCTCTTCATTTTTTTTATTCAAAAGTGCATTTTTATCATACTTTAACACACAAACACACACTCAAACACCATACTCTTGGAGCTGAGATCCCTTGAAGTTGTTTTTGAAGTTTTTGGACTGGTTTTGGTTCAAAAAGTGTGCTGGAGTTGCAGCTTTGAAGGTGCTCATCAAGGGTGAGTTTCTAGCCTTTAAACCCTTGTTTTGGCTTAAGCTTTTGGACCTGTTTGTATGCTGATTTAAGCTTAACTTTCTACTGCAAAAAGTTCTGTTTTTGCATGCTTAACATGTTTGTTTAAGGTCACTTTTGTGTTGGGGGTAGTCTACCCCCTCTTAGGCCTTGTTTGGCCTTGTTTTTGTGCCTTCCTTTTAAGCTATTGGGACCACCTTGTTTTGGCCTTCTCACCATTGAAACTCAGAGGAATTTCAGTGGTGGAAATGGTGTTTTGAGGTCCCAAATAGGAGAAGGTCATCCCCTCTCCTTGTGTTCTTGAATGCTTGCTTCATTTGCCTCATGTTTGAGCATGTTTGTTAAGCTTATATTGGCCATATCTTAGCATGTATTTGGGGTTATTTCAGCATGGAATACCACTTTTTTGACTTGGTTTTGTCACCTCATGCATGCCTTATACACTTGTAGTGTATTTCTCACAAACTAGTCTTGTATGCTTCATGAAGTAGCATGTCTTTCTAGCTTGTTTTGAGTCCATCTCAGCATGTTCTTGGTGGGGTTTTTCCATGATATACCTCTGTTAAGGTTTGGTTTGATAGCCCCAGGCATGCTCCATGCACTTGTAGTGCATTTCCATGAACTAGCCTAATGTGTATCATGCTTTTGATCATCATTCTAGCATGCTTTTGGCTTAACTCTAAGAAGCTTTTGTCCATATTTTAGCATGCTCTAGCTCTGATTTATGTTTTTTTGGTCATGCATGCCATACTTTGTATAGCTATAATGCATTCTAGCTTGTTAGCCTTGTGTATCAAGTCCACTAGCACGCATTGCTTCCTCTATTTGAATGATTTGGAATCATTTGTCATGAGATTTCAGTGCATGTTTCATGGTCATACACATGCATCTTTCACCCTTTCCATGCTTTGGAGAGTTTGTGTTTTATGCCTTAACATGAACCATTGCGTATGCCTTCATGCCTAAGCTTGCGAGCTATTATTTCAATGTGTTTTTGGGGTTATTTTGCCATGATATAACTCTGATTTTTGTTGGCGAAGCCATCTCATGCTTGGTCTTGGTAGGTGTAGTGTAATCCTCCCTTTTGGCCTTTGCATATTCCATGCTTCATGCCCTTCATGCTAGCTTATTTTGGCTTCCTTCCATACATGTTTTAGTATCATTTTGACATGTTCTAGGACTGTTCTGGGTTGCCTTGACCATATGCTTCATGATTTGCATAGTTGTAGTACAAATGCCTATGCTAGCTTCAAGCTTTGAGCACCATAGCATGCTTCATTTGCATTGTGTGCATGATTTGGCATCATTTATCATGACATTTCAGATCATATAGGACTGCCATGTTCCTATTTCTCTCACTCTTTGATTGCTTTTGAGTGTTATGCTTTGTTGCCTTGTTTGTGGTCTGGCATGTATGCCATCTTGCCTAGGTCCTTGAGCCATCATCTTAGCATGTTTTGGTCTTTGTTTAGACCTAATTAAGCTCTGTCCATGTTTGGTTCATGCACTTGTGCCTTGTATTGCATGTCTCTAGAGTAATCCTTTTTGCTAGCCTTATGCCTTAAGGACCTTTGCATGCTATACTTGTGTTGATTGAATGATTTGGCATCATTTCATACCTTATTTCAGTGCATTTAGTGTTGTTACACCTCCATACTTGTCACTCTTTGAGAACTCGAGAGTTGTGCTCTTATACCTAGTTGATGGGCCATTGCATTGAGCATGTTTGTCTTGATCTTCATGCCTTAGTTTCATCATTATAGCCACTGATTTGGGCTGGCTAAGGTCTGTCCACATTCGGTGTAAGTCCATTTAGCATGTTTATTTGCATGGTGCTTGCATGCTTATGTTACATCGCATTGAGTATGTCATGTTGTTCATCGCATTGTGTATGCCATGTTTTTTGCATTGTGCATGCTCATCTTACATCGCATTGAGTATGCCATGTTATTCTTTGCATTGTGTATGCCATGTAATTGCATTGTGTTTTGCATGCCTTGCATTGCATGTTTGCATGCTTAAGTTGCATTGCATGCTTGCATGTATGAGTTGCATTGCATTTGTTTGGATTAAGTGTTAATCCAAGCACGAGAAACGAGGGACGTTTCATACTTGAAGTGATGAAACGTGCCTCAATTCTCGGTCGCCGACCCTCTTGATCATACATGATAGAGGTCAAGGCTTTATGTGTTCATGTGTGCATTCATTTCATATTGAATTGTGCAATTTGACTTCTCGGCCATCATACATCGAGATGCGTAATTGGTAGCCCGAGGGTCGAGAACCATACTCCCTTGAGCTTATGAAATGATAAGGAGGGTGGTTGTGCAAACATACCTTGCAAATACATTGCCATGCCCTTTCTTGCTCTCTGTTGCAGCAAAGTGGAGAAGTGCAACAAAACTGGTCGGCCGACTAGATAAACTAGCTGGCCGACCACTTTTTCTGGTCTGCAGTAATAGAAAGTGGTCGGCCAATGGCTGGAAACACCCCTAGGTGGTCGGCAGCCCTCCCACAGGTCCCCAAGGTGAGTTTGAAGTTTCGTGGAGCTTTGTGCAAGGTTCTGAGAACAGTTGCAAATAGAGACAAATTGGGCATCGCGACGGATTTCCCAACGAGGCGACCGAGCATGCGTGCATTCTTCTCCCTCTGAGGACATTGTTTTACTGCTTTACTTAGCTAATTTGCTTAGCTAGTTTATGTTTTCGTTTTGTACCTAATTAGTTAATGCGTTTAACTATTCAATCTTTGTTGTAATAGCTTAATTAATTAGTTTGTTAGTTAATTAGTTTTGGTGATGTAATAATTAGTTTAATTAGCTTAGATTAACTAGTTAACTTCTTATTCGGACCCTCCGTCGAAAAGGCCAGCTATTGTAATAAGCGTGCGTGGGTGTGATGCATGTCTTCCAACCCCTATTTCTTTCTCCTTTTTACTTAACCGCTTACGATGGTTAGTCTTAGGGCATATTTCGATTAGCATACCTTATGCTTGCATGCGTGCATCATTCATCTGTTTTGTATTTGCCGGGCTCGGCGTATCATACTAACTGCATTGTATTTCAATTCCAATTTGAATACATGTATCGAATTGCTACATTCATATGTCATTCTAGAATAGCCGAGCCTATTTTAGTTGCATTCTTGCATGTGTTGCATTAGCCATCTTAACATGAACTAGGATCATGCATGATTTCTAACTAATTCTCTGTTTTGGCTCGGAATACACTGTGAGTGTTTATGCTTTAGCATACTGCATGTGTGTTAGTGTTGCCATGTTAGCATGCTTTCCATGAGGCTAACTGCTTATTTGATATAACTGCTTGAATGCCCGTGGGTGAAGGTTGGATTGCTTGAATTGGAACAATTCATTGAAATCCGCGACTTAGCCTACTTGCGAGTAGCAAACTTCAAACCGTTTTCAAACAAACGAACATGCAATGTTTTGTTCAAACTTAGGCGACCTAGTCTATACTTGTATGCTGTGCGCATCACATAGTAATTCTAGGTTAAATAACCAGAATAAGAACACGTGTTTTCAAAAACAAAATATCATACTTAATACAGGCCAATCTTTGATCGGGCGAGCGGGGGTGCTCATTGCATGACCTTCCCCTCTCGTACCTAAGTTCCTGAGTCGAGGCAACTTTGGTGATGACGGACACGTGGCCTTAGGCACGAGTCAGGGTTTCCTAAATTCTTCCAAAATAAAATATTTAGGTGGCGACTCTGTATCTGGCAAAGCAGTCCATGTTTGACACTTCTTTATAAAAATCAGTTTTCCAAAACGATTTGCCAGATTTGGACTCTTTGGTGATTTATCGATCTCACATTGCACTTTGTGAGATTAGATACAGAACCGTGACACGAGTCCCAACTTGTAGTAGCCTAAGAACAAAACGAATTCGCGCCCTTCGCGGCACGGAGCCCGGAGTTCTCGGGGCGGTCTACATTTTGTTGTTGATTATTTTGGTATACAATGTTGTACTCCTTAGAAAAGTATCCCGAGAATTACAAGCAATTCACTCAAATGCGTGTAGATCGTTTTTTGACAAGGCAAATAAGACTTTGGGAAGAGAGGTGGCTATCAGCTCTGGCGAAGTTTGTTCGTGGGTATGAGGAACAAAGGGCAAAAATATCAAAAAGCTAAGGTGCTTGAACAATAACCATCTAACCTCCGATTATACACATTTACTCTGATCAACCCACTTGCATTAGGCGAGCAAAAGGGGAAATATTTTATCAACCTTAATACCATTTTGTTTGTATCTCAACCTCAACTGAAAAAATAAATTAGGCAACGCAAGTTCAATACAACTAAAATCACTTGCTGAAACATCTTCAAGAACATCAGTTTTTATATCGTCAACCTTCATCCACCTTAACATTACAAATAAAATTTCTTATAAAAAACAATTTTAAATAGTCTTAAAATACATTTGACTCCTTAACATTCTTTTTCACTAACAGTAGCAGCCACTAAATATATCGCACCCTTCTGAATACTCCTTACATTTCCCAACAACGTATCTTTATAGTCTGTCCAAACATCCACTGGGCAAAACTGATCCACAACCTCTATGCCGTGTCGAACATACTCTTTGTCCTTGCCATCGACAAGCTTGAATCTCATTTTCTTCAGCATACAAAACCTATTGGACTGATCAGCATCCACAATCCAGGTCTTAGGATTACCCTCACCAACACTAATAAATATCTTTTCAGGTGTGGGGACGGAATCTGTGATAACCCCGTCTATTTTTAATTATACTTGTGTGATTATGAGCTTAATATGATTTTGTATGCAAAGCATGTGATTATATGCACTTTTGAATTCATATCTATCCATTGTAGAGATATTTGTCATATATTCTGTTATAATTTGAAATTGAGGGCCGTAGAGAAGACAAAGGGATGATGAGTCCCTCAAGAAGATAATTGATTAGTTTAAAATGAATTCGAGACCGGGGTTTAGTGTGAAGAACAAGGTGTTGAAATTTCAAGATAGATTGTGTGTTCCGAACATCTCTGATTTAAAGAAGAGAATTCTAGATGAAGCCCACAAGTTAATGTTTGCGATGCATCCGGACAACAAGAAGATGTATCATGATTTAAAACAAAGCTATTGGTGGTCTAATATGAAACTGAACACCATAAACCGGCAGGTCTACTTCAACCTCTCCTTATTCCAGAATGGATATGAGAGCATATTATGTAAAACCCAAGTTATTTATAGAATTATTTGGATAGGTTAATAATTAAAATAAATTGTATGGGTAATTTAGTAATCTTAAGAATTAGGTTTTCAACCCTTTTAAAAAAAAGAAAGAAAATGGAGCCTTGTGAAAGTGCTGCTAGGTATTTGGAGGCTGTTGCTGCTCAATGGTTTGAAGAGTAGAAAAAAAAAAAAGAAAAAAAAAAAAGAGAGACCTAAACCAAAAAGAAGAGGGAGGATTCATAAGAGTGGTGGTTTTGCTTTATTCATCACTTGGGTAAGATTTATTTTATTGTATTTTTATCTATGATTTTGGTGTTAATATATCAATAGATGATTTTATGGGCATATATGATTAAATAGATATATTGTTGTAGTCTATGTTGGGGTCTCGATTTTGCTCAATTTTAGAGTGTATTTTGCATCCCGTTTGGGTGGTTCATATTTTGAGATTGATATGTGATAGGTTAAGTTTAATGGTAGTGTATTTGTGGGATACACGATTGACTACAAGCAATTACAAATTTTTACATGTATATAAACAACAATAGAATAATATGGGTTGAGAATTTCTAAAGCCGTGATGGCTTTGTTTTGATGCTAAATCGTGAGAGTTCCTAATAGACTATTGGGTTAATTTATTCTATTGTTGTTACAAGAAGAGATGGATGGGTGCACATAATAATTGTTTATGCGGTGTAATATTTTATTAGGTTTGTGAGATTGAGGTGGATCTTAGTAATTTGAGATTAGCTTGGAAAATATTATTTTAGTTGTTTGAAGTAAGTAACCCTCTATCACTGTTGGTTCATTTTTATTCCTATTGAATTGTTTAAAATCATAAATATTTATTTATAGCATGTTCTCTTAAAATAAAATATGGGTCAAGTATAAAACAGTATCGAATATTATTATGAAAATTATTTGAATATTTTGTGGAACTATTCTGAAAATTGTACTAAACGTTTATTTTGAAAATATCAAATATTTTATTTAAAATTTGTTTATTGTTTGAATTTTGAACATCACTCTAGTCTGACTATGATTTGGACCCTAGCCAATGGGGGTTATTTATTGGCACAGAAACTAGTTTCTTTTGGGGCTTTACCACCGGCCTATGTGTGGTTCTGGGCCTTGTCACGGGCTAAGTGACCATAGTCATTAAGACTTGAGTTTTGTGAATCAAATCATTGAACCATCTGAATATCGAACCATCGATTTGAACAACGAATTACTTTAAATTATCTTGTTGGCTTTTCATTTAAAATGTATTGTACATTGTTTATTTTTAGCTATGAAACCACCTTACAAATAATTGTTCATTTATTGAACTGTAGAAAAAATTATATTTATTGGTTATCGACTTATTTATTTATTTTTGTATACTTGATTCAGCTAGCAGTGATGGTTGGTTATTTACTGGGCTATCTAGCTTACCCTTATTTTTTTTCAGATTCTGAAGAGTAGAGCTGCGCGAGATTTTTTTTACATGTGGGAGTGCCGAGAGTAGAACCATGATTTAAGTACTTGGATTATTGTATTGTTAGTGGATTAAATTAGTGGACTTGGTGGACATTTTCATATAAGAACTAGGATTTAATTTGAGTATTTTACATTGTGGGTTATGTAATTGGATTCTTAGCCTTGCATGCTCACTTATATGAGTGTGCGGCGTTGTCACGGAGCTTGGGGCGTGACATATTACCATGGACTTTATTGTTGTTCTGCTTCGAACTTCGAGAGGTATGAATTTTATTTGGGTTATAGTTGATAAATTGACTAAATCTGCACATTTTTTTCCTGTAAGAACTACTTAAGATGCTTATAGACTTGCTACTATATATGTTGATGAAATTATCCGTTTACATGGAGTACCGGTGTCTATTGTGTCGGATAGAGATCCGAAATAATAGCTTTCACTCCAGCATTGGCATAGCACCATATGATGCCTTATATGGCAGAAAATGTAGATCATAAGTCTGTGGGACAGAAATCGGGGATAGAGTTTTGCTTGGGCTTGAAATTGTGCAAACTACCACCGAAGAGATTAAAGTTATTCAGCAAACACTCAACACAGCTCATAACCGACAAAAGAGTTATGTAGATGTTAGAAGAAGACCTCTTGAATATGAGTTGGTGATCATGTGGTTATCCGTGTAATTCCAATGAAAAGCCAATCAAGATTCGGTAAGAAGGGTAAGTTGTCACCCCGTTACATTGGGCCGTTTCAAATTCTGGAAAAACTTGGTCCAGTTGCTTATAGAGTTACTCTACTACTGAGAATGGAACAAATGCACTATGTATTCCACGTGTCAATGTTGAGGGGCTATCTGCGGGATCCGTTTCATGTAATAGACTACCACCGGATAGCTGTTGATGATAATGTAGAGTACAAAGAATGGCCAGAACAGATCATTGACCGACAAGTGAAACAATTGAGAAACAAATCCATTCCAATGGTGAAAGTAGAATGGAAGGAGCATTATAGAAGGGAAGCCACGTGGGAAAAAGAAGATGAGATGCGACAATGCTATCCACATTTGTTTCTAACAAACGGTAACATAAGTTTGGAAGACCAAAGTTCCTAAAAAGAGGAAAATTATGACAACCCCACTCTGTGTTATGTCATTAATTTTTAATTATACTTGTAATTATGTGTTTAATATGATTTTGGATGCTAAGCATGTGATTATATGCACTTTTGAATTCATATATGTCCGTTGTAGAGATATCTATCTTATATTCTGTTATAATTTGAAATTGAGGGCCGTAGAGACAATAGAAACCAAAATTGACTGTACCATTGTGATTAGCATAATTTTTAGAGCCTACAGTAAAATTTAATTAAAAATTGATTCGGATCAAAATAATTAGATTAAATTTATTAGAATTAAGTAGAATTGATTAGCCTAAATCAAACTTAATTAACCTAAGCTAATCACCTACTATATATATGACTAACTAGTGTTTAGGCTTATATAATTGAGCTCTTCCCTTCAAACTTGCTGAGTTTGTAAACAAAATAGAGAGAGATAGTGAGAATTCAAGGGAGAGAAGAGTAGAACTTAAAGATTTTGCTGAAAAGGTTTAAGAATAGTGAAACTAGGCTTAAGAACTTGCTAGAGTTGGAAGAATTAAAGGCTCTAAGTGAGTGAGTGATCCTTAATTCATGAGTTTAAGTCAAGTAATTGTATATTCAAGAAGAGTATGTTGGTAAATGCAAGAATTGAGTTGAATATGTTGAGAATGTGATCAAAATGTGCATGCATGTATAAATTTGTTATGATTTCTCATATTTGAGCATAAACCATGACAAACATGTTAAATTGGGAGTTATTTGATACATGCATTCATGAATCATAAGGTTATAAAACTCAATTCCATGCTTTGAAGATGATAGAACAAGAGTTCAAGCTAGATTCACACATGCATAAAAGTTGAGAGTTTCATTTTGTCAAATTCATGAAGCTTTGAGTAATTGGTTTCAAAGTGAAAATGTTTTCATGTTATACAATGTTTTTCCATGATTTTATACCAATCATGCAAGGTTTAAGCCTTTGAATTAAAAGTTTGAACTTCAAACATAATTCTAGAAATTCCAGAATTCGAGTAGTTTGCTCAAGCGATGGAATTGACGCTCAAGCGCACATTTCAAGATCCCAGTACTTTTTCAGACATTTGGTCGTTGGCTCAAGCAACCAAGTGTGCACTTGAGCGAACCCACTTTTGTTTAACACTTGGCTCGAGCAACTATCGAGCGTGAAAATTGAGCATCCAGTACTTTTGCAGTCTTTAGAGACGGCTCAAGCGACCAAGTGTGTGCTCGAGCGAACCCTTTGCATATTATTGAACCGCTCAAGCGACCAAGTGTGCACTGAAGCGAAGTACCATGTTTTAGAAAACTTTGAAAAGTTGTTTTATGTTCCGATTTCCATTCTTTTTCATTTATGAGCATTCTTAGGCATACATTGAACATCCTAAATGAACTAAAGAGTTAGAAAGAAGCCTAAGAAAGATAAACGAAATTGAGAACTGATTGAATTGTATTATGACCCAATTTCTGTATGTGTTATGAATTGTGTAGGGTCAACTCAGAGGACGAATCAGCCAATTGAACACTGTGAGTAACATCTTAGTAAAGATGTTTTCATATATATCAATATCTGAATACTACCTACACGTAAGTTTTCTAGACTTGTGAATTTGTTATCAATGAGTATTCTATCTGTTTGATTTGTAAAAGAATCTACAAAGTGATTGATAAGTACGAACACAAAATGGGCCCAAGGTCGTTTGGTATATTTGACAAGGACACAGAATGGGCCTAAGGCCGTGTAGAATGTTTGACAAGATAGACATAAGGTCATCTTATATATAAATTGGACCGAAGGTCGTTTTGTATGTTTGTTAAATGGACCAAAGGTCATTTTGCATAAGGAATTGATTGGACCAAATGTCGTTTGAATATGAATATGAATGTGAATATGAACATGATCATTATTAGAAATGCACGCATGAATATGAATTTGGAAATGATGGACCTAGGGTCATTTTGTACATGTGATGTGAAGGACTGGATGGTCATTTGTGTTTCGATCCATTAAATGTGAACATGATCATGAAATTGAACATGCGCATGAACAAGAATATGGAAATGTTGGACCCAAGGTCGTTTAGCACATATGTTATGATCAGTTATGAAAAATGATTAGACCTAAGGTCGTTTTGCCCCTCTGATATGCCTTGAGCATATGGAATGGACTTGAGGTCGTTTTTTTTGATAATGAGCAATATGTGTTACTCATAGGTATGACTTACCTATCTAAGAGTCTCATTCATATAACCTCTTTACCCTGGTATTATTCACTAGATATTAGCTCACTCTTTATCTATATATATGTAGGTGAGCAGCGGGACATCCAACCCCAACCCTAGTGAAATTGTGAAAGAGTACCGAGATTTTGAAAGGTTGCCTCATGTATGAAGCTTTTGTTTTTAAACTTTTGTTTTCTCTCTTGGTCCTTTGGACCGATATCTGTAAATGATCCTTGGTTTATGATATGACAGTTTCTGAATGATCTTGGACATGTATAATTTGCTTATGTATGTGCTGTGTGAGTTAATATATTTATATATATATATGTGAAAGGTTTTTATTTTGGTATATATGCACCTCTTATTGGACAATGATTTACATTTTGCATCTGTTTTTGGCCCCTACTCTTAATCATGATTTTATTTCTGCTTGAGGTCGTATGTAACCTCATGATTACTGGCCGGTTATGACCCTAATTTATAGGGGCAGGTTCGGATCATGATAGAATCTGACGGACTATTAGCACTCATGATGAAAAAAAGAACGTGATGTACCACAACTTTCTCTTTTGCGTCTTGTCCCAATTAAACATTCCCGATTAATTTTACACCCTTAACCACAATTTTGTTCAATTGACGGTCACATCTTTTATTTCCCAACTCAATCCATTCAACAATCTCGCCACACCTCTATTATCAAATGTAACGTCCCTTAATAGTTCATCATACAGTTGTAACTTCTTTACTTCCCTCTTGTTCTTTTTAATGTATTGGGGAATACTCTGCACATACCATCTGCGAACATACGCCACCCTAAAAGGTGCATGCCCACGATGACTACGCTTACATCCACTGATTGTCGGTGTTTTTGACCTCCAGTACACAAGAGGAGTACAATACTAGTTGCTTACTACTTGGTCCATTTTTTAAAAAACACTCAAAACTCTTTTATCCTAACACTTTTACAGGATCTGTTACCTCTGTTATCCCTTAAGTTCAGGCACCTTAGCTTTGATATTTTTGCCCTCTGTTCCTCGTACCCATGAGCAAACTTCGCCAGAGTTGACAGTCACCTTTCTTCCCAAAGTCTTACTTGCCACGTCAAAAAACGATCTACACACATTTGAGTGAATTGCCCGTAATTCTCGGGATACTCTTATAAGGAGTACATCATTGTATACCAAAGCAATCAACAACAAAGAAAGACAAAAAATGAGAGACGAAACAAGGTACCAGAAAACAAAGTCACCACAATAGCTATCCCACTGGAAAAGAATATTCCTCTACACCATCAATTGTTTTCTAGTACCAAGTAAATAACAAAATTGCCCCGTGAGTAATGACGAAGATTCCTCATTCAAAATAATTCAAGAACACAATCATTTTCTCACATTTGCTTTTTGTCAGTCGGTTTGTTTTTATCTTTACTTTACAACCACACATACCATTATACACGTGGCACGTGTAAACCACTACCCCATAAGGAATCTAAAGTACTCACCTGGGCCCGGGTGTGACTTCTTTTTCACTACAACCAAGATGTCAGAGGTTCATTAAACAAAGGAAAAACGTGAAACATTAGGCACCAGAGAATAAGTAAAAAGACAGACAAAGTAGTCCAATTGAGAGAAAGAAAGGCAATGGAGTGTGAGAACCAAAATCCTAAGAAGTCAAGTTTGTTTGGCTTTGTCTCTATTACTAAGGTTTTATAAATGGTTTTGGTGACAAGATCTCTCTCACAAGAGGACTAATCGAAAGGGAATTATCCCTATGGAGGCACAATATCCCAGAATCCTATGGTGTGTGCTGAAGATTTTGGCATACCTATGTCATATATCATGGTCTAGGTTTGTGAATGGTGTAGTATGACATCGACGTCAGTAAAAGATCAAGCAATATTATGTTGCATAGTAATGAATAATGCTTGTTAGAGCATCTCTAACGGTCGATCGAGAGGGCCTGCATGGTTGACCGGCCAGTGCAAAATTTTCACAAAATTTTGCAGTTGATATTTTTACTCAAATATGATGAAAAATATCAACTGTCCCAATGGAGGTTTTTGAAGCTTCATTAGAACATTGGTCGACCGAGAGGGCCTGCATGGTCGACCGGCCAGTGTAAATTTTTCACAAGATTTTGCCTTGAAGTGGTCATTCAGGGGGCCATCCGGTGATAAAAATCAAACAGCTATGAATAGAGATTTGATAAAAGACATATCGGTCCTCAGTTTGATGAAAAAAAAAAGTGAAATTCTAGGTTTGATACCTATTTGATGAAACCGTTGGAGCAGAAAAAGGCACCATCAGGTTTGAGTAACTGTTAGACCTATTTATTTCGATGATTTATTTGATTCTATTTCTGATTTATTTGGAAGAGAAAAATAGATTGAAATCTTATGTTATATACCATTATATTTTCCTTCCTATCATATTTTTGTAGTATAAACATATGCTTAATCAAGTGTTACTTTCAGCCCACAACAGAGCCCAAAACAGCACAAAAACAGCCCAACACAGCAGCAGCCGAAGCAGTCCTGCCCAGCCTAAAAGAGGGCTAGATGTCTGGGTGGACATCTGACCGAACATCTGGCCGGACGACCGGCTAACGGTTCTTGGTCTAGCTTTGCTCCAATTCAATTTTGCTTCTCACCGACTATCTAACCAACGGTATCCTCAACAACCGCGGAAGTTATCCTTGACGACTGAGACCCCACCGGACATCTGGGTGGACGTCCCTCAAGAACAACTTTTCATTTTGGACATCCAGGTGGACGACCACTCTGTACTTCAACGGCTCTTTTTCTATTTTAGTTGTCATCAATCAGACCCATCATTCGACTCCTTCAAGATCTAATCATTTATGGGAAATACAAATTAGAGTAGAGTAGATTTAACCAAAATCTTACTCAATCTTTTTAACACACGCAACAGACAACGGTCGATAATCTTCTCCTTGATAAAAAGCAGAGCTCCTGTTGAACAAAATACAACAAGCAACAACACAAGGAGAAAACTGTCTCTGGTCAATCATCACTCTCACTTTTCTCTATTTTCTGAAGTGTTCTTCATTTGGTTTTCCTTTTCCCTTCAGAAATTACAGTATGCTTTAGCTTTAAGCATTTATACCCGTGAGAGTTTTATTTTTCCTAATATAAACTCAGAGCTTTAATCTTTGTAATATTTCTTAAGAGAGTTTTATTTCAAGCTTTTTGTGAAAGCAAAACCTATCATTCAAAGATTGTAAGTGTGGTACACTCAGGTTTCTTGACTCTTTAAGTGTGATTGAGAATCAGCTGAAGAGAGCAAGGTTTTAAAACTTGGTATAGTCTTTGTAAAATCTGTGGAGGATTGCTCCACTTGTGAAGAGGTTGCTAGCACCCAGTGAAGCTAGAAGATAGTGAAAAATCTCAAGTGAAGCTTGAGGAGTGGATGTAGGCTTTGTTGAACCTGAACCACTATAAATTTGTTTGTCTCTTCTTCCTTCATTTCTTAACTGTTATAACTATTAATTGTGATTACATACCTCACTGTTAAACTTCTTCATTAAGCATTGTCATTAATAGTTGTTTATTTATTACTTGAAATTAATTATCTATTGTGCAAGTTGTAATTTTTATTGGGGTATTATTATTTTTATTTGTAAAAACCTAATTCACCCCCTCTTAGGTTGTCTTTTGGGTAACAATTGGTATCAGAGCTTAGACTCGTACTTTAAATTTAACTTTCTGAGAGTTTCGATCCATGGGGTAACAATTGGCATCAGAGCTTAGACTCTTGCTTTAAATTTAACTATCTGAGAGTTTCGATTTATGGCAACCTTAGCTAGCACTAGCACTAGCACTGTTGAAGGACAAGCCACCAATAGGCCACCCTTGTTTGATGGAAGCAACTATAGCTATTGGAAAAATAAGATGACCCTATACCTTCAAGCTACTAAGTATGCCATGTGGATTATTGTTACCAAAGGTGCAACAAATCCCTACCAAATTAGTAGACAATATTAGTGTACCTAAAACTGAAGATGAATGTGATGAAAGGGATCACATATTATTACAAGCCAATGCTAAAGCCAAACTCACCCTTGTTTGTGGATTAGACTCTAAGGAGTATAACAGTATTTCAAGTTGTGATTTGGCAAAGGAAATTGTGGACAAACTTGAGGTAACGTATGAAGGCACCAACCAAGTGAAGGAATCTCATATTGATATGATTATTATAGTTATGAATTGTTTAAAATGAACTCTGATGAATCTATTTCAAGCTTGTTTACTAGATTTACTGAAATTGTAAATTCTTTGAAATCTCTTGGCAAAATTTATACTAACAGTGAGTTTGTGAGAAAAATTCTTAGGTGTTTACCAAAGAATTAGGAAGCAAGGGTCACTGTCATTATAGAAGCCAAGAATCTCTCCACACTTAGATTAGATGAGCTCATGGGCTCCATTATGACTCATGAGATCATTATGAAAGGACATGAGGATGTTGAAGATAAAAAGAAAAGTGATATTGCATTCAAAGCTTCATCCTATGAAGAAGAAAATGAAAGCTCTAGTGAGGATGAAAGCTATACCATGTTTAGTAGAAATCCCAAAAAGCACTTCAAGAAAAACTATCATGGAGGAAGAAGACCTTTCAAGAAAGAGTACAACAAATATAATAAGAAAGAACCTATCATTTGCTATGAGTGCAAAAATCCAGGACATATGAAGATGGATTGTCCAAAATTGAAAAACCATGGAAAAGACTACAAAAGGAACAAGAAGGCCATGGTAGCAGCTTGTGAAGAAAGTGAAGATGAAAGCTCAAGTGATGAAGCTAAAAATGAAGTAGCTAACTCGTGTCTCATGGCTCTTAAAGATAAAAACTCTACTCAAAATGAGGTAACTATTCTTTATGAAGAACTTGAGAGTGCATTCCATGAATTACAAGATGAATTTAGAAAAATTCGTGCCAAAATTAATGAGTTAAAGAAATCTGTTACATCTTTATCTAGTAATGTAGAAGAATTAAAGAAAGAGAAAATTGTTTTGAAAAATGATTTTGACACCATCTCTAATGAGAAAACTGGTTTAAAAAACAATGTTGATGATTTGACAAAAACAATTGAAAATTTTGTAAAAGGTAGAGATAATCTCAACATGCTTCTTGGAAATTAAAAATGTGTTTTCGATAAGGCAGCATTGGATATGACCCTATAAAGAAACAAAAGAATCTCAAAACAATTTTTGAAAAGGCACCTCTCATGACACACCCTCATATTACTTGTCATTGTTGTAGAAAAGAAGGCCATTATATTTCCTTGTCCATTCAAAAAGAATATGAACATGGGAATTAAGAAGATTTGGATTGTTAAGGGAACTAACAAAACTAACCAAGAAGGACCCAAGAAATTATGGGTACCAAAATCTAACATTTGATTGTCATTTTGTAGGTATGCCTTAAATCCAAAGCTAAAGAAGGGAAGTGGTACCTTGATAGTTGATGCTCTAGACACATAATCGAAGATAAATCTTTCTTCACTATTCTATCCAAAGATGAAGGATTTGTCACTTTTAAAGGCAACAAGAAAGGAAAAATTATTGGTATTGGTAGTATCGGTATTTCTCCTAACCCTTCTATTAAAAATGTTCTCCTTGTAGATGTATTTAAGTATAACCTACTTGGTATTAGTCAATTATGTGGTAAGGGTAATAGAGTTATTTTTGATAAATTGCATTGCACAATTGAAAGCACAATCAATCACAAAGCTTTATTTGTTGGTAATCGTCTTGATAATGTTTATGTTTTTCATCTCAATGATCTTTATGCTAGTGATGTTAAATGTTTATATTCTAATAGTGATAATAGTTGGTTATGGCATAGAAGACTTGATCATGCTCATATGGATTTAATTGCTAAACTTTTGAGAAAGGATTTGGTCGTTGGACTTCTAAAAATTAAATTTGAAAAAGATCGACTTTGTAGTGCTTGTCAACAAGGAAAACAAACCAAAATATCTTTTAAATCAAAATCTCATATTTCCACTACTAGACCTTTACAATTATTGCATATGGATTTATTTGGTCCCTCAAGGATATCTAGTTTTGGTGGTAAACATTATTGTCTTGTTGTTGATGATGATTATTCGAGATTTACATGGGTTATGTTCTTAGCACACAAAGATAAAACATTTTCTTCTTTTACCAAACTTTGTCATAAAATTCAAAATGAAAAAGGTTTTCTTATTACTAATATTCAAACCGACCATCGTAGGGAACCTGAAATTTAAAATTTTGAATTGTTTTGTAATGAACATGGTATTGGACATAATTTGTCAGCACCTAGAACCCCTCAACAAAATGGTGTAGCAGAAAGAAAGAATAGAACTTTAGAAGAAATGTATAGAACAGTGCTTTGCGAAAATAATATTCCTAAATATTTTTGGGCCGAGGCTGTTCACACCACATGCTATATTTTAAATCGTGCATTGATTAGACCTATTCTCAAAAAGACTCCTTATGAACTTTGGCATGATAGAAAGCCCAACATTAGTCACTTGCATGTTTTTTGTTGTAAATGTTATGTACATAATAATGGTAAGGACAACTTAGGCAAATTTAATTCAAAATCTGATGAAGTAATTTTTCTTGACTATTCCTTAACTAGCAAAGCTTATCGTGTTTTTAATAAAAGAACTCTTGTTGTTGAAGAATCTATACATGTGGTATTTGATGAAACTAACATCTCTTCTCAAAAGCAAGTTGCTCGTAATGATATAGATTTGGAACCAAATGTAGAGGATTCAAGTATCTACAAAGAAGAGGACCAACCGTGTGAGTTGAACAAAGAGGTTGAACAAACTCTTCTTCCACCTCAAGAAGAAGAAGGAAACAACGATGACTTGCCAAGAGAATGGAAGTTTGTTCACAATCACCCTAAGGATTTAATCCTAGGTGATCCCACCAAAGGTGTTGCCACTCGCTCTTCATTTAGAAACATTTGTGGTAACTTAACTTTTCTTTCACAGATTGAGCCAAAGAACTTTCAAAAAGTTGAATTCAATGAACATTGGATGATGGCTATGCATGAAGAGCTCAATCAATGTGAGAGAAACAAAGTTTTGGATCTAGTGCTAAGGCCTAAAGATCATTCCATTATTGGCACAAAATGGATCTTTAGAAACAAACTTGATGAATCCGGCACCATTGTTAGAAATAAAGCTAGACTCGTAGCTCAAAGGTACAATCAAGAAGAAGGTATTGATTTCAATGAAACCTTTGCTCCAGTTGCTACATTAGAAGTCATTCGCATGTTACTTGCATTCGCATGTTATAGAAATTTCAAACTTTATCAAATGGATGTAAAAAGTGCTTTTCTAAATGGTTTCATAAATGAGGAAGTTTATGTAAAACAACTCCTAAGTTTTGAAGATTATTTTTTTCCAAATCATGTATTTAAACTCTCAAAAGCTTTGTATGGTTTGAAACAAGCACCTTGTGTATGGTATGAACGCTAAAGTAATTTTTTTTTATTGAAAATGGTTTTACTAGAAGAAAGGTTGACACAACACTTTCTGTTAAAACCAAAAACGTTGATTTACTTGTTGTGCAAATATGTGTGGATGACATTATATTTGGTGCTACTAATGAAACTTTGTGTAAGGAATTTGTTTAGTGTATGCAAGGTGAGTTTGAGATGAGCATGATAAGAGAGCAAAATTATTTCCTTGGGCTTCAAATCAAATAATATAACAAAGAGATTACATCAACCAAGCTAAGTACATAAAGGAACTACTCAAAAAGTTTGGTATGTATGATTCAAAAATAGGCAGAACACCTATGAGCACGTCAATTAAGCTAGACAAAGATGAAAAGGGTAAGTCCATT
Organism: Camellia granthamiana; assembly: GCA_036172215.1. Classification (NCBI taxonomy): domain Eukaryota; kingdom Viridiplantae; phylum Streptophyta; class Magnoliopsida; order Ericales; family Theaceae; genus Camellia; species Camellia granthamiana. The sequence goes on along the minus strand of CM069912.1, from coordinate 78,927,116 downwards.
GAACAAATAAAATATCAAGGTATGATCGGCTCACTTCTCTATTTAACCGCTAGTAGACCCGATATTATGTTTAGTGTTTGCATGTGTGCTAGATATCAATCAAATCCTAAGCAATCACATCTTAGTGCTATTAAAAGAATATCTTGTTGGCACCCAAAATTTGGGACTGATTTATCCTAGAGATGTTGCATTTGATTTCATTGGTTACTCAAATACTGATTTTGCCAAGTGCAAACTTGATAGAAAAAGCACCAGTGGCACTTGTCACTTCTTTGGTAACTCATTAGTATCTTGGTTTAGCAAAAAGCAAAATTATGCTACTTTATCAACGGCCGAAGCTGAATATATTGCTTCCGGAAGTTGTTGTATCCAAGTACTTTGGATGAAACAACAATTAGAGGACTTTGATTTGCATTATGATGACATCCCTATTAAATGTAATAATACTAGTGCCATCAACTTAAGCAAACATCCGGTTCAACACTCACGAACAAAACATATTGAAATTCGACACCGCTTTTTAAGAGATCACGTTCAAAAATGGGATATTGTTCTTAAATTTTTAAACACAGACAATCAATTGGCGGATATTTTCACAAAATCCCTAAGCGATAATCGCTTCAATTTTATTTGTGGTGAACTTGGAATGTCAAATTCTACTTAAAAGGTTTTGTTGTGAATGTGACACTCGAATTTCTCTTAAAATGATGTATGTGTACTGTTACATTAATATGAAAACATTTATATCAGTTGAATGCTATCAAGTCTCTCATACATTTCTTTTTCAACATAATTCTGACGTCAAACAATTTGTTTTTATTATTGTGATTTTGTTTTTATCTATTTAAAACCCACATCTGCATAAGTCCTAGCCACAAACAATAAAGGACCTCAGCAACACAGCAGGACTATAGCAAAGGAGCATAAAAGAAAAAAAAAAATTTGATCGTCTGGGCAGACAACCAGGAGGTCGATAAGCGATCGATTGGTGCCCACTTAGACAAGTTTTAAATACACCAAATCGACTGCTCTGTCCATATTTTTCCCCTCTTCTTCGACAATCTGTGCCCTACCGCTTAAACCTTCATATCTCCTTCTCCTAAAACTCTCTAAAATCACATATTTCATCAAATATTTGCACAAATTCAAGTAAGTTTTCCTACATTTCTTGGTTTCCTTCATATTTTTGTTTCAAACTCCATGATTTTGCTTGAGATATATATCTATGGCGGGTTTTGTTCACAACTGAAAATGGTGAAATCTTTTCATCATCCTTGTTTACCACTTGAATATTTTGCTTAGAATAGCATAGATTAATGTTGCTTAGTTCATTTCTTTATATCTCTGTGCTTGACAATTGTTTTAGTCGTGTATACCTTCTCTCCATTTATATATGCATATATATATATATCTTTATGTATATAGACATTTATCCTAATATGTCAAAATTTAGGATGATTTCATTTTTTTTTATTGATATTTTCTTCTATTATGCCTCTATTTTGCACCTCTATGATTAGGACCTTGTCATATTTATCAAATTGGTTATTTGGCTTTACCATATGAGTACTCATTTTGCCTAAAAATCAATTCTAAATTGCTTCCATATCCTGCCTTTGTTTTGTTGTTGACTCTGCAACTTGTATCCATCAGTACATGAGACCTCCTTGTTTTACTTATTATTTGGCTGTCACAAGTTCTTGCAACCAGTTTTTTTTAGTCAAACATAATCTGAAATAATCTTATCTATCTCCATTTTTGTTATCCTCAGTGCCATTGAAATTCAACTCATATATGTGCCTACCATTGTTAATGTCATTTGACAGCCTTGATTTATTTTTCCTTGCTTATCAACACTTGACAACTGGTTGTTCTGCTTTTGTTTTCAAATAGTTATGGCTCCTCGCACAAAGAAGCCTCGAGCTAGAGAGGAAGGTTAGTCTTCACAACCAGCATGTCAATATCCAGCTACTGACTTCCTCACACCAATCCAAGACCAAGCATTTGCCGCCATGTCATCCCACCCCATCATAACAAGCCGCCGAGTTAATCTTGCCCCACAGTATCATGCTCTCTTAATGACTAAACTTGAATCAATGGGCTGCAAAACTTGGCAAATTTACTGAAAAAGGTATATCCTCATCTTCTTGCCTTATTTTATGTGCTCCTTTCCTCTTCTAATGTCGACGCAAAAGATTACATCATTAACTCCTGTGTAAAAGTCACTTTTATTGAGTTTAATGTTCCTACTTTGGCCACTATTCTTAAACCTCATCTCCGCATTCTCCACTGCTTTTTACTAGAAAATGTCACTCCCAAAACCAGTCATTATGATGTTATTCCTACTTATAATGCCTATCTACTTTATTGATTTGAGATTGGGTACCCTCTTGATCTGTGCTACATCATCATGCGAGAAATGGCCCTTGTTTCTTCTTCGCTTGACAAATCCTAAGCTTTTGGCGCCTTAAAGACAAAAAGCTCTTCAAACACTTCAAAGTCAAATTTTCCAAAAAACCCGAATCAACTATTGCCTCCGCTATTAGTGAATACACCATCAACCGTACTGGAGGAAGTGATGTTCTACTAAGAAGTATGGCTGCTCCTTACATTCGCATGGAGGATCCTCAAGATCATCCTCTAGTTACCATACCACTATCGCACCAACCACCTCCTGCTTATTGGACGAATTTTTTAGCTATGGAACAAGACCGCTACAATCAACGCCTCGCATGGGAACAATGAATGATTCAACAATTTGGCACCCTCAACACCCGTGTTGATCATATTGAGGCTCACGTTGATGCCATCTATCACTATCACTTCCCTCCTCCTCCTCCAGATTTTGAGCAGTGATTTCTAATTTTTCTTTTTCTTTTTTTGATAATGTCACAGGGAGAGAAATTGTGATGTTTTGTTTCAAACTAGTAAAGAAAAACTTGTTTTTATAATGGTGATTTTTATTTCGGAAAACGGTTATACCTTAGTTTGGGAAGAACATCTATTGTTTGATATCTCAGTCTCATATCATGCCTTGGATTAAACTCATATTTATTGCTAATGTGTTAACTTGTGTATCTAGTATGAGCAATCATTCAAGGGGAGCATGACTTGAGAGGGAGCTTTTCTTACTCCCAAACAAATCAAAACATCATGGTGTGTCATCATCAAAAAAAGGGAGAGATTGTTAGACTTATTTATTTTGATGATTTATTTGATTCTGTTTCTGATTTATTTGGAGGAGAAAAATATATTGAAATCTTATGTTATATACCATTATATTTTCCTTCCTATCATATTTTTGTAGTATAAACATATGCTTAATCAGGTGTTAATTTTAGCCCACAATAGAGCTCAAAACAACACTTATACAGCCCAGCACAGTAGCAGCTGAAGCAGTCCAGCCCAAAGGGGGGCCGGACGTCCAGGTGGACATCCGACCGGACGACCAGCCAACGATTCTTGGCCCAACTTTGCTCCAGTTCAGTTTTGCTTCTCACCGGTTGTCAAACCAGCAGTATCCTCGACAACTGCGAAAGTCATCCTTGACGATCGGGACCCCACCGGACATCCGAGAGGACATTCGGGTGGACGTCTCTCAAGAACAAATTTTCATTTTGGACATCCGGGTGGACGACCACTCTGTACTTCAACGGCTCTTTTTCTATTTTAGTTGTCATCAATCAGACCTATCATTCGACTCCTTCAAGATCTAATCATTTATAGGGAATACAAATTAGAGTAGAGTAGATTTAACCAAAATCTTATTCAATCTTTTCAACATACGCAACAGACAACGTATGTTCTCCTTAATAAAAAGCAGAGCTCTTGTTAAACAAAATACAACAAGCAACAACACAAGGAGAAAACTTTTTTTGGTCAATCATCACTCTCATTTTTCTTTATTTTCTTGAAGTGTTCTTCATCTGGTTTTCCTTTTCCTTTCATAAATTATAGTAAGCTTTAGCTTTAAGCATATATACCTGTGAGAGTTTTATTTTTTCTGATATAAACTCAGAACTTTAATCTTCGTAATATTTCTTGAGAGAGTTTCATTTCAAGCTTTTTGTGAAAGCAAAACCTATCATTCAAAGATTGTAAGAATGTGGTATACTCAGGTTTCTTAACTCTTTAAGTGTGATTGAGAATCAGCTAAAGAGAGTAAGATTTTAGACTTGGTATAGTTTTTGTAAAAACTGTGGAGGATTGCTCCATTTGTTAAGAGGTTGTTAGCACCTAGTGAAGCTAGAAGGTAGTGAAAATCTCAAGTGAAACTTGAGGAGTGGATGTAGGCTTTGTTGAAGTTGAACTACTATAAATCTATTTGTCTCTTCTTCCTTAATCTCTTTACTTAACTGCTATAACTATTAACTGTGATTACATACCTCATTGTTAAATTTCTTCATTAAGCATTGTTAGTAACAGTTATTCATCTACTACTTGAAATTAATTATTTGTTGTGCAAGTTGTAATTTTTATTGGGATATTATTATTTTTATTTGTAAAAACCTAATTCACCCCTTTCTTAGATTGTCTTTTGGGTAACAGTAACCATTAGAGATGGTCTTAGGGAACAACCGAACCTCTTGACTACTATGAGATATTGGGTTGGCAAGGTTATGCCTTGGGAGTTATTCATATACTCACAACTCCTTTGGTCTTATTTGGTTGAGACCTAGCATGCTAACAAGTCATAAGGCACACATCACTACATGTTTGGATTTTGAATTTGTGAAGAGAAAAAATGAAGAAAAGCGAAAATAAGAGAAAATATGAGAGAATGATTATATTTTAGTTTTGTTTGGTTGGATTAGCTTTGTTTGGTTGGATTAGCAAAATGAAAAGGAAATGAATAATCATTTCTTCATACACCCAAATTTTTATAATTGTTTCTTTTCTTTTGGTTTACCCATAGAAAATCAATTATGAGATCCAAATATAGTCTTATCTTCGTATTATGTTTTTAGCATGTTTTATTAGGTTGTTTCTTTGTTATCTATTTGGCTTCTACTTTTCCATGAACCAAGAAAAACTAAATAAATAAATAAAGCATTAGAAGGCTTAATGAGTAAAAACTTTACACTTTTACCATGACCTAAGGTGGGTAGATTTGGCTGTTTAAGATCTCAAATTGGAGATTTTACCATTTTAGGAAATAACTAATTTGCTTAAACCTCAAAAAAAATTGTTTTGGAAATTGTTTTGACTTGCTAGTATCTTAAAATTGAGCTCAAATTTAGCAATTTTAGTAAGTTTATTATTGCTTTGTTCTTTTGGCGTTATTTTCAACGGACTTTTTGCACGTGAGACAGCGTTTACCCACCCCATGCAACTACCGTGCTTATTTTAGAGCAATTCGAGGACCACATGCAATTAAACTTTTAGAATTGACAATAATAATGAGAGCTATCTAATTAATTTGAAAAATAACCGTATTATATCACATAGTTTAAGAAAGAAGAAAACCAGCCTTTTGGTTTTGATTTTCAGAAAGAAAAAAAAAATTTAATTTTTTTTAATTTTTCATATTTTTTTATTTTCAATGAATTCTTTTAATATTTTAAGTAATTTTTTTTTAAATTTTTATACATAGCTAACATAAATATACTTTAAAAATATAATATTTGTGAAAAAAAATTTTAAAAAATTTACTGAGTACAAAAAATACAAACAAAATACAAAAACTCAGTATATTTTTCATATTTTGTGTATATATTAATTTTATAAAATATTTTTCACTAATATGTTACTATTTAGATACATCTAAATAGATACATTTAAAAAAATTAAAAAATTACTTAAAATTTTAAAAATATTCACTAAAAGCAAAAAAACACGAAAAACAAAAAAAAATCAATTTTCAAAAAATTAAATTTAAAAAATTAAAACCAAACACACTGAATACTTCTTTCATTCCAAAATAAGAGTCCCTTTTGAGGAATCCAAATTTTTTTTTTTTATAGTATAATTATTACACTTTAAAAAAAAATTTGATTTTTCAAAATTACACTTTGATAGTATTTTTTTTTTAAATATTAATTATCATAATTGCACTTTTTATAAATTTAAAAGAAAGACAAAATAATAAATTCATATTATTTTTATTTTTAATTTTTAAAAATGAACTAATATTTTAAAATAATAAAAAATAGAATAAATAACTAATATTTGAAATGGAAAGAGTAAATAAAAATAAACAAATAAATAAGTCCAACGATAACTTTAAAAAAAAAAATATAGAAGAAACAATTCTGCAATAGAGAAAGTATATAGACTAACAGCGACAAAAATCTAACTCCTTTTTAAAAATTGTTACAATAATTCCCATTTTCCATAAAGACGACTTGAAAGTCTTGAATGCCTCATTTTTTAGGATGCAGTTTACCTCTAGTTCTTAATTGGATTAGATAGTATTGATTGATTAGTGGGGATTTATTACGAATCTTATTTTGATAATTTGAACTGTTCAATATATAGAACTCATCGAGTACTATATGCCTGTAAAAAATTACGTTGATTACATATCGATAACTATGTGATCAAATCAGTTTTATGTAAAAAAAAAAAAATAGACGGTGAACAAATTAACGGTTGACAAAAAACTGATAAGATATGATAGCTATCGATATCTATTCAATGTGATTTTTTACAGGTATATAGTACTCGACGAGTTCTATACATTAAACTGTTCAGATTATCAAAATGGGACCTGTGATGGGCTCCCATGGGCCGAATAGTACCGTCTAGTCCGATCTCAGACTAGAGGCAAGCTGTTTCTAATTTTTTATAAGGAAGCAGCTTATCTCCAGTCCGAGATCGGACTGGACGGTACTGTTCGACCTATTAGAATTCACCACGGGTTCCATTTTGATAATCCGAACTGTTCAATATGTAGAACTCGTCGAGTACTATATACGTGTAAAAAATCACGTTGATCGAATATCGATAGCTATCCCATTAGATCAGTTTTTTGTCAACCGTTAATTTATTCGCCGTCTATTTTTTTTGTACAAAACTAATTTGATCACATAACTATCGATATCCGATCAATATGATTTTTTACAAACATATAATATTCGACTAGTTCTACACATTAAACAATTCAGATTATCAAAACAAGACTTATGATGAACCTCATAGGCCGAACAACTCCGTCTAATCCGATCTTAGACCAGAGGCCAGCTGCTCCCTTTTCATAATATGGAACTTTGAGAATTTATATCTTCCTCCACCATGGAGGCCCGTGGAGGTTGAAGATCTCTTTCAAGGACCCACAAAAACAGCAATGTGAAGTACTAAAACTTAAAACATCAGTTTACAATGCAGACTTTGGAGGAAAATTAGTACTGCAGAAGATTTATACGCTACATGAACGATAAAGCAAACTTATTTTAAAACAAAAGTTACCAAAATTTATTATCCTATTTTATTTAAAAATGAAAGATACGTTATTATAGAAAAACAAATTAAAAAATTAAAAAAAAAAAAAATCAACAACAACAACAACAGTAACATACATTATTTTATACAGAAATTCTATATCTCACGTTTTTTCAAAAAAAAAAAAAAAAATTTGGTGTCGTGATTAAAAAAAGAAAGAAAAGAATTAGCGAGCAGCAGATTTGTTGGACTTGAGGAGAGACTCAAACAAGGGTTAGGTTCGATTTTATGTTTTTCAAGTATCCGAAACGATAAATACTTAAAATGCAGGAAAATAGTGCAATCAGAACGGTTTTACTTAAAACCAAAAAAATAAAAAATAAAAAGGAAAAGTTAACAACAGGAACCAGAGAGCTGTTTAAAGTTGAAATGGCGACGATGTACGACAATTGTACGAACACAAGCAAAGTGGTACGAACCACAACTATAGACCCAGATCTACCACAATAATGGTTGGTCCCATCCAATAATTTTTCTACACTACAGAGACTCAGGCTGCTTACGCTCGCGCTCTCTCTCTCTCTCTCTCTCTCGGTTGAAAAAGTGTACCCGACAACAACAAGAAGGAAAGTCTGACGCAGGAAAATATTCTAATATCATCGATTGTCGGAAAATCGAACATTAAGGATTTGAATATTGATGAGAGAGAAAGAGAGAGCGAGCGCGTACCTGTTGCCGCCGGAGAACTTATAAGCACGGCAACCGCTGGTAAAGACGGCGAGGGCGACGTCGACGTCGCAGAGGACGGAGAGTTCTTGAGCTTTCTTCATCAGTCCTTGTCGGCGCTTCGAGAAGGTGATTTGTCGTTTATGCTTGTCCTGGATTGGCCTCAGCTCCACCCTGCGCCGCCCCATCTCTGCTCTGCTCAACCTCCAACCACAAAACACAAACCCTAGCCCTAGTTACAGCTTTATTGCTAGCTTGCTATATGCAGAACCCAGTGTGTACGTATGTATGTTTTTTTTTGTTATTGTTTTTGTAATAGAAGATATACCTCTCCCTCTCTGGACAGTGGAAATTGCAACAGTCTTGAGAAGAATATACGGACGCAATTTGAGAATGACGCGTGGTCTCTGATCCTGGGGTGGGGTTCGTTAAGGTCGGGCGGGACAGTGGGTGTGGTGTGGGATCGAGCTGAGATGGAACCTTCTGCTTTCTTTATTTTATTTTATTTTTCTACTCTTCTTCCTTTTGCCCACGAGTAATGCAACATCATGAAAAAATAATTATGAAAATGATTATGAAATTTTTTTTATCTTTAGATATATTTTATGATATTTTTTTCATAATTAATATTTTACTTTTTACCTATTGTTTTTAGGGACGAGTATTTTAGGAAAATGATTAAAAGATGATTTTTAATTTTTAATTTTTAATCAAAGTTTTTAGAAAAATAATTTGAGAAATTAATAAAAAGTTTTTTTTTTATTTTTTAAATTAATATTTATTTATAATGTCACTTCATTATAAAATATTTTTACCTAATTTAAAATTTTTATTTTTTTGTTTGGGAAGTTTGTGTGTTGGGTTTTTTTTTTTTTTTTTCCACTAAAGACAAATTTTTTACAAAACTAAAAAAAATAAATTCAAACAAAATATCACATCTAACTTCATAATCATTTTTACTTTTTTTTTCACAAATATTATAACAATTCAAAATTTTAATTATTCTGTAAAATTTATACTAATATTATTTAATCACAATTAAAAATATATATAATTTATTATATATTATTATGTATAATTTTGTAAAATAATATAATTATTAAAAATTTAAAGATCAAAATATAAATAAATAATAATAATAATAATGAGCAAAAATAAAATATTGTGAAAGGTGGCCAAACACCTGTTAAGTCTAGGTCCTTAGATGTGATGAATCATCACCTAGGAAATTAATTAGAGGATGAGTCACCTAGGTCCTTAGATGTGGTGAATCATCACCTAGGAAATTAATTATAGGATGAGTCACCTGTTAAGCTCGAGTATAAAAGGATGAGACGTTTCACCGTGAAGGAAAGAAAGAAAGAAATAAAGAAAATGAAAGAAAAAAAAGAAAGAAAAGAAAGAAAAGAGAGGAAGAAGGAAAAAATTGTGAAAGTTAAAAAAGTTTTTAGTGGTGGAAAAAAAGAGTGAGGTATTAAAATTAAAGTGAGTTATATTATACCTTGAGTCACCAAAATATATTTTACGTATATTTTGGCTTACCATATTTATTTTATACAAGTTATGTTTTATAAATTATTATAAATTATATAAACATTTCAGTTGCGTGGTTTTATTTCTGAACCCTATTTGGTTAAAAGGAAAGTCATAGATATGTTTGTTTTATATTTTAAGAATATTTAACTATGACCTTATATACAATTATGTTTTGTAAGTACCACCACGGGAGTCCCATGCCTTGGGGGACTTAAATAACAATTGACTTCTGTTTGACCACTTTGTGGTGCTCTGTTTGTCATGAATCCATTGACCTCTATCCTGTGCGGAGTAAAGTGTTGTGCGGAGATAAGTGTTACACTATTGTGGGAGCCACCTCTATAGTCCGTACAAGCCACCTCTTGAATCCGTACTTCTATTCTGACTGTTACTCTTGTGACATCTGTTCTGTTCTGTTCAGTACCGTGGTTATGGTCATTTATTTACATAATTTATGTATTTCAGTTTTTGCCACTTAAATGATTTGTTTACCAATGATTTATTTACCAAATTGAGTTCTGTAAATGTTTTGGCCTAATTAACTATCCATGGTTATTTCGTGTCCCTTATACTCTTGGTATAATATTTTTCACTTTGCCAAGTGCTTATAGCTGTTTACCAATTTTCAAGAAATAATGCAATTCAGAAATAGTTTTTGGAAAGTCTTAGATGCGGGACTGCGGAATAGACACACACACAGTATTTTTATATTTCTCTATGTAAATATCGACCTTTTTGGTCAATAAATTTTGTAATAAAAACAAAAATTTCGATGATTATTTTGGCACCCTCATTTAAATATTACTTCTGTTCACGTTTATTGATTTGTTTAAGAATTGGCCAGAGATAACCTCAGTTACTGGCCATCACGATACTTAACTCTTAGGTAGGGGAGCAGGTCGTGACAAATGGTATCATAGTAATGGTTTATAAAAAAAAAAAAAAAAAAAAAAAAGTCATCATTGGAGCATAGGACATACGCACATTTAAGAAGTAGGATAGCAGATAATTAATAGCGAATTATTATATTTTGTTCGTCGATTTAATTATATTATAATTTTATATGATTATATATGTATAATAATTTTTTTTTTTTAGTGTGTCTAATTTGTGAAGGATATTAGATATAATTTATATTTGTTATAATAAAAGAAGGACAAGAAAAGAAGGATATATATAATTTTCAGTTCAGTATTCAAAAAAAAAAATTTATTTTGATGTTTTTTAAAAGTAGATTCAAATTATAAAGATATTAATTTTGAAATTATTTCCCATCAATGAAAAGTTCATCTCAAAATTTTTAATTCTTGCATATGATTCTGTCATTGTGTTCTAATTTTTATTTATTTTTATCATAAACAAAACGAGTGAAAAGTTTTTTAAAGTCACCCATTAATTCTCATTCTGGACCAAACCAATTTTTGACAACTAGACAGTGAGTTATTTTTGGTAAATTTTTTTTTTGAGGTAATATTTTCTATCTGATTAATCATCTAATATATTTATTAGAGTGTGCAGCGGATAGTTTATACACATGACAAATTTCGAGGACGAGATTTTAAAATGAGGGAAGATTATAAAAATCTAAATTTTTAATTATTCTGTAGAATTTATACTAATATTATTTAATCACAGTTAGAAAAATATATAATTTATTATATATTATTATGTTTAATTTTGTAAAATAATATAATTATTAAAAATTTAGGAATCAAAGTAATAATAATAATAATAATAATAATAATAATAATAATAATAATAATAATGGGCAAAAATAAAATATTGTGAAAGGTGGCCAAACACCTGTTAAAGTCTAAGTCCTTAGACCATCTCCAACGGAGAATCAAATCCTTCATCAAATTCAAAATTTGATGAAAAAGCCACTTTTTACAACTCCAACCGTTTCATCAAACGCATATCAAATTCAGGATTCACCAAACAAAACATCAAACTGATACCGGGAGACTGATTTCATCAAAACACTGTTACTGACCGTTGAAAGTGGTACACGGGCAACCGGGTGGTTGCCCGGCCGGTTGACCAACCGGTCACCCGGTTTCCTTTTAAATTAGGTAGGTTCAAAAGGTTCAAACAGGTAAAAAAAAAATATATATATATTTTTGTCTACCCGGTCGACCGGCTGGTCAACCTACCGGGCAACCGTCTCCATTGAACTGAACAACGTGTGAAATGAAGTTGAACCGTTCAGACAGTTCAGTGCTTGGTTCAAACAGTTCAGAAAGCTTTAAAAAAATTTTTTTTTTTCCTCTACCCCGGTCGACTGGTTGGTTGACCTGTAGGTCGACCATGCGGTTGCCCCTGAATGCCTTTACTGAGATTTGATGAAGGTGAAATGAAGTTGAACCGTTGGAGGGCTAAATATCAAATTAAGGAAATGATACTTTTTTTACTCAAATCTGATGAAAGATTAGCTGAACCGTTGGAGATGCTGTTAGATGTGGTGAATCATCACGTAAAAAATTAATTATAGGATGAGTCACCTGTTAAGCTCGAGTATAAAAGGATGAGGCGTTTGGAAAGAAAGAAAAAAAGAAAAGGAAAGAAAAAAAAAAAAGAAAGGAAAGAAAGAAAAGAAATGAAGAAAGAAAAAATGGTGGAAGTTAAAAGAATTTTTGGTAGTGAAAAGAAAGAGTGAGGTATTAAAGTTAAGGTGAGTTATATTATACCTTAAGTCACAAAAATGTATTTTATGTATGTTTGACTTACCATATTTATTTTATTTATAAACTATTATAAATTATATAAATATTTCAGTTACATGGTTTTATTTCTGAACCCTATTTGCTTAAAAAGAAACTCATAAATATGTTTGTTTTATATTTTAAGAATATTTAATTATGACCTTATATACAATTATGTTTTGTAAGTACAGTCTCATGCCTTGGGGGACTTAAATAACCATTGGCTTCTGTTTGACCACTTTGTGATGCTCTGTTTGTCATGAATCCATTGACCTCTGTCCTGTGCGGAGATAAGTGTTACACTATTGTGGGAGTTACCTCTATAGTCCGTACGAGCCACCTCTTGAATTCGTACCTCTGTTCTGACTGTCACTCTTGTGACCTCTGTTCTGTTCTGTTCTGTTCAGTACCGTGATTATGGTCATTTACTTACATAATTTATATATTTCAGTTTCTGAATGATTTGTTTACCAATGATTTATTTACCAAACTGCGTTCTGTAAATGTTTTGACCTAATTAACTATCCATGGTTATTTCGTGTCCCTTATATTATTGGTATAATATTTCTTACTTTGCCAAGTGCTTATGGCTGTTTACCAATTTTCAAGAAATAATGTAAGTCAGAAATAGCTTTTGGAAAGTCTTAGATACGGGGTACGAAATAGACTCACACACAGTATTTTTATATTTCTCTATGTAAATATTGACCTTTTTGGTCAATAAATTTTGTAATAAAAATAAAAACTCCGATGATTATTTTGACACCCTCATTTAAATATTACTTCCGCTCGCGTTTATTGATTTGTTTAAGAATTGACCGGAGGTAACCTCAGTTACAGGTCATCACGATGCTTAACCCTTGGGTACGGAGAGTGGATAGTGACAAATATCACATCTAACTAAAAAAAAATTAACTATCTTTCTAAACATTAAAAAAAATTTTTTTAATAAAATCCTATAACTAAAAAAAATTTACATAAAAATTCACTTTCTAAACACGAACGCAGAGTGCAGTACATTTAATTTTACACCTTGCGGTTCTGCACTTCCCAAATGCTGTTTGACGTTTTTAACTGCACTGCAGAGGCTGCTAGAAGATGCTGAAAAGGCAACTGTTTTTTGGATTCCCAAATGGTGACTTAAACTATTTGTTAAAAATGACTACCATCTAATACTGTATTTACCAATTGTTTTTCATAAATCACAAAATAGGTATGATTAAGGTCTTTGGCTCTGTTTGGGAAGAATTATTTGAGGTTTTTTTAGTTATTGTAACTATAAAAGATAAAATATACTATTTTAATCATAAAAAATAAAATATCACATCTAACCCATAATCATTACACTATTCTCTCACAAAAAAAGTCAAAAAAATCAAAAAGTCAAAAGCCTTTCTCAAACTAAGCTTTTTAGTCTAAGCTAAAATAGTAAAAAAAAAAAAAAAACAAAACAAAACAAAAAGTCAACATATTTTTCAAACGGAAGCTTTGTTTGATTATCGCGTTACATTTTTTTTTGTTGATACTTTTAGGAATTGGTAATACTAAACAGTTCAGTTATTGCCTTCCTTTCGCTAATTCAATTGGGTTAAAAAAACACAATAGATAAAATAATCTAAATATGTCAGTAAAATAAAATATCATATCTAAAATTATAATTATTTTACTTTTTTTTAATATAAAAATCAAAAAAATCAAGCTAAACCAAACAAACCTTTTAATCCTAAATTAAAAAAAATCTCAATTCAAAAAAGTCAATTAAAAAAGTAATGTCAAACTCATTTTAGGAATATTTTGAGAAATAAATAAAAAGTTAACTTCTAACTTTTTACTCATAGTAGGTTATATTACCTCTTATATTTTTTATTTAAAAAAACAAAATAGATTAAAAAATCAAAAAATTAATTTTTTACTAATTTTTCAAAACATCACTTTGTGTATTCTAATTAAGAACTGGGTGTTCGGACAAAAAATGTATTCTTGAATTTTTCTTGTTTGGACGTCCAGAGTTAATTTATTCCGTGTATAAGGATAAATTTTGACAAAATGGCCAAAATATCCCTACACAAATAATCATATACGCGATAGTGAGCGCAGATAATCACACCACACACTCTCTCTCTCTCTCTCTCTCTCTCTTCAAACTCTCCCTCATCCGCCCTGCCAGTCCTCCGTCATCTCATTCTCTAGCGCCGCCGTCGATTCCGTATCTTCGCCGTCCACTTTGCCACCAGAACCACCGCTTCCTTCCCCCATTCGCTGGTGGTATCGCTGCCGGCTTCTCCCTATAGATCTGGTTCTTCTGCTTCTGCACAGAGATCTGTCTCGTCATTTCAAACTTGGAAACCTCTCATCAGCTTCTTTGTCCTCGCAATCGCTTTCGGTTTCATCTAGATCCAGCAGCAGTGTGGACAGTTTCATCAGCTGGATTTGACCGTTCAGGAACAGCTCGTCGGTCGAGGTCATCGATTCTTTCGATACCGAACCTGTAGTTCCAGATCTAGTCAAAAATTCGAACTCGAACGAGACCGACACTGTCCCCTTAGACACCGGAGAAGACGAACAAAGCACGAAGTGCATCGGACTCGACGGAGCATTGTAGACGAATCCAAGGCCATCGCACCGCCGCCGCCAACGCCACTGCCGTCGGAGGAGGGGGTGTTTGGCGATGGGGTTCGGGTAAACCGAAGCAAAAAATGGTGCGTTTGGAGATATAGAAACCCTAGCAAGTGTCGCAGATTCCTGCGTTTAGGAGGATTGAGAAACGGGAAGGAGTTGGGTGAAGATTTGAGGAAATGGAGAATCGCCAAGAAGAGCAGATGGATCGGAATCGGATGAGATCGATTTCGGATTGGAGGTGTTTGGCTATTAGGTCGAGGAGTTCTCTTGGGAGTTGAGACCAATCAGCCATGGATGAGCTTTGATTTTCTTTGTTTTCTGGGTTCATCACCACCATCATCTTCATCTTCATCACCATCTAACAGAGATATTAGTCCATCCGATGGAAAACCAGAAATGCTATCATCTAACGGTGGTTTTCAGCAGACAGGAGTGTATTTTTGGATGCCCTGTTTGGTTGCCTAGAAAAATTTGGACACATAAGATTTTGACAGATAAAATTTAGAACTAAAAAATATTAAACAGACAAGAAAAACAAAGCCAATGTGTGAATTTCAACACATAGGAAAACAATTCAACAGATAAAATTTTCATACAGATAAAAATTACACAAATAGAAAAGAAGATTGTACAAATAGAAACAAATTTAAACATAGAGAAAAAAAAATTTAAACAAAAAGTCAATAAAAAATCAACAGATAATTTAAAGAGTAAATTTGAAATAAATGTTCTCCAAAAATAACGAAAGGACTTTTTACTAAACTATTTTATAAATGATAGATCTCTCACAAACAAAATATATTCACTCAACTTATCTTATTATCTTAGATTTTCCAATAACTATCTCTTGAGAATTGAGGGATTAATCGTTATTAAAGACAAAAATTAATTATTTATCTCAGACTTTGTTGTGCTGGTGCATAATATTGGTTATTGAGTTGCTATTAATTGTTAAGTTATGATTCTTCGCTTGATTTAATTTCTTATCATATTTGTAATATCCTATAGACTGACAAAAACAAAAATATTTATTAAGGTGGGATTAGTAACACATAAAGTCTCTGTTTGAGAAGTGAGTAAGCTTTTTGACTTTTTGATTTTTTTTTGATTATTTTAACTTGGACTAAAAAGTTTGGTTTGGGAAGGATTTTTTGGTTTTTTTTATTTTTATTTTTGTAAGAGAAGAATGTAATGATTATGAGTTGGATGTAATGTTTTGTTTGTTGTGACTAAAATAATCCCAAATCTCCTTGCCAAACGGAGCCTCAAGACAAAGTTATACATCGTGAAAATGCTCTAGCTTGTCTCCAATTAAAAATTGGACTAGAATGTGTTATTCGTGGGGCTACTACGTATGCAAACCATTTAATATGTAGAGTTTATTGAATATTTTATTCCTGAAAAAATTACGTTTATCAAATATCGATAGCGCTATTTAATTAGATTAAAATTGTGTCAATGGTAACTACGATTTTAAAAATAAATTATTGAATAAGTGTGATTTACTCAAGTGATTATTGATATCCAATCACTGTGATTTTTTTATAAGAATGAAATATTTTAAGAGCCTTACATATTGAATGGTTTGAATTATTGATATGAGCTTTGTAGTGGCCTAATAAGAAATTCCAATTGAGAAACCCAATTAAAGAGAAGATGATTCCTTGTGAAAATTTTGCATTCTGTTTGATTATGATAAAATATAACATGAGGTAATAAATAGTGATTATTTTTATAATTCAATAAAATGATGTTACTAATCTCATGATCTCACGATTAGTAAGACGATTGGAAATGATATTATTAATCTCACTATTTTATGAATAATAAATATTAAAAATTTCAAAAAATTTATAAAAAAAACAATATATAATATATATAATTTTTAGTAATTTATCTATGTAAATATTATATAAAATTTTTAATATTTCCTTTTTTCTTGATCCCTAACATTACACTTTATGAAATACTAATAGACAATGGCTAATGCCATGCAATCGAATTATGTACACACTTTTAATGCATTTACACTATGAAATACTAAGAGGCAATGGCTAATGTCACAGCATGATCGGTTGTTTTCAATCAAAAATAAAGAATTAAACAAAGTATTAATTCTTGAAAAACAGTATATTGTCCAAGTATCGTACTATGAAAACTTTGAGCTGAGTTACATTCATTCGAATAGTAATTTTTAATTTAATTTGAGGAAGAGATGATGATTTAATTTCTGTTAATGAGAATTTAAAATAAAACTAAAACAATTGTGCAAATAAAGAGAACAATTTCACAAATAAAAAGAATAAACTAAAACAATTGAGCCACTAGAGTCTGACCCTGAAGATTGACTAGGGTCAAAGTAATTTTGATTTTTGTTTGGTATCTTGTGTGCATAGTTTTTATAGATTTTTGTTTATTTATTTCGGTTAAAAGTTAAATGTAAGATAGTTTTCATGTGTAAAATGACTACTGTGAATGAAAATTTTCTTTGCCTTTCTGTCTGTCTGCTGCATGTGCTAGTTAATGGCTAAGTAGGATGATGTAAAATCATGAAATGAGTAAATTAATTCGGCGATAAAATAACTGTGCGTAGCTTTGCGATTTAGCCGAATAGATTAATAAATCTACCATTGCCTCAACTGATGACTGAATGGAACCGCCGAATATCGGTAGTTCATGGATTGACTGGGGCACACTAACTTATCGGCGCAAAGCAATGAGGCTAGGCCGAATAGATTAATGAATCTGCCCTTACCCCAATTGATTAATGAACGGAACCGCCAAATATCGGTAGTTCATGGATTGGCTGGGGCACATCCACTTAGCGGCGCAAAGCTTTGAAATTTAGCCAAATAGATTAATGAATTTGCCTTTGCCTTTGCCTCAGCTGATGAATAAACGGAACCGCCGAATATTGGTAGTTCATGGATTGGCTGGGACACACTAACTTATCGGTGCAAAGCGATGAGGCTGGGCCAAATAGATTAATGAATTTGCCCTTGCCCCAGTTGATTAATGAACGAAACCGCCAAATATCGGTAGTTCATGGATTGGTTGGGGTAGACAAACTTATCGGCACAAAGTGATAAGGTTGGGCTGAATAGATTAATGAATCTGCCCTTACCCTAGTTGACTAATGAACGGAACCGCCGAATATTGGTAGTTCATGGATTGGCTGGGGCACATCCACTTAGCGGCGCCAAGCGATGAGGCTGGGCCAAATAGATTAATGAATCTATCATTGTCCTAGTTGATTAATGAACAGAACCGCCAAATATCGATAGTTCATGGATTGGCTGGGGAACACTAACTTATCGGTGCAAAGCGATGAGGCTGGGTCGAATAGATTAATAAATCTGCCCTTGCCCCAGTTGACTAATGAACGGAACCGCCAAATATCGGTAGTTCATGGATTGGCTGGGGCACATCCACTTAGCGGTGCAAAGCTTTGAAATTTAGCCGAATAGATTAATGAATATGTCCTTGCCTCAGTTGACTAATGAACGGAAACATCGAATATCGGTAGTTTATGGATTGGCTGGGACATATCCACTTAGCGGCGCAAAGCTTTGAAATTTAGCGAAATAGATTAATGAATTTGCCCTTGCCTCAGTTGACTAATGAATGGAACCGCCGAATATCGGTAGTTCATGAATTGGCTGGGGCACATCCACTTAGCGGCGCAAAGCTTTGAAATTTAGCCGAATAGATTAATGAATCTACCCTTGCCTCAGCTGATGAATGAACAAAACCCCCGAACATCGGTAGTTCATGGATTGGCGCAAAATATTGAAGAGATCGCTTCAGGAATGCTGCACCCATAATTAATAAGTGGGGTGGGGGCTGCGTGCGCATAGTTTCCATTTTTGTGTTCAAATTCAACAAATTGCGAGAGGGAAAAAAGCATTGTGTCGAACCAAGCTAGATGAATTTGGATGTCAAGAAGACTATTCTTTAACAGTAGAGGGGAGGGTAGGACACTGGTTGAGCTGGACTCAGAGATGAATCGAGGCGGCGATCCTATGCGCATGGGGAGTAGGACGTCAGGGAAGCGTGAGAGGCGTCACTCCCTACGTCGTCGAAGTAGGTCACCTAGGAAGGAGAAGCAGCAACGAGGTAACTCCCCCCGCTCCCGAGGCGAAACCAGTGGGCCACTGCGCCCGTTGAGTTTTTCGGTCTTCGTTGGGAACAAACCGATGACGGAAGTGGATTCGATTATCCGTGATCCAAACGTGGCAGTCGAGTTTGCTCAACAGATTTTTCTGCCAGAAGTCCAGCAATAAATGGTCGGCCGGCCTGATTACGAAGTTTTTCAGGAGGGTGTCCATGGAGCAGTAAAGAGGTTATATACCTCTTATGAAATCGGCATACGTCTTCGTGTCGCGCAAAGAGAGATAGAGCAGAAAGATGGTCGTATTCGGAGCTTGGAAGCTCACGCAGATAAAGCTGAGAATCAGCTGAAGAAAGCTAAAACTTTTGAAACTCGGTTGGCGAGTCAAGTGAACTCGATTGTCGCGGAAAGAGTAAACCAGCGAATTTTGGATCATGCGATTGCCGACCGAGAAATGGCGAGCATATTCGCAATAGAAGCTGCGAAGACCAGGTCCTATAAACAAGGCTTCCATGACTACCGGAAAATTAGAATAGAGGAGATGAAGGAAAAGCTAGCCGATGAAGTCTGTCGATGTGAAAATCGTAGATTTAAGCATAGGTGGATCAAGGCTCTCCAGGCCGCGGGGGTTGTGTAATAACCCTATCCTGTATTATGTTAATTAATCATGATTATGTTTGTAATTATGTGCTTAATTTGAATTTGGGTGTTAATTGCATGATTATATGTGATTTTGGCTTTGTATCTGTTCACCGTAGGAAAATCTGTTAGAATCTGTGCTTTGAACTTAAAATTGAAAGCCTTATCGGCCACAGAAACCGAAATTGACTACGCCATTGTGATTGGCGTAATTTTTAGAGCCTACAGTGAAATTTAATTAGAAATTGATTTGGATCAAAATAATTAGATTAAACTGATTGAATTGGGTACAATTAATTAGCCTTAACCAAGTCTAATTAGATAAGCCTATAAATAGGCCCCATATACACTTAAACTCACCATTTTTTAGCTCAAAATCTAAAGTTACACTCTAGAGAGAGAGAGAGAGACAACCGAAATCAGAGTGAGAAGTGGGTCAACATTGAAGAATTGCAAGAGAATTCAAGAAACTAAGAGGATTAGCTCAAGAATTGGCTATAGTTGAAAGAATTAAAGCTCCTAGGTGAGTAACCAACCCTTAATTTATGAGTTGAGTTTGTAATTATATGAATTCAAAGAGAATATGTAACCAAGAGCAAGAATTAAGTTGTAATTGATGAAATGGAAGTCAATATACACATGCATGTAAGAAATTGCCATGAATTTGCATATTTCAGCATGAAACATGTAGCTCATGTTGATTTGAGAGTCATATACTACATGCATGTAAGAATTTCCATGGTATGGAACTCAATTCAAAAGATTCATGTTACAATTAGAACTTGATTATGAGAACATGAAGAATGTCACACCAAATCATACATGCATGCATAATTCTAATAGATTCCATGATTTTGAACATCATTTGTGCCATTTGAAGTGGGATTAGAGTCAATAATTGACATGCATAAAAGGTTTGTAAAGATATGAAGCTTGTATAAAGTTTGAATGCATGAGCTTTGACCATACGAAGAGAAATGTTGATTAATTTGAGAATTAAATCATGGTTTTGGACAATTGGTTTTAAATAACCTATATTCTCATGCTATGTAATTTTTTTCCATGATTTTGTAAAAAAAATATGAACTTTGAACCTTTGAATGCTATGTTTGAGCTTCAAGAACAATTCTGAAAATTCCAGAATTTAGCATGTCCGCTCGAGCGGGGAAAGCGCTGCTTGAGCGTGAAATGTTAGTTCCCAGAAGTTTTGCAAACATGATGTTTGCTCGAGCGGGGCAGAGTTACGCTCGAGCGCCCAGACACACACTTTGGCTCTCAGCTCGAGCGTCTGAAGTCACGCTCGAGCGTAAAAATGAAGTAACTAGTACTTTTGCAGACCAAAGGAGTTCGCTCGAGTGGCGAAAGTTGCGCTTAAGCGGGGAGCCCTGTTTCTGAAATTTTGAAAAGATGTTTTTTGTTTCATTTTCCGTTCTCTTTCATTTCTAAGCACTCTTAGGCATGCATTGAGCTTTGTATATGACCTAAAGGGATAAGAAAAAAGCCTAAGAGAAATAATAACGTTAAGAACGGATTGAATCACTTATGACCCATTGTAATATGAAATGTGTAGGGTCAAGCGCAAGGGCAAATCCATCGGTGAAACATTGTGAGTAATATCTTAGTAAAGATATTTTCAAGTATGTTACTTTCCACATGCTACTTCTGTATAAGCTTCATGGATTTGTTGATTTGAAATATGAATGAGTATTCTATATGCCTAATTTTGTATAAGGTCGTTTGATACATTTGATATATCTGAATTAGGCCTAAGGCCGTTTGCCGTTTGATACGTTTGATATGTCCGAATTGGGCCTAAGGCCGTTTGCTATTTGATATGTTTGAATATAAAGATGGGCTAAAGGACGTTTGAATATAATGATGATGGGCCAAAGGCCGTTTGAATACCGTGATAGGCTAAACGCCGTTTGAACATGAGTGTGATGGGCCAAAGGTCGTTTGAATGAAAAGGGATCATGATCATGAATATGAAATAAGCATAGATATGAATATAAAGAGAATGGGCCCGAGGCCATTTGATACGCCTATATGTTTGAATTGGGCCCGAGGCCATATGATATGTTTGAATTGGACCAAAGGTCAGTTGAATAAAGAGTTGGTTGGACCAAAGGTCGTTTTGTATAGATGGACCCAGGGTCGTCTAATTTTATATAAGATTTGGACCCGAGGTCGTTTTGCATATGGATATGATGTGTTGGACCCAAGGTCATTTTGTATATGGATATGATATGTTGGACCCGAGGTCGTTTTGCTTTATTGAGATTTGTAAATCTGATGTGAATGAGAATAGTGATTCAAATGTGTACATTATAAGTATGACTCATCTATGAACGAATCTCATTCATTAACCTCTTTATTTTGATATTATTCACTAGGTATTAGCTCACTCTTATTTATATGTATGTAGATGAGCAAAGGGACGTTCAACCCCAGCCATAGTGGAATTTAAGAAAGGAACCCGAGTTTTGTGAAGTCAGCCCAGGTGCCTCACGCAAGAGGCTTTGTTTATGATCTATTGTATTTCTTTTGCTATTTCTATTGGTCATGATCTTTTGTATTTCTTTTGCTATTTATATGTATTTCTATTGCCTCACGCACAGATTAGAACCATTCACTACTTTTGCAGACCTCTGTGACCTCTCGAGCGACCAATAGTTGGCTCGAGAGAAGACCCCTGTTTCAACATATTTTGATACGATCTTCTATGTTCATATTTTCGTTCTCATCTTCTCTGGAGCATTTCAAAGCATGATTTGCGATCAATAAGGAACTAATAAGTGAGAACCAACATGAATGATTGAATTAGAAAGAGAAGATGAATTATTCGGTTTATGTGTATATGTGAATTATGTAGGTTTGAACATTGTGGAAGAACACCAACCTACTCAAGGTGAGTAACATCTTAGTAAAGATATTTTTTTCTATTCAATTTTTTGACTATACAATGTGATAAGCTTTTCTGTACTTTTATTAAAAGTATGAATGTGTGAGGACCCCAACTCATACATTATTTTTATATATTTATTTGTGTGAGTTTAATTGCTAAATTATATGATTAATTGTGAATATATGTTTGTTTTTGGAATACCTGTTAGAATTGTTGACTTGGAGACAGAAATTGAGAGCCTTAACGGTTTCAAAAACCGAAATTGATTAGCCCAATAGGCTAATTAGAATATTTAGAATTTTATGAAAACTTTAATTGAAATTCGATTTGGATCAAAATAATTTGAATAATTGATTGGAATTAATTTGAATTAAGTGGGATTAATTAGTCCTAAGTAAGCTTAATTAACTTAAGCTAATTACCCATATATATATGAGCCACGTAAGCTCAAATGAACTCATAAACATAACTTGGCTAAGATTTTTGAGAGAGGAAGAGGAAGAACTCAACACCTCTAGAGAGAGAAAAGAGAAATTAAAGGAAATTGGTAAAAGACTTGGAGAATTAAGCTAATCAACCTTTGAATTCACACTCTAGGTATGAGATTCTCTCTCAATCTTTGTAAATAAACATGTACTACATTGTAGCTTGTTTTTCGTGCTTCTTTTGGATATGATAGCCCTACAGTTCAGACTCCCGTGGTTCTGAATCTGATTCCACAAGTGTAATGTGAAATAGAGAAACACAAATGAGTCCAAATCTAGCAAATCTTTTGGAAAATCAATTTTGAATCAAAATGCCAAAAATAGACTGTTTTGCAAGATTACAGAGTCGCCACCTAAATATTTTTAGAAAATTTAGGAAACCTGAGACTCGTGCCAAAAGCCACTTATCCGTCATCACCAAAGTGTCTTGACTCGGGAACTTAGGTATGAGAGGGGAAGGTCATGAATTGAGCACCTCACTCACCTGATCAAAGATCGGCCTCTACTAATCATGATGTGATTTTTATTTACATTATATGCTCTAGTTCCGATTTATTAGGCTATCTTATTATGTGACACACATAAGTATAGACTAATTTGCAAAAATTGGAACATTTGATTTTGTGTTTGTTTGAAAATTGTTTTGAATATGTACCACTTGAAAAAGTGATCTCATATGTATATTCATCAAATACCCCAATTTAAGCAATTAGCTCTCATTCATAGGCATTCAAAATAGCTATATCACTTAAACACTTAGCCTCATGGAAAATATGCTTGATATGGCAACAATCACACGCATGCGGTATGCTAAAGCAATAATTGCTCACCTCGTACTCCAAGGCAAGCCAAAAAAAACAAAAGAGTTTAGAAAAAGTGCATGATCCTAACTAATACAATATGACTAATGCAACACAAACAATTATGACTAATGGGCTCGGCTACTAACATGACATTCGAAGCAATTTGATATCATGTGGTCCAAGCACGTATTCAAAGACTTAAGCAATAACAATGCTTTGTTAGAACGATGAACCGAGCTTTGATGTGTGCAAGACATATGTATGCAAAGCATGGAAAATGTTGAGAAAACATTATGCTCTATACTACCATCATAAGCAGAGAAACAAAAGGGAGAAAGAAATGGGGGTTGGAAGACATACACAACTTATTACATGTTTTGCTCTCATGGAAGAGTGTCCGAATCGCTGTTCGAATGTCCGAAATAAACTAACTACTACAAATTCGACTGAATGAATTACATAACTAACTAACTAAGTCGTTACAACAAGGATCTCTAGAATAAGTAACAAGCTAGTAATCTAAGTTAACTAGCTATGTAACTACAACAATAATTACAACAATAATGAGAGCATTAATTTACAATTTACAATTTACAAAGGAAGCACAAGGATGACATGCATGTGACAGTTTTAGAAGCAGCCCTATCTGTCTTCCTTAGAATCTGCCCTATTTCACCTTCAGCCACTGCCTTCTATTTCTGCAAAAACACATTGTGTACCAAACATTGAAGGTCGGCTAGCCCCCAATGAGGCCTGGCCGGGCCCAATTAAGGCTAGTCGTGCCCTAATTTTGTGCAAAACCCTATTTTTGTGCTCTGAGGTGAAAACAGTGCAAGCAGAGTTTCTTTTTCTGAGCTCTATTTGTCCCTCTTACACTTCTCTATCATGGAAAGCCTCAAGAGAAAGACAAATTCGTTCCCAAAACCATCAATGAGCAAGTTGCTTGCTTGATGATTTCGGCCACGATTTGGACAAAAATCAATGAATGCAATGAATAACATTCACCCTTCTTTCTTATCATGGAGTGAACTGAAAAAGGGAAGTAGAGACGCTTCAAGGGACATCAAAACACCATGAATTGATGTATGACGACTTTTGACACAATAGACTTGGCATAACGTCCGGCCGAACCCAAGCAGCCTTATTCATTTTCTTTATGTTGGTTCGTTTAATTTTCAGCCAATTTTAATAGTCCTTGCCATTCCTTAATCCCTTCGTCCAAAATGATGATTAAGTATACTAAATGAGAAGAACGTCAAGCGAGGTTCTCCTAAACATGAAAAAGGGACCATGCGATTGACGGTGAACCTCCGTAGAGATTAAGCCATTGAGCATAGGTCTCTAGCTCGTGCTTTGAATAACCATCAACCGGTTGAAATGACTCTCAAACAAAAGAAGAAAACAAGAAAAGAGGGAGGTTGCAGAAATGAATGCTAAATTGATTATTAAAATGAGACCTTTGAAATGAAGAAAGCTATCAACTCAAACAACTCGGTGTCTAAGGCCTAAACAACCAAAGCTATGAGGACTCACAATACAACAAACAAATATTCAAAGCATAAACTAATTTACTAAATTAGGGCATCCCTAAATAGCCCCAAAACATTAAAAAAAAAAAAATAGTGGCTAAAAGTGTGTTAAAAGTACACAAAAAGATAGACAAAAGCAAGGAGCCACAAACTAGTAAACAAAGACAAGGAGAGGTGGCCAACCCCTCCACTTTTTGAGACCTTATACCATGTTTTCCAGCCTTTTTTAACCTCTGAAAATCAGTTTGAGAATTAAAGAAAAGAATGTAAAAATAAGGGCTTGAGCTATGAAATAGCTGCAAGAGAAGGTGTTGACCCTCTCTACCCTTTGGTAGCTATCCAAACCCAAGTTTAAACACTTGAAAAGGACTCAAGACAACACAAAAACACAAGAAGTAGCTAACAAGAGATAGAAAAAGAAGTAAGAGAGAATGTGATAAGCTTATACCTCTCTCTCTCAAAAAAAAAAAAAAAAAAAAGCAAGCTTTAATTTGTAACACAAACTTGGTTCAAGCACACTCTCAAGCTTGAATTGTGATGCATAAGCCTCAACCAAGGCTCTAAGATTATGATCTAAGGTGGTATATGGTGTATGGATATTAGTTAAGAGAGATAGGTTTGCTCAAAGGTGACTTGTACAAGAAGAAGGAGCTTTCTCTTGTGTGTATAGGCTCTTTAGAAATTGTTCAAGAATTTAAGCAAAATAGGTTGAAAATATCTTCAAAAAAACACAATTGGTAGGCTCTTGCCCAGAACAGTGTTTATCGCCAGCACAGCCGGGCCCAAATGGCCACGGCCGGCTCTTAATGGGCACAATCGGGCCCTAATATGGTGCCCTATTCCCCTGTTTCAAACTCAATGTAAGGTGGCACAATGTTAAAAAATGAACCTCTGAGGTAAGAATAAGGCAAGTAGGAAGGTTTTGGGATTATTTCGGGACTCGAGCTTGGATTCCTTTGCCGAGAACTCGAATCACACAATGCAGTTTTCATCATTGAGTGCGCTGGACCAAGCGCCTAAGTCTTACGAGTGGTCAAAATTGGGGTGCCTACATACATGAATTCAGCTAGTTATAGGCTCATCTATATGTAATTAAGAAAGATAAACTAGAGTTTCCATGAATTTTGAAAAAAATGAACAAATTATGTACATGCATGCTGTCACGCCCCAAACCCGCCCCTAAAAGTTTGGGCATGATCACTTCAGAAACGGATATCAAACTCGATATATACAACATATGGGGCTTGAACAGAAGCATTTAATAACATAAAATAGTATGAAATAACATCTATCGAGCTCACACTTATATGCCATGATCTCAATGTGCCGTTTAACAGTACCTTATATGATGATAGACAGATATATAAAAAGTAGATATTCACTTGAACACATATAAACATATACACAGATTCAGCCCCGTACAAGGGGGTGTAGCAAAAGTGTTACACATGCATAGTCACATTAGACAAAAGACTGGAGACCAAAGCTAAGGGTTGTGGGAGGAACTCCACAAAATGTATAGACTTCACCAATAGCTGGGACACGGTGAAGTTGCCAAAAAGAAGCAACCCGGGCTGAGCTAAGACCGACCTCCAGGTTGATTGCCTACAGAGACAGACATAACATAATGTGAGCGAGGCTCAGTGAATAATAGTACCTAAATAATTTAACGATTAATTTGAGTTACAATGTATATGTATAAGTGCAGAGAACATATAGTTAACCTTATTCTGTAATTATTTCCAGAATGGCCTTAGGCCCAAACTTCATACAGAGTGGTTTCAAGCTCAGTATCACGTAGAGCAGAATGGCCATAGGCTTAACAGATTATACAGAATGGCCATAGGCCTAACATATTACACAAAACAGCCATAGGCCTAACAGATTACACAGATCAGCCTCGGGCCCAGATATTAACTGTCACGCCCCGAACCCGCCCCTAGAAGTTCGGTAACGAGACCGGCCAGTAATCGTAGATTACCAAAGGCCTTCCAGAACAAAACATACATAAAAAGGGGCTCGCGGAAGCACATGCAAATAATAAGGAGTCCAGAGAGCTGTGCATTTATATGAACAGATATTTACATGCCAAAAATGAGTTAATTACCCACAACATATATATATCATGTAACAAAAATCCATAAACACAACACATAACTCAGATACAACAAGGGAAAGCTCTCAGAACGGCCTTCCAGGCCTGGCCCCAGCTTGAGGCACCCAAAACTCTGGTGGCTACAAAATGGCGGCTCGATCAAGACTCCGCCTGGGCTCGACTCCCTGAATGCTCACCTATAATACATAAATACGGGGGTGAGCTAAAGCTCAGCAAGTAACATAACAGTAAAGAGGTTAGTGAACGAAGTCCAACATTTCATAATTACCATAATAAATCAATCATAAACATGTATCAATCATTATATAAACATACGTAATGGCATACTCCACAGGGACTTAACATGTGTTGTCTTACGACTAGAGTAACCGGTCCGTACACCAATTAATCGACTGACGAGATCTCGTAAACTGGTCCGTTAGGACTACCTATGGATGCCATACTAGATTCGCAAACTAGGACCTTCGTTCACAGAAAACATTTATCATTGAAATCATATCATATCATTTGAAACATAAGTCATTATAACATATCTTTACGAAAATGTCACTTATAGTGGGTTTCCGATACCGATGGCACGGCCTTCTCAATTTGATCTGCAATCAACAACAGTATAACACATTCTTAACATATATCATCCTTTATGCCTTACATAGTTCATAACATTCATTTTCTATTCATTTCATGTTCATAACCTTGTTATCACCTCATAGTCTCATTATTTTCACTTCATTAAGGTTTAAACATGCGAAAAATGTCACAATGATGCCAAAACATGCATTGAAGCATTTTCCGAAATTTCTGAAAAATGTGTCCCCGCTCGAGCGGCCAAACCCCCGCTCGAGCGGACTGTGTACTGAAGCTGAGATGCTGGATGCGAGCAATCCCCGCTCGAGCGGCCAAAGCCCCGCTCGAGCGGACTGTATAAAACTCTGAAAATCTGGTTCTTCTTCCCTCTTTCAAACTTCAATCTTTTCTTTACAAAACCATTTACCATTCATGAAATCCAAGCCTCAAAACACTTGTAAATCAACATCATTTAACCATGATCTCTTCAATTCAAACCCAATAGCATCATATTAAGATCAATCCCATGAATCAAGATGGAAGTTCATAACAAACACATTAAAGCTTCATTTATATACATCCATGGAGGTTTTTCTCAAACATGACCAAAAATTATAAATCATACCATTTAAAGCCCTAGATGCTCAGATTAAACATGAATTCTCTTTAATTCCATTCACTAGCCATGAGATCATAAAGGAATCAACCTTAGTTCAACAAACTTACCTTAATTCTTTGATGGAGAAGAGTTAAGCTCACTTTCCCTTTCTTTCTCTTCTTCTTCCCGTGGTTCTCCCTCTTTCCCGTAGTCTCTCTCTTTCTCAGATATTTCTTTCTTTGGTTTGAGTCAAAGGGTCAAAGCATCCTTATCTTTATAATATGTATATATCATAATATATTATTTAGGCCAAATTGTGCCATAACCTCAAGCCAAACGGGACCTAGCGAATCAGACGGAAATCAGTCTTCAATTTATTGTTTCAGATGGTTCTAAAAATTCCCAGTATCACATAGGCGTGTTCAATTTCATTTTCTGAACCCATTACGGTCATCAATTTCAGTCCCGAAGTTGTCATTCCAACAGATATTTTTCAATTAAATCATATAAACACATAATTATTTACCGGTAATTACGTCATACAGTTCCGGGTCATTACATTAACAGATTGGCTTTAAGCCTAGATATTAACAGATTGGCTTTAAGCCCAGTTCATATATGTATGGACCCAAGAGGTGTCTCGCACGGATTCTAGAGGTGACTCACACTGCAGCACTTAGTTCTATACAGCACTTTGTTCCATACCAGAGGTCAATAGGTTTTAAAGACCAAGCAATTCATATCATGTTATAGCATAAACAGAACGGATAAACAGAACAGAATAATCCCAGATTCATAAGAATACCGTCACACAATAGTGTACATAAATTTCCCCATGGTTTATTACAAGTTGACATAATCGTCTTACGTATATCAAAACATTAACAATACTCATTGACAGAAGACACATGTGTCATTACAGTACGATCAATAGGAACAGAACAATTTACCTCGTAACGGTCTCGACCCATCATTGGCAAAATAGAATGATTCTAGATAAACAAGCATTATTGTTCCGTTTGTTCACCATGAATCAATAAAGTTAACTTACAGATAACAGAATGTTAATAATACCTATTAACAGTAAGCAAAACGTACTACTATAGTACTATCCATAGTTCTATCCGATTATCCATTTTGATGATTCATCATAGAATATTCAAAATGTTATGTTCCCAATAGGTGAGGTTGATATTCCCAATTCTATACCCAAAAAAAAAAAGATATTCCCAATTCTTTTCTGTCA
The DNA here is from genome assembly GCA_036172215.1 of Camellia granthamiana. Taxonomy (NCBI): domain Eukaryota; kingdom Viridiplantae; phylum Streptophyta; class Magnoliopsida; order Ericales; family Theaceae; genus Camellia; species Camellia granthamiana. The sequence goes on along the minus strand of CM069912.1, from coordinate 78,897,154 downwards.
ATAAATTCCAAGGTATTAATTCTCAAATATAGAAACACAGAAGAAATCGTCCCTTTAAGCATACAATTCACATCTTTCCATAACAGAGGTCACTTTCTATCATAACGAAGATATTCTCGACTATGCTCATCTCTAGGCCAGTCCAGTTTTAATAGTTCACATGCCATTCTCATACGGAGACATAGGCGATTTACAGGTAACAGAGCATTAACGATAACCAGTAACAGTAAACGGAATATAGTACTATAAGACTATTACTCACTGTGCTGTAGTGGAGCATTAGTTCCTCCCGGACGGTGACCTACATATCTGTACAATTCACAAATTAGTTCCTTTTTCCTTTTGAAGTCATTTCCGGATTCATTTCATTTCAAATGAATTTTACAAACATCAAAAGGCATCAAATACGGATTTCAAAAATATCAGAGGGTCAAGCACGTAAAACAGAACAGGTAATATTTTACAGCATGGGCCGCACGTGCGGCAGTGAGCCCCGCACGTGCGGCAGTTGGTCTCGCACGTGCGGCAATGAAGCCTCGCATGTGCCTTTTTAGCAGTAGTCGAAGACCCAAAATGCCAAGTTTCCCGCACGTGCGGCAATGAAGCCTCACATGTGCCTTTTTAGCAGCATTCGAAGACCCAAAATGCCAAGTTTCCCGCACGTGTGGCCATGACTCCCGCACGTGCGGCCATGACTCCCGCACGTGCGGCCATGACCCCCGCACGTGCGGCGATTTGCCCTGTTTGCACAGTCCGAAATTCAAGCAAGGACCCCATCTTGGTAGGTATATACAAGGATCAAAATAGGCACATTTCTTGCTAGAATATGGTCCAAATCATGTAATTAAGAATTATAAACATATTTCAATCTAAATAGGTATTAGATCTTTAATCTTAAAACTCACAAACACAACCCAATTCCATAATATTTCTATTTTCTTCACACACATATACACATACCTAGCCATTTATTCACATGTGTGAGCTTAAACATAACAATTGAAGGGATGGAATGTAATTCCCTACTAAATAGTTCAAGTTGAGTTAAAACACTCAAAGATAGGATTATCTTACCAATTAATCACATGCACACACACAAGATCACAATTAGAAACCCTAAGTGGCAAGAATGAAAAAGGAATTCTTACCCAACTCCAAGACAAAGGTTATACAAGGTGAATTAAATTTACCTTGAGCTTAATTCTCTTAAATTCTTCTCAATTCCAATTTTCTTGGTTGATGAAGCTTTCCTCTTGACCCTTTCTCTCCAACTCTCTTTTTCTCTAATTCTCTTACACAGGAGATATTTTGGGAAAATGGCTTCTAAGTCAAATATATAAAGAACATAGATATATATCTAAAGGTGAGTAAAGACAAAATTTAGTAAGTTTAATCATTCCAAATTGAAATTTCACAGAAAATCATATGATGACTTAAAAATCATGTCGATCTCAAATGTAAAATCAATTTCAGATTATTAAGCTTCTAAGGCTTCCAATTTCTGATCCAAGCATTATAATTGTAACAGATTTTTTTTTCTCCTACTAAACAGTTATGAATCTATATTCACAAGATTCACACAATTAAACTTCGCTTCTCGTGAAATTTCACAATAAGCATATCAATGCACAGAATAGGGGACTGAAAGTATACCAGAAAACATATACGAGGGTCGGGTTATTACACATGCATTATACATCCATTATAATTTTGAATTCCATGAAACCCTTTACATGCATGGAGTTGAATTCACTATTCTTGAAGATTTTTTCATGGTTTCATGTTCTTCACAGCATTTGTTATGTTTTGGAAAAGAATAGAGTTTAATTCATCACATGCATGGGTTGAACATTGTTTGAGTTGAATTTGGGAATTGGTTCATGATTTTGAGCACTTGGTTCAAAGTGACTAAGTTTTCATGGTATATAATGTTTTTCCATGTTTTTGTACCAAACATGCAAGCTTTGAACTTTTGAATTCAGGTTTTGAGCTTCAAACTCAATTCTGAAATTCTAGAATTTGTGCAGTTCACTCGAGCGGTGAACTTGTCACTTGAGCACACTTCACAAGCATCCAGTAGTTTTGCAGATGATTACACGATGGCTTGAGTGACCGATCATGCACTTGAGCGAACTCCATTTTACTCAATAATTGGCTCAAGCGACTGTCGAGTGCTAAGCATTATAAACGCTCCCTAGTTGGAGTAAACTTGGGCTTGAGTGGAGCCAAGTAAGTCAAAACCCCTTTTTTGATACGCTTATTTTGTACTTTTTTTTTTGTTGTTGTTGTTATTTGGGGGTTATTTCGAATTTAACACTATGAATGTTTGGATATGTTTTATGAGCGAAGGATTTACTATGGTGTATGAATGTACATATGTAAGATTGGTTGCTTAGTTATTATATGAGGTTTTACATACATGCACAGCTTAATGGTTCACCTTTATGTTTCATATTGCTTCCGCTAAACCTCGTAAATTAAATTGAGATTGATTTTGTTTATTGAGGTCGTAGGTAATCTCAGGATTACTGGCCGGTCATGATGCTAAACCTATAGGTGCGGGTTTGGGTTGTGATAGAGTGGTATTAGAGCACGAGTTACATCTCACTCACTTGACCATTGAGCTATAAGGAGTCTAGAAAAGACTTAAGAATTGCATTCTTGTGCATTTAAATATTAGAGTGAGATAACTTGTAAGAGTGAGATAACTTGCACATAATTGAGTATATGAATTTGTGTGCGTGAGTATATTGTGTTTGTTATAATACAAAGTTTCATATAGAAAATGGTGAGAACAAGAGTTGATAAGCTAAAGGAATCAACATCCTCAAGGTTGGACAGGATGGAAAGAATGATGCACAACATGGCCGCGGGCCTAAGACAATAACAACAGTGGCAACAATAGCAATTGCCACCCCCACTGCCAATGCCTGTGCCACCTCAAATACTAGGGTGTCAGACTGGTGATTGTACTATTACAATTGACTAAGGAATTCAAGAAGATGAAACCACCCTTGTTTCATAAGGGAATGGAACCACTTAAAGTTGAAGCTTGGGTTCTCAAAATAGAAAAATTGTTTGAAGTGTTTCCTTGTACTAAGACTCAAAAAGTCTTGTTAGCTGCATTCACCTTAGAAGATGAAGCAAGACGTTGGTGGATGCTAGTGCGTAAAAAAAATAGAGATATTAGATGGGCTCAATTCCTAGAAATTTTCTACGAGAAGTACTTTCCTCAATGCGTCAAAGACAAAAAAGTGTCGGAGTTCGAGCAGTTAAAGCAAGGAAACAAGTCAGTTGCAGAGTATAAGGCCCAGCTTACAGAATTAGTTTGCTTTGCACCACACATGATAGACACCAACTACAAAAAGGCAAGAAAGTTTGAAGGAGGCCTACGTGATTCATTCCTGGAGAGGATTAATGTGCTTAAATTGCCGAAATATGTGGATGTACTAGATAGGGCATTGATGTTAGAAGAAAACACGGCCAACAGTAATCATAAGTTTGAATGGAGAGGCAAAAGGAAGAATTTTAATAAATGAACAACGTCAACAAAGAAGAAGTCAAAGTTTGGGGCTTCTAGTAATACTGGGTCAAACCAAAGTGGCAACTCAATACCCACTTGCACCGTTTGTGGAAAAAAGCACTAGGGTGTTTGCTATCGCACTACAGGGGTATGTTATCAGTGTGGAAAGGTTGGACACATGGAAAAAAATTGTACACAGCCACGTTAGGGTGGTAATCAAGGTGCTACTAGTTCTATCAGGTCAGTTCCAACAGCAAAAAACCAGCCGCACCACCGTCCATGACAAGAAATGATATGAGACAAGGAAGGGTTTTTGCTTTTGTACCAGGGAACATTCAGAACATGGAGGCAGTAGTGTTAGGTACAAATTTTGTTTGTGATCAACCTGCTTATATCTTAATTGATTCAGAGTCTATACATACGTTTGTTTCTATGGTATTGAAATTGTGAACAGACCTATGGAAACATTGAGATATATATTGTGTTGCATCACCTACGAAGGGATCTATGTTATGTTCATCTGTATATGTTACATGTGAATTATCACTTGAGAATGCTATTTTATATGCTAATTTAATACCTTTAGACATGAGACATTTTGATGTTATTTTGGATATGGATTGTCTATCTAAATACCATGCAACTATTGATTGTGCTTTGAAACGAGTGATATTCCAACCTCCCAGACATAATGAATTTTATTTTGAAGGAAAGTGTGTAGTTCCACCACCATATTTGATATCTGCTATGAAAGCTCTAAAATTGATTAGTAAGGGTTGTCAAGGGTATTTGTGTAGTGTAATGATTAAACAAACCATGGAAATTATCCTAGACAATATACCATTGGTGAGGGACTTTCCTGATGTATTTCCGGATGAGTTGCCCAGACAATTAGTCGATAGGGAGATTGAGTTTATAGTTGATGTAATACCTGGTACACAACCAATATCCAAAACTCCCTACTACATGTCTACTACAGAAATAAAAGAATTGAAAATTCAGTTGTAGGAACTACTTAATAAAGGGTTCATTAGACCAAGTACATAGCCGTGAGGTGCACTAGTTCTTTTTGTAAAGAAAAAAGATGGTACCCTCAGATTATGTATTGACTATCGAGAACTTAACAAGGTAACAGTGAAGAATAAATACCCATTGCCACGTATTAATGATTTGTTTGATCAGTTGTAGAAGGCTAAAATATTTGCAAAAATTGACTTGAGATCAGGATATCATCAGTTGAAGGTGAGGGCTGAAGATATTGAAAAGACTGCCTTCCAAATCAGATATGGAAACTACAAATTTTTAGTCATGCCTTTCGAAGTCACAAATGCACCCGCAACATTCATGGATTTGATAAACAGAAATTTTAAACCCTTTTTAGATGAATTCGTTGTGGTGTTTATTGATGACATCTTGATCTATTCGAATAGTAGAAACGACGATGAACATCACTTGAGAATGACCCTTCAGACACTTAGAGAAAAAAAATTGTATGGGAAATTCAAAAAAAGTGAATTTTGGTTAGATAAAATTGCATTTTTGGGACATGTCATTGATAAAAATGGTATTTCTATTGACCCTCATAAGATAAAAGCAATTATTGATTGGCCTACCCCGACTAACGTGACCGAGGTCCATAGTTTTATGGGTTTGGCAGGTTATTATCATAGATTTATTAAAAACTTCTCAAAAATTGCTATACCGTTGACCTAAATGACTTGAAAAGGGGAACCATTTCTGTGGATAGAATAGAGGGAATCAGCTTTTCAGGAATTGAAAACAAGATTGACCACAGCCCCAATCCTTACTATACCCTCAGGTATTGAAGAATTTGTAATTTATATTGATGCATCTTATGAAGGTTTGGGTTGTGTTTTAATGTAAAATGGCACAGTGATTGCATATGTCTCTCAACAGTTGAGATCACATGAGAAGAATTACCTAACGCATGACTTAGAATTGGCCGCGGTTGTGTTTGCACTAAAAATATGGCGACATTATCTAAATGTGAAATGTACACAGATCATAAAAGCTTGAAGTACTTTTTCACATAAAAGGAATTAAATATACGATAGAGGTGATGGCTTGAATTGATCAAGGACTATGATCTACAAATTCATTACCACCACTCGGGCAAGGCCAATACTGGTTTAGATGCAGTTAGCAGAAAGAATGTGGGAGGTTTAGTCTGTTTGCTTACAGATCATAAAGATCTTCTACAAGAATTTGAAAAGCTTGAAATAGAAATGGTGCCTTTTGAACAAAATGATTTAATAGCCGCAATGTCCACACAACCGGCAATATTGAAAAGATCAAACAAAAGCAATGAATGATGAGTTTCTGAAGAAGATTTGTGATGAGTTTGAAGCTAAATCTAAATCGAGATTCACAATTGAAGACTCAGTATTGAAATTTCAAGGGAGACCTTGTGTTCCTAATGACACAGAATTAAAAAGAAGAATCCTAGAAGAAGCTTACAAGTCGATGTTTGCTATACACCTGGGGAATACCAAAATGTATCAAGATTTGAAGTTAGTGTATTGGTGGCCCAATATGAAAAGAGCGATTGCCGAATTCAACTCCAAATCCCTACAATGCCAACAAGTAAAAACAGAGCATCAAAAACCAGCGGGCTTGCTTCAGTCCCTTCCTATTCCGAAATGGAAACGGGACACACATAACCATAGACTTCATTGTTGATCTATCTCGAACATCTAGAGGTATGAATGCTATTTGGGTTATAGTTGATAAATTGACAAAATTTGCTCATTTTCTTGCTGTGAAAACCTCATTTAATGCCTATAGACTTGCCACCATTTACATTGATGAGATTATCCGTTTACATGGGGTTCCAGTGTCTATTGTATCAAATACGGATCCTAAATTTGTTTTTAGATTTTGGTATAGTCTACAAGATGCAATGGGAATAGAGTTAAGGTTCAGCACAACTTTTCATCAGTAATATGAGACCCCTAACTTTTGTAAACCCTATTACATCCTTAAATTGTGAGTTATTACAATAAAGCCCTTAGTTCTTCGCTTATTCGTAAATTTAACCCTAGAATCAAAGAAGCATCGCGAATGAACCCGTATAAACCCTAATCAGCTTCGATAGCTTCATAATCATTTCTACATGCTAATTAATTATTTAACTATGAGGCCCCTGACCTTCGTAATTTTATTTTGACCCTTACTTTTGAACTATTTTAATAGAGACTCTCGATTTCGTATTTGTTTTCAATTTTAGTTATAAAGACAAACACGTGCGCCAACTAAAAACTCGCAAATCTTGATTGAATCCAAGAACTCAGGAGCCATTTCTAAAACCCTAATATTAATTAAATTAATTTTTTAAATATATTTTTTACACAAAAACCCTAGGTTTCCGGTTCTCAGTACAATTCGCCGTTTAATTCAAAACAAAGAAATTTTAACCGAATTAAATTCCCAAATTCTAAATAAATACTACACTTAGTTAAATATTCAAATTCATAATCTAAGGCTTTGGCCCTCATGTTTTTCTTGAATCACATTTTGACCCCAAACTGGTACCGCTATATACATATATGTACCCTTAATCATATTCAATTATTTTGTACACAAAATATAAATAAAAATCCGCTCAAATCCTTCCCACGTGGCCAGCCACCCTAGAAGCCACATATATGTAATGTACTAAGTGGGATAAATTGCTAAAATCATGGGATATGTCTTTGACTTTGGCACCAATTTGTAGATATAAGATTTGTACTTGTAACTAGATTAAATTAAATTAGACCTAAGCCTAACTAGATTATATTTAAGTATATAATTAAGGTCCTAATCACCCCTCATTCCATTACATTGAAACTAAATCAAAGAACTATTCAATTGAATTGGAACCAAGGACAAAATAGGCCTTTTATCATTTTTCTCTTCTATAAATATACCACTCAACTCCAATTTTTGAACACACATACACACTCACACACTCAACCCACAGTGGAGAGAAGAAAAAGAAAGAGGGAGAGAGCTTGGTGGAGGAGGAGAGGAAATGAGAGGAAAAATTGTGTAATCAGCCCATCTAAGCACCAAGTAAGCCACAACACAACTCTCTCTTTTATTTTCCTTTTTCAGATACATGTTATTAGAGGCTTAAATAATATTTTGAGATGTTTTGTAATGGTATTCATGCGTTCAAAGTTGATGAATTGGGCTTTAACCCTTCTTCTATCCCATATCTCGTATTATTTCCAAAGACATACAATCACTCTAAAAATATGAATTATTGATATATTATTTAGTATTTTTAATCACAAAAGAAGTGAAAATTTTCCCTTAGTTGGCCTCTTTTCTCACCAATCTTCTTATTTTGAGTATTGTGCATGAAAAATCTATTTTGCAACCAACTTTTAATAATACTAGAAAAATGTAGAAAACTCTCGTGGACTTCAATTTTATGTGAAAATCTTCCTAAAAGAGTTAGCTATCAATTAAATTTGGTTTCATCAAAAAATAGCGGGCGGTTTATGAGAAAATTCGATTTTCATAACGGTTGACAAATCTGGACAGAGCTGGAGTACTTCTTAAATAACTAAAAATCTAGAAAAGCTATCACATTTCTGAAACATGTTCTGAAAACTAGGTTAAATTATCGAAGGAAGGCCGAGCTCAGAAAAATCTGAAATAGCCCTTTTGATTTCAATCTTTAAGTGGTACTGAATCTGGAAATTTTGTTTGGTATAGATATTTTATGCTCTTATGTTCATGAATATACTTATTAATAGATGATCATGTCTTGGTATGATATTACATATGTCATGGTTGTATACCTTTTTTTTTTTTGGGTGAATAAGAAATAAATTAAAGGCAAAGAATTTACACGATTACAAGGGGCATACCCCAGGCCCTAACAACAAGCAACACAAAACAAAGATAAAAGACACAAACCGAACCAAAAGGAGGAAAGAGCCAAACTGAAAGTACAAAAGCCATATCCCAAAAAAAAGGATAGGGATCATGTACTAAAGCTGGCATCCATCAGCCTGGACTAAAACAGATAAGTGAGCAAAAACTACTAGGATCCATTCTACACAACCCGTAGGGGAGGGATCCTGAACCTATAGCATACAAAAAATCACAGATTGCCGTGATCCTCACTAGCGGAATCGACCAAACCCACAACAAATTCCTTAAAGGAAAGACAAGTGAGGTAGAAGAATATACCCAGGGAACATCCAAGATGGGACCTAAATGGAGTAAAAAACATGTCCCGCATATAACCTGAGGTAAAGAACCGAAACTACCACTCAGCAAACACACACAAATCCTACTACACAGCCCGTAGAGGTAGGCAAAATTACAATATAAAATTATATACAAGCCTCCTTTGATGATGCTCACATTTATGCAAATCTGTTCTTTTGTTACTTGCTTGTACTAACTAACTCAAAACGTTAATCTAAACGGAATTACAAGATTACTATTATGAGATAAAGTTATTGTCAAATTGAATTGATTAGCAGGATGTGTTTCCCTTGACAGTAAAGTCTTGCACAAGTGGTTGTTTTGGAACCCTTGAACGGAACGGTTGTATTCGGACCTTAGGTATTTTAGTGTAAGGAGGGATTTGGGCAAGACTCATTATTACTGTCTCTTTTGAGGCCCTATGGTTGGCGCTACGTGGTAGATAACGTTGGTAGGCATCCGAGGTAAGTTCTGCAACAAAGCAACAAAAGAGGGGGCATACCAAATAATCCGCGTCTGATTTTTGTAGTTGGAAGGATGAAACTTTTTGGGGGATTTCTAGTTTACTAACAACTAACCTTGTAACCCTTGTTATTTTCTTGAATATCATGTTTCTTTTTCTATTGTTGTAATTGCTATTGTGTATTGAATTGGAAAAAAAGGGACAAGGTGTGTGTATGTTTATAGGGCATTCGAAACTCATGGCATTTCATGCCAGGCACCAAAGAAACATATGAGGCTGACGAAGAGCAAGAGACATTTGAAGACTTGTGTCTGTTTTAGAGAAAGTTATAAGGCATTTTGCTTACGAGTCTATTCGTGCTTTTATTTATTTATTTATTTATTTTTGAATTGTAATAGTAATGGAACTCGTTTTGCAATTTAAGATTTGAAACACTATAATTATTATTTCCTTTTGTAATCCTACACCTATCTCGCATTACTCATGAGACCTTGTGTTAATAACTCTTAAGATTAGTCAAAAAGATAGCTTGCTATCTAAGGTTGTTGAACTTAAAAGGGAGACTATATTGACTTCTCCGACCTTCTTGGGATCTTACTTGGCTATTGACTAAAGGACTCTTTAGTGACGTTACCCAAACCCTTAGAGTACAATTTGGGGCATCATAACTCGGTATCAGAGCCTAGGTTCAACCTTCAACTCACATAATCTGATTAGCGACTCTAGTTACTTTTTCCCATACACTAGTGTATTATTATAACACTATTATTTAAAATTAACTTAAAGGAAAACAAATAACTGATCCCCTTTCCTTGACATAGGATGGCCAGTGACCCATCAAATGTCTGGTACTACAACCACTAGGGCTATTACCGTTTCCAAGAAGACCAACACATTAAACTCCTTGACCCACAAGTTTATGACCTATGGTATAAAAGGATAGGGAAGAAAAATTGATCAAGGAAGTAAGGAAAGTGGGGAAGCACGCCAAACATACGTTGAAGTAGAAGACACTGTCTTAGAGAGAGAAGTAGCTCATGCAAGGAGGATTTGGAATGAGAGGAAAGAGAGTCAATCATTTGTAGGACCCCAGAGAAACCAAAAGGGAAATGCGGCACAAAAACCCTATTCTAGGCCGCCGCCACAACAACCACAACAGCAAAATTTGAAGAAAAGTTTTCAGGAAAGACTAGTAGGGCTGATCCAGTGTTATCATTGTCAACAAATAGGACATAGGGGGTACTCCCTAGTAGGATAGAGGTCAAGAAAAAAACTTAAGACAACAACCATGGGTAATTATGCTAGAGATTGCTAAACAACGAAATTTCAAAGTGAAGGATATTAGGAACCAAGCCAAATTAGCACTTTATGAGAAAGGAACACAACGAAAACAAAGGCGTAGTGAAGAATGGAGGAATATAATGAGGAAATGTTACAAGTGTGGCCAACCGGGACATTTTAAGAATGAGTGTTCTCGACTTGCTCAGTCAGGATATCAGGTAAAAGGAACAGGAGCAAACACGCAAGGGATTAGCGGCCAAAAGCCATTGACAAATAGAACAAGCTGGTTGACTATATCAGTGGGAAGGAAACAACAAGTGGCCTAGACTCAACAGTAGTTAGAGGCCAATCGGCAGAGCATTCACACTACAAGTAGAAGAAGATCTCATTGCACCGCATCCAAAAGACAAGTAAGGTGCCACAAGTGGACTTGAAGAACTGCAAAAAGAGCTTAGGAAAAATACAACCAGGATAATAGTTAGAACCCTCTTCGAAGGAATTTTTGTAATCCGAGCATAAGGTGTAAATTCTCTTTTATTAATCCAAGTCTTAGTACTTTTACATTCGTACATTACCATTCTTGAGTCCATGTTTTACATTCCTTCATAGCTGTTTTAGTTTCAGACCATTAAAACTTGTATGTGGACCCTTAGGAATACCCAACATTAACCGAAATAAATTCGTTACTTGTACATCAACTATTATCGATAGTTACTAATAGAAGGAGATGACTTATCCATCTAACAGAATGTCGTAAGGGGGATAGATTAGTTTCCATGATTCAACAAATCAACAAACACTATGGCATCAACAATTTACCAAAGGAAAGTGTAGAGCACCACATCAAGAATTTGGTAACACAAGCCCTCACACTAGAACAACAATGCCATTACCCATATGATGAACAGTTCAAAGTTTTCAAAGAACACTGAAGATTAACGGATCTCCTGAGTCATTAATCGGGGAGGAATTTGATTCAAAACACTACTATTAGAACAAGACTGAAGACAGAACGGAGAAGAACTTAAGCGGAGAAGATAATCTAAATGATTAAAAATATGGTGGCGGCACTAGGATGCAATTTCCCACAACATTTTGAGACATGAAGAATGGAAAAAATTCCGAGGATGAAATTATTTATTATTTAAGGGGGATAGGTTTTGAGACCCCTAACTTTTGTAAACCCTATTAAGTCCCTAAATTTTGAGTTATTATAATAAAGCCCTTAGTCCTTCGTTTATTCACAAATTTAACCCTAGAATCGAAGACGCATTGCAAATGAACTCGTACAAACCCTAATCGGCTCCGATAGCTTAGTAATAATTTCTACACGCTAATATTAATTATTTAACTACGAGGCCCCTGACCTTTGTAATTTTATTTTGACCCTTTTGAACTATTTCAATAGAGACACTTGATTCCTTATTTGTTTTCAATTTTAGCTGTAGAGTCGAAAACGCGCGCCAACTGAAAACTAGCAAATCTTGATTCAATTTTAGCTATTTGTATTTCCTCTTAATAGATGCAAAACTATCTTTTTCTTCCCATATCTCACATTATTTCCAAAGGCATACCATCACTCTAAAAATCTGAGTTATTAATATATTATTTAGTATTTTTTTATCATAAAAGAAGTGAAATTTTTTCCTTAGTTGGCCTCTTTTCTCACCAATCTTCTTATTTTTAGCATTGTACATGAAAAATCTGTTTTACAACCAACTTTCAAAAATTCTAGAAAAATGTAAAAAAATCTTATGGACTTCACTTTTATGTCATAATCTTCCTTAAAGAGTTATCCTTCAAGTAAAATTGGTTTCATCGAAAAAAACGAGCATTTTGTGAGAACATCTGATTTTCGTAACGGTCGATGAATCTAGACAGCACTAGAGTATTTCTTAAATAACTAAAAATCTAGAAAAGCTATCACATTTTTGAAACACATTCTGAAAATTAGGTTAAATTCTCTACGAACCATAGAAAGGCTAAGCTCGGGAAAAATCTGAAATAGCCCTTTTCATTTCAATCTTTAAGTGGTACTGAATCTGGAAATTCTGTTTGGCATAGATATTTTATGCTCTTGTGTTCATGAATATACTTATTAATATATGATCATGTCTTAGTATGATATTACATATGTCATGGTTGTATACCTTTTATTTTAGTCCTTCGATGATGCTCACATTTATGCAAATTTGTTCTTTTGTCACTTGTTTTTACTAACTAACTTAAAACATTAATCTAAATAGAAAACTTAATGGGGTGGCTAATGGGATTTCAATTACAAGAGTACTGTTATGCTATAAAGTTATGTTCAAACTGAATTGATTAGTGGGACGTGTTTCCCTTGAAAGTAAAGTCTTGCGCAAACGGTTGTTTCGGAACCCTTGAACGGAGCGGTTGTATTTAGACCCTAAGTTTTTTGGTGTAAGGAGGGATTTGGGCAAGGCCCATTATTACTGTCTCTTTTGAGGCCCTGCGGTTGGCATTATGCGGTAGATAACCGTTGGTAGGCATCCGAGGTAAGTTCTATAACAAAGTAGCAAAAGAGGGGGCATACCGAATAATCCGCGTCCAATTCTTGTGGTTGGAAGGATGAAATCTCTTTGGGGGATTTCTAGTTTACTAACAACTAACCTTGTAACCCTTGTGTAGACACCCCATTTTGACCGCTTCTAAGACTTGGGCACCTCAATCCGAACACTCGATGATGAAAGTTACACTATGAAATGGTTCGAATCTTCAGCAAAAGAATTCGGTTTCGAGCTTCAAACCCAAGCCTTCTACCTTATTAGGACCAAAACCCTTTTTTTAGCCTAACCATTCAGTGAGCAGCGAGGCCAATTAATGAGCAGTGGGACCAATTAAATTGTCAAGCCAGGTAATTAATGGGTAATTCGTACAAACTATTGGTAGGCCGGCCATGTTCAATGACAACAGATATTTTGAGACAGCCAGCTATCCCTATAACCATGCCTTGGACCAGGTATCTCATTACAAATATTTTCGGCATGAGAAGGTATTTTTTTATAAATACATGACCACCCCTCATGGTTTTGGGTTAGAAATTTTTGCCAAGTGTCTATAGCTTGCCAAACACACTACCTCTCTCTCTTGCAATATACATACACTATCCATACACTTCCTAAGCCAAAACTTAAGGCCTCTTGCTGAGATTCTTGAACACAAATTTCAGCTCTTGAGAATGTTCAACTTGTGATTTGTGAACTAGAAGATCATCCTCTCTTTAAAGGGTAATCTTTGAGATTTTGTACCATCTTTTTCTAGCTCTTTTCTTTACTTTTACACATTATTTTTCAGAGTGTTTTAAGCTTCAAAATGTGATTTTAAGTCACAAAAAAGAGAAGGGGTAGCCACCCCTCCTTAGGCTTGTTGGTTGTTTGAAACCCCTTGACTTTAGCCCATTTTCCTCACTTTTTCCACCTCAAAAACTTAATTTTCAGCACTGTTTTTGTGTTGTTTCCGTGCTGTTTTATGTGTTAAATTATGGATATAGCCTTCAATCCATTTGAGTTGATAGTCTTTTCTTGAACCTTTTTATAGCTTTCATACGTGTTCATACTATTGTAATCACCTTTGCATAATCACCTCTACAACTACCCTCCATTCTTTGTTTATTTTGATAAAGAGTTTAGTCAAACAAAATATTGTTGTTCAAAGCATAAGAAAAAGACCTTCCATGCTTAATGGTTTAATCTTTTTGGAGGTTCATTTCCAAGACATTACATCTCTCTTATGCTAAGCCCAATCTCATGTTCGATACTCTTTATAGCTTTTTGGACTTAGCGGACGTAATCTACACTTTTGGACAAAAATGAAGAAAAGATAAGAAATGGAAAGGTAATATAAAAAGGGCTAATAAAATTGGAATAAAAGAGGTAAAAAAAGGTAATAAAATTGTGTTGGGTTCAATTGGACGTTATATTGAACCTATTACGTCTTGACTCATTACATACTCTTTAGTGATGTTCAATGATTCAACAAGCAATGTCCACCCCTTCCCTTGAGGTAACTCCATGATAGGGAGAAGGTGTTGTTGGTCTTTCATTTGATTTTATTGAGCTTTTGTCCTATCGGTTCTAAGATCATCATGCAACAAACATGTGAAAATTGATGATTTTTTAACCAAATCAATTCCTTCCTTGATCATCTTCATGATAAGAAAGGGTAGAAAGGATAAACATCTCCTGGAAACACTCTGTTTTTGCTCTGTTTCAACTCTGTGGCAGCAGGGCATTTCTCAAAACAATGGCCGGCCAGCCACCATTCTGTACGGCCGACCACCTTTCAAGACTGGCCAACCACCCATTTTTGTACAGGTAGTGGCATTTTTGTAGCAAAACAAAGTAGAACCTGAGGACAAAACAGAATAATTTTTTGACTGCGAACATAGAAGATTCTGGCAGCAAACAAAGAGGTTTCCAAGAGGATGTTCTCGGTTGCGCGCATGTGGCTCCTCACCTCCTGTTCTAGTCCGTTAAATTAATGCTTTAATATTAGTATGTTGTAATTAATTAGTTAGCTTCATTTGAATTTGTAATAGCTAGTTAATTTAGTTAATTAATTCAATTGTGTTGTAATAAGTAGTTAATTAGGACATTCATTCGGACCCTCTTGTGCGACAACCGATCTGTAAGACTTGTAATATTTTGTATGTCTTCCAACCCCATTTCTTTCTCCCTTTTATTTACTTGCTTACTATGGTTGCACATAGTATCATATTTTTGGTTTCATATCATTACCATGACTTGCACCCATTTTTGCATACATTAGGATTTGGCTCATCATACTTGTTAAACATCGATTATTTCTTGCTTGAATACATGGGCTACCATATGCCTTGAATTAATCCATATGTCATATTAAGAAGTCGAATCCGATAGTTGCATTTTGTATGTGTTGCATTAGTTACTTTGTATATTAGAGCACGCATTTTTCTAATTATTTCTTTTTCTTTGGCTTACCTCGAAGTACTAGGTGAGCATTTTTGCTTTAGCATATTCATGTGTATGATTGTTGCCATACTTAGCATAATACAATAAGGCTATGTGCTTACTTGAAATAAATTGTTTGAATGCCTGTGGATAAAGGCTATTTTGCTTAAATTGGGATGACTTTAACAAATATACATACGAGCTTACTTTTTTAGTAGCATGTATTCAAAACTCTTTTCAAACAAACATGAAATCGAAGCATTCCAAAGCGGGTGACTTAGTCTATACTTGTGTGCCTCACATAGTAAGTAGCATTAATAATCAGAACAAGAGCATATATTGTACATAAAAATCACACCATGATTAGTAGAGGCCGATCTTTGATTGGGTGAGGGGGGGTGCTCAATTCATGACCTTCCCCTCTCATACCTAAGTTCCCGAGACAAGACATTTTGGTTATGAGGGACAAGTGGCCTTTGGTACGAGAGCATTCCAAAGTGGGTGACTTAGTCTATACTTGTATGTCTCACATAGTAAGTAGCATTAATAATCAGAATAAGAGCATATACTGTACATAAAAATCACATCATGATTAGTAAAGACCGATCTTTGATCGAGTGACGGGGGTGCTCAATTCATGACATTCCTCTCTCATACCTAAGTTTCCGAGCCAAGACACTTTAGTTATGACAGACAAGTGGCCTTTGGCACAAGTCACGGGTTTTCTAAATTTTCCAAAAATATTTAGATGGCGGCTCTGAAATCTGGCAATGCAGTACATTTTTGGCATTTTTGATTGTAAAAAGATTTTCCAAAGATTATTGGATTTGGACTCTCCTTTGTTTAATCTATTTCACATTGCACTTGTGAAATCAGATTCAAACCACAAGAGTCCGAATTGTAGGGCTATCGTATCCGAGGAGACTAAACCCCTCCGAGGAGCACGAACAAGTAAGGTCTCTCTGACCTCAGCTTCGGACAAATAAGGTCTCTCTGACCTTGGCTAGGAGAGGCGACACTTGGCCTAGGTGTGACACATCTCGACCTAGGTTGTACAAGTCAAAGAATAACATTGTTAGGTGTTGGCTAAGGTGCACAACAAGGCTGCAAGGTTCAAGGATCAAAGATCTTGGATGCCGAGATGATAAATATCTCGGCCTAGATGATAAATATCTCGGCCTAGATGGTGTACATCTCGGCCAAGATGCTAGGGTGAAGGTGGAGGTCAACCAAGATGGTTCCAGGATGATCCTAGGTGTTGACGCACAATGGCCTAGGTGTAAGAGGTTCAAAGGTGTGACCTAGGTGTGAGGTTGCAAGGATAGAGGCCTAGGTTCAACACACAAAGCAAGGAACAAAACATGAATTTAACACTTAGGCAAAACATAATAGCACAAAACACGATAGAAACCTTTACTTAGACAAAACAAATCAAAGTCTGCAGATGCAAGCTTAACAAGATAAAATCATGTAAATTCTCATGAATATGACTAAGGCAAAATCAGGGTTGTTATAGTCTACCCCCCTTAAAGAAGTTCGGTCCCCAAACTCAAGTTACTTTGCCCCAAAAACAACTCTAGAAGTCAGATTTTCTTCTCCTCTTCTATTTCCTATGTAGCATCCTTGCTATAATGCTTCTTTTATTCAATTTTCACCATCGGTATCGACTTATTCCTTAATTGTTTCACTTGCCTATCAATAATTCGTATCAGTTTCTCCTCATAGCCTAAATCTCCATTAACCACAATCCCTAAATGATCAATCACATGCACTGGATCCCTAATATACTTCGTCAACATTGAAACATGAAACACATTGTGTACTTGACTTAATTTCGGTGGCAAAGCAAGTCGGTAGGCTACGGGGTTAACTCCCTCAAGAATTTCAAATGACCCAATGTATCGAGGCACTAACTTACCTTTCTTCCCAAACCTTGAAACTCCTTTCATTGGTGAAACTTTTAAGAATACATGATCCCCAACTTCAAACTTAACTCTCTTCTTCTCTGGTCGGCATAACTCTTTTGTTGGCTCTGCACAGTTTTGATTCTTTGCTGAATAAGCTTAATCTTCTAGGTTGTCACTTGAACTATCTCGAGACCAATCAAAGCTTTATCTCCTACTTTAGTCCAACATATCGACGATCTACACTTTCTCCTATACAAAGCTTTATACGGCGCCATGCCAATGGTAGTTTGGAAACTATTGTTGTAAAAAAATTCCACTAATGGAAAATATAATTCCCAACTTCCCTTGAAGTCCAATACACATAACCTGAGCATATCTTCAAGTGTTAGAATCGTTCTCTCCGTTTTCCTATCAGTCTAAAGATGAAAAGATGTGTTAAATCTCAACTCAGTTCCCAAAGCTCTTTGTAAACTCTGCCAAAATTAGCAGCTTTGGAATGTTGGCCACGCACAATCTTCCCTCAAACTTTAGTACTTGATTATCAATGGTATATCCTGATCTCAGCTCCGTGATAATCTCATCAACTACCTTCTTGAAAAATTCATCCTCTATCTATCTTGTCTTTACTTCCTCAATAATAGTTGGCTCTACTGAAATCGTTGCTAAAATCCCATCATCTCGGTGAAGTACAACATCCATATCCAAGTCTTGCAAATCTCGGAGTATGCTCTTTTGCTTGGTGAGTAAACATGCCAAACTCCCAACGGATTTTTTGCTCAACGTGTTGGCCACTAAGTTAGCTTTACCTAGGTGAATCTGCATGTCGTAGTCTTTCAATAATTCAAGCCATCTTCTTTGTCTCATATTCAATTCTTTTTGGGTGAACAAATACTTCAAACTCTTGTAATCTGTGAAAACTTGATGAGAAGCTTCATACAAGTAATGATGCCAAATTTCCAAAGTAAATACCACAGCTGCTAATTCTAAATCATGGGTAAGATAATTCTTTTCATGAGGTTTCAACTGACGAGATGCATATGCTATGACTTTACCCCCTTGTATCAACACATAACCCAAACCCTTATGTGAAGCATCACTATAAATCTGAAATTCCTCATTACCTAATGGTAGTATGAGAATTGGTGTTGAGACTAACCTCGTCTTTAGCTCCTGGAAAGCGGATTCTCTATCCTTGGTCCATTTATATGCCAACCCCTTCTAAGTCAACTGTCTCAATGGTACTGCAATCTTTGAGAAGTCCTTCACAAACTTTCTTTAGTAACCTGCCAAACCCAGAAAACTATGAACCTCGGACACATTAGTTGGTCTCGGCCAACTCACAACGACTTCAATTTTGCTAGGATCAACAGAAATACCCTCTTCATTAATCACATGACCCAGAAATGAAATGCTTGAAAGCCAAAACTCACACTTGCTAAGCTTAGCATACAATTTTCTATCTCTCAAAATTTGTAAGGCAAGTCTCAAATGATTCTTATGCTTAACTCTACTCTTGGAATAGATCAATATGTCATCAATAAAAATAACTACAAACTTATCTAAGTATGGCTTAAAGACTCTGTTCATCAAATCCATAAATGCTGCAGGAGCATTGGTTACTCCAAAAAGCATTACCAAAAATTCGTAATGGCCATACCTTGTCTGAAAAGCATTCTTCTCAACATCCTCAGCTTTAACCTTGAGTTGATGGTAGCCCGACTTGAGATCAATTTTAGAAAAGACTCGTGCTCCCTGTAACTAATCAAACAAATCATCAATCCTCGGTAATGGATATTTATTCTTAATGGTTACCTTATTTAGTTCTCGGTAATCAATACAAAGATGAAGTGTGCCATCCTTTTTCTTAACAAATAAAACTGGCGCTCCCCAAGGTGAAGTACTTGGCCTAATAAAACCCTTATCCAACAACTCTTGTAATTGAACTTTTAGCTCCTTAAGCTCAGCTGGGGCCATCCTATAGGGTGTTTTGGAAATAGGTTGTGTTCCCAGTATAGCATTAATAGTAAATTCTATCTCCCTATCCACTAAATGGCCAGGCAAATCATTCGAAAAGACGTCGGGGAATTCATTAACAACTAGAATATCATGCAATTCAACACTTCTATTCAGATTACTTAGAAAACTACACAAATAATCTTGACATCTTTTTTGGATGAACTTATAAGCTTTCATAAATGAAATCAAGTAAGGTGGGGATATTACTCATTTATCCTGAAATGTAACCTCGGCTTGGTGTGAGGGTTTAAAAGTGACACTTTGGGAAACACAACTAATGGATGCATGACTTGCCACTAACCAATCCATTCCCAATATAACATCGAAATGAGTTATGTTAAACGGCATCAAATCAACTAATAATTCAACATTTTCAATCACAACAACACATGCTTTATAAATGGATGCAACAGTCATAATTCTTCCAGATGGAGTAGACATAAATAATAAATAACCAAGGGGTTCTAGTTCTCTATTTAACTTCTCGGCAAATTTAGTAGATACGAATGAATGTATAGAACCTGAATCAATCAATATATATGCATCTTGAGTGCAAATAGGAAGTATACCTGACACTACTGTCTTGGCGCTTTGGTTGTCTCTTGGCACCAATGCAAAGACTCTACCTTGCCTCATCTGTCCTTTCCCAACATTGCCTTTCTATGTAAAACCCGAGGTGCTCCCATTTTTCTTACCATCCTTAGCCTTTGCCTAGGGACAGTCCTTAACACGATGACCCATCTCACCACATTCAAAACATGCTCCCAATACCCAATGACAAACTCCCTAATGTTGCTTTCCGTAACTTGTACATGTCGGCCTAGTACCACTTTCCTGATTTGAGTTGCTTGAATTGCCCACATTCACCTTCTTCTTGGCATCAAACGGTACTTGGTAATTGTCATAATTTTGCCTCTTTCTCTGATTCTCTCATGAACTCTAATATTTGTTCAAGTTAGCTTCTGCCAAGATGGCTTTGTTCAATACCCCGACGTAATTCGGCATGTTGACCATATTAACTCGGTCTTGCATTGGTCCACGAAGCCCACTCTCAAACTTTCTAGCTTTTTTGTATTCGGTATTGACAGTGTGAGGTGCATACCTATCCAACTAGGTGAAAATATGATCATATTTAGCTATTGTTCTGTTACCCTGTGTCAAAGTCTAGAATTTTGTGGTCTTGCGATCTTTGACACTAAGGGGAAAATGCTTGTCATAAAATAACTCCAAAAATCTAGCCCAAGTTAAGCCCACATTTCCTTCTCAAATCATCATCCACCACCTACGAGTGTCGTCATCCAGTGTGAATGCTGCCAATGACACCTTCTGGGTGTCGGTACTAGGAAAGATTTCAAATAACTTCTCCATTCAAGAACCCATGCTTCTGCCTTCAACGGTTCTATAACCCCATGGAATCTCGGTGAATTCATTTTCTTAAATTCTTTTATCAAAGTTAACGTGTCGTCCCTATATAAAGCTATTGTAGAGGGCATTTGTGGTACTGTAGGAAGTGGAGGTGGAACTGTATTTCGGCCGTTTGTCTACTCGGCCTGAGTAGAGGTGGTACTAGTGTTTTGTTGCCTTGCTTGCCTCAACTCACGAGTCAAACCCTCTACCAACCTTTCTAATCTGTCCAACCTGTCCTCAGAATGATCTCGTGTAATTGGAGGTCTTCCCCTTTCCATGATGCTAGGAGTATGCAAAATGTGACTTTAAAACAAGATGAACAAATAGGCAAGTAGACAAATAAAACATAAACATACCAAAATAATGTACACCTTGTCAACTAGTAAGCAATATGATGCAATCCTAACATTATTCTAAGGGAAATCCTATGCACTTTAGGACCAAGACTGTGTGAATAAACATACTATAAGGAACTTGTACTCTGATACCAATCTGTCACGACCCCATTCTACCCCTAATAGAATGATGCAGTGATGGCTAGTAATCAGAGATTATCAAAGGCCAACTTACAAAGATTCACACAAACAGAGTATATATATAGGGTATACATGTGCAAAAGCAACAAATTTAAATCTATTTACTCCATAAGAGCTGTGCATATACAAAATGAAATGACATACATATTAACGTGATTTTACAACTTGGATACAAAATAAAATAAAGTTCATATTACATCTTGATCAAAAGGATTCTCAAGCCAAAACATACAAAAGAAATGAACTATGAAGCTAAAAAGCATAATCTTCAAGATGAATACAAAAACATAAAGCAAAACACATCTTCCAACAAAGCTTAGGCAACACCGCCTTCTTGCTCATCACCTACATATATATAAAGGCGAGGGGTGAGCTGATAACTCAGTGAATGATATAAATAATAAAGGTTTGAATGAATGATATCCGAGATTCTATCAATACAATGCATATCATAGCTTGTAACAAAACAAAAGATGAACCGAGTTCATTAATCAAAGGCTTTCAAAGCTTCTTGGGATGTTTACTAACATCTACATAATACAAAGGATGACATTCATTGACAAAACAAAGGAATAACCGACCCAAAGTCCCCTAGTACTAAAGACCTTTCAAGAATGTTATCAAAATAAACATAATACTTGATACAAAAACTAAGGGATAACCATTTATGCTTGATCAAATACTTTTCCAAAACTTTTATCAAAACATTATAACATAACTTTATTAAAAATACCACTCACAATAGCTCTTCGGATGTAGGGATTAAGGCAAAGATCTAAGACCTACAATCACATAGCAAAGTCCACTAAATGCATTTTAAGAAGACAAGAAGAGATGCTCAAAGATGGGTACGCAATGCACTCTTAAAACAAGCTTCAAATGAGTAAAATAGATCCCGACATTTTTTTCCAAAACCAAGTCAAGACAAAGAAAAACATGTGTTGGGAGTTAAATCAATATTTTTCTTCTTGGAAAAGCATGTTGGGTACAAACCAGATCTCGAAATGGATGTACAGAGATGAGTTGGTCCAAAATGGCCTAACTAGGTGAACTTAGGAAGTCTTGGCCGAGGTGTGGTCTCCTTGGCCAAGATGTGGGCTGCTCGCCCGAGATGTAACAAGGTGTCGGTAAGGGTGCATTGTGGTCGGCCTAGGTGTGTAGTGGTTGGCCTAGGTGTGCATGCAAGGTAGATTAGGGTGTAAGTGATTATGCAAGGTAGGCCAAGGTGAGATACAATACTTGGTCTAGGTGTGAGGTTTGGACAAGAGTGGGTCTCGGTGACCACACTTAGGGAAATAGTGAAGTCTAGAAATTTGGGTTTCCTCTTGAAGAACATGAACATGAATGTTAAAATCATAATTTCTTATTCAAAATGTGGGATTTCATGATATGAGTTCAAAAACATGGACCTGGGTATCCATACTTGAAGATCACTAGAAAACAAACACAAAAACATTGAACTTGATACAAACTTTTAGATCAAATCAAAGCTTTTCTTGAAGAACACAAGAACAACACTTTCTTTTTCTAAAACAAAACTTTAAATCAATGCATGGCTCATGAATCATGTTAGATCATGCAATGTAATTAGATTAACATAAAGAACAACAAAAGTAGATCAAGAATCTAACCTTAAAACACAAATCCATGGTTCAAGGTACGGAAATCAAGCTTGAAAATCTAGTTCTCACTCTAAGAACTTCTTTTTCTTCTTCCTAGAGCTTCTCTCTCTTCTTAGACAAGGATATGGCAACTGATATAGGTTTCTTAACAGCTAACTGACTTAAACCCACTACTGGGACACATGGCACCACCAGATCAAATCTCCTCAAAAAGGTGCCAAAATGAAAAGACAAGAGTAGGTTAAAGTGTGAATAAGGTGGCATGGGCACTCTGACAAGGCAATGATCCTAGGTCAAACATAGGCTTCGGACAAGTAAGGTCTCTCTGACCTCGGCTAGGAGGTGACACTTGGCCTAGGTGTGACACACCTTAGCTTAGGTTGTACAAGTCAAGGAACAAGATTGTTAGGTGTTGGCTAAGGTGCATAACAAGGTTGCAAGGTTCAAGGATCAAAGATCTCGGATGCCTAGATGATAAACATCTCAGCCTAGATGATATTTATCTCGGTCTAGGTGATGTATATCTCGGCCAAGATGCCAGGGTGAAGGTGGAGGTCAACCAAGATGGTTCCAAGATGATCCTAGGTGTTGACACACAACGGCCTAGGTGTAAGAGGTTCAAAGGTGTGACCTAGGTGTGTGGTAGCAAGGATAGATGGCCTAGGTTCAACACACACAGCAAGGAACAAAACATGAATTTAACACTTAGGTAAAACACATTAGCACAAAACAAGACAGGAACCTTTACTTAGACAAAACGAATCAAAGTTTGCAGATGCAAGTTTAACAAGACAAAATCATGTAAATTCTCATGAATATGACTAAGGAAAAATAAGGGTTGTTATACACATGCAATGAACAGAAACATATATGTTATATCTCACATCATACCATAATATTTACAAACATCATCGTATAGATACGAAGCCCATGTTCAAAAACTTATAACATAACAACTATACAAAACCAAAGCTTCTTGAGCTTGGCTAAAACAAAAACTAAGTCCTTAACGTGGAAGCGTAACCTAGGTGGCTTCACAAAAGGCTGAGTCCAAAGTAGTCTGTAATGTGGAACTTCTTAATGCTCACCTACATATATATATATATATATATAAACGGAGAGAGCTGGAAGCCTAATGTGTAATCTCAAGGTAAAGGGGTTAAATGAATGAGTCTCATAACTTATATAAAGTACTTGCCATAATTGAAGCTTTTTTCCGAAAACACACAATAACAAATACAATTTATCAAACCATTCCTGGTTTAATATATATTGAAGTGCCTTGAAGGTCTTATTTTACTTATCAAAATACCATATGAAACATTCATATTGAATAAGTTCATTCGGAACACCCATATTGGTGACTCATACAGAACATCACATTTGATGACTTACATAGAACATCACATCTAATGGCTAATACAGAACATCACATCTGATGGCTTATACAAAATGGAGAACATCATACTTGATGGCTTACATAGAACATCACATTGATGACTTATACTTGATGAGCTCATACAGAACGTCTTATACGTGTTGATTCCATACAAAACGATTACCATCAAAGTCATACAAAACAATCATCAAGATCGGCATCATACAGAACGTTTACAATGGTTCATTAACTTTTACAGAACGCCACTTGCGGATCATAGACAAAATAGTGGTTACCGAATGGTCAAAACACATTTTCACGTCATCATTCAAAAGGAAACTCATTCATTCTTAGCAAATCACATTTTTGGAAAACTTACCTTATTTTACACAACTCGGAGTTTCAAAGCATAGCTTAGTGTCTCAAAGTGCTTTTTCAAAAATCTTGAATTGTATCTCATTCTTATACAAAGTACAGGTTTCATATTTCATTGCATAATAAAACTACTTTCAAAGTAATTCATACTATAATACCGTTACAGAGACATTACTCACCTTGAGTAGGTTGATGTTCTTTCTCAACATTCAAACCTACACATTACATATAAGCATACATATATGAACACATTGTTTAAACCAAATGAATCTTTCTTCTCTTTTCTAATCATTTACTTATGTTGTTTCTTAGCTTATTAATCCTTAATAGGTCATAATTCATGCCTAAAAATGTCCGGAAAGAGATGAGAACGAAGATATGAGCTCAAAACATCTTTTGAAAACATGCTGAAAATAAGCTGATGGCTAGAGCCCACTTTTGGTCGTTAGAGCCACCTGAAGACAAAAACTAAGTTCGCTCGAGCCACCATTTGGTCACTCAAGCCAACTTCTGCAAAGTGAAAAATACTGGGCGCTCGCAATGTTAACTCGAGCCATCCCTTGGTCGCTTGAGCGATCTATGAAATTCTAGGCACCAAGCTCAACAAAAATGGCTTCCAAACAACTTTTCAAAGCTTGAGGTCTTGCATGGTTTGTTCAAATGCATGAAATAGCTTTAGAAAATTTCAATACAAGACCCTTAAAAAATCTTTTATTCAAAACCTCATCAATTCTTGAAAGATTTAAACCAAAATCTATTTATGCAATAGTTTCAAAATTTTTCATGATTTCTTCAAAACATGCAAACTGTAGTTATGAACCCATGAATTTTGAAAACATTATGCAAGATATGAACTCACATGCATGCAAGGGCTTCAAAACTCAAACTCAAAATTGTGGAACCAAAGGTTAAACTCCAAGAATGTACATGCAAGTCATCTACAAGCTCAAAGACCTATTTCTCTTACTAATTTCAAGAAATTAGGTCAAAGACATGTTGAAACCATGATGCACGGAAGGTTAGCTACATAAAATAGGCTCAAGATTCTTACCTAGAGCTTTGATTCCAAGGAGATGAGATGATCCTTCCTAGCTTCTACAATCTCTAGTACAAAACGGGTCTCTCTCTCTAGAGCTAGCCTTCAACTGTCATCCTCTCTCTCTCTCTCTCTCTCTCTCTAGAAAGACTCTCAACTCAATGAAGTAAACAATGAGCCAAGGAATGGTGCCTACATTCCCTCATATTTGAGCAGAAAATATACAACACACACTCTCACATTTTAAATGAACAACACGTGCAAACACATGCACTACTCCAGCACACTCATAAGAATTGATCGTCTACACTTAATACCATCAAATGTTCTATCACACACTACACTTAATTAAGTCTTGAATCATGAGTAGGATCGATTAGGTACAAATTATGCATCATCTTAATCAAACACAAGTAGCCTTAACTAATCAAGGTTAGCACAAAACTCAATTAATCCAAAATAGTTCTAATTAAGGCTCAATTTAATTACATACGATTTTACTGAACTGAATCAATTTTTAAAAAAACTTCTCAGATGGTTCCAAAAATTCTAATTAGTCTATCCATGTACTCAATTTCAGTTTCTGAAACCATTTAGGCAATCAATTTCAGATTCAAAGCAAAAATCATGACAAATAATTTCCAAATTAGACAGATATGCACAAATTAACCACAAGGCACATATCACTATTAATAATAACACATAATTAAACTAATATAATTATGATATGCATGTTGGGGTTATTACACATCACGTGGGTGTGCTTTACATACAATTAAACTATTAAAAGATGTAAAACAAATTTGAATTCCGTGCAACATGTATCAAAAAGATGTAATGCATTTTTATATTTTGTGTCATATTGTTATAACATATGCATATTAAAAAATCACAATTAATTAAATAATATTTTAAACATCATCAAAATTAAGCCTCATGATTGAAAATATCCTAAGTTTCAAATCCAATTGGTTTCACTCGATTTTCTTATCAAAAGAATTAGTTACAATTAATTATATCCAAACATGTGGGTTTTTTTGAAGCGTTTTAAAGAAATTAATGGTTCTCTTAGTATACACGAGAAATCAATGCAAGGCCAAAAATATATGAAACTAGACTCGTAACTGGTTCTATTGACGGTAATTTGATAATTTTCAGATTTATACCCAAAGAGAATGACACTTTCGAAGTTACTATTTTGTACTAGTTTCCTAGACAGATTTGAATGTATCAGTTTATATGGATTCTAACTGTCCCAAAAATTATAAGAAACTTCTGGTATGAAATTCAACATGTAATTAAGTTTCTGTAAAAATTTAAGCTTAAAATTCATTCATTTAGTGTGGTTTTGTAATTTCTAAAGTTTGTGGTTTTGGGCAGAATTTTCGGACTAAGAATTACACCCATTATTTACACATGAATTTATCTCCTCAGATTTTTAATAGTATATATATATACAAAATACATATACCTACAACCTCTCCATTAATGGATTAAATAATAATAAAATAAGGATAAAGAACAAAAGTAAAAGGAAGAAGAAAGCTAGAGATCTACCACATAACCAAAAATTCTTCCTTGGTTGCAACCTTTTTTTTTTTTTTTTGTCTTTTGTCTCAACCTCTCTCACGTTGCTGCTACTGCTATAGTATTGTTAGGAACCCTAGGGTTGTTTTATATATCTAATCAAAACTCTAAATAATTATCCTTTATTTTATATATAGAAAATTTATCTATAAATCCCATTTTGATAAATGGTGATCTGTTTAATCCCAATGATTTGTTTTTTTTTTTTTTTTTTTTATAGACCAATTAGTCTCATTGATTTTGGAAAGGTAGATTTAATATATTATTTGGAAATTGAATTTATGGTTATACCCTTATTTTTATTATGTTTCCTTCTTCTTCTTTTTCTTTTATGTTAGAAAGGTAAGATACACAATCTATGAGAACTAAATTTGGGATGAATTTTCATATGAGAATATTTTTTATTTTGAAAACATTTCAAAAGGAGTACAAAAATACTTAAAATATGAGATTCTTCAAACATTTCAAAATGATTACAGCAACCCTTTAGTAAGTTTTAGGCAAATGTATAATTTCAAACTATAATACTCTAATGCAACACTTCAAAAAAAACCCCTTAGTATATTTTTTTTCAAACATAACACTCCAATATAATACACAAAAAAAAAAAAAAAAAAAAAAACCTTCTTATTGCAACACTCCAATGTAACACACAAAAAAAATCCTTAGTATACTTTTTCCAAACGTAACACTCTAAAAAAATGATGTAAGATTCTTCAAATCATTCCAAAAGGAGTACAAAAATTCTTTAGTAAGTTTTGGGCAAATGTATAATTTTAAACTATGAGTGTTATGTTTGAAAAAATTACATTATGGAATTTTTTTAGTATTTTTGTGTGTTACATTGGAGTGTTACGTTTGTGATTATATTGATTGTAGTGTTATGTTTGAAAAAAATGCACTAAGCAATTTTGTGTGTGTTACATTGGAATGTTAAGCTTAAGAAAAGCACACTAAGAATTTTTTTTGGAGTGTAACGTTATTACATTTGGAAAAAATACACTAATCATGTGTTTGGTTGGAGAATTTGTGAAGGAATTTAGAAAAAGAAAGAGAAAATATGTATGAAACTAGCTAAAATGTAGGTATATTTTATTCATATTTCACCTATCTTTTTCCTTTTACTTTCCAAATCTCTTCCCAAACTCCTCAACCAAACACAACGTAAGGAATTTTTTAGCGTGTTGTATTATAGTGTTACGTTATTGGAGTATTACATTGAAGTGTTACATTTTTATTTGTAATGTGAGATTTGTTCTAAAATGAGGTAAAATGCAAAACCTTTATAGTGCGGATTGTCTAAATATGTAATTTCACATTTGGAGAAACCCACTTTTATCCCTCAAAAATTAAACTCAAATGTGCAAGTGACTATCCTTTTGTGTAGTTTTCACTTTAATGGGACCTTTGAGTTCATAAAAAAAAGGAAGATTAAACAGTTCACAAGATCACATTTTAGGATTTATTGGTGCTTCACTCTATTTTTTTTTCTTCCCATTAACTTAATAAAATACAACTATTATTAGATCAAAATATAATTACTAATTTGTCTCCTTCAAAACTAAAGACTTTCATTATAAATTTATTTTAGGCTTAAAATTAATTAAAAAGGTCGTCCAATAATATTTAATTTACACTTTAAGATTCACAAGAAAAATATTTGAGGTTTGTAAAATTATTATTATTTAACTATTTATTTTTATTTTTATATTAGGCTCACATTCTTCCCCCCTTAAAAGAAAATTTTTATCATTGAAACTAACTTAGTAAATCATAAGAATAAGTATGGGTACTTTTCGCACATCTCGTCCTCATGTTTCTAAGTTGCTTCTTCAACTAGGTGATTACATCAAAGTACCTTAACCAATTTAACAACTTTTGAACGCAACATCTCTTTCGAATCCAATAACTAAATAGGCATTTCCTCATACGAAAATTCCTTTATAATCTAAAGCGGTAAATTTTATCAATTAATTGAGAAGAAAATTGCTTTGAGTAATGAAATTTCATTAATTTAACATAGTAAAATTTCACTTCGCTGGAAAATTGTGACGACCCCAAGCCATATCTTATTTTTATATATTATTGTGTGTGAGTTTAATTGCTTAATTATATGATTATTAGTGTATATATTTGTTAATGCATGGAATATCTGTTTGGAAACTGACATATAATCAAAAATTGAAAGCCCAAACGACTTCAGAAACCGAAATTGACTGGCTCAATAGGCTAATTAGAATATTTAGAATTTTATAGCATTTTTTTATTGAAAATTGTTTCGGATTTAAATAATTAGAATAAACTGATTGGAATTAATTAGAGTTGACCATAATTAACTAACCTTAATTACATTTGATTAGGGTAAGCTAATCACATGTATATATAAGTGATATAGCCCTTAATTGAACTCAAAAACATAACTTGGCTGAGATTTTGAGAGAGGGAGAGGAAGAACTCAACACCTCTAGAGAGAGAAATGAGAAATTGAAGGGAATTGGGAGGAGACTTGAAGAATCAAGCTAGGATACACTTAAATTCACATTCTAGGTATGGAATTCTCCTTTAATCTTTGTAGATAAAACATATAGAAGTTGAATTCATTTAGTTCTTGTGACGATCCAGAAATTTTTCCTCCGCTCGAGCGGAGGAGTTGCCGCTCGAGCGGACTTGTGAGGCTCCCAGTATATTTTTGTAGGTTGCCCAAGATTCTGAGGGTTGTAGATTGGATCAAAAACTTTAGTTTGAATAATTTGTCTATGACCAGCCGTCACTCTTTTGCCCTTTTCTTTTTCCACACTTTGAATTTGGATGTGAGGTTAGCACCATTGGAAAGCTTATTTCTGGGGCTTCAATTTGGACACAAGAACGACCTAAAACGAAGTCCGGATGGGAGAGTTATACCTGTTCAAAGTTTCGAAATCTGTGCTGAAAACAGGTACGCTCGAGCGGGAATTCCTCCGCTCGAGCGGGAATTACGGGATAGCAGCTTCAAAAACGAGATTTTGAGATCATTTCTTATATTTTCCTCCCCTCTCTTGATTCCTTTTTCCCTAGTTCCGAAAACCCTAGGGTTTTGATCCCAAATATTTCCATTTCCCTTAGGTTTGAGCAAGATCTTCCACCAAGAAGTGAAGAAGGCAAGAAGATGACCATTTCCAACCGATTGGAATTTCGGGATTTTGGTGGTTTCGTCTCAAAGCTTTGCTCCTTGTTTGGTTCTTGAGGTAGGGATCCTTGTCCTCTTTCAATACTTGCATTCATGGATGGGTTTGTGGTATTTTGAGTATATAAATACAAAATCTATTGTTTTGTGCATATTGTGTCAAACTTGAGATTTGGAGATTTAGAGTTTAGAATGTTGGGAATGCAATTGCTTGGTTTAAGTGATGGATTATGAACTTTAGACTTGTAATCAATGAGAAAATTGGAACAAGAAGTAATGGTTTGGGAAATTTGGCTTTTTCTTGAAATCCTTTATTTTCTTGAAAACCCTAGGTTGATTTATGAGGTTAAGCAAAGAGTTTACCCAAATTGAAAGTAAAATCATGGAATTAAGATATTGAATTGGATATATGCAAATTTATTTGAAGTTTGAAAATGTTTGGGAATTTTATTAAAAATTAGCGAATGAACCTTGTTTTGGGCATTGGAAATCATATTAAAATGTGAAATGAAATTGGGAGAAAAGGTTTTGTTGATGATGTGGATGATATTAATTTGGCTATGGAATCTTGAAATGAGATCAAAGAATTTACCCCGAATTATGTTAAATTATACTCGGTAGTGTTGAATTGAATCATGTTGAATTGTGTTGAGAATGTTGAGTTTTGTTGAATGATGAGGAAATGTTTGGGTTTTGGTGCAAACACTAGAAATTTAAAGAGTTTTGGGGAACATGGAAATGTTCATAAAAATCCTTTCTTTCTTTGAATAGAAGATGATGGGTGTAAATTCCATAATGTGTTTTGTAAGACTAGTAATCCTTTATATGTATATATTGAGTTGGAGAAATAGGTTTGAAGACTTCATGCTGCAAAATATTGTTTGCTTTGTTTTATGTGCTTGATGCCCTTAAGATGCCTGTAAAATCATTTGAAGTAAAATAAAGTAGGAAATGAATTAAGAAAGAAAAGGAATTAATGTATAAGTTGTGTACATGTGTAGGGCATAACCCGGGAAGGACACGCACTCCGTTATAGCACTGTGAGTAGTAGTACTATAATTGTACATTACTTACCGTTAATAATCATTGTTATTAATATTCTGTTCTTTATGGGCAATTATGCTAACGTATGTGTGGATTGAGACTTATGTAAGCAGTGAAGGATTTGACACACCTCAGTTTGGGCAGATGGCTAGAACTATGGATAGTGCTATAGTCATGTGCTTTGTTTACTGTTAATGAATACTATTAATGTTCTATTATCTGTAAATTACCCCTGTTGGTTTATAGTGAACAAGAAGAAGAATGATGCATGTGTCTTCCATCAATAAGTATTACTACTATTCCGATATACGTAAGATGAATATTTTAACTTGGAATGACTTATGAAGAGACTTGTGTATACTATTTGGTGACAAGGTATTTTTGTGAACCTGAGGTTATTCTGTCCTATTTATTCGTTCTGCTTATGATATGATATATAACGATATGATTTCTGGTATGGAACAAAGTGCTACACTTTGGTGGGAGCCACCTCTTGAGTCCATACATATGTGAATTGGGCTTAAAGCCTATGTGAAAGTCATGAGGCCTATGGCCGCTCAATGAAAGATATAATTTGTGAAGTTATGAAGATACAATTTGTAAAGTTATGAAAGATATAATTTGTAAAGATACGAAAAGTATTTAAGGCATTTTTAGTACAAGGCCCTTGCCCGGGGGTAATAATACCGTGGTTTGTGGCCCTTGCCCGGGGGTAATAATACCGTGGTTCAAGAATATGTTTTATATGAAATTGTGAAGTATTTGTGAACTATGAAATTATGAGGCCAAAGGCCAATTTGTGAATTTGTGAAATTATGAGGCCAAGGGCCACTTTGTGAATCATGAAATTATGAGGCCAAGGGCCAACTTGTGAAATATGAAATTATGAGGCCGAGGGCCAATTTGTGAAGTGTGAAACTGTAACTTGTGAAACTATGAATTTCAGAGGCCGAGGGCCAACTTGTGAAGTGGTGCATCTAGCCAAAGGCTAATTTGTGAATTTGTGAACCCATCAGGCCAAAGGCCAATCTGTGAAGTTATGAACCGACAAAGCCGTACTGAAACGTGTACAGAATTAGACTAACCACAGAATTTTTGTATTTATTTATGTAATTAGATGAACATGTATATTGTAAATAAGTTAAGTTAATCTTTAAATTGTTTATATACTACTGTTCACTGAGCTTGACTCACTCGTGTTATGTCTGTTTCTGTAGGCACTCCACCTGGAGGTCAGCTTTAACCCATAGCGTCCGTACCTCTTTTGTCAACCTCAGGGTGTCCAGGCACTCAAATGAAGGCAGCTCATTTTGCTAAGCTTTTGATTTTGTACCCTGATTGTCTGCTTAAGGTTGATGTATATATAATTCCTTTGCTTGTCCATGTTGTTTTACGCCCAATTCTAAGGGCTGGGTCTGTATATATATATGTACATAGCTAATTCTTTGATGCACGTCGATGTATGATTATTTGCCTTATGTTGTCTGTGATCCTGGCATGATAGTGGTCGCTCAATGGATGCAATTCTTTTTTTTATGTTAATTTATATTGGTAAATGCTTCCGTTCAAGCCCCATATATTTTATGTATCAGGTTAAGTGTCCGGTTCTGAATAGGTCATGCCCAAACTTTTAGGGGCAAGTTTGGGGCATGACAGTTCTTAAGTTCATTTTGCATGTAAGTGTATAATGGAGGCTAGAATTACCATGAATTAGAAGAGTTGAGTTGAATTATGTACATGCATGCACGATTCTTCATTTTTGAGTTAAGATTTCTTGAATTTAATACATGCATGAGATCTAGAAGACAAGAACTTGAAGGTATTTCATAGTTTTATACATTTCATGCCATCTTGTTATGTTTTGGAAAGAAGAGAACTCAAGTTAAGACATGCCACAGCCAGGCAGCAGCATAAGCCGCAACACAAGCTGCAGTCAGGCAGCAGTACATACCGCCACCAAGGCAGCAGCCCAGGCCGCAGCCAGACAGCAGCACATGTAGCAGCCAAGGCTGCAGCTCATGTCGCAGCCTAGGCCACAGTGCAGACATGGCTTATAGCTAAGAGTTTAAGTTCAAATTTGAGAAATCGACCATGATTTTGGACAAATTGGTTTCAAATTAATTATATTTTCATATTTTACAATGTTTATCTATGTTTTTGAAACAAGCCAAGCAAGTCTTACGCTTGAAAACGTGAGTTTTGAATTTCAAACACAATTTTGAAAATTCCATAATTCGAGCATTTTGCTCGAGTGATTAAAGTGTCACTCAAGCGTACATTTCAAGCTCCTAGTAGTTTTGCAGACAGTTGCAAGTGGCTCGAGTGATTGATTGTGCGTTCGAGCGAACATCCTTTTTCTCAGTACTTGGCTCTGACTGACCGTTGAGCGTGAAAATTGAGCATATAGTACTTTTGCAGTCATTACAGATGGCTCGAGCAACCCCTTTGTAAATTGATGGACCGCTCGAGCGATAAAGTGTGCACTCAAGCGAAGACCTTATTTTCAGCAATTTTTAGCTAACTCTTTCAAGTGCATACTTGCATCCTCATATTATTTTAGATGCTTTAAGACTTCGATTGGACACACCTAACCAAGGAATAAGTTAGGAACACAAAAAAGAAAATTGAATTAAGATGAAATGGTTTATCGAGGTGGTGCTTCAATTGTGTGCTGTTATGTGCTTTGTATAGGTGGGAATCCGAGGCATAGAATCCATCCAACCTACTGTGAGTAGTGACTTAATCAAGATATGTTCACGTTATGTTTATTTTTGAAATTGTTATTGTTCTCAAAGTCGATATATGATTGATTTAATGGTTCATTGAACCGTTATTTTCTCATAATAAATGAAGTTATTGTAGACGTCCCCGAACGCATCCCGGGGGGAAGGGAGTGCGAGTCCCCCCCCCCCCGGTTCTGGTTCGATATTGGGTCATTACAGTTCGAAGGACTCAAATGTCACGGTTCTCAATCTTGAACCGAAGAGTCCAAATCCGGCAAATCGTTTTGAAAACAGATTTTTTGAAAGAAGTGCCAAACATGGACTGCTTCGCCAGATACAGAGTCGCCACCTAAATATTTAAAAATGGAAAATTTAGGAAACCCTGACTCGGTGCCAAAGGCCACGTGTCCGTCATCACCAAAGTTGCCTCGGCTCGGGAACTTGGGTACGATTGGGGAAGGTCACTTCGTGAGCACCCCCGCTCGCCCGGTCAAAGACCGGCCTCTACTAACCATGATATCTGTTTTTGAAAACTTTGTGAGTTCTTATTCCGGTTATTAGCCTAGGTTACTATGTGATGCGCACAACATACAAGTATAGATTGAATCGCCTGAATTGGAACAAAACATTTCATGCTTGTTTGTTTGAAAATGGTTTGATGGTGCTACCCGCAGGTAGGCTAAGACGCGGATTTGCCACCCTCGGGTGGGCTTAAGAAAACATGATTTTGCCACTATCTAGTGGGCTTAAAACAAACAATTAGTGATTTGTCCCAATTCAAATAACTCAACCTCCACCCACAGGCATTCAAGGCAGTTATATCACATAAGCACATAGCTTCATGGTAAGCATGCAATCATGGCAACACTCACACGCATGCAAGTATGCTAAAGCATAACAACTCACCAAGTACTCCAAGCCAAAACAGAAAACTGATTAGGAATCATGCATGATCCTACATATACTGAAATGCCTAATGCAACACATGCAAAGATGCAACTCATGCAAAGATGCAACTATAGCAGGCTCGGCTATTCTAAACAGGCTCGGCTATTCTAAACATGGCATATGATGATGTTACAGCTAACATGTATTCAATTTGGAATTGAAATACAAATGCAGTTTGTATGATGCGCCGAGCCCGGTGCGTGCAAAACAGATGAATGATGCAAACATGCTGTCATACTGTATGCTAATTGAAACATGCCCTATGTCTAACCATCATAAGCGGGTAAATAAAAGGGAAGAAAGACGTGGGGTTGGAAGACATACATCACACTCACCCATACTTATTACAATTATGCCCTCGCGCAGAGGGTCCGAATAAATAATACAGCCCGAATGAAAGAATATTACAGTCCGAAATATTACAGTCCGAATAAATAAATACAGATTCCTAATTAATTAACAGATTAACTAAGAAAGCTGTAAACTGGCATACAAGCCAGGGACTGCCTTGCTTCCGCTCCGGATAATGAGATGATGCATGTTGGGCTGCCTTCGCGCGGAAATCCACCGGGATGCCCCAATTAGCCTCTGTTTGCGATGTTTCTCGAAATGCGTGCCAGGTTCTGAAAAGTTGCTGATTCTTCATTTTGCGGCAACAGAGAGCAGGAAAGGGGCATAGCAATGTATTTCACAAATATATGCATGCCTCGATCCTCGTGCCACCAATCACGCATATCGATGCATGATGGCCGAGGAGTCAGACTGCACAACTCAATATGGGGTGAATGCAGATGAATGCTACAACAAAACCTAACTCCATCATGGATAATCCGGAGTGTCGGTGACTTGGGAATTGAGACCCATTCCATCACTCGGAGTACGGAACGCGCCTCGTTTCTCGTGCCCGGGCTAACTCCTATCCCGAGCACGATGCAATATGCATGATATGCATGAAATGCAGCTAATATGCAATCCTAATATACACAATGGCACGGGCACGCAAACCGAGAAAATGACACACGCGATGTAATGAGACTAAAATGGCATGACAATGCAATATGGGCTTACACCAACATGAGAGAGTCTCAGCCACTCTCACATAGGAGGCCATCGGATAAAAAAAGAAGTGCCTCGAAATGCGTGCACATGGGTACGCGAACCGAGGCGGTGGCATACGAAATGAAATGACATACATAATGCAAATTGGGCTTACACTAACATGAGTGGACCCCAGCCACACTCATATGAGAGGCCGTCAGATGAAAATGAAGTGCCTCGAAATGCGTGCCCACGGGCACGCAAACCGAGATAATGGCATACACAATGCAAATGAGATGTGGCATATGGCATATGGAAAATGCAAATTTGAGCAGCCAAAATGATGCACAAACAGCCCCCGAATTATAACAAAATTACACCCGATGCCCGAAATGCTGTGCTAAGCACCCGAAATGGCCTACAGCTATGCCAAACATGCACAATATGGACATGACATGTAAAGAAAGATCCTAGGCAGTCCCCAAAATAGCATTTTTCCAGTACAAAGCATGGCCAAACAATGATCACAAGTATGGAAAAAATAGCATGCAAAAATGGGGGAAAAGAGGGGAATAATGAAACAAGTGGTATATACAATGCTCAAACTGAAAAACACAGTTCTACAACATTAAAGAGGGGCCAAAAATATGCACATTTACAAGAGATGACATCCCCAAATTCAGTATGTAGATATGCTCAATATAGCATGCAAGATGAAGCCAATAAAGGCTATAACATGAGGTATCAAAAGGATGCACCAAAC
Organism: Camellia granthamiana; assembly: GCA_036172215.1. NCBI lineage: Eukaryota > Viridiplantae > Streptophyta > Magnoliopsida > Ericales > Theaceae > Camellia > Camellia granthamiana. The sequence continues at coordinate 78,860,166 of CM069912.1, read as the reverse complement.
AGCCTTGGACCCTTAACAAAACATGAAGAATGGGTCATTTTAAAACTCTTTCCAAGCCTGATGAAGGCTCAAAAACAGAAGCATGATGAGCTAGCAAGGCATGCAAAAATAAGGAACCAAAGAGGGTATAACATGAAGTACCAAAAGAAATCACCAAACAACCTAAGACCCTTAACAAAACATGACAAGAAGGCCAAAATAAGGCTCTTTTCAGGCCTGATGAAGGCCGAAATCAGAAGCCAAATAAGCTTAAAGAGGCATGCAAAATGGGGCCAAAGAGAGGTATAAAGAGAGGCCATGCATGGAGGCCCCAAACAAGATTGATCCCTTCTACAATGTTGTAGAGGGACCTAAAATAAACTCAATCTCAGTTAATGGAATGCTCAAAATCAGATCACACATAGGCTAAACAAATCTTGCAAGTTTACGGTAAATGAGAAGAATTACAAAGAAAGTGCATGATAGAGAGGCCAAACAAGGTTGAGCCCTTCTACAATGTTGTAGAGGGGCTCAAAATAAGCACAAAATTAGTAGGAGTCGGAGCCCAAAACCATAAGAAAATAAGGTAGAAAATTGAAGCAAAAATGTGCTAGAAAAGGGGAAATGAAGACTTACCCTTGAAGACAAGTCTTTTGATGCTTCTTGGCTTGAATTTGCTGGTCCTTAGCCTCTGAAAAACCTTCCTTTGCTTCTGAAATGGAAGTAGTGATGGTGAGGCTTGGTGTTGATGAAGGAATGAGCTAGAGACTTGAAGGTTTTTGAGGTTTTTGGAGATGGAGATGGAATCAAATGGAGATGAAGTCTTGAGAAGAAATTTGCTAACCCTGGAGAAGATGATGGCCAGCCACTTAAATGGGCAAGAAAGGGGTGTAAAAGGGGAGGGAAATGCACCCAAACTTTTCCTCCCAAAATATCCCCTGGAGGCTAGGATATTTTGAAGAAACAGCCGGACAGCTGTAAAGTGCTCAAAAGGGGGAAGCAGGCCGGCCCCTCACTTTTCTTGAAGATGGCCGGCCGGCCACCCCACTGGTCGGCCAGCCACCTCTATTGGCCGGCCGGCCAAGGTCAAAAATGAAGTGTTGAATTAATGGCCGGCCATAGCACCTTAGGGTCCTCCCATGTGTCCTCAACACAACCCTGTGGTTGAAAATTGGCAACTGTGAACCAGGAGAGAGAATAACCCACTTTAAAGAGGGGTTCAAAAATGAAAAGAAGAAATAATGGCCGTCCACCACTTTTTAGGGTCCTCCCATGTGTGTAGAACAAGACCCCATGGTTGGAATTTGGCAACTCTGAAACAGGAGACACAACAATCCAATTGAAGGAGAGGCTCAAAAATGACATGAAGAATTACTGGCCGGCCACCACTTTTTAGGGTCCTCCCATGTCCCCTCATCACAAATATGTGGTCTCGGCTCGAAGAAAATGGCCCTAGGGTGTTCAACATTAGCCCGGAAGTGAGCAAAACGGGCGCCGGAGGAGCGAAACTGGTTATTTGAGACAATTGCTGGCCCCCCACCCTCCAGTGATCTTCCTGGTGCTAAAACAGAGGTACCTGCCAAAATTGAATAAAAATCGATGCAAAATGAATGCTCGGGGCCCAAATCACGCAGTTCGGGGTCCCGAAAATGGGCTGCAGGCACCGAAAGTGGCGTTCGGCCACGAAGTGGGTATCTGAGGCCCCAGTGTCCCTCATAATGATAAAACAGAGGCACTTACCAAAATTGAACAAAAACCGATGCAAAATGAATGCTCGGGGCCCAAATCACGCAGTTCGGGGTCCCGAAAATGGGCTGCAGGCACCGAAAATGGTGTTCGGCCACGAAGTGGGTATGTGAGACCCCAGTGTCTCTCGAAAGGGAGTAAATGAGATGCATGCCAAAAATCGGAGGAATCGGAGATGGTTGGGCGGTCCCGAACCAAGGCACACGGCCTGACGGCTCCGAAAATCGGGAACCGGGCTCCGAAATGGGCAGAATGGCCTACGGGCACGAAATGTAGCCCACGGCCACTGAGAGATGGTCTACGGGACCTCTCCCTCCCCTCAGGAAAGAAAACAGAGAAAACCGAGTCTGGTTCGCAAACCGAGGCAAGGCACAGAAGAGGGTTCGGAAGTCCGGAGGCAGGGCGCATGGCCGCGACTCTGAGACTTCTGAACGAGCACAATATGCAGCATCACCGAGCGCTCAATCGGTGACGTCTGAGTCTTAAGGTCGGTCAAAAATGGGGTGTCTACAGTTGCCCCTCTTTGACAGAACTCGGAAGTCAAGAAGTGACGGGAGTGAATGTCAAAGCCTAGAGACGACCCATTTTTGACAAGGCCGAAGACTTAGACAATCATACAAGGTGAACAGATATATGTGTGCCCGCAGGCGTGCCCGCAGGCAAAAGGGGGCAAAATGCAAATGATATGCACAGAGCCAGGTGATCATGCAAGTGCAGCAAGCTGTAATGAAGCAAGTATTGACAAATAGATGCAACAGTTTTAAGCAAGAATGCAAAGCAACAACTACATTTCACGCAGTTAGGAATGCGGAGAATTATTCAATTCTCGTCGCGGCTCACACGGAGAAGATACGATACCTGCGCGATTCGTCTGGTCGCACCAGCCTCAAATGAACCGTACATACAATATCGTGCCTGCAAAAGAGAGAAATTCAACAAGAACAATATGCTAACAACATATATTCAATGTGATTCCTGAAAGTTTGGCACACGCGGTGCCGGCAGGTGAATGCATCGCAGTGTGATACGGGTAAGGTGCGCAAGATAGCACGATAAAATGCATGCACAACGCAAGTAATGTGCACAAAATAGTGCGATGCGCAAAATAGCGCGAGTGAAATGTAATGCACTAACAAGTGCAGGTGAGACGCGCAAGATAGCGCAAATGATACAATGCACAAAATAGTGCGATACGCTAAACAGCGCGATTGATTTGAAATGCACAAAATAGTGCGATGTGACATGCAAAGCACAAGACAGTGCGATGGAGGTGCGCAAAATAGCGCGAATAGTAAACTGCACAAAATAGTGCGATTGTGGTGCGCAAAATAGCGCGAATGTAAACTGCACAAAATAGTGCGATGCGCAAAATAGCGCGAATGTAAACTGCACAAAATAGTGCGAATGTAAACTGCACAAAATAGTGCGATTGAGGTGCGCAAAATATCGCGAATGATAAATTACACAAAACAGTGCGAATGCAGGGGCGCAAAATAGCGCGAATGATTTGAAATGCACAAGATAGTGCGATACGCTAAACAGTGCGAGTGATTTGAAATGCACAAGACAGTGCGATACGTTAAACAGCGCGATTGATTTGGAATGCACTAAACAGCGCGATACGCTAAACAGCGCGAGTGATTTGAAATGCACAAGATAGTGCGATACGCTAAACAGCGCGATTGATATGCAATGCACAAGATAGTGCGAGTGAGATACAACCACAAGATGCACAAGGCAGTGCAAGTGAGATACAAAGTGTAAGTGCACAAGACAGTGCGATAAAATGCATCTTCTATGTAAGTATGGGGGCATTTTCTATGCAATAGTGAAAGCGAGCATATTCTATGCATGAATCATAACGATGCGTGGCACGCATGTAACAACAGTGTATATAAAAAAAACACATTCTATGTAATAGAGGAGCATCAAATATGTACTCTGGTGCCTCTGATTTGCTTCTTAGAGGACTTCACAACATACTTAGCTCAAAAAGGGCACACCCTGTTCATGTTGGCGAGAGATAACATCTGCATGTGAAACCCTCTGGTGCTGCTTGGACTGCCATTCTGACTTGAAGCAGGCTTACACTTGGGGTCGAGACACACTCATACTCCAAAGAAATGGCGAGGCCTGAGAAGGTGCACCTGGAATGCAGTCTCGGATTTTGCTAAAGTTGAGACATGCTAAGATGCTCCAAATTTTTCCTCTTTTCTTTTGCTTTGCAGTCCAGAACCTAAATAGCTTCAGATAGGCCCTTGTTCTACTGTTCACACTTATCGGGGGTGGACCCTGCGGCTTTTTGAAAGAACCAATCCTGTTTTGCACAAATGTGGAGAACGGCACGGCACTCGGAGCACAAAACGATTTTTCTTTGAAAATGAGAAAAGGATTCTCAACCGGGAGCCTACAACTGACCACAGCCAAACGACTCAACAAGGAAATAAAAGGCACACAACCTAGACACATCGAGTAACACTCGAAACGACTCAAAATAAGAATCGAGATAAAACAAAAGATACGACGCTCAGACGTGCACAGGGAGCCTGTTTCACCGGGTAGTGTTTCCCACCCTTTCTTATTTGTGATTCTCATATCACTCGGCCCTCAAGCTCGGCTTTTCTCACAAAACCTTTTTCTCAATTTTTCTCTCATCGCACATCTCTCTATTCTTAAACCTCTCATTTTTCATCCCTCCCCTGGGTGGTTAATGGATAAACAGCAAGTTGAAGGCTCGGGCCCCTAGCATTCTGCTCGATTCTCTTTCTTCCGCTCACAGCTAGTGAATTCCTCCCACAGAGGGGTTGCACTACATTTGGGTGTGTAGCAAATCTGCAGCTGACATCGGTTGACGATGCTCTGCTGGGGAGTTTGGACATGATCAGATCCGTCTAGATGAGGGAGTGGAGTATCCTGATCCATTCCAGTTCGTACTTCGCAATTGGCTTGATACCTCGCTGCTTGGAGGATACGAGAGCTCTCTGCCTTTTCTAGCTTCAGTTGTGCCCTCTTCTGGCAGGTAGAGTGCCCTTTTTTTTGGCAAATGCATTGACAACAAGGAAAGGACAGGAAGCCTGACTTAACTGTGCCCCTAGTTCATCATTTCGACCATTTTTTTGTTTTTGGCTTTCTACTAAAACAATTTTGACCAAAAATGAGAGTTAGATTAACATGCTTGTTCAGTTTTTGATTTGAAATCATGCAAGTCAGGTTGTAAGCACTGAAAATTTTCCTTTTTTGGGTCCAAGAAAATGGTCCAGTTTTGAAAAAAAAATGGAATGATTTTTGAGAGAATAGTCAACCTCAGTAAAAATTCTCAAAAACTATTTTTGCAAACGGCCACTTGCTCAACGAGCATGAAACCTACTCCTGAGATGCACAACCTCGGATCCAAAGGAAAACTGCCCCGTACTTGAAGAGAGCTGCATGGCAACGGAAAGTTGCCCCTTGTTTGAACGGCACCGCGGCGCATTGAATGGCAACGGAAAGTTGCCCCTTGTTTGAACGGCACCGCAGTGCATTGAATGGCAACGAAGAATTGCCCCTTGTTTGAACGGCACTGGAGCGCACTTGCAGTCAGTCCTCAGAGCTACGAACACAAACAGACTCTCGGATACAGAGAAGGCAGAGATGATCAAAACCATTACATGGACACAATCAAATTTGAATTGTTTTACGGCTGGACTTCAGAATGAAGTTGCCTACGTATCCCAAAGATGGGAATCAAGCCTTACGTAGTTCGGGGTTAAGGTACACTCGGGTATTTAACCTCTCCTTTTTATGCTCTAACTTTTGCCAAGGCGCCTGTTGCAGGTTTTCAACCTTGCGAGCTTTGTTTTTTTCTTTTCATTCTTTTTCAATTCTTTTCTTCTTCTTTTTTTCTTTTCTTTTCATCTTTTTCTTTTTTTTTTCTTTTCTTTTCTTTTTTGCATTTTTCTTTTTTCTTTTCTTGCTCTAACTTTTGCCTGGGTCGCCCTTTTAGGTTTTCGGCCCAACGAGCCTCTCAAAGGGTAAAAGTGTAACAAGTCCATGCCAAATGGTTTTGAGATTGAAGCCCTCTGCATCCAGGAGAGTGGCTGTTGTATTGATTTGCAGAAGGATCCACCTTTGGCTCTCCGAGCGCATCGGATATTTTTTGCCCCTAGTTCGAGGGGTGCTTCTGTTCTAGCTTTGCAAGCTTCTTCTGATGAGGTCTGACCTTCTTGATCTGACTTTGGTGCCTCATGTTCGAGGGCTGCTTCAAATCTAGCCACACAGGCCTTACATTGTGGTCGACCGTTGAACATTCTGAATGCACGTTCAAGGTTTGAAAGCAAAGGGGGGCGAGTCTCGAGACCGAGAGCGATCCTAAGCTGCACAATCTCAAGAGCGATTCCACACATGTCTTCGCAGGACCGCGCAAAACATTTTTTGAAAGTTTTTAAGAAAACGACAAATCGCTCGTGCTGAAGACAGTGTAGGATCAATCTGGATCAAAGCCAGGGTCCTTCTCAGTACTCACACTAACAAGCATGATTTCATTCATTAAGGGCTTAGCACGTCTCTCTTTCTCTCAAATAATCAAAGTTTTGTAAATCCCGAGGAATTCCTCCCTCTTTGTTTTCACCGCAGTGTTCAAAAAGTTTTGAAAAACTCAGGTCATTATGATGACTTCAAGGCATAAGAGAGCAGGTGGAATGCACTGCCGTTTCATTCAAATCCCGGCACAACTAGCACATGGCAGAAGCAAATGCGAGAGCGTGGAAATCACTGCTATTTCATTCAAAATATGTTGGCATAACTGGCTCCCTAGCAGAAACAGACTCAAAACAAAGCAAAAAGACAAATAGAAAACAAAATAGTGATGTCCGAGGTAACACCCCCGGAATCACCCGACTCCTATACAACAGGACTGACTCGATACAACAAGACAGACCCAAAACAAAAGAGATTGACTCAAAACAAAAGGACAGACTCAAAACAAAGTAGCAAAACTGACCCAATACCCAAGTCAGAAAGCACAAAAACTGGTATTTGCACATTGCTCAGAACAGTGCGTGCCATTCCCACGTCTGGAGTTGATCGAGCGCCGCCCGCAGGTGGTTCATCCCCCGTTCACATAACATTATCCCCCAAGTTCACTGACCTAGTGCCGATAGACTTTGCTGAGCTCGGCGGGAGGATGACCCCGTTGTCAAATAGATCCTGTACTTCATGGCGAAGACGAAAGCAGTTATTGGTAGCATGGCCAGTTTGCTGATGGTATGCGCAGTACTGGGTAGCATCATGTGTAGCCGGAAGAGAGTTCGGGAGAGGCCGAGGCTCAAGGGGTTTGAGATGGCCTTGTCCAACAAGGATTTGGAAAGCTTTGGACAAAGGCATGTGGAGGGCATGGAAGACCCTCTGACCTCGGGGTTGGTACTTCTGGGTTTGTGGATTTTTGCTGGACGCACCAGCAAAGGGATTGGCAGGTGCTGGCCTGGCTTGCCGATCTCTTCTGAGTGGAGGATTTGAGCTAATAGGATTGCCTCTGGTATATCGGCCCTTTTCCCGGTTTGCCCTTTGATTCAAACTACCCCAAACTTGAGTAGTGAAAGTGTCATCCACAGCTTTTGCAACAACTGTGAGGACTTCCTCTTTGTTCAGACCCTCGGCTTTCAAAGCCTCAGCAGCCAACAGAAGATGCTCATGGGGATCTATGCCTGCCCCTACCTTGTTCTTTCCACTCGCTCCCACTTTGCCAAGGGATTGGTCTTTCTCATATGTAGCCCGCCCCAAGACTGGGGAGCCTTTTGACATGAAATTCCCAGCATGTGGTGTGGTCGATGATGGAGCCAATGTCCCAGAGGCCAGATCGGTCACAGTTCTTTGAAGATCTTTTATCATCCTCATCAGCTCGGAAGTAGTGGGTTCATGGGTTTGAGATGATTGGGGTTCAGGTGCACCCATCATGCATAAGTCCATGCTTTCTGGGATAAACACCTTAGGCTTGGGTAGATGGGCTGGGGTGATGTATATGCTGGGGTCATAGGTAGATGGCAGTGTATGGATGAGATTGAGGTAGGCAGGAGATGTTTGGTCATTGGGGTCTGAAGGTGGAGCTATCGTCCGGTTGTCGATGAGATTTTGGACCTCATGACGAAGGCGGTAGCAACGGTCGGTGCCATGACCGCGCTGCTGATGGTACATACAGTATTTGGCAGGGTTATGTCTGGCTGGGAGTGGGTTGGGAAGAGGTTGATGATCGAGGGGTTTGAGATGCCCTCTTTCCATTAAGGCTTTTAGTGTGCTAGTCAAGCTCATATGGAGAGGGGTGAAAGTTCTGCCCTGAGCTCGGGCTAGGTCGGCTATTTGCGGGCTTGGATTGGCAAAAGGGTTGGCTGTGGCGACTGTATCGATTTTAGTGGGTTCGGGAATAGTGCTACTTCCGGCATTGGTACTCCTTGAAATCATCCTCCTCGTCGGTTCACTTGTTCTGGGAATGATCCCACTGTTGAACGCATTCTCGACCTGGACCCCCAGTTCATGCAAACTTTTGAAAGTGAATAGCGGAGCCACTATCAATTTCTGCAACATATCATGCTCGAGGTTCTGCACCATCATCTGCACTTGATCCCTCTCAGAAGGGCGACGATCTGTCATCTGCGCTGCCTTTGCTCTCCATCTCGCAACAAATTTCACAAAAGGCTCTTTTGGGTTTTGGCGGGTTGCTTCAAGCTCTTGGATGGGCATTTCAACTTGGGTATTGTAGGAATACTGATCGACGAAGGCTTCAGCCAATTCTTCCCAGTTTTGCTTCACTTTGTCCTCCAACTTAGCGTACCAAGTGGCTGCTACATCGGACAGAGTTCTTCCATACAGAGAGAGTTTCTGTGGCTTAGCCAGACCCATCGGCTTTAGGACATCCAAGAAAAGTTGGATATGTATCATTGGATCCCCAGACCCGTCGAAACGGTCAATATGTGGCATCTTGAATCTGTCTGGGAGCCGTACAGCAGACTCGGTGTGCCCATCCTCAATGTCGGGAATGGAGTTAAGGCCCTGTGCCCTTTTGAATTGCTTCTCAAGGTTCGCAATTTTCACTGCGGTCAGATCGAGGTCATTAGCATCAAGGAGATAACGCCTCTCATTAGGCTGCACCAGGGGTCTGAAAACTCGGGCTTGAGCTAACTCTTCTCGAGGATCTGGACCCTGCAAATCTTCGGTTGGCGGAATTGGGTCAAAGTTCGGCTGGGGTCCCAAAGCTGGATGTGAGGCAGATGCCCTAGATGGGCACTGCGTTTCAATACTGGTCTCAGCCTGCATGGCAGTTCCCTGATTTGGCGCTGCTATCACGGCCACAAATTCTTCCGAACCCTGTGCCATCACGGTCTGCTGATTCTGAACAAGGGTGATGTGACTGGTGACTGTCGGATCAGATGAGCCAATGAGCCCTGTATGGCCCTTCTTTGCCTTGCCTCAGCGAAAGAACACCGGTTTCCCTTGAATCGAATTTCTAACCTCACAAAGTCTATCAACACTAGTCCAATGTACCTGGGGGATAGTGGAGCCTTCTGAAGCTATGGTTCCAGGACTTCCTAGCAAAAGAGAAAATGGACAGCATCTCAGCCCAATTTCACCAGAACAGATACGAACAAAATCGAATGAGTGTGCTTTATACTGAATTCTGCCCCAAAATTCCGCCTGTAAGCTGATACCCTCAGGTAAAACTGATTCCACCAAATACTGATGCCCGCAGGCCTGATACCCAAAATACTGAATTGGTGCCCGCAGGCCTGATGCCCAAACTCATAGACTAATACATGCATTCCCTGTAGAGACGCACTCTAACAAGCACATAACAGATAAGTGAGAGCCAAAACACCCCTATGTTGGGGTAGGGTTTCCCTGTCCTATTTTGTCAGGAGCTAGGGTTTCACTACGTACGTAGCGGTTTCAAACAACCTATAAACGGGTAAGCAACCTATCATAGTTTGGAATGGTCACTATGGATCCGAATATGCACTAGGTCGAATGGTCAAAAAGGGTGCCCCGGTAAAACCGGGGTTTGTGTTCCCATACTGGCAGAGCCCGTAACCGGTCAGCCTTATGGACATGCCTTGACAAGACAAGCCTCCGGCAAACCGCTCAGGAATAGCAGACGGCAAACACGGTGTCCTAGGCGCACCAATGCAAATGCAATGCAAAGAAACACACAAGTGTAGTCAAAACCAGATATCATGAGTTCGAGTCAAGTTCTCTAAATCCCCAACAGAGTCGCCAGAAACTGTAGACGTCCCCGAACGCATCCCGGGGGGAAGGGAGTGCGAGTCCCCCCCCCCGTTCTGGTTCGATATTGGGTCATTACAGTTCGAAGGACTCAAATGTCACGGTTCTCAATCTTGAACCGAAGAGTCCAAATTCGGCAAATCATTTTGAAAACAGATTTTTTGAAAGAAGTGCCAAACATGGACTGCTTCGCCAGATACAGAATCGCCACCTAAATATTTAAAAATGGGAAATTTAGGAAACCCTGACTCGGTGCCAAAGGCCACGTGTCCGTCATCACCAAAGTTGCCTCGGCTCGGGAACTTGGGTACGATTGGGGAAGGTCACTTCGTGAGCACCCCCGCTCGCCCGGTCAAAGACCGGCCTCTACTAACCATGATATCTGTTTTTGAAAACTTTGTGAGTTCTTATTCCGGTTATTAGCCTAGGTTACTATGTGATGCGCACAGCATACAAGTATAGATTGAATCGCCTGAATTGGAACAAAACATTTCATGCTTGTTTGTTTGAAAATGGTTTGATGGTGCTACCCGCAGGTAGGCTAAGATGCGGATTTGCCACCCTCGGGTGGGCTTAAGAAAACATGATTTTGCCACTATCTAGTGGGCTTAAAACAAACAATTAGTGATTTGTCCCAATTCAAATAACTCAACCTCCACCCACAGGCATTCAAGGCAGTTATATCACATAAGCACATAGCTTCATGGTAAGCATGCAATCATGGCAACACTCACACGCATGCAAGTATGCTAAAGCATAACAACTCACCAAGTACTCCAAGCCAAAACAGAAAACTGATTAGGAATCATGCATGATCCTACATATACTGAAATGCCTAATGCAACACATGCAAAGATGCAACTATAGCAGGCTCGGCTATTCTAAACATGGCATATGATGATGTTACAGCTAACATGTATTCAATTTGGAATTGAAATACAAATGCAGTTTGTATGATGCGCCGAGCCCGGTGCGTGCAAAACAGATGAATGATGCAAACATGCTGTCATACTGTATGCTAATTGAAACATGCCCTATATCTAACCATCATAAGCGGGTAAATAAAAGGGAAGAAAGACGTGGGGTTGGAAGACATACATCACACTCACCCATACTTATTACAATTATGCCCTCGCGCAGAGGGTCCGAATAAATAATACAGCCCGAATGAAAGAATATTACAGTCCGAAATATTACAGTCCGAATAAATAAATACAGATTCCTAATTAATTAACAGATTAACTAAGAAAGCTGTAAACTGGCATACAAGCCAGGGACTGCCTTGCTTCCGCTCCGGATAATGAGATGATGCATGTTGGGCTGCCTTCGCGCGGAAATCCACTGGGATGCCCCAATTAGCCTCTGTTTGCGATGTTTCTCGAAATGCGTGCCAGGTTCTGAAAAGTTGCTGATTCTTCATTTTGCTGCAACAGAGAGCAGGAAAGGGGCATAGCAATGTATTTCACAAATATATGCATGCCTCGATCCTCGTGCCACCAATCACGCATATCGATGCATGATGGCCGAGGAGTCGGATTGCACAACTCAATATGGGGTGAATGCAGATGAATGCTACAACAAAACCTAACTCCATCATGGATAATCCGGAGTGTCGGTGACTTGGGAATTGAGACCCGTTCCATCACTCGGAGTACGGAACGCGCCTCGTTTCCCGTGCCCAGGCTAACTCCTATCCCGAGCACGATGCAATATGCATGATATGCATGAAATGCAGCTAATATGCAATCCTAATATACACAATGGCACGGCCACGCAAATCGAGGAAATGACACACGCGATGTAATGAGACTAAAATGGCATGACAATGCAATATGGGCTTACACCAATATGAGAGAGTCTCAGCCACTCTCACATAGGAGGCCATCGGATAAAAAAAGAAGTGCCTCGAAATGCGTGCCCACGGGTACGTGAACTGAGGCGGTGGCATACGAAATGAAATGACATACATAATGCAAATTGGGCTTACACTAACATGAGTGGACCCCAGCCACACTCATATGAGAGGCCGTCGGATGAAAATGAAGTGCCTCGAAATGCGTGCCCACGGGCACGCAAACCGAGACAATGGCATACGTAATGCAAATGAGATGTGGCATATGGCATATGGAAAATGCAAATTTCAGCAGCCAAAATGATGCACAAACAGCCCCCGAATTATAACAAAATTACACCCGATGCCCGAAATGCTGTGCTAAGCACCCGAAATGGCCTACAGCTATGCCAAACATGCACAATATGGACATGACATGTAAAGAAAGATCCTAGGAAGTCCCCAAACTAGCATTTTTCCAGTACAAAGCATGGCCAAACAATGATCACAAGTATGGCAAAAATAGCATGCAAAAATGGGGGAAAAGAGGGGAATAATGAAACAAGTGGTATATACAATGCTCAAACTGAAAAACATAGTTCTACAAAATTAAATAGGGGCCAAAAATATGCACATTTACAAGAGATGACATCCCCAAATTCAGTATGTAGATATGCTCAATATAGCATGCAAGATGAAGCCAATAAAGGCTATAACATGAGGTATCAAAAGGATGCACCAAACAGCCTTGGACCCTTAACAAAACATGAAGAATGGGTCATTTTAAGACTCTTTCCAAGCCTAATGAAGGCTCAAAAACAGAAGCATGATGAGCTAGCAAGGCATGCAAAAATAAGGAACCAAAGAGGGTATAACATGAAGTACCAAAAGAAATCACCAAACAACCTAAGACCCTTAACAAAACATGACAAGAAGGCCAAAATAAGGCTCTTTTCAGGCCTGATGAAGGCCGAAATCAGAAGCCAAATAAGCTTAAAGAGGCATGCAAAATGGGGCCAAAGAGAGGTATAAAGAGAGGCCATGCATGGAGGCCCCAAACAAGATTGATCCCTTCTACAATGTTGTAGAGGGACCTAAAATAAACTCAATCTCAGTTAATGGAATGCTCAAAATCAGATCACACATAGGCTAAACAAATCTTGCAAGTTTACGGTAAATGAGAAGAATTACAAAGAAAGTGCATGATAGAGAGGCCAAACAAGGTTGAGCCCTTCTACAATGTTGTAGAGGGGCTCAAAATAAGCACAAAATCAGTAGGGGTCGGAGCCCAAAACCATAAGAAAATAAGGTAGAAAATTGAAGCAAAAATGTGCTAGAAAAGGGGAAATGAAGACTTACCCTTGAAGACAAGTCTTTTGATGCTTCTTGGCTTGAATTTGCTGGTCCTTAGCCTCTGAAAAACCTTCCTTTGCTTCTGAAATGGAAGTAGTGATGGTGAGGCTTGGTGTTGATGAAGGAATGAGCTAGAGACTTGAAGGTTTTTGAGGTTTTTGGAGATGGAGATGGAATCAAATGGAGATGAAGTCTTGAAAAGAAATTTGCTAACCCTGGAGAAGATGATGGCCAGCCACTTAAATGGGCAAGAAAGGGGTGTAAAAGGGGAGGGAAATGCACCCAAACTTTCCCTCCCAAAATATCCCCCGGAGGCTAGGATATTTTGAAGAAACAGCCGGACAGCTGTAAAGTGCTCAAAAGGGGGAAGCAGGCCGGCCCCTCACTTTTCTTGAAGATGGCCGGCCGGCCACCCCACTGGTCGGCCAGCCACCTCTATTGGCCGGCCGGCCAAGGTCAAAAATGAAGTGTTGAATTAATGGCTGGCCATAGCACCTTAGGGTCCTCCCATGTGTCCTCAACACAACCCTGTGGTTGAAAATTGGCAACTGTGAACCAGGAGAGAGAACAACCCACTTTAAAGAGGGGTTCAAAAATGAAAAGAAGAAATAATGGCCGTCCACCACTTTTTAGGGTCCTCCCATGTGTGTAGAACAAGACCCCATGGTTGGAATTTGGCAACTCTGAAACAGGAGACACAACAATCCAATTGAAGGAGAGGCTCAAAAATGAAATGAAGAATTACTGGCCGGCCACCACTTTTTAGGGTCCTCCCATGTACCCTCATCACAAATATGTGGTCTCGGCTCGAAGAAAATGGCCCTAGGGTGTTCAACATTAGCCCGGAAGTGAGCAAAACGGGCGCCGGAGGAGCGAAACTGGTTATTTGAGACAATTGCTGGCCCCCCACCCTCCAGTGATCTTCCTGGTGCTAAAACAGAGGTACCTGCCAAAATTGAATAAAAACCGATGCAAAATGAATGCTCGGGGCCCAAATCACGCAGTTCGGGGTCCCGAAAATGGGCTGCAGGCACCGAAAGCGGCGTTCGGCCACGAAGTGGGTATTTGAGGCCCCAGTGTCCCTCATAATGATAAAATAGAGGCACTTACCAAAATTGAACAAAAACCGATGCAAAATGAATGCTCGGGTCCCAAATCACGCAGTTCGGGATCCCGAAAATGGGCTGCAGGCACCGAAAATGGTGTTCGGCCACGAAGTGGGTATCTGAGACCCTAGTGTCTCTCGAAAGGGAGTAAATGAGATGCATGCCAAAAACCGGAGGAATCGGAGATGGTTGGGCGGTCCCGAACCGAGGCACACGGCCTGACGGCTCCGAAAATCGGGAACCGGGCTCCGAAATGGGCAGAATGGCCTACGGGCACGAAATGTAGCCCACGGCCACTGAGAGATGGTCTACGGGACCTCTCCCTCCCCTCAGGAAAGAAAATAGAGAAAACCGAGTCTGGTTCGCAAACCGTGGCAAGGCACAGAAGAGGGTTCGGAAGTCCGGAGGTAGGGCGCACGGCCGCGACTCTGAGACTTCTGAACGAGCACAATATGCAACATCACCGAGCGCTCAATCGGTGACGTCTGAGTCTTAAGGTCGGTCAAAAATGGCATGTCTACAGTTATATTTTGAAATTGTAATCGTGGCATCCTTTAGTGAGGTCCTTGCCTAAGGAAAATAATACCATGGCCTATTGGTTTAATAGGCCCTTGCCTGGGGGAAACAATACCAAGGCCCATTGGATAATCGAAACATAGAGATCTCTGATGTTAGACCCACATGGCCACATTGAATATGGAATATCGAATGACTCATCGTAGTCCCATTGATTGATCCTTGTGGTCCCATTGTCATTAATGCATTGTTACTCTATTGGATGTACCACGTATATTAATTGAAATGGCTATTGATATCGAGATTCAAATAGAATTGGAATCGATATTTGAAATGTTACCGAACTTTATTCATATAACCTCTTTATTCTGTTATTACTCATTGGGCCCTAGCTCACTATTTATATGTATATGTAGGTAAGCAAGCGGAGCATCAATGTTAGAGAAAGTCCTGGAGTCTACCCTTTTGTCAGCTTTTTGTTGAGCTTCTGGAATGAAGCAATCCGTGGCTCGAGCGGACCCAAGCAAGTCAAAACCCTTTTTTGTTATGATCTTGTTTTATACTTTTGTTTTGCTACTGGGGTTGTTTTAAATTTTAAAGTTATGGATATTTGAAATGTGTATTAAATGTTAAAAGTCTACTGTGATGAATGAATGTACATATGTAAAGAATGGATGTATCATTATGCTATGAGGATGTTTTCATATATGCACAGCTCAATGGATTATCTTTATGCCCCAAATTGCTTCCGCTAAGCCCCATAAATTATAATGAGATTGATTTGTTATTGAGGCCATAGGTAATTTCAAGATTACTAACTAGTCATGATGCTAAACCTGTAGGAGTGGGTTTGAGTTGTGACAAAAATGGTCATTGGCAACCAACGATAGTCATCAAAAAGTTGGTGGTGACAATAGTCATCAGAAAGTTGCGACTGATGGGCACCAATGGTAACTGATTGCCGGAGGTGCCAATAGCAGTCAGAAGTGATAGAATAATGAAACTAAAATAAAGATAGTTTTGTTTAGAAAAAAGATAGTGTCATTAAACTAATAAACATATTTCAATTGTTCTTAAACTAATATAATTTTTTTTAAAAAAAGTTGAATAAAAGAAAGAAAAAAAAAACTAATTTCTACTATTATACATATGACGGCTTAACTTGGTGTGGATGTCACAAAAATTCAATTTTCAAAAATATCCTCAAGAGTAGTTTTGTACTAACTTGCATTCTTATGATCTAAACCTCTAACTGCACGCGTAAATGGATGTGCACACACCTTCTAGTTTAATTATACAGAAAGCTTCATGCTTTTCCTCCTTGTAGTTGTACTCCAAGGCCTGCTGCTTACTGCCTCAAATCTACGTTCTCCATGTATCTAAGGTTGTGTTTGCCTGCAGAGATTGGTGTTTGAATTGTCGATTAGCTTCTTTTTATTGTGTTTCTAACTACAAAATGTTAAATCTCATTTATGTATTTTATAGAATATTTGATATATTTTTTTTAAGTATCTTGGCATTGCTCTTCTAATTGAGGGCGTCATGATCCTCTAGAGTAAACTCTCTAGAGTGATCTCCTAAAGTGAGAAGATTCAATGGTTAAAAATAATACTAACCAAAACGACGTTGTTTCGGTTAGTAAATTGAAAAAAAAAATTTGATTTCAAAATAAACAGAGTGTGAGAGAGAAGAAGAGAGAGAGAGAGGGGCTGCTCCTCCTTGCGGCCAGTCACCCTGCCGCCCTGATCTCTCCAATCCCAGAACAATACAACATAAAAACTACCTAATCAACAATACCCACAACAATGATCAATACAAATGTTGAAAGGATTCAATAAGAAGACACCAGTAAAATAAAATAAAACAAAAACCAAATTCAAACTACTTTCTAGTCCAACTCACATCAAATCAAGAAAATAAAAGCTTAAATTTTTCTAATAATGGATGTCAACAAAGACTTAGAAAGATGAACTTCCCAGAAATAATGAAATCTGAAAATGGGGTTTTCATCATCATCATCAGCAGTTGTGATTGCAGACCCAAGCTTAAAATTTTCTAATAATGGATGTCAACAAAGATTGAGAAAGATCAAGAACTTACCAGAAATAATGAAATCTGAACGTGGGGTTCTTATCATCATCATCAGTTGTGATTGCAAACCCCTATCCGCCATTCTTCAACCCATTTTCTCTCTCTAACCCATTTTCACTCTCTCTCTTCCTCTTTCTCGCATTCTGTTTATTTTGAAATTAAAATTTTTTTTTTCAACTTACTAATCAAAACGGCGTCGTTTTGATTAGTTTTATTTTCAGCCATTGGATCTCCTCACTCTAAGAGATCACTCTAGGGTCTTACTTTAGAAGATCCTAACGCTAATTGAGGCACAAAGAAAACATTTTTGCCACGTCAGCATGTGCCCTAGGTAAAAACTTGCTTATTTGTATTTTCTTTTTTCTTACTATTTATTTTCCAAAAAAAAAGTACAATAAATTTATTTGACAAATTATTTTTGTAAACAACCAACTTCTTTAGAAATATCAAAAACTTCGTTTCATTTTTTTTAAAAAAATAATTTCGTAGAAAAATTAATACACTACAAAATAATAGGTATTTTCAAACTTTTTGTTGCTTTTGTTTATAAAAATATGAAAAATGAAAACAAAGAGACAAAAATGATTAAAACAAAACACAATCAAGTTTTTGATATATATATCCAATCAAGGTGTCAAACATGAAATAAACTGAATTTAGCATGGACCTCCTTGGACAGAAATAAATGGGATATCATTACAATGAAAAAAATTGGCCCAACATTCTTGTCAAACGCTCCACCTCCAATATATTTTTTATTTTCAATTTTCTGGACCCTCTTTCTTCTTTTTTTTCTTTCCCTCCCTGATAGAAATGATTTCAGAAAAGAAAATGATCAGCATACAGTTAAATCCTTTTAATGGAGAATGAATAACCTCATTTTTCTCTGATTAAAAGTACAGAAAAGTCTATTGATAATTGTACAATTCCAAATATTTTGAAAACAATTTCTACAGCTCCAAGTGTTCAATGCAAAACATGATGAAACCGGGCCATTAGGTTGCTTTGAAATTTAATTTCTAAAATGGGTCAAAACGTATTTATAAAATATATTTTCATCATAATTTTGTTTTTTGTTTTTCTTAAATTTCAAATAAAAAACTGAAAATATTTTTTGTAAATACGTTTTCATTGTAATTCTTTTTTTTTCACAGTTTTAGATTGTAGGGTTTCCTTTCCTTTCATCATTCTCCTTCTTTTTTTCACAGCTGTTTGAAAATTTATTTCATCATTCTCTGTTGTCCCCCCTCCTCCCCCCAACACCACCACCATAAGAACCATCACAACTGCTTGTTCTATTTTTTTATAATGGGAAGTGTGGTTTCAGTATAAAATGTATATTTTGAAAGAGAGATGAACGAGAGCGGGTGAGACAAGGATTAAAATAAAAATAAAAAAACGCATAACAATAATAAAATGCAAAGCGTAAAAAAATAAAAATAAAAAGCATGTTTTTAATATAAATAAATAAATAAAAATTACTTTGAAAGAAAATCCGAGAAAATTCTATTTCCACACACTAAGTTTTCTTATTCCACACCCTTAATGAATTTTTTTTTCAGAATCACAATTTTATCATTTAACAAAATTACCATGTCACCCACCACCATGTCACCCACCCATCTCACAATTTCTCCATACACATTTTTTTTTTTTGATCAGCAAAGAAAAATTTCATTAATTAACATGAAATTAAAGGTACAGGAAGATGAAATGCACTGAGAGAGATTCGAAAAGTATAAAGTACCCCTACTACTGCTACTCGCAACCATACAACCAACCCCTCGGCCTCACGATTTATTTATTTTTTTAAACAAAAAGAGTTAAGAAGGACTTAACAGAAAATAAAATACAAGATTTCCCACAAAATCAACCCACCAAAACACCCAAACTGCTAAAATAATCAATTCTAACACCCAAGCTGGTAAAATAATCAATTAACATGATTACCCACACTACCCAAAACCCACGCCACCTACGCCTACTCTACTTTGTAGCCCACACCCACGCCTATGCTGGAGCCAACCACCCGCCTAAACACAACGTATTCACCACGCCAAGACCCACACCTAGGCTGCTACACTCCTAAGGCTACACAACGCCTATGCTGCTGCACTCCAGAGGCCACACAACACCGGAAAACACCATAGCCACCAGCTTACCCGAACACCTGAACACCCAACAACCAACAGCTCATAGCTCCAAACACCATCGCGACCAGCTCACCGGACATTGCAACTCCAAACTCCAACCTCCAAACTCCAAAACTCCACCCACCTGCAACTCCACTGCTGAACTTGACATTGCAACTCCATCACTTGCTGCCAAAGACAGATCATCACCCACTGCCACCGCTAACTCTTCCGCTGCAGCTCGACACACTAACCATCACCCACACCCACACCCACTGCAGCTCCACATAGATCACCACCCGAAGACAGATTAACACCCACACCCACTGCAGCTCTACACACCAACCAAAACACCAAAACACAGACCAACAACTGGGACACCTCCATACATCTAGAAGAAGATCACCCCTCAAACTCTCATCTAAAGAGAAACACTCGAATGAAAACCAAACAGATCTGGATCGACTTCGACACCCATGTTTCCGCCCAAACAAAGCATCGATACTTCTCTACTAGCTTGACCCAAAGTTCACCCCTCAAGCTCCTACTCGCAAAAGAGCGCACGAATGAATATCTTGGATGTCCCTTGATGAATCAGCTAAATTGGCCCCGAGTCACCAAAAAAAAACCAACCGCAGCAACACAAAACACATACTCTCCATACACATCTCACCCATATAATCTGATGAGGGTGTGCACACACTCGTTTTGTGGCTTTTCGTGTTTTTTTTTCATTGATGGTGGTTCAACTGCTAACTCCACAAGAGTTCACATAATCTGTATTTATTAAACTATATGTTTCTTTGTTTTTTTTTTAGTTTGTGTGTATCATTTGTTGGTGTCTACTACATAATTTCATTGAAGTTGTTTGCTGGGGAAAATGTTTTCAGTAATGGGTAATCTTTGAATCTTCCTAATTTGGGGTTAAATTTGGTTTCCATGAGGTTTTGAGGAGACCCATCATGGATCTAGAAACTGGGTTTTATCAGAATCGTGTTAAGGTGAGATGGATAATCCTTTAATTTGTGTTTTCTGAGAAATGGGTTTGCTTTTAATCTGTGTTTTGGAACAAACCCACATGTGTTTTTTGATCAAATTGTTTTTTTTTTTTTTTTTTTTTTTGTGGTTGTTACAGAAAGAATCTTGGAGGACAATATTGATTTTGGCTTATCAGAGCCTTGGAGTTGTCTATGAACTTTGTCTAATATAATCTGATGAGTGTGTGAACATTTTTTATTAAATGGGTATATTTAGAATGTGGGATGTGTGGACTAAGATAAATACCTAAGAATCAAATTATTAAGTGTGTGGAGTGACAAAGGATGTATACAGAGATAATGTGGTGTGTGACAATAGAATTTTCCGAAAACACGCTTAATTTAATATATATATATATTGAAAGCTTATGTCATAAATAAAATATATATACTTACAAAATGAACTTTCTATTTCAACACTATTAAATATTTTTAAAAAAAATGAATTTTTCTATTAATTATTTAAAAATTAGGGAGACTTATTTATAAGTCCTTTTTCAAAACCTTATGCTAGGCTAAATCCTGTGTAATTTCTTATAGAGTCTCAAGTCCTATTTTCATAAGAATGTATTCCACAAGATCCTAATCTTTTTACCCCCATTTTCACACCTTCCCTCTCTCGCTCTCTCTCTCTCACTCCCAACCACCGAATTGATATCAATCTTGTGCTGCTTCGCAAGCTTCTTCGCGAACGGTGTCACCACAATCTTCCGGGGCGACGGAGGCAGCCGGAGCTGGTGGCGGCGGCGGCGGAGGAGGAGGAGCAGAAGGAGCGGAATGAGAAGAGGAAGTGGCGGCAAGCACATCACACACAAACCTCACAAGCGATCAAAGATGCAATCCGAGAGAGAGAGAGAGAGATGTCGTGCCTGTCTTGAGAGAGAGAGAGAGAGAGAGAGCTGCCCGTGTGTGTGTGCATGGGTCTCTAGAGAGAGAGAGTGCCGTGTGTGGGTGTGTGTTGAGATCAGTGTGTGTGTGCATGGGTCTCTAGAGAGAGAGAGTGCCGTGTGAGGGTGTGTGGGTGTGTGTTTCCTGTATGTGTGTGTATGGATCTCTAGAGAGAGAGAGTGCCATGTGAGGGTGTGTGGGTGTGTGTTTCCTGTATGAGAGTGTACGGGTGTGTGTTAGAGAGAGAAGAGAGAGAGAGCTGGGTTGTGTAGTAGTGCTGGGTTTGGTCCTTGGTTTGGGGAGAGATCAACAGAAGTGGGTGCCCATGTGTGGAGGGTGTGTGTATTCTATGAGGTAGCAGTGGTGTGTGTGGGTGTTAGCAGTGCCGTGTGTGGGTGTGTGCTTGGTGTGTGTGTTACAGTGTATGGGTTTGTTCTCCTATGTTTGTTGTAATGATTTTTTTTTTTCTTTAAATGCCTATGTTTTCTTTGATTTTTCTATATAAAAAAAAATAAAAAAATTCAAAAAATAAATGATTTTTTAAATTTTACAATTAATAATACAAAATAAAAATATATTAAGATTATATATCTATTTCAAAACAAACGGATTAAAAAAATAAAAACTTATTAAGTTTGCGAAACGTAACGTGACACATTACGTTACGTTTATGTAAATGTCACATTACGTTTATATAGGTGTCACATTACGTTACGTTTATGTAGGTGTCACATTACGTTCATATTGGTGTCACGTTACGTTTATATAGGTGTCACGTTACGTTACGTTTATGTAGATATGTCACGTTACGTTTATATAGGTGTCACGTTACGTTACGTTTATGTAGATATGTCACGTTACGTTTATATAGGTGTCACGTTACGTTACGTTTATGCAGATATGTCACGTTACGTTTATATAGGTGTCACGTTACGTTTATGTAGGTGTCACGTTACGTTACGTTTATATCAATTTCCTATATATGGTTTTATTACTAATTTATGATATTAACAACTAATATTGAGGGTAAATGTGTCAACAAACTTCCCACAGGACTTATGAGAACATAAGTTTTTTAATAGGACCATATGTAGCATAAGTCTCCCTAATAGGACTTCTAAATAATTTTCCCTAAAAATTATAATGAAAATACATTTTCTATTTCAACAGGATTTCTATTAATTACTATTTTTTTTTAAATGATGAAAACGTTCTTAGGGTTGGTTTGGGGTGTCCTAAAAAAGTGCACTTTTTGTCTTTTTACGAAAAGATGTGCAGAAAAGTAGAGAGGTGATGTGATGGAAAAAAGATAAAAAGATAAAAAGATAGATTATATAGTAGATGCCAAACTTGGCCTTAGTTTTCTATTAATTATTATTATTTTTTTTAAAAAAAATTATGATGAAAATGGATTTTGTAAAATACGATTTTCTTTGAAATTATAAAAAAAAAAAAAATTAATGAAAGCGTATTAGAAAATGTATTTACAAAATACGTCTTCATGACAACGCATTTACAAAATATGTTTTGAATTAAATTTCAAAACAATCTAGGTATTTATGGTTCATCTTTTTCGTAGTTTGGGCTCTGTTTGATAAGTCTCTCAAATTATGGTTCTATCCATTAATTTGAGTGCGGTGTGGGTCATTCTATTTACACACCACCTTCTCTCTCAAGGCAAACCATTAATTAATTTATTTATTATTACAATTTTAACCTTAAATGAAATGACTATAGAGGACAAGTTATGGGGTCATTCTATTTACACACCACTTTCCCTCTAAAGGCAAACCATTAATTAATTTATTTTTTATTACAATTTTAACCTTAAGTGAAATGACTATAGAGGACAAGTTATGATACACACCATTTGTGTATTTACCATAAAGGACGAGAATCAATATAATATAATTCATCATTTTCAAACTTGTTCCTTACATATCTTCTTTGTCAAGAATCCAAAAACCCTAAAACCAAAATAAAAAACCCTTCAACAAATAATCAAAAATATAGTATTATTGAAGATTTTGATTGGATTCAATGAAGGATGAATCTGACAATTCTCATTCGGAACAATAGAGCAATGAAAAGGTTATTTTTTTGTTGTTTTTGTCTTCGTTTTCATGTATGAGTGGTAAATCGTTGTTCGGTTAACCAGATGTGAATAATATATCATTGTTCGACAAACTACAATCGAACAACTTATATATGTTCAACAAACTTCAATTAAACAAATTACATATGTTCAACAGACTACAATCGAACAACTTACATATGTTCAACAGACTACAATTGAACAAATTACATATGATCAACAGACTACAATCGAACATATTTGTAACAACCCTCATTTTGACTTAGTCATATTCGCATATATTCATGTGTGATCTAGCTTGCTATGTTGTTTTGCTAAGTCTTGCCTTGTCTTGTTTAGTCTAAGTGTTACTTGCATGATTTTGTTCCTTGCTTGGTGTGTAGCCGAGGTCATCTTGAGCTTAGTTCACCTTTGAACCTTTGTACTTAGAATTATTTTGGAACCACTTGGTTGACCTCCATCTTCACCCCGGCATGTTTGCCGAGATGTCACTCTTTGGGCCGAAGTGTTTAGAGCCAAGGCCGAGATGTTTGTACTAGTGATCCTTGTCCTTGGGCAGGTATGGCCTAGACCGAGATGTGGCACACCCAAGCCAAGGTGTGGCACAGCTTAGTCAGGTGTCGTCCTCCCTAGCCGATGTCTTTGCTACCCTGTTGCCGAAGCTTTGTGTTCAGCCGATATCTTTGATTGCCGATGTGTCTTCCTTTAGCTTGTCGAGGACGCTTTGTCATAGACTTGTCTCATCAATCAGTCACCTTTTTGAACTGAACCAACCCGGAACCGCCACGTGTCCGAGCTGAAGAATAAGACAGCCGGCAGGCCTAAAAACGTATCATTTGTATCTTTTTGTATCATTTTTGTCTCAAACCTTTGTTTTAGAGAGAGAGGCTCTAGAGGAAGAAGAAAGAATTCTTAGAGTGAGAAGTAGAGCTTCGAGCTTGATCTTTGAGGATCGAACCGTTAGATTTGGGCTTCGAGGTTAGATTCTTGCTCTACTCTGATTGTTCTTATTGATTACCGAGCAGCATTGCATGATCGCATCTGTTTTGCATGCCATGCATTGATTTGAAGTTGGTTTTTGAAAGAGAAAATGGTGTTCATAAGTTCTTGAAGAAAGTCTTGTTTTGATCCGAAAGTGTATGGCAAAAACCATGTTTTTGTGTTTGTTCTTGCACAACCTTCTTGTATGGATACCCAGGTCCATGTTTTGAACTTTTAGCATGAAATCTCAGTTTTTGAATAAACGAGTTATGATTTTAGCATGCATGTTCTTGATGTTCTTGATGACCTTGTTCTTTGCACTCTTCAAGGGGAAACCCAGGATTTCCCGATTTCGTTGTTGTGTGTGGCCATCAGGACCACACCTCGGCAAGGAGGTGTGGGACCTCGGCAAGACCTGGATGGTACCCAGTGTGTTTCCATGAGATGGAAAACAGTGTTTTGGCACGCAGCATGTTTCGCTTTGTTATTGATTTAGATTCGGTGGGAGTGCCGAGATCATTACATGTATGTAAAGCTTGTTTTGAGAATGTGATTTGCCATGTGATTTGTCAGGACTTTGATCTTTGCTTTGAGCCTACACCTGAGAGGCCAGGTGAGTGGTGCTTTTAATAAAGCTATGTTATACTGTTTTGATAAATCTTGTCTTGCTTCGTTTTGATGAAAGTATTTGTTAAGCATGAACGATTAGCCTATTTCGATATATCAAGTATAAGCCTTGTTTTGATGTTATCTTTGAAAAGTCCCTTGTACTGGAGGACTATAAACTTTTGCAGTACGAAGTATAAAAGTCCCTTGTGCTGGAGGACTCTAAACTTTCGCAGCACCACTTGTCAAAAAGGGCTACGGGCCTAAGTGACACCAGACCCTTGTATTAAAAGGATACGGTCCTTTCTTGGAAAGCCATTGTGTTAAAAAGGGCTACGGGCCTAAGTAACACAAGTCCCTTGTGCTGGAGGACTCTAAACTTTCGCAGCACTAAGTATAAAAGGATACGGTCCCTTCTTGGAAGAATTATCGTGTTAAAA
This sequence comes from Camellia granthamiana, assembly GCA_036172215.1. Lineage (NCBI taxonomy): Eukaryota > Viridiplantae > Streptophyta > Magnoliopsida > Ericales > Theaceae > Camellia > Camellia granthamiana. The sequence goes on along the minus strand of CM069912.1, from coordinate 78,835,118 downwards.
AGGGCTACAGGCCTAAGTAACACAAGTCCCTTGTGCTGGAGGACTATAAACTTTCGCAGTACCCTTGACTAATCGATTACGGATCGTACAGTCCCTTGTTTTGCCGATGTCAGTAAGCATCCCTTGAGACTTGTAAGACTTGATAGACGAATACGGTTCATCTCTTGATCTGATTAAGCTTCGATGTGTTTTGCTATATGAGGATCTCGGCTAATATTTGTATGGTTTTGACATGTTTTGTTTTGAAAGACTTCGGCTATATTCATGCAAAACCTTTATTATTGGTACCATTCACTGAGTTCCAAACTCACCCCCTCTATATATATGTAGGTGATGAGCAGGACGGCGGTGACGCCTAGATGCATTTTGCAAAGCCTATTTTTGGATTCTTGCCACGTCGGCTTAGTCTGGCATTCATGTCGGCGACGACTCCTTTACGTCGGCCTTTTTGTGTTGCGTCGGCTTTTGTATTTACGTCGGCAAATCTTGAAAATCATGCTTCTTAGTCTGCAATCAGTGTATTTGTATATGTCGGCTGAGAAGCCTTTTGATCAAGATGTAACTTGTGTTTCGTTATTTATAGACTGGATGTAGATTTCGTTTTGTATATGTCTTCTCATTTGATCTAAGCACAGCTCTCATGGACCACTTGTATTTTAAGTTATTGCTTCCGCATTTGTAAGCCCCTTATGAGTACTCTGTTTGTGTGTGGATTTTGTAAGTTGGCCTTCGGTAATCTCGGATTACTGGCCATCACGGCACCATCCTACTAGGGGCGGGTTGGGGTCGTGACAGAATGGTATCAGAGCACAAGTTCCTTAGTATACGTATTCACACACTTTGAGTCCTAAAGAGCATAGGATTTTCCTTAAAAAGATGCTAGGGTTGCATCATAGTACTTGCTATATGAACAAGGTGTGCATTGTCTTGACATGACTATTTGTTACTTGCCTACGTGGTTATTTGTTTATTTGCTTAAAAGTTACACTTTACTTACTCATAGCATCATGAGGAGAGGTAGACCTCTAGTTGGCCGGGATCAGCCCGAAGACAGATTAGACAGACTGGAAAGACTAGTGGAAGGTTTGGCCCGCGAGTTGAGGCAAACAAGACAGCAGTATGCTAGTGCCACTACGACTCAGGCCGAGCAGACAAACGGCCGAAATGTAATTCCACCTCCACCTCCTCCAGTGCCGCAAGTTCCTCCGCAGCCAGCTTTGTATGGGGATGGCACAATAGCTTTAATCAGGGAGTTTAAGAAAATGAAACCACCGAGATTCTCTGGGGGTATAGAGCCAATGAAGGCCAAGGCATGGGTTTTGGAAATGGAGAAGCTGTTTGAGATCTTCCCCAGCACCGATGTTCAGAAAGTGACATTGGCTGCATTTACTTTGGATGACGACGCTTGAAGATGGTGGATGATGATTAGAGAAGCTAATCCTAGTCTAACTTGGGCAAGATTTTTGGAACTGTTTTACAACAAACATTTTCCCCTCAGTGTTCGAAACCGCAAGGCTACTGAATTTCAGACTTTGACGCAAGGCAACCGAACAGTGGCGGAATACGATCGCGCTTTTACGGAATTGGCGAGGTTCGCACCCCACATGGCCAACGATGAATACATGAAGGCTAGGAAGTTCGAGAGTGGACTCCGCGGACCAATTCAAGACTGGGTCAACTTGCATGATATGCCGACTTACGCCGCAGTGTTGGACAAAGCCATTCTGGCCGAAGCTAACTTGAACAGATACCAGAACTCAGGAGAGAACCAGCGAAAAGAGGCAGAATTATGACAGTCGCCGAGCACAGTTGGGCACCAAGAAGAAGACGAACAAGGGCAGTACTGGTTATCTGAGGCAGGAAGGTAATGTTAAGCCGACGTGTTCAGATTGTGGGAAGCAATATTTCGGGGTCTGTCGTCGGACGTCTGGAGCTTGTTATGAATGTGGAGAAATGGGGCATTATGTGAAAGATTGCCCTAAGACAAAGGCTGAAAACAGTAAGAAGGGTGAGAACACCTCAGGTACCGTTCAGAAAGGTAATGTGGGGAAAGGACAGATGAGACAGGGCAGAGTGTTTGCACTAGTACCCGGGGACACTCAGAATGCTGAGGCAGTGGTGTCAGGTATGCTCTCTATTTGCTCTCAAGATGCTTATGTGTTGATTGATTCGGGTTCTACGCATTCGTTTGTATCTGCTAAGTTTGCCGAGAAGATTCATAGGAAACTGGAACCTCTTGATTATGTATTATTTGTGTCTACTCCATTTGGGAAATCTATAATTGTTGCATCCATCTATAGAGCATGTGTTATTCTGATTGAGAATATTGAATTGTTAGTTGATTTAATGCCATTGGACATAGCCTATTTTGATGTTATACTGGGAATGGATTGGTTAGTAGCGAATTACGCATCTATTAATTGTGTTTCAAAAAGTGTCACATTGAAACCCCCAAACCTAGCCGAGGTTATTTTTCAGGGTAAAGGAGTAGTACCCCCACCTTACTTGATCTCCTCCATGAAGGCCTATAAGTTGATTCAAAAAGGGTGTAAGGGTTATCTATGTAGTATACTGAGTAATCAGGATGGGAATGTTAATTTACCCGACATCCCAGTTGTTAATGAATTCCCCGACGTCTTCCCGAGTGAATTGCCTGGTCACCTAATTGATAGGGGAATAGAGTTTACTGTTGATATCATATCGGGAACACAGCCGATCTCCAAAACACCATATAGAATGGCCCCAGCTGAACTTAGGGAATTGAAACTGCAATTACAGGAATTGTTGGATAAGGGATTTATTAGGCTGAGCACTTCCCCATGGGGAGCACCCGTTTTATTTGTTAAGAAGAATGATGGCACACTTCGTCTTTGTATAGATTACCGAGAACTTAATAAGGTCACCATTAAGAACAAGTACCCATTACCTAGGATTGATGATTTACTTGATCAGTTACAAGGAGCACGAGTCTTTTCTAAGATCGACCTTAGGTCGGGCTACCATCAGCTTAAAGTTAAAGCCGAGGACGTTGAGAAGACTGCTTTCCGGACAAGATATGGCCACTACAAGTTTTTAGTGATGCCTTTCGGAGTGACCAATACCCCTGCTGCATTTATGGATTTAATGAACCGAGTCTTCAAGCCATACTTAGATGAGTTTGTAGTCGTCTTCATTGATGATATATTAATCTATTCCAGGAGTAAGGCTGAACACGAGAATCATTTGAGGCTTGCTTTGCAGATCTTGAGAGACCGGAAACTATATGCTAAGTTTAACAAGTGTGAGTTTTGGCTTTCTACTATCTCATTTCTGGGTCATGTAATAAATGAAGAGGGTATCTCGGTTGATCCTAGCAAAGTGGAAGCCGTAGTGAATTAGCCGAGGCCGACTAATGTGTCCGAGGTTCGAAGCTTTCTGGGTTTGGCAGGTTATTACAGGAAGTTTGTGAAAGATTTCTCAAGGATCGCAGTTCCATTGACGCAATTGACTAAGAAGGGAGCACCGTATGAATGGACTAAAGATCGGGAATCCGCTTTCCGGGAACTGAAGACGAGGTTAGTTACAGCACCAGTACTTGTACTTCCATCAGGTAATGAAGAGTTTCATATCTATAGTGATGCATCGCATAAGGGTTTGGGTTGTGTATTGATGCAAAAGGGTAGAGTCATAGCATACGCCTCTCGTCAGTTGAAGCCACATGAAAAGAACTATCATACCCATGATTTGGAGTTAGCAGCCGTTGTATTTGCTTTGAAAATTTGGCGTCATTACTTGTATGGAGCTTCTTGTCAGGTTTTTACAGATCATAAGAGCTTGAAGTACCTATTCACTCAGAAAGAATTAAATTTGAGGCAGAGAAGATGGCTTGAGTTGTTGAAGGACTATGATATGCAAATTCAATATCACCCAGGAAAAGCTAACAGCGTGGCCGACGCTTTGAGCAGAAAGTCAGTTGGAAATTTGGCATGTTTAACCACGATTTCAGTAGAACCAACTATTGTTGAAGAAGTAAAGGCCAGACAGATGGAGGATGAAATCTTAAGAAAGATAGCCGAGGAGATTGTTACAAAGCCGAGACCAGGGTACACTTTTGAGAACCAAGTACTCAAGTTTGAAGGAAGATTGTGTGTGGCCGATGTTCCAGAGTTAAAAAGGAAAATTTTGCTGGAAGCCCATAATTCCAAGTTTGCTGTTCATCCAGGAAATACCAAGATGTATCAAGATGTAAAACGGACGTTTTGGTGGCCAAATATGAAGAGAGAAATAGCCGAATTCGTGTCCCAGTGTTTGCATTGTCAGCAGGTAAAAGCAGAACATCAGAGACCAGCAGGACTTCTTCAACCTTTGCCGATTCCTGAGTGGAAATGGGAACACATCTCCATGGATTTTGTGATTGGGTTGCCGAAGACACAGAAAGGTATGGACTCGATTTGGGTTGTTGTGGATAGATTAACTAAGTCAGCACACTTTTTGCCTGTTAAGACTACCTTCAACGCCGATCAACTTGCCTTGTTATATGTGAATGAGATTGTTAGACTTCATGGAGTGCCGATGTCCATTGTGTCAGACCAAGATCCGAAGTTTGTTTCGAGATTTTGGCAGAGCCTACAAAGAGCTTTTGGAGCAGAGTTGAGGTTCAGCACAACTTTTCACCCCCAGACAGATGGGTAAACAGAGAGAATCATCCAGACACTTGAAGATATGCTTAGACTATGTGTTTTGGACTTCCAAGGAAGTTGGGCAATGCATTTGCCCTTAGTGGAATTCGCTTACAACAACAGTTACCAAGCTAGCATTGGCATGGCGCCATATGAGGCTTTGTATGGAAGAAAATGCAGGTCGCCGATATGTTGGACCGAAGTTGGAGACAAAGCTCTGCTTGGTCCCGAATTGATTCAAGTAACAACAGAAAAGATTAAACTTATCCAACAGAGGATTAAAACTGCCCAGAGCCGACAAAAGAGTTACGCCGACCAGAGAAGAAATGAGTTAGAATTCGAAGTTGGGGATCATGTATTCCTGAAAGTTTCGCCGATGAAAGGAGTTTCCAGATTTGGGAAGAAAGGAAAGTTAGCACCTCGTTATATTGGGCCATTTGAAATTCTTGACAAGGTTAACTCCGTCGCCTACAGACTTGCTTTGCCACCAGAATTGAGCCAAGTGCATGATGTATTCCATGTTTCAATGTTAAGAAAGTATATTCGGGATCCACTGCATGTGATTGACCATTCTGGGATTGAAGTTAATGAGAATTTAGGCTATGAAGAGAAGCCGATGTGTATTGTCGACAGACAAGTTAGGCAGTTGAGAAACAAGTCGATACCAATGGTAAAGGTGGAATGGAAAGAGCATTACGGCAAGGATGCCACATGGGAAATGGAAGAAGAGATGAGAAGTCGGCATCCAGAGTTGTTCTTGGAACAAGGTACCTTAAGTTTGGGGACCAAACTTCTTTAAGGGAGGTAGGATGTAACAACCCTCATTTTGACTTAGTCATATTCGCATATATTCATGTGTGATCTAGCTTGCTATGTTGTTTTGCTAAGTCTTGCCTTGTCTTGTTTAGTCTAAGTGTTACTTGCATGATTTTGTTCCTTGCTTGGTGTGTAGCCGAGGTCATCTTGAGCTTAGTTCACCTTTGAACCTTTGTACTTAGAATTATTTTGGAACCACTTGGTTGACCTCCATCTTCACCCTGGCATGTTTGCCGAGATGTCACTCTTTGGGCCGAAGTGTTTAGAGCCAAGGCCGAGATGTTTGTACTAGTGATCCTTGTCCTTGGGCAGGTATGGCCTAGACCGAGATGTGGCACACCCAGGACAAGGTGTGGCACAGCTTAGTCAGGTGTCGTCCTCCCTAGCCGATGTCTTTGCTACCCTGTTGCCGAAGCTTTGTGTTCAGCCGATGTCTTTGATTGCCGATGTGTCTTGCCTTAGCTTGTTGAGGACGCTTTGTCATAGACTTGTCTCATCAATTAATCACCTTTTTTAGCTGAACCAACCCGGAACCGCCACGTGTCCGAGCTGAAGGATAAGACAGCCGGCAGGCCTAAAAACGTATCATTTGTATCTTTTTGTATCATTTATGTGTCAAACCTTTGTTTTAGAGAGAGAGGCTCTAGAGGAAGAAGAAAGAATTCTTAGAGTGAGAAGTAGAGCTTCGAGCTTGATCTTTGAGGATCGAACCGTTAGATTTGGGCTTCGAGGTTAGATTCTTGCTCTACTCTGATTATTCTTATTGATTACTGAGCAGCATTGCATGATCGCATCTGTTTTGCATGCCATGCATTGATTTGAAGTTGGTTTTTGAAAGAGAAAATGGTGTTCATAAGTTCTTGAAGAAAGTCTTATTTTGATCCGAAAGTGTATGGCAAAAACCATGTTTTTGTGTTTGTTCTTGCACAACCTTCTTGTATGGGTACCCAGGTCCATGTTTTGAACTTTTAGCATGAAATCTCAGTTTTTGAATAAACGAGTTATGATTTTAGCATGCATGTTCTTGATGTTCTTGATGACCTTGTTCTTTGCACTCTTCAAGGGGAAACCCAGGATTTTCCCGATTTCGTTGTTGTGTGTGGCCATCAGGACCACACCTCGGCAAGGAGGTGTGGGACCTCGGCAAGACCTGGATGGTACCCAGTGTGTTTCCATGAGATGGAAAACAGTGTTTTGGCACGCAGCATGTTTCGCTTTGTTATTGATTTAGATTCGGTGGGAGTGCCGAGATCATTACATGTATGTAAAGCTTGTTTTGAGAATGTGATTTGCCATGTGATTTGTCAGGACTTTGATCTTTGCTTTGAGCCTACACCTGAGAGGCCAGGTGAGTGGTGCTTTTAATAAAGCTATGTTATACTGTTTTGATAAATCTTGTCTTGCTTCGTTTTGATGAAAGTATTTGTTAAGCATGAACGATTAGCCTATTTCGATATATCAAGTATAAGCCTTGTTTTGATGTTATCTTTGAAAAGTCCCTTGTACTGGAGGACTATAAACTTTTGCAGTACGAAGTATAAAAGTCCCTTGTGCTGGAGGACTCTAAACTTTCGCAGCACCACTTGTCAAAAAGGGCTACGGGCCTAAGTGACACCAGACCCTTGTATTAAAAGGATACGGTCCTTTCTTGGAAAGCCATTGTGTTAAAAAGGGCTACGGGCCTAAGTAACACAAGTCCCTTGTGCTGGAGGACTCTAAACTTTCGCAGCACTAAGTATAAAAGGATACGGTCCCTTCTTGGAAGAATTATCGTGTTAAAAAGGGCTACAGGCCTAAGTAACACAAGTCCCTTGTGCTGGAGGACTATAAACTTTCGCAGTACCCTTGACTAATCGATTACGGATCGTACAGTCCCTTGTTTTGCCGATGTCAGTAAGCATCCCTTGAGACTTGTAAGACTTGATAGACGAATACGGTTCATCTCTTGATCTGATTAAGCTTCGATGTGTTTTGCTATATGAGGATCTCGGCTAATATTTGTATGGTTTTGACATGTTTTGTTTTGAAAGACTTCGGCTATATTCATGCAAAACCTTTATTATTGGTACCATTCACTGAGTTCCAAACTCACCCCCTCTATATATATGTAGGTGATGAGCAGGACGGCGGTGACGCCTAGATGCATTTTGCAAAGCCTATTTTTGGATTCTTGCCACGTCGGCTTAGTCTGGCATTCATGTCGGCGACGACTCCTTTACGTCGGCCTTTTTGTGTTGCGTCGGCTTTTGTATTTACGTCGGCAAATCTTGAAAATCATGCTTCTTAGTCTGCAATCAGTGTATTTGTATATGTCGGCTGAGAAGCCTTTTGATCAAGATGTAACTTGTGTTTCGTTATTTATAGACTGGATGTAGATTTCGTTTTGTATATGTCTTCTCATTTGATCTAAGCACAGCTCTCATGGACCACTTGTATTTTAAGTTATTGCTTCCGCATTTGTAAGCCCCCTATGAGTACTCTGTTTGTGTGTGGATTTTGTAAGTTGGCCTTCGGTAATCTCGGATTACTGGCCATCACGGCACCATCCTACTAGGGGCGGGTTGGGGTCGTGACAATATTCCATTTGTTCGACTATCTAAAATCGAACAAATGCAATTTGTTCGGATTACTAAGGTTGAACTATTTCATTTAATTCAACTCTGTACTGCCGAACAGTTATAAATTATTATTATTATTATTATTATTATTTCAGAGTTGTGCATCCGTGGAATGCAGTAATGTTGGATCTGGGGGTCTTGTTGAGCACCAACGACGTCTTCACCACTGCTTAACTCTGTGTTGAGCACCAACACAGTGTTCACAGCTTGAAACTGAGAATGGAGGGGGGAAGATGGACGAAGGTTGGTGTGTGGGGGTGTGTGAGTGAGGGTAAATATGGGAGTTTGTGTGTATATTGTTGTGGATGAGTGTGTAAGTAAGGACAAATATGTAAATTTATGGTGTGTGATGAGCAAAATATATATTTACTAAATTATTAAAGGTGTGCTTTTAGAAGTGGTTTGCCTTGAGATAATTTATGGTGTGTAAATAGAGGCACCCCAAGTTATGATACACACCATTTATGTATTTACCATAAAGGACAAGAATCAATATAATATAAATCATCAATTTCAAACTTGTTCCTTACGTATCTTCTCTATCAAGAATACAAAAACCCTAAAACCAAAATAAAAAACCCTTCAACAAATAATCAAAAATATAGTATTATTGAAGATTTTGATTGGATTCAATGAAGGATGCATCTGACAATTCTCATTCGGAACAATGGAGCAATGAAAAGGTTATTTGTTTTTGTTGTTTCTGTCTTCATTTTCGTTTATGAGTGGTAAATCTTTGTTCGGTTAACCAGAGGTGAATAATGTATCACTGTTCCACAATCTACAATCGAACATAGTACATATGTTCCACAATCTACAATCGAACAAATAGCACTTGTTCGGATTACTACAATCAAACTTTTTCATTTAATTCGACTCTGTACTGTCGAACGGTTAAACATTTTTTTCTGCTTCTTTCAGAACCGTGCATCCGTGGAATGCAATAATGTTGGATCCGGGGGTCTTGTTGACTACACAAGTCAATTTATTACTAATGAGGTAGTCCCATGTCGTAAATTAGTGTTTTTTTCTTTTTCTTTTCGGATGTTTAATGACTTTGTTGAATTTGACTTGTAGGTTTTCAAGAGCAAAGAAGAATTGCTCGGTTGGGTACGGGACGTTGGAAGGAAAAATGGGTTTGTGATTGTCATCAAGACATCGGACTATGGTGGTAGTCATAGGACACCGAGGATATATCTTGCCTATGAGAGAAATGGTCAATACAGAGCTCATAAGAAATTAAAAGGAGATGATTCAAACAAAAAAATTGTGAAGATAACGGGTACAAAAAAATGCGGGTGTCCTTTTGAGTTGGGGGCTCGTAAGTTGATGGCCAATGATGATTGGATGGTAGATGTAACATGTGGAATGCATAACCATGTTCCTGCTAAACATTTTGAAGGACATTCATTTGCAGGGAGATTATCTGAAGAGGAAACATCATTATTAGTGGATATGTCCAAAAGCATGGTCAGACCAAAAGAGATTTTGGTTACATTGAAACGAAAGGATGCTTTCAATGTAACCACTATGAAAACCATTTACAATGTACGTCATAGGAATAATGTTATTGAGAAAGCTAGGAGATCACAAATGCAACATTTGTTGGGTGAGTTACAAAAGCATAATTACATTGAGCGGCATAGGTGTGACAACAACACGATGACTGTCACAGACTTGTTTTGGGCGCATCCTGTCAGTTTAGATTTGCTCCGTTCATTTCCAAAGGTGTTGATCATGGACTGCATATATAAGACAAATCGATATCGTCTTCCTCTTCTTGAGATAGTTGGTGTGACATCCACTGATATGTCATTCTCCGTAGCCTTTGCATATCTCCAATTTAAGCGGATTGATAACTACGTTTGGGTGTTAACTACATTGCGTAGTCTCTTGGATGACATTGCTATTCCTGAGGTGATTGTCACGGACAGAGAGCTTGCTTTGATGAATGCTATTGATAGGGTATTTTCTACATCTCGACATTTATTATGCCGATGGCATATTAGTAGAAATGTACTGGCAAAATGCAAGAAAATGTTTAAGAGTAAGGAGGAATGGGACAAGTTTATCTCTTTATGGAATTTCTTAGTACTCTCCTCAACTGAGCTTGAATACAATGAACACCTTGCTAGGCTACTTGCGGATTTTGATACATATCCTGAGGCTGTGCAATATGTGCCACAAAGTTGGTTAATTCCATATAAGGATAAGTTCGTTGCCGTATGGACAGATAGTTGTATGCACTTCAGGAATGTTACAACCAACAGGTAATATATATTTGTCTACCTTACACTATTAAGCATTATGATTTTGATTATTTAAACTTAATTATGTTAATTGTTTCCATTGTACACAGGGCTAAAAGTGCACATGCAAAACTGAAACGGCAACTTGGTTCTAACCAAGTAAATTTTGAGTGTTCTGGGACCAAGATCCATAGTTTGCTTGAGTTGCAGCATGTTGATATTAAGGCATCATTTGAGAAGAGTTTAACTGTTGTACAACACCATCAAACCATCCCATTTTAGAGAGCTCCAAGGCAATATCTCTATTACTGCATTAGATCATGTCTTAGCGGAGAGTAAGCGAGCGAATGATGTTGGCATTGATGCTTCAGTATGTGGATGTGTTATTCGACGAACACACAGGTTACTGTGTGCCCATGAGATTGCGGATTACATCCGGCAGGGTCATCCAATACCACTTGATAGCATTAACCCACACTAGAGGACTCTTGAGGTAGTTCAAAAGTTGAAGAATGATAAAGTGGAATTGAGTTGTGAACCAAAGTTTGATCTCATACTTAAGCGATTCAATGCATCTGATTACACTACGCAGTTGGAAATTTTACATAAGTTAGGAGAGATTGCAGATCCGTAAAGTAGTTTTCTCATTGCGCCAGATGTGAAGCTCAACCCCCGAGGTAAGGGACATAAGAAGATAGATATATCTACGTATCGAGACCCATGTGCATTTGAGCTAGTTCAATCCGGACATGATAGCCACTCACCTATGGACACCCAGATTCCCACACAAGATTCTGTCAAAGTATATAAAAAACGGCCTGCCAAAGAGAAGGTACGTGTAATCATTTTTTACTTACATTTTTGTTTATGATCAATTACGAGTTTTGTTGATCATGTGTTGATGATGCCTTCCCTGTTGAATAGGTATATCGGACTCGTACAAATACGATCTATTCATATGTTGATGCCCTCCCAGTTGGATTGAAGTCGTACATACGTCTTATTAAGGATGTAGATGCATATGGCAATTGTGGGTTTAGAGCCATTGTTGGGTCGATGGGGTTTGCAGAGGCTGAATGGGGTCAAGTTAGACGTGATCTTCTATAGGAATTGCACACACACATAGACCATTACACTCATCTATATGGTTCACATGACAGGATTGAAGAACTAACCCATATTCTATCATACTTTGAGCCCAATCTAGGGTATCACTGTTGGATGACTATGCCTGACATGGGTCATCTTATTGCATCTTGTTATAATATGATATTGTACCACTTATCTGCACAACAATGCCTTACATTCCTCCCTCTACGATCAGTGCCAATGTCACAAGTTCAACGGCATGAGATTACTATTGGGTTTGTTAATGGGAATCATTTTGTCCAGGTATAGTATTATAGTTTGTGTAATACATTTATAATTTTGTACTGCATCACTCTCATACTTAAAGCTTTGTCAATGTAGATGTTCATTTTACCGAGTCATCCAGTTCCACCGATAGCTACCAATTGGTGCAAATTTCATCATTCTTGTGCGACTAGATGGGATACTGCATATAGTTGCCGAATTGAGCATTTTAAACAAGTTGTTCATTCAGGGGTAGTTACTGGAGAGACATTTGATTATATTAACCTTGACGAGTAATGATGTGTGTGAGTCTAGTTGAATTGTAGTTATGCAATTTAAATAGTTACCGATACATTTTTGTGGATTAGCATTAAATAGTTGAGTTGGATTAAGCTTTGAGTTAATTTAATGCACATGGTAGTACTTGTTCATTGCGGTGTAGCAAATGCATTGGCATAATACTTCCTGTTGATTACCAAAAATACAAGCCACGAATACTTGTTCATTCCAAAATATTGGTAGAGTAATTCTTGTTTATCACAAAACAACAAAAACATCAAAAGAGTACTTCTGTTCCATTACATAATAACAAAACAAGATTACCACAAAACCAACTACCTATCATGTACTCGTCTCCTACGATTATATGTTCAAAATGGAATAGAACTAGGTCCAGACTCATCGATTTGTTGACCCTGAAGAACATGTGACATCTTTTCAATGGCCTCATATAACCTATCTGGCTCACGAACACTAGCATCATGGCCCGCCTTGATGATAGGATGCGCAATCCGTAGTGCATGATCAATACGCTGTATTAAGAACAAATACAATTGTAATTAGCACATGTCATCCTTAAAAAAAATTGTAAACGATGTGTGCGCAATATTGTCATACCTCAGCGTCCTGCACATCAGATCTACTATCCTGTGCACATGAGTCAAAACCAGACCGATGAGTGGGGTTCTGGATATATAAGCGTGTGATGTTTGCATACCAGTGCATGTAACCATCAACACAATCAGCCAGACGTCTGATTGGGGTACTCCTCCTCCGAGCAGATAAAACATGATTATCCTAACTCTCCCATATCTGATCAAGATACTGATACATCACTCTATATCGGCCTGCTGTGACACCTCTAACAGCATGAATAGGGTCGAGTGGCGCAGGTGGGATGGTCTGGACCCTACCAAACTGTCTAAGAACCCTTTTAGGATGATAGGGTTCGACTACATCCAAACACTTCAAATAGCCGTTGTAGAATGTGATCTCATGACATGGGTGATGTTGACGGCAATCTTGATATGGATCCCAAGTAACCTAAGAGAGAAACACAAATGAAATCTTGATGAGTGACATGGAATGAGAACACTTGATTGAACTAATATTAATTGTTATACCTCATCAAATGCCAATCTGTCAAGCTCATCCCGTAACGCCTGTAGGTGTGATACTGTTGAACCAGCTTCCCGACGAGGAGTCCATCGATGCACGTGAAACAATTGTATAGTATATTCCACGTTTTGGTGAGGTCTAAATGGCTGGAAATGCTCATAAATCCATGCCTCCAACAATGTCATGTAACCAGCCATCTGTCGAACAGTTAATCTCGTGGCAAATCCCAACTGTCTATATAAATATGCCAATGCAGCTGCACCCCAAGCATATATATGAATATCAACACTTAATTGAACTAATATTAATTGTTATACCTCATCAAATGCCAATCTGTCAAGCTCATCCCGTAACGCCTGTAGGTGTGATACTGTTGAACTAGCTTCCCGACGAGGAGTCCATCGATGCACGTGAGACAATTGTATAGTATATTCCATGTTTTGGTGAGGTCTAAATGGCTGGAAATGCTCATAAATCCATGCCTCCAACAATGTCATGTAACCAGCCATCTGTCGAACAGTTAATCTCGTGGCAAATCCCAACTGTCTATATAAATATGCCAATGCAGCTGCACCCCAAGCATATATATGAATATCAGTCACATCCATCAACAACTGCAAGTATACAACAGGAACTCTCGTCCCATTCTTGTCGTTGAACAGTGTACATCTCAATAGAAATAGCAAATACGCTCTGTCGGCACAAACTATGGACTCCTCGGTGTCTGAATCTTTGCAACCACTGAATTTGTTCCGTAACCACTCCATCTTTATTGATTGTCCCCTAGCAGATGATAGCTCTTCAGTTGCTTCAGCATCATCAACTCCCAATGCAGCTACCACAAGTGCATGTGCCTGTTGATCTGTCAAAGTTGCAGCACTAACTGATCTACCTGTGATAGGGATCCCCAAGATGGTATCCGCATCATCCAATGTCATTGTCATCTCACCAACTGTCAAATGGAAAGTATTTGTCTTTGGTTGCCATCGCTCAACAAATGCAGAAATGACAATCCTATTCACGAACCGATATGTGCAATGGACCAAAGGACTGCTGCACAATGTCTCTAAACCTTCTATTGTCAGTTCTTGACCACCACCGCCACTCAAGAATCTTAGATGCATGATTATAACACCTTAAGGGATTCCTCTCCTGCAAGGTAATTAATAATTAACATAAATAATGTGGTTCAATAAATAATTAAATGAATGAAACATGGTAAAAAAAAGTTACTACCTTCTGACCCCATATAGCTGCTGTAATATGTGCCTTGAAGCTCTTCAATACTGATGGATCTGATGGCCCCCCAGGAAACGGACCAGTGAATACCTTCAACCTGATCAACATCAGCAGCATCATTATCATCCCCTAAACCATTATCAATCACATCCTCTTCCAAGATTTGAGGTGCTTCCTCCAACACAATATCATCACCTCGACCTCTATCCCGACCCCGACCCCGACCCCGACCTCGGGCACGAGCAGGATTTGTTAATGCACGGCGTTGTCTCTCTAAGGCAGTGGGTGAAATACGCGAAGGGTCATCCATTTCTGAAAAATTAAACACAAAACAATAAAGTTAATAGAAATAACAATAAAGGTAGCAAAAGTAATGAACTTAAAGAGCTACAAATGAACAAAAAGAAACCAAGTTTAACATAGATGAAGAAAGGGGAGATATACACAGATATAAAAATATACGAAAGGATTTTGGATATTGCAACACCTTATCTTGTTTACAGGGTTTGCATTGCCAGTTGCAAGCCACATTATGATTAGCCAAGTTCACAATCAGATTATATCGCTTTCTTTATAAAAGGAAATATTAGCATTATTAATTTGACAAGGCTTGAACCTTAGAGTAGCATGCACGTCTTATCTTTCATGTCATGACCTATTAGATCATTCCGATTCACAGGTAGGATATGCACTTGACATGCCATGGTATGCTAGCTTGGCTCGTGTGGAGACAAGGTTTTACTTGGAGCAATATGGAGGGGAAGACGATGTTTGGATAGGAAAGACCTTATACAGGTATTGTTTTGTTCTTATCCATTCTGATTGTCCAATTACAAAACTACAAGCTTTTTGTCTGAGTCAAATAAAATGATTCAAAAAATAAAACTGCAATTAACTGAGTCAAATGAAATAATTCAAATAAACAACAGTCTAACTCTGATGGAATCTTAAACATGGATTCTGTAACGCGCAAAGTCTTTCAAGTACAAAAACCTCTTCTTTTGATGTATGGTTAGGATTTCACAGGACTCACTATGTTGCTACTATCTATCCCTAACCCCAAATTGAACTAAGAGGAACACTTGGGCGAGGTATGTGGGCATCCATTTATAATTGACTTGCCTTTTGTGCTAAATCTATAATTGTACATATATAGATTTATGTGAAAATGATTTATATAATCGACGTCATTTGATTGGGATATGAGATTTAGTTTAATTTGATTATATAGATATCTATGTGTATCAATGGATTCACATGTGAATCTTTATTAAAATACTTAACTCTAACTGAATGTAAAACTCAGAAAGTAAGTGTCATACCAAGAAATTAGTGTTCCTTGAACTCTACAAAAATTGTCTTTGATTGTGATTTGATATGATCGTCACTTATCTAGGGTCTAAAGATAAAGGACATGAAATTTGGAAGTTTGCGTATGTAATTGAGTTATGAGATATATTCTCCAACCCTCATGCAGTGTATTTAATTACATGATAATCACTTATAAACAATACCAATATATCAAAAGCTTTGAGTATTATAGTTGTAATTAGTGTTGGTAGTATCTTGTAACACTTAAATAAAAAATAAAAAATTCTGGAGCTTATTAATTTCTGAATACAATTATAAATTGAATATTGTGCATTGATTGTGAATTTGTTTTTAATGAAAATGTGGCAATATTGGTCCACAGGATGCCTTATGTTAATGATAACATCTATCTGGAGCTTGCAAAATTGGACTACAATAACTGCCAAGCATTGCATCTGCTGGAATGGGACTCCATTCAAAAGTATGTTTCTATAAAATTTTACTAGAATTACCTCCTCATTTTACTAGATGAATGAACTTCTAAAAAAAAATTTAATTAATAAATAAATTGTCTTGAAAGTAGGTTGGCAACACACATGAGCCTAAGAAAAAATTTGAGAATTAATCAAATTCCAACAATCAAATATTTAACCTACAAATAGTCTTCATGAAAATCAAACTTTGCTCAACAAAAAATACATTCCCACATTTTAAAACATAAAATCTTCATCAAAATATAGACCAGTTTTGACACAAATTATAGAGGGCGAAAATGTGTTACTACCGCTGCTTGATAGAATAATAGAATTTGGATTTGGTGCATGTTGATGAGTATATTGATGAATTTCTGTCAATAAGCTTGTAGCCATAATAATCACCATAATTTCGAGCTTTCTTTACCAAATGAGGCAAAAGAAAAAAAAAATAAAAAATTACATCTATTTCATTTTAAATGTGATCCTATGACACTTGGTTCGAATCTATATTATGCATTTCATTTTTCAGTAACTTTTGGGATTAGTTTTTTGGACTTCATTACTTCTTCTTCTTCTCTCTCTCTTTTTTTTTTTCCCTTCTAATTTGCTGTTTTAGGTTTCTCATAATGCCTAGAAAATGCCTAGACACTGTAAAAACATTTAGAACAAAAAATAAAATGGCTGGAAAAGCATATCTGGTGGATCTTGTTCTCTTCTCTCTCTAAATTGACATTGAGGCAGTGGTCAAAGAGCTCAAGACCCTTTTTAAAGTTTTGTAATGGTTCATGGTGGAAACAGGTACTGAATTTGATAGGGTAAAACACTTTTCTTTATCTTCAAATCAATTAAATTTGGTGGCAAGAAGACTTCATGCAGACAAACTGATTATATCAATTTATTAGAAACTTTTCCAATGTGGGGGAAATTAAGGGTAAAAAAAAAATACTGTTCGACAGTAAAAAATCGAACAAAGCATTATAGTTCAACATTCTAGGTCCGAACAAGTTCGACAATAACGTCGGACAAACTGATTTGGTTCGAAATTCAAGTGTCGAACGAGCCCGTACCAATTTTGGCGTTCGAAATTACAGTGTCGAACGGTTTGGAACTGATTCATTCATGGCAATGGTAACAAATACATAAAACCCTAAAATCTAAGCGAAATGAAAACTCACCTGCTGCTTTACTTGAGCACCAACGACGTCTTCACCACTGCTTAACTCTGTGTTGAGCACCAACACAGTGTAACACAGAGTTCACCGGTTGAAATTGAGAATGAAGGGGGGAAGATGGACGAAGGTGGGTGTGTGGGGGTGTGTGAGTGAGTGAGGGTAAATATGGGAGTTTGTTTGTATATTGTTGTGGGTGTGTGTGTGAGTAAGGATAAATATATAAATTTGTGGTTTGTGATGAGCAAAATATATATTTACTAAATTATTAAAGGTGTGCTTTTAGAAGTGGTTTGCCTTGAGATAAATTATGGTGTGTAAATAGAGACACCCTTGTTTTGAGCTTTCAAATCATAATTTTACACTCATTTCTCAAAACTCAATTCAAACATAATCATTACTTTTCAAAACTCATAACCAAACACATAATTCAAAACTTTTTTCAAAACTCAATTCAAATCAATATTTTAATTTTTTAAATATTTAAATATTTTAAAAATATTTTAATTTTGTTAAGATTTTAAATATTTTAATATTTAAATATGTTACGATTTTTTTAATTTTTTAATTTTTTGAATATTTTTAAATATTTTAATTTTTAAATATTATGATTTTAATTTTTTAAATATTAAAATATTTTATAAAAATAAATTCAAACTCTGTTTTATAAAAATATTTTTAAATATTTTAATTTTTTTGTTATGTATTTGGTTATAATTTGAGTGTAGAGTTGTGAAAGTAGTATGGAGTTTCGAGTTATGTATTTGGTTATGAGTTTTAAAAATAATTTCTTAATTGAGTTTTGTTTTATGTGTTTGGTTACGATTTGAGTGTAGAGCTGTTTTTAAATTTAAAATTTTCAATTATTTAAATTTTTTGAATATTTAAATTATTTAAATTTTTACGATTTAAATTTTGGGGGATGCACCAACAAATCCCAAATTAATAACTTATACACTGTGTAGTCCTAAAAGTTTTCTTATAGACTGAAAGGTCCCATTACAATGTTTCAAACATCAGATTAATGTTTTGAACATTAGATTTCGAACATCAGATTAATGTTTCGAACATTAGATTGATATGCAATGGGACTAAATGGAGCATAAGAAAACTTTTAAGACTAAATGGTTCAACTTTTCAGAAACTAGGACTTGTGGGTAAATTTTCCTTAAATTTTTTGAATATTTACTTTAATTTTTTACTTATTAAATTTTTTAGATTATTTAAATTATTTAAATATTTATGATTTGAATTTTTTGAATATTTATTTTGAAAAAAAATTATTTCCTTTGTAGTATTTTCAATTAAAAAATTGATTAATGTTATTTTCTGTTAATAATAAAATTTTTTAATTGAATTTTAAAAAGAATTTGGTTATGAGTGTTGATCAGAATTTTCAATAGTGTGAAAGTAATGTGTTTTGTTATGAGTTACAACAATTTGAATTAAATTTTGAAACCAAAACTCATAATCAAACAAATTTTCTTCCTTCACATGTCAAATCAAACTTTCAAAACTCAATTCAACACTATTAAAAAACGATAATCAAACAAATTTTTTACACTCAAATCATAATTCTACAACTTACAAACTCAAAATACAACTCATACTCTCAAATCATATTTACAAAACTCTATCAAACGCAACCTTAGTTTTTCAAATTCATTTGGAATTGGGTATCCGAACAAACTCCATATGTTTGGAGGAACCAATTTTCTTGTGTTCAAAGTATCCAAACAAACTTCATGTGTTTGTAATTAAGTATCCGGACAAATATATTTTATTTAGCACTAAGTATACATATGAAAGAACTGAAATCGATTTTCTCGTGTTCGGCATTGAGTATTCGAAAACTGATAGCCACTAGTAGATGTAGAGTGAGAGGAGACCTTCGTCGCTTGAATCCCTCTTCATCTCGGATGAACCATCTTCGTCGCTTGAAATTCTATCCTCGTGATGTTCCTCTGTTTATGGATAATGAGGTGTACAAAGTAGATTTGTATAGGATTCTAGAGGTTTTAGGGTTACCATAGATATTATTTGGAGTGCCCAAATAAATAAATAAAATTTTAAATTTATTATTGGGATGCTTAAAATAATATGGTGTCCAACTTAATTCTTGGGGTGCATTTAAGGCCTCCCAATTATTTAATTTGTAAATAAAAAAAAGCCCAAAATGGTTAATGGCCCGATGAAACCCCTCTAGTGAATTGTACTTGCTAGTACAACGATAACAGTCTCAAATTTGGAACAGAATCTATTTGGGTACACACTCATTAAGCAACTGAACTACCTTACTATTTTCTCACTTGTAAGAGAAATTATACAGTTCTATAAATTTGGAACAGAATCTAGGGTTCACTCTCCTTGATCATCTATTAAATTTTGAGATCTGGTCTGGAGCAGTGGAGCAAGTAAGCTCTCTACAGAAGACCTCTGCTTATTTGTTTCCTCGAGGATAAGCAATTGCGCAGCAACACAAGCATCTGCATCTGGAAAACCAAGTGTCCATCTGCCATTTTCCTCGTGATTGGAAGTGTTCAAGTGGTGGCTTCTGGTTTTACTTTCATCGAACTTCGGATCAAACTCCCTAATCTGGAGATGCAACCATGTTGGATGCTTCTCGTCTATATTTGGCTGTTACAAAATGCAATATCAGCTAAATTATAAGATCCCAGAAACACAAATATAATAAGCAATAGAAGGTCTCCAAATATTAACAGGAATATTTTGAAGTGAATGATTTTAAAGACAAAGCAATCAAATTTCATTATATAGCATTTTCAAGTCGTCTTCTTTTTTTTTTTTTTTTTTGATAAATAAAGAACAAACATTATTAAGCAAGCATAAAGATGATGCAAAGAACCCAAGAATTACAATCAATGAAGAAATAAAGACTCAATGAAATCCAAAAAAGTAAATAAATCTGGATCCACAGTCCTTGACACCCAAACCAACCCAAACCAAACCAAACCAAATTAAACCTTAAGTCTCATCAAATAGGGTCGGTTATATGAATCATTCTTCTCCATTCCTCTGTATCAAGGGTCACTTAGTCAAGAGACCAAGGCTGCTAACCCCTCAAACATCCGTCCATTCCGCTCCAACCACACCAACCACATTAGGCATAAAGGAGCCAACAACCAAGCCCTCCGCCGCCTCTTCCCTACCCTACCCGCTCTCCAACTGGTCAACACCTCCTTTACCGTCCCTTGTTGCACCCAAACTAAATTAAACACACCAAAAACCAATCCCCATAACTGAAACGTCACTGGACAATGAAGATGTGACACATATTTGCTTAGAGAAAGAAT